>JAZKLR010000087.1:1243885-2487771 GCA_037103525.1 Ganaspis brasiliensis
CAAATAGTAATTGTTTAATATTAACTTTTTATTAAATTAAACCACTAATTTCGACTTTTTCTTAATTCTGAAAATTTTTAAGAAGAATGTAAAAAATTACTAACAACAAACTAAAAATAATAATTGTATCAATTGTTTAAACAAACAGAGTTGCCAGATTTTTTATAAAATTAAATTCACTGTCATTTCCCGGATAAACAATCTTATAATCTAATTATTCATAATTAAAGTTTAAAAACTTTATTGTCACAAAAAAAAACTATAAGAAATGATTGAAATAATGATCGAAATAAAAATTGGAAAATAACTAGATTAACAGGCAACTGAGAAAAATAATTGGAAAAATTAAACAAAAAATATTAAACATAAAGAAAATAATAGTAAATTGAAATATTAAGAAAACTATATAGGAATAATTGCACATTTAACAACTGAATTAAAAATTGAAAAAAATAATAAAAATTGAAAAAAATAATTGAAAATTGAAGAAAGCAATTAAAAATTGACAAAATTGACAAAAGTAATTGAAAACTGAATAATTGGATTATTTTAAATTTTAAAACAATTTTTATGAGTGAAAACAATGATTGAAAAAATGGGAGAAATATTGAATATCAAAAAATTAATTTATCATTGATAAAAATATAATTGGAAATTAAAGAAATGCTTAAAAATTAAAGAAAATAATTAAAAATTAAAAAAATAAATTGGAAATGAAAGAATTAAATGGAAATTTCAAGAAAGTAATTAAATATTGACAAAAATAGTTGCGCAATAAGGAAAATAATTAACAATCAGAGGAAAAATTTAAAAAATAACTAGACTAACAGACAACTTAAGGAAATAATTGAAAAAAATAAACAAGAAATATTAAATTTAAAGAAAATAATATCAAACAGAAAAATTAAAAAAAACTATAGGAATAATTGTTGGAAATAATTGAACATTTAACAACTGGATTAAAAATCGAAAGAAAATATTAAAATTGAAAAAAGAATTGTAAATTGAAGAAAGCAATTAAAAATTGAAGAATAGAATTGAAATTTAAAGAATATACTTATAATTTGAAAAAAGTAATTGAGAAAAGTCCAGAATTAATGAATATAGAAGAAAACAATTGAAAAATAGAGAAAGAAAATAAAAATTGAAGAATGGAATTAAAAATTTATGAAAATAATTTAACAATTATATTAAAAAATATAGAAACTTACTGATACTGGAAAAAAATAGAAAAATGTCAAAATGTTTAATATTAAAAAAAATAATTATAAATTGAAAAGTGGAATTTAAATTTGAAGATAATAACTGAGAATTGAAGAGAATAGTTCTAGAATTGAATAATTAACTTGAAATTTTAAAACAATTTTTATGAGTGGAAAAAATAATTGAAAAAATGGGAGAATTTTTGGATAATGAGAAATTAATTAAACATTGATAAAAATAATTGGAAATTAAATAAATGCTTAAGACTTAAAGAAAATAATTAAAAATTGAAGAAATAAATTGGAAATTACAGAACTAATGAAAATTTCAAGAAAATAATTAAATATTTTTATTTATTTATTTATTTCACAATATAAAATATTCACAAAAATAATTGAGAAATGAGGAAAATAATTGACAATCGAAAGAAAAATTAGAAAAAGAACTAGATTAATAGACAAATGAAAGAAATAATTTAAAAAGTAATTAAAAAAAGCTGAGAATTAATCAATATTGAAGAAAACAAGTGAAACCTGAAAATGGGAATAAAAATTGAATAATGGAATTAAAAATTAAAGAAAATAATTGAAAATTGAAAAGTAAAATTTAAAATTGAAGTTATTATTTATGATAGTTTTTGAATTGAATAAGAATTAAATTGAAGTTTGAAAACAATTTTTATGAGCGAAAAAAATAATTTATAAAATCCGAGAATAATTGCATTTTGAAGTATTAACTGAAAATTATTTAAGAAGTGAAGAAAATAATTAAAAATTATAGAAATGAATTGGTAATTCAAGAATTAAATGGAAATTTTAAGATAATAATTAAATATGGACAAAAATAATTCATAAATAAGGAACATAATTGACAATCGAAATAAAAATTCGAAAAATAACTAGATTAATAGACAACTGACAGAAATAATTAAAAAAATTAAAAAAGAAATATTAAATTTAAAGAAAATAATTGCAAATTAAAAAAGTAAGGAAACTATAGGAATAATTGCATATTTAACAACTAGATTGAAAATAAAAAAAAAAATAATTAAAATTGAAAAGTGGAATTGAAAGTTTAAGAAAATGACTGAGAATTGAAGAGAATAGTTCTTGAATTGGATAATTGAATTGAATAATAATTGATTTGAAATTTTAAAACAATTTTTATGATCGAAAAAAATAATTGAAAAAATCCTAGAATTATTGAATGTTGAGGAATTAACTGAAGATAGAGAAAAATAATTAAAAATTAAAGAAATTATTTAAGAATTGAAGAAAATAATTAAAAATTAAAGAAATAATTTGGAAATTAAAGAATTAAATGGAAATTCCAAGAAAAAAATCATATAATCAAAAGAATAATTACAATATAACGAACATAATTTAATAATGAAGAAAATAATTAAGAATTGAAGAAAATAATTAAAAATTGAAGAAATAAATTGGAAACTAAAGAATTAAATGGAAATTTTAAGAAAATAGTTGCAAGAAAAGTTACAAAATGACTGAAATTATTCAAGATTAAAGAAAGTAATTAAGGATTGAGGAAAATAATTGACAGTCGAATGGAAAATTCGAAAACAGGTGAAAATAATCGACAACAGAACAAAAGAATTTAAAACATTACGAAATTAAAATTATTTGATCTGATATTTATAAATTAAAATTTTAATCAATTTAAATGCATTTTAACAAATTATCTGAATTAAAGATTATATGAAAAAAGTGATTGTCGGTGAAATTTCTCAGAATTTTTTGGTCAAGTGGTCACTCTGAAAAATTTATTATTATTTAATTTCAACTTTTTATCAAATTAATCTGCCGGGTTGCAATTTTGTCTTAATTTTACAACTTTTCAAGATAAATGAAACTATTACTTATAACAAACTAAAAGTCGAGATTCTACCAATTGTTTACGCAAATAATTATTGTTTAATATCAACTTTAATTTAACAATTGTACCAATTGTTTAAAAAAATTCATACTGTTGAAATTGAAAAATCCGCAATAGGAATTTAAAAAATTTCGCTTTTGCCTCTGTAGTAAAAGTAAAAATCTGTATAGAACATTTTAATAAAAATAAATTAAGATGACGTCAGAGTAAAATTGCATTTCTGTAGTTAAATTTGATAAAAAAATTAAAGTTTAACAATAATAATTTTAAGTCGGGTTGACATAAATTGAATTTCCAATCACGATAATCGAAAATTGATAACGTGTATTAAAACTAATAACGTTATAGTTGTTTAGAGATCTCAGAAATTTTAATAGTCTAGGATTCGTAACTTTGAGTATATTTCACTGCTCTTTGGCAATTGCATCTTGTGTTAAATGAGAACAATATGACAAAAGAAAATAATAACACAATTTCAATAAATTTAATTAAAAATTTTTAAAATTTAGAATGGGAAAGTAGACAAGAATACAGTAATATTTCAACGTCCCTTATAATTCCTGAGGAGTACAATAAAAGGGTGCAAAACTAAAACTAATAGATTTAGATATTATTAATAAATTCTATTTTAAAATACTTTAACGTTGAAAATAGATAATTAATTTGTAAAACTACCTCGTTTTTCGGTCTGGAAATATCTCTGAAATACAGGGTGTAAATATATTTTCTTTGATTGAAAACGTATAAAAATAATTATATTTTAAGAGAATCAACAATTTGGAATATTTCTCAAAAATACCCAAAAATTTATCATTTGAATTTGATTTAGAAATGAAAAACACTTTTTCTTAAATATAGAAAATTAATGTTTGGAAATTGAATTAAAATTTTAAATACGTGTAAAAAATATTTTTGAAGGAAACGAAAAGAAATTTGACTACTACTCAGGACGGGGTAGTAGAGAGAAGTGTTTCTGTATGTCAAAAAATTGTTTATCTATATCCAATTACTATTCCTAATGGTTGATCCCGTCTCGGATAATTTATCCGATAAATTTCGGATAAATCTAGAAACGAATTTTCGACTTGACAAATAATTGAACCGGGTCTTTTAAAAAGTAAAATAAAAAAGAGGGAAAGTAAACAAACCGAGGACTGCTTCACAGAGAACAGTTGCTTTGTGCAGCATAGAGAATGAGCTCTTAGTTCATTGATAAATCATTAGCTACTTCAAGCAACCTTTACAGTGACACAGTTTAAAGTGTAGTTGATTGTAAACGTAATTTGACCCCCGTTCCTGCAGTCATTGCATGGCTCTGTAAACTCAATTGGTCCAAACTGCCCAGCCATCAGTCCAGTTTCCGAGATTCGTTTTCAGTGTTACGAGCAGCTCAAAACAACCGGTACTTTACCACAGTCCACTTGCCGCTCCTGTTATTGCATTCGCACTAATTGGAACTTTGATTTCCCCTCCGATTTCACAGCCCCCCCCCCCTTTTAATACAGGCCGCACCATCAAACTTTTCTTTTTTTCATTTCCCTCCATTGTCAAATAAAAAGTTCGTTAGTCAGTTTCATTCTAGTTTTATTATTATCTTCGCATTCAAAGACTAATTAATTCAATTCTTGCACATGCATACACATTTTATTTTTTCGAATATTGAAGCAAGATATAATGAAACAAAAAAAAAAAAAAAGATGCAGAAAATAAATTTAAGGCAATTAACAATTTTTAATAAGTAATTAAGTCGAGGAAAATTTTTGCGCAGTCTTTGAGGGGAAGGTGAACTTTTTTTGTTAATCGGAGGAAAAACACCTTCCGGTTCAACAACTGCATAATGTGGAAAATTAGTATGCTGGGGCTTAATTGCTTTCCAGAAGAGGGAATGATCCATTTTAGAGGAATATAACATCGCTCAAAGGGTTAGAAAAGCAATCAGCGAGAAATTCCTTCCCCAGTTCTCGCTTCGACCCAGCTTTCTGGACTTCCCATAGGATTTGAAATAATTGGTTGGGATACAAAACGCGCGTTCTCGCTTGTTGTCTTTGCTTCATTGTAACGAATTGTTTGCTCAACGAATAAAGTCAAATCCAAAATCATCACAAAGGAATTCAACAGACTCGCGATCCTTTCAATACACACTTGCAAAAATTTCCGCTTTTAGGCAAATTTTTTTTTTTTATTATTAAATTAAATTGCAGGGTTTTTTTTTAATTGGTTTTTGTGGTATAAAAAATAGTAATAATAATAATAAAGAAAGAAATAAGAAGAAAATGAAGAAGAAGAAGAAGAAAAAGAAGTATCAGAAAAAAAGAGATGCACAAACAATAAGAAAAGGAAGAATAAGAGACAAAATAGGAGAGGAAAAAAGAGAAAGAAAAGAATGAAAAAAGAATGTATGCGGAAAAGAGGAACAAGAAAAACAAGAAGAAGAAGAAAACGAACAAAAAAAGATGGATGAGCAGAAAAAGAAGATAATGAAGAAAATAAGAAAAAGGGAAGACGATGAGGCAGAAGAAAAATGCATAAAAGGTGGAAAAATATGCAAAAAAAAGAAGGAGGAGGAGAAAGAAGAAGAACAACAACAACAAGTATCAGAAAGAGAAGAAACGCACAAAAAAAGGAAAAAGAAATATAAGAGACAGAATAAGAGAGAAAATAAGATAACGAAAAGAGTAAAAAAACATATGCGGAGAAGAAAAAAAAGAAAAGAAGAAGAAGAAGAAGAAAGAAAATAAACAAAAAGTTGATTAAGACGAAAAAGAAGACTGACAAGAAGAAGAAAAAGATCAAGAAAAAGAAGAAGAGGAGGAAGAAAAAGAAGAATAATGAAGAAAGGAAGAAAAAGGAAAGATGATGAGGAAGAAGTAAAAAATGTATAAAAAGAGAAAGAATATGAAAAAAAAAAGAAAAAAAGCAGTAGAAGAAAAAAGAAGAAAAAGAAGAATAAACTAAGAATAAGACAAATAAATAGAATCAGTGAAAGAGGAAGATGATTTAGAAGAATCAGAAAGAGTAGAAACGCACTCAAAATAAAAAAGGAAGAATAAGAGACAGAATAAGAGAGAAAATAAAAAAAAGGAAATAACGAAAAACGACCATACGCGAAGAAGAAAAACAAGAAAAAAAGAAAAACAAGAAGAGAGAAAAGAAACAGGAAGTTTATGAAGAAGAAAGGGAAGATTGAAAAGAAACAGATTAGAAAGAAGAAGCAGAAGAAGTAGATAAGAAGAAGAAGAGGAAGAAGATGAAGAAGAAGAAAGAGAAGAAACAAGAAGTTGATAAAGACGAAAGAGAAGATTGACGAGAAGAAAAAAAGATAAAGAAGAAGAAGAAAGGACAAGCAAACTAAAAAAGATAGATAAGCATAAAAAGGGAATAATGAAGAAAAGGGAAGGGAATAAGGAAGAAGTAAAAATGCATAAAAGGGTGGAAGAATATGGAAAAAGAAGGAGGAGAGAGAAGAACAAGAAGAATAATAATAAATTTAGAATAATACAAACAAAAAAAATCAGTAAAAGAAGAGAAAGAACTACAACAAGTATCAGAAAATGAAAAAAATGCATGAAAAATAGGAAAAGAAAAAATAAGAGACAGAATAAGAGAGAAAATAAGAGAAAGAAAAGAATAAAAAAAGAACATTTGAGGAGAAGAGGAACAAGAAAAAGACGAAAAGAGGAAGAAGAAGAAAAAAACAAGAAGTTGATGAAGATGAAAGAGAAGATTGAGAAGAAGAAGAGGAAGAAGAAGAAAAGCAAACTAAAAAAGATGGATGAACAGAAAAAGAAGATAATGAAGAATATAAGTAAAAGGGAAGATGATGAGAAAGAAGCAAAAATGCATAAAAGGAGGAAGAATATGAAAAAAAAGAAAAAAGACGGAGGAAAAAGAAGAAGAAAAAGAAGTATAACCTAAGAGTAAGACAAACAAAAAGAAGCAGTAAAATAAGAAGAAAAACAACAAGTATCAGAAAGAGAAAAAGCGCACGAAAAATAATAAAAGGAAGAATAAAAAACAGTCTAAGAGAGAAAATAAGAAAAAGAAAAGAATGAAAAAAGACCTTATGCGTAGAAGAGGAACAAGAAAAAAGAAGAAGAAGAAAAAAAGAAACAAGAAGTTGATTAACACAAAAGAGAAGAAAGAAGAAGAAGAAGAAGAAGAAAAGGATAAGATTTTAAGGAAGAATAAAATTGCATGATAGGAGGAAGAATACGAAAGAAAGAAAAAAAAGGAGGAGAAGAAAGAAGAAGAAGAATAAATTAAGAATTAGACAAACAAAAAGAATCAGTAAAAGAAGAAGAGGAAGGAAAAGAAGTATCAGAAAGAGAAGAAACGCACGATAAATAGAAAAAGGAACAATTAGAGACAGAATAAATGATAAAATAAGGGAAAAAAAGAATGTAAAAGAAGAAGAAAAAAATAAGAAGATGATGAAGACGAAAGAGAAGATTGAGAAGAAGAACAAAAAGAATAAAAAGAAGAAGATGAAAAGCTAACTTAAACAGATAAGTAAGTAGAAAAAGAAGATAGCGAAGAAAAGAAAAAGAAAAGGGGAAGATGATGAGGAAAAAGTAAAAATGCATAAAAGGTGAAAAAATATAAACAAAAGTAAAAAAGGAGGAGGAGGAGAAGAAGAAAGAAGAGGAAGAATAAATTAAGAATAAGCCAAATAAAAAGAATCAGTAAAAGAAAAAGAAGAAGAAGAAGAAGAAGAAAGAGAAAGAGAATAAATTACAGAAGATGATAAAGAAAAAGGAAAACGGGAAAAACAAAAATGACAAAAAATGGGTAGAAGAAGTTTACGATGAAAAATGTATAGAAAAAGAAGATAATAAAGGAGAAAAAGCAGCAGCACCAGCAAAAAAGCAGGGGTAGAAATGTCAATAAAAAAAATAATGAGAAATAAGAAGAGGTAAATAATGGGAATAAAAAGTAAGGGAAAAAAGAATAGAAAGAAGAAGAAGAAAATGCAAAAGTAAATAGAAGTAATAGAGAAAAAGGAAAAAAGAAACGATAATAAAGAAGAAAATAACGAAGAGGAGGAAGATAAATATACAGATAAAGAAGATTGTGGTAGAGGAGAAGAGGCAGTAGTATAAGCAACTTAGAAGAGGTAAAAGTTAAAGATAAGAAAGATAATGAGAAAATTAAAATAATAAACAAAATGGATAAGTCAAGGGAAAAGTAGGAACAGAAAAAGAATGGAGGAAGAGAAAAGTGGAGATAATAAAAAAGAAGAATATACAGAAGAATATAAAAGTAATGCAGAACAGTAAGAATCAGGAAAGGTAAAAGAAGAACAAAATGAGTAAAACAAAAATTAGAAGGAGGAGAAGAAAAAACGAAGAAAAACAATAATGGTTAGAAAGAGAATGATGCAGAAGAAGCAAAGGAGTAATAACAATAAGAAAATAAAGAGGACGAAGCAGAGAAAGAAGAAAATGAACCAGAAAGTGCGGAAAAGATAAAGAAAGGGAATAAAAAAGAAGAAAGTGTATAAGAAGAAGTAGAAGAAAAGATAAAAGGTGAGTGAGAAGGAAAAAAAGAAGATGGAAAAGAATATAGTGAAGAAGCATAAAAGATGAAGATGAAAGTGAAGAGAAGAAAAGTTGAATAAGAAAATCCAGAAGAAGATTTAGAAGGAAAAGAAAATGGAGAAGCAAAAGAAGCGGAGAAGGAGTATGAAGAACGAAAAAAAGAGGATGGATAAAAAAGCAGATAAAGAAAATGAGGATTATGAAAAAGAGAAAGACGACGAGGAAGAAACAGAGAAAGCAGAACAAACAAAGAGACGAAGAACGGGATAAAAATAGGAAGAAAATGAGCAGGAAGAATAAGTAGAGAAAATAAGAGTAAATAAATGGAAATGGAAAGAAGTAGTGTATATGAACAAAATAAAAGAAATATGAAGAAGATAAAGATAAAGAAAGAAAAGGAGGAAAAGAAAGAAGGAAGCAGAAGAAGACGAACAGAACGAAGAAATAGAAGAAAATAAAAAGAGAGGAGGATAGAGAGGATAAAAAATGGATAAAAGGATAAAAGGAAGATAAAGCAAAATAAGAAAAACAAAAAGAAGAAAAATTAACAGAAAGAAGAAGAACAGGAAGAAAGCAAAAGGGAAAGTGAAGGAGAACTAAGAAGAATAAAAAAGGAAAAAGAAAAAAGTTGTTGATAAAAGATAAGGGGAAGGAGATGAAGGAAAATGTAAAGAAGAAAAAGCGGATAAAGCAGAAAAAGAGAAGATGAAGAGAAGAGAGATAATAAGCAAAAGAAGAAGTAACTGACGTCGATGAAGAAAAAAAAGAATAAGAAGAAAACAGGAAAATAGGTTCAAATAGAATGAGAAAAAAGTGAAAAAGGGGGGAAAAGATAATAGAGACGAGAAAGTGGAAAAAGACATAGAAGAATAAGAGGAAGTAGAAGAAGAAGCAGATGCATGAGAAGAAAAAGTAGAGGACAGAGCAAACTTAACAAAAGATCGAAAAAAAGTTGAAGAAAAAGAAGAAGAAAAATAAAAAATCAGAAAAAGAAGAAAATGCGATTATAGAAGAAGAAGAAGAAGAAGAAGAAGAAGAAGAGAAGTAGAAGTAGAAAAAGATGGTGAAAAACAGGAGAAGAAAATAAAGTAGATAATATGGAGGAAGAAGAGGAAGAAACAGAAACAGGACCAGAATAAGAAAAATTAATATTAGGAGAAACAAAAGACGAAGAAGAAGAAGAATATGGTGAAAAAAAGAGAAAACAATGAAGAAGATAATATGGAGGAAGAAGAGAAAAAAACAGAAACAATAAAGAATATGAAGAAGAAGATGAAGAACAAAAGAAATTGGAAGAAGCAGAGAAGAATCAGAAGGAGAAAAAGTAGAGGATGGAAATAATTAGAAATAGAAGAAGTAAAAGAAGAAGCGGAAGGTGATAATACAAGGAGAAGAAAAAAGGAAAAGAGGAAGAGAATTGAGGAAGATAATATAAATGAAGAAGAGGAAGAAGCAGGAAAAAAAGAAGATGAAGAACAAAAGAAATTGGATGAAGCAGAGAAAAAAAGAGGGCGGAAAAATTAGGAATAGAAGAAGCAAAAGAAGGATAATATGAATGAAGAAGAGGAAGAAGCAGAAAAAATGAAGAATACAAAGAAAATGAAGAAGAAGAAAAAGTGAAAGAACCACAAAAAGTGGAAAACATAGACAACTTAGTAATAGGGAAGTAGAAGAACATAATAATAATGATGAGGGAGAGAAATTAGCAAAAGAAGAAGATAATGATGAAGAAGAGTAAGCAGAAAAAGGGATAATATAAGGAGAAGATAAAAGTGAAAAAATAGGAGAGAAAAAATGGAAATGAAGAAGATGATGAAAAAAAACATTAAAAAGAAGAGAATAGGGTAATAGTAGAAGGAGAAGAAAAAAGTGGAAAAATAAAAGAAAAAAAAATAGCAAAAGATTATGATGTTGATAAAGACGAATGAGAAGAAAAAGATGGAAAAAAGTGGTAATAGAAGGAGGAGAAAAAAATGGAAAAATAGAGGGAAAAGAACAGCAAAAGATAAAGATGATGATAAAGAAAAATAAGCAGAAAAAATAAGAGAAAAAGGGGTTCATTGAAGGAAAAGAAAAAGTGAAAAAATAGCAAAAGAAGAAAAAGATGATGAAGAAGAATAAGCAGAAAAAAGAAGAGAAAAAAGTGATAATGAAAGAAGAAAAGGTGAAAAGAAGGAAAGAAAAATAAGGAAAAATGAGAAGAAGAAAAAGAAGAAGATAATATACATACATATGAAGAGTAGAAAGAAGTAGCAATAGAAAAAGATGAAGCATATGAAGAAAAATGAAAAAAAGAAAAAAAACAATACTACCAAAACTAAAAATTTCAAAGAAATAACTTGAAAAAAATTATACAATTAAAATTAAAAAATAGAAATGACAAAAATATGGTAAAGTAGTAAAAAAAAGAAACAATACAGAAAAATGTGTAATTTTTATTTATAAAAAATGATTATGTTGATTTGTTGGTTTAGTTTCGATCGTCTGGAAACTCGTTCTTTATTTATTCCCTTTTCCCTGAGATCATTCATCTTCAGACAGCAATCTTCTGCCACAGTATAAAGTCCAAACGCCCTTTCGTCACTAAACTGTCCAAACTTTTCTTTCCAACTCAGGGTCCATGCTATTACCGTAGTTTTAAAAAAATAATAATAAAAATATGAACAGAAAAAAAAGAAGAGAAAACGGTGTGAAAAATGTATTCGCGAGAGACTAGGAAAACCTGGTTCAATTTTATTTTTTGCCACGAACTTCTATCTTCTAAAATGATAGATAGAGACGGATTTAAAAATGTGCGTTTTTTTGTAGCGCGCACGTTATGAACACAATGAATAATAACACTGGAATATACTTTTTATTCGGCAAAAATAAAAATACGAAATTCATAAATTCCAAACGATATACTACTTTTATGTTTAAAAATAGTTTTCTATCCTGCGATGTATTGTAAATATTGACTGTGTATTCAGTTTTTTAAAATCAGGAATAATTAAACGTGTTGCCACAGTTTTTTAAAAAATTTAATTTTGGCCTCACAGATATTTAAAAGGGAACTTTAAAAATTCTTGAATTTCTCATTTTCATGAAACACAGCTTTTACTATCTCCTAGATTATCTTTTGCCAGCTCTTTTAGAATATTCAGAAGAAAGGAATTTATTCATTTTGCATAGGGATAAAATTTTAAACGACTTCTCTAAAAACGTACGTAATCTTTGACTTTTCGGAGAGAGCTCAAATTATCACGAGAGCGAGCAACTTTTTCTTATTGAAAATCCAATAGCGACTTGTAAATGTCGCATTAATTTCATGAATCGTGAGATGTTTTCAGTCACTAGCATCAGCTTTTTTTCACTTTTAATTTCAAGTCTCTCGTTTTTCTTTTTCACTTTTATTATTATTATTATTATTATTTCTAGGAAGCATCTCGCATTTCTTGTCTGCGAGAGTTTTTCTAGATGAGAAAATAACTCACGTCAACGATTCGAAACTATTTTTTTCTCTTCTCGCGAGAATTCAAGGTTTAGAAACTGGGGCATGAAGATTTTGAAAAAGTGTTCCTTGAGAGCTTTTTTATGGTCTGTGATTTGTTTTCACGATGTATTCAGAGAAATGCTAAAAAGTTGGTATTACTTTTTAAAATCTGGGTAAAGTGCAATTTTTTGTGGATTGAGAAGAAGGATGGAGAATAATAATGATAATAATTATTATTTTTGAGCTTTTTTTTTACTATTAAAAAAGTTATTGAATAGTTTGATTTGCTTAAAATATGTTTAGGGGTTTAAACTCCTTTTATTATCCATTAACTAATTTTTGTGGGAATTTCTCAAGAGAGAAAAAAAGTGAAGATATTTTCAATTCCAGTTTGAGGTTTAAATAAAATCCTTGTAGAAGGGCGATAAAAAATCTAGAACGAGTCTGCGAATCTTCGATCGGAGAGGGTCGCCAGTGGGTAATTTGAATAAACAGAATGCGGCGCCGCGACGCCTCCATTAGGCGTCGATATTCAAAGCAGGCACATAAAGCAGGATCTTAATACTCAAGTGTCACGGTTAGGTCCTTTGAGAGTCAGCAACACCTAATGAGCGTTCAGGTCAATCTGATACTCGAATTATTAGAATTTAGAATTTAGAAAAGACCGGAAGTTCTTTTAAAGTTAAGTAGAGATGAGGAATTCCAGGTTCTACGTTCCAATTTTTACATACGAGAATTAAATTTTAAATTTCACATTTCGATTTCAGATGTGAGATTAGAGATTTTATAATCCAGATTCTACATTCCGGATTTTGCATTCCGGATTTTACATCTCGGATTTTACATCCCGGATTTTACATCCCGGATTTAACATCTCGGATTTTACATCCCAGATTTTACATCCCGGTTTCAACATTTAAGATTAAATATTACCAGAATTTTCAATTTCGAAAACAAATTGTCAAATCTTGAATGCAAATTCTCAGATGTGGTATCCGGGATATACAATTTTGGTTTAGGAATCTGGGATGTGGAATCTGGGATGTGGAATCTGAGATGTCGAATCTAGGATGTGGAACCTGGGATTTGGAATCTAGAATTTGAAATATTATATTAGAAATCTTAGGTGTGGTATCTGGGATGTAGAATCTTCGTTTTGGAATCTGGGATGTCGAATCTGGGATGTGGAACCTGGGATTTGAAATCTAGAATTTGAAATATTAAATTAGAAATCTTAGGTGTGGTGTCTGGGACGTAGAATCTTGGTTTTAGAATCTTGGTTTTGGAATCTGGATATTGGAATCTGGAATGTGGGATGTGGAATCTGAGATGTCGAATCTGGGATGTGGAACCTGGGATTTGGAATCTGGAATTTGAAATATTAAATTAGAAATCTTGGGTGTCGTTTCTGGGATATAGAATCTTGGTTTTGGAATCTGGATATTGGAATCTGGAATGTGGGATGTGGAATCTGAGATGTCGAATCTGGGATGTGGAACCTGGGATTTGGAATCTGGAATTTGAAATATTAAATTAGAAATCTTAGTGTGGTATCTGCGATGTAGAATCTTGGTTTTGGAATCTGGGATGTGGAATCTGGGATGTAGAATCGGGGATGTAAAATCTGGGATGTGGAATCTGGGATTTGAAATCTGGAATTTGAAATGTGGAATTATGAATTTTTGGTTGAGGTATCTGGGATATAAACTCTCATTTTTGGAATCCAGTTTATGAAATCTCGGATGTAAAATCTTAAATGTGGAATCTTGAATGTGGAATCTGGAACGTAAAATCCGAAATGTAGAATTAGATAAGTAGAATTTTAAATGTTAAATCGGACATAAATAACATAATTGACCTTCTGTGAAAAATTCGGCAAAATCTTTTTCTTTCGATAATTTCAAGTCAAAGAAATATTTTCTGTAGAAAGTCTTGAAAAGTGGCCTATCGACGCTTCAAAGACCTGAGAGCATTGGCTTTTTAATGCATCCAGAAAGGATCGATCCATCAATCTCTACTCAAGGCTATTTTAATTCTGCTCTGTGAAAGCACTTCCCTTAAATCTTTCCTCTGTGGAAACAAATTTTATTGACTAACAAAATCTTCTCATAAATTCACAAAATACTACAGCTAAAAGCCTCGAAGTGGGATTTATCCAAAAGCCGTTATAAACTTTTAGTTTAATTGTGATTACATTATAATTCAATCTAAAAAAAATTGCTAAAAGTTACTATAAAGAATTAATGAATATTGAAAATTGAAGAAAATATTTAAAAATTAAAGAAATGAATTGAAGATTAACGAATTGAATTGAAATTTAAAAAAAATAGTTAAGATTTGAAAGACGAATTACAAAATGACTAAAATAATTGACAATTGAAAACAAAATTCAAAAAATGACTAGATTAATAGACAAGAAATATTAAATTTGAAGAAAATAATTCCAAATTGAAAAATTAAGATAATTATAGGAATAATTGTTAGACTTAATTGCACATTTAACAACTGGATTAAAAATCGAAAAAAAGAATTAAAATTAAAAAAAAATAATTGAAAATTAAAGAAAGCAATTAAAAATTGAAGAATGAAATAGAAATTTATAAAATGTACTTAAAAATTAAAAAAAGTAACTGAAAACAGCCGAGAATTAATTATTATATAAGAAAAGAATTGAAAACTGAAAAATGGAAATAAAAATTGAAAAAATTAATTGAACTACTGTACTTAAACTTAAAGAAACTTAATGCTAATCATATAAAAAAAATCGATAAAAATAATTAAAAATTAAAGAAAATATTTAAGAATTGAACAAAATAATTGAAATTTGAAAAAAAAACTTCAAAAAATGGTGAGAATAATCGGCATTTAAACAAAAATTTTTTTAAAATTAATGAGCAATCGCAAAATTGAAGAAAAATAATAAATTAAAAACTGATGAAAATTATGGAAAAAATTAAAGAAAATAAATAAAAATTGCTGAAATTAATTGAAAAATAAAGAATTTTTTGAAATTTCAAGTAAATAATTGATAACTGAGAAAATGCGAGAATTAATGAATATGGAATAAAATAATTGAAAATGAAAAATGCAATAGAAAATTAAATAAAAGAATTATGAATTGAAATAAATAATTAAAAATTAAACAATGAAAATGAAAATTAAAGAATTAAATTGAAATTTTAAAAAAATAGTTAATAATTGGTAGACGAATTACAAAAAGACTGAAATAATTGACAATTGAAAAAAAAATTTTAAATGGCTAGATTAATACTCAACTGACCAAATATATTATAAAAATTTTAAGTTAATAATAATAAAAAATTGAAAAAATCCTTAAATTTATTTGAAAATTGCGGAAAATAATTGATAATTGAAGGAAATAGTTGAAAAATGACGTGAATAAATGAACAATTAATGAAAATAATTAAACAATTGTATTTAAAAATTAAGAAACTTAATGATAATTGAAAAAAAATAATAGAAAAAAGGCGATAATTTTTTTTAATAATAAAGAAAATACTTGACAATTTAAAAGTGGAATTTAAATTTGAAGAAAGTAACTGAGAGTTAAAGAGAATAATTCTAAGATTGAATAATTGAATTTATATTTTAATATAATTTTATGAGTGGTTAGAATAATTGAAAAAATCCGAGAATCATTGAATATTGTAATGGGCTTTTACCCGTAAATAAATAAACAAATAAATTTAATGTTTTTTATTGCCATGAATTTTTAAATTTATTATATTAGTTTTCAATTATTTTCTTCAAACTTCAATTATTCTCTTTAAATTTTTTATTTTTACACCAGCTTTCAATTATCATTAATGAATTATTTCTATTATTTTTCAATTATTTTTTTCATATTTTTGTTACTTTTTGCCATTTTAGAATTATTTTTTACAAATTGCAATTATTTTATTCAATTTTTTTTATTCCCATGAACTTTTAAATTTCTTACACCTGTTTTCAATTCTTATGATCATTATTTTTATTATTGTCACGAATTTATTAATTTTTTTACACCTTTTTCAATTATTTTCTTCAAACTTTAATTATTTTTTCATATTTGAATTATTTTGACATTTTTTAATTATTCTCTTCAAATTTTAATTTATTATTGTCTACAAACTTCAATTAATTTCTTCAACTTTCAATTATTTTCCTCAAACTTATAATTTTTTTTTAACTTTACAATTATTGTCTATAATTTCTTAATTTTTACACCAGTTTTGAATTATTTATTCAATATTTTAATTGTTTTATTAAGTTTTCAAGTACTTTCTTCAAATTTTTATTTTTTTTAAAATTATCAATTATTTTTGTCATTTCTTAATTATTTTTTTAAATTACAACTATTTTTGTCAATATTCAAATATTTTTGACATTTTTGAATTATTCTCTTTCAAGTTTCAATTATTTTTTTCAAACTTCAATTAATTTCTTCAAAATTCAATTATTTTCCTCAAACTTATACATTTTTTTTTAACTTTACAATTATTGTCTATAATTTTTTAATTTTTACACCAGTTTTGAATTATTTATTTCAATATTTTAATTGTTTTGTCAAATTTTCAAGTATTTTCTTAAAATTTTTAATTTTTTTAAAATTATCAATTACTTTTGCCATTTCTCAATTATTTTTTCAAGTTACAACTATTTTCGTCATAATGAAAATATTTTTGACATTTTGGAATTATTTTCTTTAAATGTCATTTTCTTCAATCTTTTTATTATTGTCATGAATTTATTATACTTTTGAAAATATGTTTTTAATTATTTATGTCATTATTCAATTAGTTTCTTCACATTTTAAATGTAATATTAATTTTTCAATTATTTTATACAATGTTTCAAATAATGTATTAAATTTTTTTTTACTTCATTTTTTAATGTATTTCTTTTTTTCATTAATTTTTTTTCTAAGTTATTTTTGTCGTTATTTAACTATTTTCTACATACCTATACATTTTTTTTATATTTTTTAATTATTGTTTTCAAATTTCAATTATTTTCTTGAAAATTCTATTATTTTTTTCAATTTTTACAACTATTGTCTAAAAAGTGTAATTTTTACACCAGCTTTTATAATTATTTATGTCATTGTTCAATTAGTTTTTTTACATTTTATTTATTTCTTCAATATCTCAATTATTGTGCGAAAATTTAAATTTTTTACACCAGACTCAAACTTTTGTTTCAAATTTTAATCATTCTTTAATTATTTTTTTGTAACTTTAATTATTTTTGAAACGTTTCAATTATTTACTTCAAATTTCAATTATTTCGTTTTAATATTTGTCATCATCTTTTTATTTTCAATCAATTTTTCAATTAGTTTTGTCATTAACAACTTTTTTTTTAAATTGAATTATTTTTGTCATTATTCAATTATTTTCTACATATTTCAATTATTTTTGCGTTTTTCGAATTGTTTTTTTCAAATTTAAATGGCACCCCCCAATTTAATATCAGTACTATTAAACTCTATACTTATTGCTTATTCACTTTTTTTATTTAAAAACTTACTATTTAATCACTTTTTTTATTTATTTAAAACCTAACTATTTACTCACTTTTTTCACTTAAAAACTCATTATTTACTCACTTTTTTAAATTAAAAAGTCTTTTTTTCACTATTTTCAGTCTGCAAGTCCACTGGCAGCCCTCCTTATTGGATAAATATTATTCATCGATTTGTTTTATTTATTATTATAGTTTATTTTCTAAAATGTATGGAAAACTAATCGCGCGCTTTATATTTTGCTAGTATTAATAATAATTTCGTTAAAATTTGATTGAAATTTTACACTATTTTAGTAAAATTTACAATTTATGAAAAATAATTATAAACCTCAAGTTGTAAAAATAAATTTTTTTTTTCTTGTAAGCACAAAAATTTATTCATGCGATCTGGTTAGTTAAAGCCATTATGGAAATGAAGAAGACGAAATAATCGGGTTAAATTTTGTAGTATAATTTGATCTTGAGAGAGGAAAAGTGGGGTTTCAGCGACGAATTCTTCGGTCATCTCATAATGAGATCACGACCTGGTTGTCTCTGTATAATTTTCTTTCTCTCTCTCTCTCTCTCTCTCTCACATCATATTGTGTGGAAACAACCAATTCCACCACATTTGCACGTTTCTAAGCTTGCATGAGAATTGTAAACACCATCTGGTACACTAGGCCCATTATTTATCGTCCCCTACTTCCAAAATCATCTAAAAATAATAAAATATTAAACAATACAAATCAGTAATTAATTAACAATTCTATACAGTTCTATTAAAAAGTAAAGCAATTTTAGTAATTAATAGTTATTTTTAAATTTATGCCAAAGCAATGAGAATTTTTGTCTCACGCAATTCAATTACTAATATTAAATAAATCTGTAAACCACGTACCGGGAATGAGTTACATTTAACTCAATTAATCTACGGTTTATAGGAATTCTTTTGAAGAAGGTTGTTTAGGGAATATTTTTAAATTATTTATTAATGGTTAGCACAGATGTAGGCTCCGGAAGCTAGGACCACGAAAATTCCTTAGAATTTCCGATCCCCTCGCAACTGGAGGTGTACGTTTATTTATCCTTCCAACAACACCAGAAGGATTCTTTTATTTTAATTACTTAAAGGTTATGGGGGCTCAAGGAACTTGAATAAACTTCAATAACAACTTTAATTAAGATAATTTTAACAAACCGTATTTGGTCCCTTAGAAAGCCATCTCTGCTCTCCTGATTCACCTTATACCTTATCCTTATTCTTATCCTTATCCTTATCTTTATCCTTATCCTTATCCTTTTCCTTTGGTTAAGAATGCCTCCTTGTCCAATTGAAAACTGTCCACTTCGCTGACGGCAAATTATCACACACTCGCGCACAAATTCCATTTTCTATTTTGATGTTCTTCTCTTCACTCTCAATTTCCAACTGAACTTTTCTTATCTGTCTAGCCCTCTCATTCTCCATCCTTTTCTTCTATTCATCTGAAACACCTTTTCTCCGCCTTTCATGGTCATTGTCCCAAAACCTTGACGCCAGGTTGTTATGTCAACAAATAGTCATTGTCTCATAGTAAACTTGAAACTCGAGTTCAAATCATAAAGCATTAAATAAAGACATTATTTTAATCTCTTAAATATTACATTTATTTTGGTCGGCAACAAAATCACTTGTCCCTCATTTCAATATTCAATAGATTATAAAAACAAGAATTTTTAATTTATGCCGATGATAAAATAAAAAATGTTTCCGGTTATAGGCGAAAAAGAGTCTAGCTTGCAATTTTCGGTGGTTGAGTTTTGCTAAAAGTGCTGTGACCCGAGGGTGATTTTCATTTCGCAATATAAATCACTTTCCGGAACTTGCCATCATTAAAGTCGATAATTTAAAGTTTCGCGTGCACGTCGCACTTAGCAGTTTTGCTCCATATTCAAGTTTTCACTGGCAAGCAATTTTCTCTCGAGTTTGACTCATGAGTCGAAAATTTATCGCGATCACATGACACTTCTCAAGGAAACGCTCTTGTAAAATGTACTTCTTTAATTAAACTTTTCAGCCACTTTATAAATGCGAATTTGTGATTTGTTGATTTTCATTTATCGTCGTCCAATATACGAATATCAAAATAAATTTCACCAATCTATTTTCAATTAAAAATAAATTTAATTTTACAATAAATTAAATCCCTTTTTGTTATAACTGATGTTTAAAATCAGTTTCAATGTTCAATCAATTTACAAGAACTTTTAAATTTACGGTTGAAGAGAAATTAATTGTTATGTAGAGATAAAACAAAAAAACAAAAATGCCATTGTAATAGGATCAAACAGACTGGAAATTTTCAGCTTTGTACTTTTCAATATATATTGAGAATTGAAATAATCGTTAATAGTCATCGAAACCGAGTGGATGATGGCTATTTGAAATCAATGGAAAACAGTTTGATTAAGGGATGTCACAACCACTGCATTGCATTGAGCGATATTTTAATTGCTTGTTGCTTTCAGTGCCATGTAATTCAGAAAATAATGACAAAGCCATTAATTAAACACTGAACGACTTGTATGCGAAATTAATAAACGTGTAAATAGGTTTTTTTTATATTTATTCTAAAAAAAGCATTTAAAACGTTTATAAATTAATCATTGTATCAATATATTGAATTTCGTGACCTGGGGTCAAAAACTTTATCCTTGGTGTCCGTCCGTCCGTCCGTCGCTCACATCCATTAGCTTTTAATTTACGCTTTTGACGATATTCTAAAACGTTTAAAACTTGTTTATATTACTTTCAAACTAATTCCAAATATTTTTCAATTAATTTAGAAACATTTCCGAATAAGTATAAAATAGTTTCAAACATTTCTGAACTAGTTTTAAACAATATTAAACATTATGTAACAAGTTCTAATTAGATCCAAACTAGTTTTAAAAAATACAAACTAGATTCAGTCAGATAGGAACCAGTTTTAAAATATTTTAATAACGGCGTAACTGTTAAGGGAACCTTTCTAAAAACAAAAAAAAATTCCAAAAACTGTGCTAATTTTATAGTAATTTAAAGTTTGGCTAAAAAGGAACTAAAAAAATTGCAAAAAATAGTTTAAATTAAAGAAAATAATTCAAAATTTTGCAAATTAATTGAAAAAAAATAACGAAATCAATTAAAAATTGGGGAAAGTAATTTGAAAAATCATAGAAATGTTTTAAAAATAATTATAGGTCGTAAATTGTTTCTTTAGTTTTAAAAATAAACAAATTTATTAAACCTTGAGAAAAACACTTTATAATCTTAAAAATAAATGGAAAAAATTGAATAATGAAATATTAGGGAAAATAATTGTAAATTGAAAAATAAATGATTGAAGATTGAAGAAAATAATTAAAATTTGAAAAAATAATTGACAAAATTGCATAATACATTTTAAATAAAGGAAAAATGCAGAAAATTTCAGAAAAATACTTAAAACTTTCAGAAGTTTCTTGAAAAAAAACTGGAAATAATTAAAACTTGGAGAAATTAAATTAAAAAAAACGTAAATTGAAATTGAAGAGAACAATTTTTAATTAAAAATAAAATATAATTAAAAACTTTTTGAAAATTATGAAAAAGAACGAAAGTAATTAAAAATTGAATGAAATAATTCAAATGTCAGATAAATAGTTTAAAATTATGAAAATGATAAAACAAACGAAAAAAATTGAAAATTAAAAGAGATAAATTTGTGAAAATAATAGACAAATGATTTTAAAATTTGAAACTTGAAGAAAATAATTGAAGTATGATGAAAACAATAATAAGTTGTAAAAAATAAATTACACTGGAGAAAAAAATTTTAAAAAATAATAATAATAAAAAATTTGGAAATTAAGAAAACAAATATAATAATTAAAAATTGAAGAAAATAATTTTAGAAAATGTGAATAATAATTAACAATCGAGGATTGTTAATTAATTAAAAATTAATTAAACATTAATTAAAAATGACAAAATTAATTCAAAATTGAAAAAATAAGTGAAATATACTGAAAATAATTTAAGATTGAGAAAAAAATTGAAATATTATAAAAATAATTTAAATATGAAAAATTCCAAACAATAAATAAAATTTGAGAGAAATAATTAAAAAAATTATAGAATATATGTTTAAAAAAAGAAAATAATTACAAAATTGCTTAAAAATTTTTAATAATAGAGAATTATTAAAAAATTGCATAAATAATCTAAAGTTGAAGAAAATAATTGACATTTTAGAAAAATACTTAAAATCTTAGAAAATAAGAATAATAATAAACAATCGAAGAAAATAATTAAAAAATGATAAAATTAATTCAAATTGAAAAATATAATTGAAATATGCTGAAAAAAATTTAAGATTGAGAAAAAAATTGAAATATGCTAAAAATAATTTAAATATGAAAAGTTGAAAAAAGTAAATAAAATTTGCGTGAAATAATTGAAAAGATCATAGAATATATGTTTAAAAAAAGAAAATAATTACAAATTACTTAAAACTTTTTAATAAAAGGGAATTATTAAAAAATAATCTAAAATTGAATAAAATAATTTACATTTTAGAAAAATACTTAAAAATCTTAGAAAAGAATTTTAGAAAATAAGAATAATAATAAACAATTAAGGAAAATAATTAAAAAATGATAAAATTAATTCAAAATTGAAAAATATAATTGAAATATGCTGAAAAAAATTTAAGATTGAGAAAAAAATTGATATATGCTAAAAATAATTTAAATATGAAAAGTTGAAAAAAGTAAATAAAATTTGCGTGAAATAATTGAAAAGATCATAGAATATATGTTTAAAAAAAGAAAATAATTACAAATTACTTAAAACTTTTTAATAAAAGGGAATTATTAAAAAATAATCTAAAATTGAATAAAATAATTTACATTTTAGAAAAATACTTAAAAATCTTAGAAAAGAATTTTAGAAAATAAGAATAATAATAAACAATTAAGGAAAATAATTAAAAAATGATAAAATTAATTCAAAATTGAAAAATATAATTGAAATATGCTGAAAAAAATTGATAATATTTGCGTGAAATAATTGAAAAAATCATAGAATATATATTTAAAAAAAGAAAATAATTACAAATTACTTAAAAAGTTTTAATAAAAGAGAATTATTAAAAAATCTCAGAAATAAACTAAAATTGATGAAAATAATTGAAATTTTTGAAAATTATGCAAAAATAATGAAAATAATTAGAAATTAAAGAAAATAATAAAAAAATTGCAGAATTTATTTTTAAGCAGAAGAAAATAATTAAAAAATCGTTTAAAACATGGAAAATTGATAACCACAAACTAAATTCTAGATAATAACTGAAAATTTAGGAAATTAATGGAAAAATAATGAAAATATTAAAACGTGGAGAAAATAATTGCAAAATAATAAAAAGAAATGAAAATTTAACTAAGTAATTAAAAATTGAGATAAATATTTTACTGTTCAGGAAATTAATTCAGAAATTATAAAAATGATTAAAAATTGAAAATAATAATTCCAAATGACAAAAATAATGGTTAATTAAGAAAATTAATTTAAATTTGCGATGAATATCATAAAATTTAGAGATAAAGAATTAAATTAATTTAATGTCAAGGAAAAAATAATTAAAATTAAAAAAACCTAACTAAATAATTTAAATTTGAAGAAGGTAAATTTAAGATTTAGTGATGAAAATAATTAAAAATTCAGATAAATTATTAAAGTTTTTGAAAATTATGCAAAAAGAATAAAAATAATTAGAAATTGGAGAAAATAATAGAAAAAATACAGTATTTATTTTTAAATTTTAATCAAAAGAAAATAATTGAAAAGTCGTTTAAAATATGGAACATTGATGACAATAATCTAAATTTGTAAAAATAACTGCAAATTTAGGAAGTTGATTGAGAAATATAGAAAATATTAGAAGTTGGAGATAATCATTGCGAAGTAATAAAAAGAAATGAAAATTGAACAAAATTAATATTTAAAATATTTGAAAGTTCAGGAAATTAATTCAGAAAATATGAAAATGATTAAAAATTTAAGGTAATAATTGCAAAAGGACAAAAATAACGGTAAATTAAAAAAATTAATTTGAATGTGCGATTAGTAATATAAAATTTAGTAATTAATAATTAAATTAAATTAATGTCAAGGGAAAAACAGTTAAAATTTGAGGAAAGTAAGTTTAAGATTTTGGGAAACAATTGAAAAATAATTAAAAAATTAAAAATTAATTAAAGCCCCATTTTCCTTTTTGCCCCCCCTTAGTTACGTCACTGTAATAACTATAACAATTTTAATAAAAATTAGATTAAAATTATTTTATATGAAATATAAAACTTTTAAAGAAGGAACGGCTAAAAAAGTTAATATAATTATTGGAATAATAGTTCAAATAAATTCAATAAGTTGATTATCAATATTTAAACTAATAAATTTGTTTAAATTTCTTTAAAAATTTAATATAATTATTGGATTAGTAGTTCCAATAAATTCACTAAGTTAATTATCAATATTTAGATGAATAAATTTATTTTTAATTATTTCTATAATTATTATTAAAATTGTTGTAGTAATTAAAATACAATATAATATAAAATTATTAATTTAAAATTATTAACAGTTAGAAATAGAGTCTAGAATAACTTAAAATACTTTCTAGATCACTAGAACTATTTTCCAGTCTCAGGACTTTCCTCTTGAAAAGCCCTGGGACTATAAATACTGTCTAGAACCACTTAAAAGTTTTTAGAATCACTAGAACTATTTTCTAGTATCTAGACTTCTCCCTGGAGAACCCCAGGGACTGGAAATAGAATCGCATTTATCAGAAATTGTATTTTTTCAAAATATTAGTTCCCAGGGATGGGAAACTCACTTGAAAACAAAAATGTCGGAATGATTATATTTTGGGAAAATGGGATTTCTGATAAATGCATTTTTTAATAAATGAGATACTTGATAATTAAAATTTCTGTCAAATTTATTAATTTAATTATTTTAATTTATTTTATTAATATATAAATTTAGATTTAAATAATAGGGCATCTAATTCTAATTTGTTTAAAAATTTTTTAAAATCTATAATTTTATTTACGATTTTTAAAATAAAATTATTATAATTAAAATTTATTATTTTACTAATTTATTTTAATACTTAGTATTTAATTTAATAAAGAAATTTAATATGATGATATTGAATTAATTAATTTTTTTTATTTTAATTTAACTGGCATTTTATCTTGCACAATGTTTTCAGATTAATTTAAAAACATTATAACATACCAGTCTGGAATCATTTTTGGACTGTTGTACAGTTGAATGTGAGCTTGGCGACTTGTGTCTTTATTATTTTGAGCTTGCATTCTAAAATTAAATAAAATTTTGATTTAATTTAATTTATTTTTCATTCTTTTATTTAATTTAATATTTTTAATAATAATTTCTTTGGTTCTGGTTAAAATCTTAATTTTATGTTTAATATTTTTCAATTAATTTCAATTATTTAATAATTGATTATTTTTACCTGACAACTTATCAAACCAGAATTGTTATATTGTTTTGTTAACGAAACCTATTATAGAAATGCTTTTTATTTTCCGTACGAACACGACTCGTTTTTTCTCACAAGAGTGCCAGGACCAGAAGACGAATGTGACGGTGGTTGTTTACCACCTCTCAAAACAGAGTAGCAGACAGCTGATATACAGGGCTGGGCGGACGAGGCTACCACCTAGCCGCGCGCCAGAGTTCGGTCACTCGCGGTTGCTACGTATTGACGAAGACGCGCTCTCGTTGCACAGTGGTCGGAAACTGAAATTTACTGTTCACGGCCACCTACAGATCGTAATTCTTTATCGATTTCAATAATTTTTTTTAAAATACTCAGTAAATAATTAACTTCCTATGCATTAATACCTAATCCAAAACTGGCAGTCGAATTTGTTGAAAATTCAATACTGAGTATTTTAAAAAAAAATTATTAAAATCGATAAAGAATTACGACCTGTAGGTGGCCATGAACAGTAAATTTCAGTTTCCGACCACTGGGCGTTGTCGTCAGTGTGAACTAGTGTGTTCGACCTCCTGGTCGTTTACTTCTATTTAAGAAGATTAAAAACTTTTAAAAAATGTAAAAATATTACTGACGGGGCTCCATTCGTGGTCATTGTGCTCTCTCAGGTGAACTCCAAAATTAATTTTTTTTCTTATTTGCAGAAATAAACATTAAACTTAGAGTCAGTGTTCAGTGCCCGTCTTCTAACCTTCCGCAAACTGGTTAGTCGTAGTTTTGTTTTAAAAACTATGATTTAATTAAATAAATTACAATAATTCGATTAGCCTAATCCTTAATTAGTCTTTTATTTAATTATTGTTTTGTTTATTTATCTCTTGGTAAAATAACTTGGCGCTTACAATTATTTCAAATTTTCCCCAACTTGTTATTTTTTGTCTCTTGTCACAAAAAATAATCCAGTCTCAATAAAATCTCGCGTACAATGATTATTATCAATGAAAACGTAAACTTGATAAAATAGAGAACTGTTGAACACTTTCAGTTATAAATCGATGATTGTGCCTTCAATTCTCAATGGAGTATCAAAATGTCGACTCGGATAAGAGACATTGTTCCTCGGGAGCTGATCGGAGGGTAAATTCGTGTATGGCTTTGATATTTAAAGTGGAGTGTGTCGTCGATACTGAATAAATAGAGCAGTGCAGTGGCTGGTTAACTGTTGAGTATATTTGGAGTCAACGTTAGTCAGGGGCAACTCCCTAATGAGTTTCTCGGGTATTCGATGTGGAATGCGGGCTCTATTCAAACTTGTTCTGCTTCTCGTTCGCTCTATATCGTACCAAATGGCATTACGCGAAGCGCGATATCTTGCTTAAGGGAGTTGTTTAACTCCTATTCAGGGTGGCGAACATCCCGCATTTCTATACCATATTTTCAACCCCCTCAAACGATACTGTTTTATACTTCCAACAAACAACAATCTCAGTAGCATCATTAATGCATTCTCTTCACTCTCTTTATGATACATCAGACAGTGTATCTGTATTTGTGCATAACAGACAGAACGGCGATCCTAAGTACACTTCAATACAATACATATTCTATGATTCGTTTCATCATATATAGAGAGATTCTATCCCATCCCTCATAAAAGTTCATTTTAATTAGCAGAGTTACTTTCTGCAACTCAGTCTGTATTTGCTTTTCCTGTGGGTCCATTTTACACTTTGTTTTTTAAAGTTGTGCTTGAAATCCACACTGGAAAGTTATTTCTTTTAGAACATTAGAATAATGAAAGAGTTTTATCAGTTTTGGTTTTGGGTCAAATTTTGAAAATCGGATGTTCGTCATCAGAGACTTCTCCATAATAAATTTATTTGCAGCAATGAAAATTTTTGCATCATATTATTGACAGTTTTGCCTGTCAAAAATTAATTATTTTTTTTAATGAGCCTGTTTCATCGCTAGGGAGTGTCAAAGTCAAGATGAAAAAAATTAATGATAAATTGTCGGACAAGGTAGAGTCTCATAGAAACATCCGATCTGAAAAAACCAAAGGTTGTTTTAAAGCTCATACATGTGGTTAGGTATCCCCCCTAAGCTGGATAAAAAATATTAAAAAATGGCGACAATTTAAAAACAAATCACAAAATAGCCCGGTAAGTTTGTAATGTTGTGAATCGTTACTTAAATGATTTTAAAAGAAGTTTAGAGTTATGATATTTAAGTTTTTCCGAGCGTTTTCGTAGGTTTTCGGATTCATGGATCAAGGGAACCAATCACAGGACCGAGAGACAAGGGGAACGAGAAAAAAGATCGCAGGAAAGGGATCGACCAGCTGATCCATATATTCGGAGGTCAGGGCCATTTTTCGCAGATATTCTATCGGAGTCAACGAGTTGTGAATAAGAGTTTCGGAGTCTATGAGATAGTAAAAATTATTATTTGAACGTTTGAGTTTAAAAGTGTAAAGTTTGTTGTTAAATTAATAAAGAGACAATTTAGTGAAATTTTGGATTATTCTGAATTAAGTTTCTCTATTTTATTTTTTTCGTTGTCGAGGCCCGCAACACGTGATTTTCATCGGAAAGCCGTTTGGTAAGTTTCTTTATTCAAATTTTCGTTGTCTCGCTCAGATTCTGCACCAATTCGTGGATTTGGAGGATATCCTTTTCGGTTCAGCATTGGTTTTGTGTTTTATTTGGGGTGAAAAGTCAAATAAGAGATTTAGCGTTTCGAGTTAGGTGTAAAATTTTAAATAATTAGTAACTCGTTACAAACTACGTTGCTTAATTAATTTAATTAATAAACAATATTAGTTTTCTTGTTTTGTTTAATTTTTTTTAACGGCGCCCAAGGACAAATAATTTAAAAAATTTTTTTAGAAAGCAATGACACTATAATCTTGGTTTAATAATTAATTACTTTAAGTTAAAAGTTCATTAAATAACTAATAATAATTTTTTTTAAGGTTACAAAGTTTGAAATACCTAAATATGCATTGTAAGAATTTGAAAATATTTTAAGTTTATAATAATTTAAACATATTAATCAACTTTAAACGCTTAAAAGTCTTAAATAATAATCCCAGTTTGTTGTTATTGAAATTTAAATAATTCATAGTTCATACTGATTAATAAAATCGAGTATAAAATTTTTAATTAATTTCCATTTGTAAAGGTGAAATGTTGAAATAATTGTTCCCACCATTTGCAATTAAAATAAAAATAAAATATAAATCTTAAAACATTAGTTCGATTTCAATTTTGATTAATTCAAGTTTAAAATAATTTAAATTTGAATCGATAGAAGTTTAGAATTTTCTAATTTGA
This sequence comes from Ganaspis brasiliensis, assembly GCA_037103525.1. NCBI lineage: Eukaryota > Metazoa > Arthropoda > Insecta > Hymenoptera > Figitidae > Ganaspis > Ganaspis brasiliensis. The sequence goes on from JAZKLR010000087.1 coordinate 1,272,369, forward strand.
AAAAATGAAAATTTATATTGATAGATTGTTGACATGACTAATCGGAAAATTAATCACTTGCAAAAATAAGGCGCAGTTAATGCAAAATTTTAAAAATGCAATTATTTAAAAAAAATAATTATTCATAATATTTGTAATATATTTACGATGAACTAGTTAAATTTTTTACATTAGTTTATTTAAATGAAGGCTAAATGACGCTTTGTTCAGTCACTGATAATTGCGATAGTGAATTTTCCTAACTTTTAACACAAGTTTAAATTCAGTAGTGACTCGTGTTTAACAATATAGACTAATCTTTTTACAATAATTATAAATGGATGAAGAATGGTTTAGGAATATTGATTCTTCAGAAAACGATCAAAATGAGCAGCCAGTATATCAGTGGATTTCTAGCATAGAAAGTAAAAAATCTTTTTTGCATATTTAAAAAATTATTAGTTTTATATACATATTATTAGTGTATTAATTATTATTTTATTAATTATTAATACTAATTTATTATTAACGTCAATCCTAAAAATATGCAGCAATATTAGAGCAACATTATGCAGAAACATTGTTAAAATATTACAGAAATATTTTAATAACATTACACAAAAATATTGTGATAAAGAATATTCGGGGTATACAAAAGTTTATATAATTACATTTTTATTAATTAAACAACAGCTTAATTAACTAATACATAGGAAGAAGAAAATAAATGAAAAAATTCAACTTGTGGTAGATTTCTTGTAGTTTTTTATCGCAATTTTAATAAATAATTAACATACTATTAATTAATAATTAATTATTAATAAAATTTTTAAAAAAATTTAATTTTTTTGTTAATTGTAATTTTTTTTTCAATATAGTCCTAAAGAATTCAAGTTTTTTTACATTTTACCAAATTTTATGTTTGAAATAATTAAATATAAAAAGAAGGAACAATGTTTAATGTTTAAGAATTGTTTAAACAATTGTTTGTTGCTAATTGTACTTTTATCAATATAATTAAAAAAAAATCTAGTATTATTAAATTTTTCAAAATTCTATGCCTAAAATAATGGAATATAAAAAAAGGAACAATATATAATGTTTAACAATCGTTTAAATAATTTATTACTTTTAATTATTTATATATAAAATAAGTATATCTAGTTATTGTAGACTTACAAGGTTGTAAAATATAGAAATAATTAAATTTTAATTTATAATTTTTAAGACAATTAAAAATTATCTATAATAATAGATTGTTTAAACAATGTTAAGCATTTTGTTATTTCTTATCTTCATACTTATTTATTATAGTCACAAAATTTTGCAAAATTTAGAAAATACTAGAACACTGTATGATTAGTTTTAAGAAAATTTAAAACTAACAATATTAATCTCAAAATTAATTTTTCAATTAAGGACTTTTAAAAACTTTAATTGTTTATAACTAAGGAAAATTAAATTTTTTCAAAAAACCCTTTGTACCATTTATAATATAATAGTTATAATAATTTATTAAAAGTGGATTTATGATTACAAATATTATATGATAAATAATAAAAATAGATTTTTTTTTAAATAATAGAAATGTTAATATATTATCATTCTTTAATATTCTTCATACATTTTACTAGCGTTAAACGTGGCAATTGAAGGAAACTTTTACTCCACACTCGGTCGATACTTAAAAGGAAAGAAAACTTTACAAATAAGACTTCTATGACTATTATCTACGCCAATAAAACGGAATTTAAGATTAACATCAAAGTAATTAAATTTAATAATTCATCTTAATTAAGGAATTATATAATTCTAGCAATTACAGAAATTACTTTTATGTCCTTTTATTAAACTTTTAAAGAAATCCATTCTATCCTTAGTCATTATTATTTTATTTATGTTTATTAATCATATTTTATTATTTATTAGATATTATATATTTTATTATTACAATTATTCTTATCATTATTTATTATTGTAATTTAATTATTTATAATTTTTATTTTATTATACATTATACATAATTATTATTCTTTTTTATTTAAAAAGAGTAATGCTAAAAAATTGATTTAAACTTTTATATTTTTGTCAAAACAAATCTCACAACAATACTATAAATGTAAATATCGTAAAAAAATTTTCAATCCACAAGATATTGAGAAAATTAAATTTCAAAATGTCCGTCCCAAATTGTTGACTGAAGTAAATTTTTCTTCTTCATTTTTATTTCTCGGTTATTTCAAGTTAATTTTTTGAATTTCCGGGTCACATATTTTCGAACAATTAAAACAGTATTTTTTATTTCGCCACATAATTACACAATTGAAAAAATAGATAAAAAAATAAGCAATAAAATAGTTGAAAAATTGTTGGAATAACTGTCGGAAATAATTGCAAATCTAACAACTAGATTTAATCTGGAAAGAAATAATTGAAATTGAAATTAATAATAAAAACTGAGGAAATAAATTGAAAATTGAAAATTGAAGAAATTAATAGAAATTTGAAAAAAATTACAAAATGACGAAAATAACTGACAATTGAAAATAAAATTCAAAAAATAGCTAGATTAATACACAACTGAACAAAATAATTTAAAAAATCAAAGAATAATTATAAAATTTTCAGATAATAATTGAAAATTGAAAAAATTGTAGAAAATAATTGAAAATTGCAGAAAATAATTAATAATTGAAGGAAATAATTAAAAAATGACGAAAATAATTGTCAATTGAAAAGAGAATTCAAAAAATGACTAGATTAATAAAACACTGGAAAGAAAATTGAAAAAGTTAAACAAGAAATATTAAATTTAAAGAAAATAATTGCAAATTGAAAAATAAAGAAAACTATAGAAATAATTGTTGGGAATAATTGCACATTTAACAACTGGATTAAAAATTGAAAACAAAATTGGAATTAAAAAAAATAATAAAAAGTTGAGAAAATAAATTTAAAATTTAAGAAATAAACTAAAAATTGAAGAAATTAATTAAAATTTGAAAAAATAATTGATAATTAAAAAATAATAACAAAATGATGAAAATAATTGACAATTGAAGACAAAATTAAAAATTTAAAAGATAATACACAACCGAACAAACAAATTTAAGAAATCAAAAAATATTTATAAAATTTTAAGATAATAAATGAAAATTGAAAGAATTGTAGAGAAAATAATTACAAATTGCGGAAAATAATTAATAATTGAAGGAAATAGTTGAAAAATGACAAGAATAATTGAAAAATTGAAGAAAATGTGTGAAAAATGACGAAAATAATTTTCAATTGAAAACAAAATTCGAAAAATAAGTAGATTAATAGACAACTGAAAAAAATTTAAATACTTATTAAATAAAAAAATTTTAATTTAATAACTGGACTGAAATTTGGAAAAAATAATTAAAATTGAAGAATAGAATTGAAATTTAAAGAATATACTTCAAAAATAAAAAATAAAATAATTGATAAAAGCCTATAGTTAATAAATATAAATATCGAAAAAAATAATTGAAAACTGAAGAATGGAAATAGAAATTGAAGAATGGAATTAAAAAATAAAGAAGATAATTGAATAATTGTATTTAAAGTTAAAGAAACTTAATGATAATACAAAATAATAACAAAAAGGCGATACATTTTTAATAATCAAGAATATTTTTGAAAATTAAAAAGTGAATTTAAATTTGAAGAAAAAAAATAAAAATTGAAAAAAAAATAGTTTAAAATCAAAGTATAATTACAAAACTTTAATACAATAATTAAAAATTAAAAAAATTGTAGGAAATAATTGAAAATTGCGAAAAATAACAATTGAAGGAAATAGTTGAAAAATGACGAGAATAATTGAAAAATTAAAGAAAATATGTAGAAAAGTAGGAAAATAATTGTCAATTGAATATACGAAATTCGAGAAATAACTAGATTAATAGACAACTGAAAAAAATAATTAATCAAATTAAACAAGAAATATTAAATTTAAAAAAATAATTACAAATTAAAAAATTAAGAAAATTATAGGAATAATTGTTGGAAATAATTGCAAATTTAACAACTGGATTGGAAATCGAAAGCAATAATTAAAATTGAAGAAAATAATTAAAAATTGAAGAAAGCAATTAAAAATTGAAGAATAGAATTGAAATTTAAAGAATATACTTTAAAAATAAAAAATAAAATAATTGGAAAAAGCCAAGAATTAATAAATATATAGAAGAAAATAATTAATATTTGAAAAGAATAGTTCTGGAATTGAATAATTGATTTGAAACTTTAAAGCAATTTTTATGAGTAAAAAAATAACAGGAAAAATCCGTGAATGATTGAATATTGTGAAATTAATTGAAAATCGATGAAAATAATTGAAGCATAAAAAAAAAATATTTTGGAATTAAAGAAAATATTTAAAAATTGAAAAAATGAGTTGGAAATTAAAGAATTAAATGGAAATTTTTAGATAATAATTGATAATTATAAGAAAAATTACAATATGGCGAAAATAAGTAACAAAAAAAAAATAATTAACAATTGAAAAAAAATTTAAATTGATGAGAATAATCGGCATTTAAACAAAAAATTTTCAAATTTATAAATAATCATAAAATTGAGGTAAAATAATAAATTGTCAATTAAAAAATTATTATAAAAAAAAATTATAAAAAAAATTGTAGAAAATAAATAAAAATTGAAGAAATCATTTGGAAATTGAAGAATTGAATTGGAATTTCCAGAAAATATAATTGATAATATAGAAAATGCGAGAATTATTGAATATTGAATAAAATAATTGAAAAAAAGAATGCAATTGAAAATTGAAGAAAATAATTGAGAATTAAAGAAAATAATTTAAAATGAGAGAAATAAATTAAAGATTAAAAAATTAAATTGTAATTTTCAGAAAATTTAAGAAATTTAATTTTTAAATCTTCAACTAATTTCTTTAATTTTCAATTTTTTTCTTCAATTCTCAAATACTTTCTTTAATTATCAATTGCATTCTTCGTTTTTCAATTATTTTATTCAATATTCAATAATTCTCGCATTTTCTTAATTATCAATTATTGTCAGGATAATTGTTAAGTGGCAACTATTTTCTTAAAATATCAATTAAATTCTATAATCTTCAATTTAATTGTTTAATTTCCAATTATTTCCTTCAATTCTCAATTACTTTCTTCAATTTTCAATTACCTACATTCATCGTTTTTCAATTATTTTTTTTCAATATTCAATATTAAAGAAATTAATTGAGAAATGAGGATAATAATTGACAATCGAAAGAAAGATTTAAAAATTGACGAGAATAATCGACAACAGAAGAAAATAATTTAAATAAATTAAAAAAATAATAAATTAATAAATTTGATTAATTTATTAATTTTCATTAATAAAATTAAAAAAATAATAAATTAATAATACTTATTAATTTATTAATTTTCATTAATAAAATTTAAGAAGAATAATTGTAGATTGCAAACTGTTGAAAATTATATTAAAAATCACCGATTTATTTATTAATAGAATCAAAATTATTTGAACTGATATTTGTTTCAAATTTTGATCATTTGAAAATTTTGAAATACATTTTTTTTAGTTTTTATAAAAAACTGAGATATTTAGAGTCAAAATTAAGAAACAAAAGACCTAATTTCTAATTTTCAAAATCCAAAATGTCGGATTTATTTACAAAAAAGATTGCCTCCTAATCGTCATTTTTTTCTTGACTACTTTTTGAAAGACTTTTTGAATAATTAAAGTATAATTACAAAACTTTAAGACAATAATTAAAAATTAAACAATTCTAGGAAATAATTGAAAATTGCGGAAAATAACAATTGAAGGAAATAGTTGAAAAATGACGAGAATAATTGAAAAATTAAAAAAAATATGTAAAAAAGTAGGACAATAATTGTCAATTGAATATACGAAATTCGAGAAATGACTAGATTAATAGACAACTGAAAAAAATAATTAATCAAATTAAACAAGAAATATTAAATTTAAAAAAATAATTATAAATTGAAAAATTAAGAAAATTATAGGAATAATTGTTGGAAATAATTGAAAATTTAACAACTGGATTGAAAATCGAAAGCAAAAATTAAAATTGAAGAAAATAATTAAAAATTGAAGAAAGCAATTGAAAATTAAAGAATAGTATTGAAATTTAAAGAATATACTTTGAAAATAAAATATAAAATAACTGGAAAAAGCCAAGAATTAATAAATATATAGAAGAAAATAATTGAGATTTGAAAAGAATAGTTCTGGAATTGAATAATTGATTTGAAACTTTAAAGCAATTTTTATGAGTAAAAAAATAACAGGAAAAATCCGTGAATGATTGAATATTGTAAAATTAATTGGAAATTGATGAAAATAATTGAATGATAAAGAAAAAAATATTTTGGAATTAAAGAAAATATTTAAAAATTGAAAAAATGAGTTGGAATATAAAGAATTAAATGGAAATTTTTAGATAATAATTGATAATTATAAGAAAAATTACAATACGGCGAAAATAAGTAACAAAAAAAATAATAATTGACAATTGAAAAAAAAAATTATATTATGAGAATAATCGGCTTTTGAATCAAAAAATTTTAAATTAATAAATAATCATAAAATTGAGGTAAAATAATAAATTGTCAATTGAAAACTGATGAAAATTATGGAAAGAATTGATGAAATCATTTGGAAATTGAAGAATTGTATTGGAATTTTCAGAACATAATTGATAATAGAAAAAATGCGAGAATTATTGAATATTGAATAAAGAAAATTAAAAAAAAAGAATGCAATTGAAAATTGAAGAAAATAATTGAGAATTGAAGAAATAAATTAAAAATTAGAGAAATAAATTAAAGATTAAAGAATTAAAATATTTTTAGAAAATTTAAGAAATTTAATTTTTTAATATTTAATTTATTTCTTTAATTTTTAATTATTTTCTTCAATTCTCAATTATTTTCTTCAAGTTTCAATTGCATTCCTTGTTTTTCAATTATTTTATTCAATATTCAATAATTCTCGCATTTTCTTAATTATCAATTATTGTCATGATAACTGTTAAGTGTCAACTATTTTCTTAAAATTTCAATTTAATTCTTTAATCTTCAATTTAATTGTTTAATATCCAATTATTTTTTTCAATTCTCAATTACTTTCTTCAATTTTCAATTACCTACATTCTTCGTTTTCCAAATATTTTTTTTTCAATATTCAATATTAAAGAAATTAATTGAGAAATGAGGAAAATAATTGACAATCGAAAGAAAGATTTAAAAACTGACGAGAATAATCGACAACAGAAGAAAATAATTTAAAAATAACTAAATTATCATTAATAAATTTTTAGGAGAATAATTGTAGATTGCAAACTGTTGAAAATTATAGGCATAATTATAGATTTATTTATTAATAAAATTAAAATTATTTGCACTCATATTTGTAAATTTAAATTTTGATTATTTGAAATACATTTTTTTTAAACTGAGATTTTTAGAGTCAAAATTAACAAACAAAAGACCTAATTTCTAATTTCCAAAATCCAAAATAGTGGATTAATTTAAAAAAAAGATTGTATCCTAATCGTCATTTTTTTTATTGCTTTTTGAAAGATTTTTAAGAAATTGCACACGACTCATTAAAATACCAATAGTATAAACTTTAGTATAATTTTCGCCGTGAAATTTTCGGAAAATAAAATGGTTATTCGGTTGTATCCGAGGACAATCTTGTTGATCGTTCGAGGATGAAATCATCCCTTCTAGAATTGGGAATTGCGAAACCAATATGAATCCGGATAGAGAGAGTAGCTCTGAAAACCGCACACATCGTAGTCAGCAATGAAGCTCGTTTTCCTGAACACCTGCGTCAGACCTCAAACTCATTCCAGCCACGATTCTGTTCCAAGCAAACGGGTGTAGCTTCCACCCAGAACGAGCTTTTCAAAGTTGCTCCTCTTGCGGAAACAGCCGTTACGTACCTGATGAAAATTAAGGCCTAATGGCAATTTCAAAAATTAACAAATACTATAGATACCTACATATTTTCGAATTAGAAAAAAAAGTATAATATTGAAAATTGTTTTTTTAATTAGCAGATATTTTACTACTTTTGTATAGATGCATGATTAAAATTCGTTTTAAAATTCATTATTTAAAATTTTTTCATTTAACGAATCTTTACTACCCTAGTAATTAACAAAGTTTATGAATCTTTTATTTTTTCAAACATGTGCGAGATCAAAATTTTTAAATTTAAAATAGCGGTCCAGATTTTAAAAATTTGTTAATTAGTCCAAGAATTACTCCCGAGATTGATGAACTCGAATATGTTGTTTAAATTTTAATGTATCGTGAAAAAAAACTTTCAAATTGACGAGAATTTTTAAAATGATCCGTGAATTTTGAAAACGATTCACAAATTTTTAAGAAACTCTGGAAAGGTAGATAAATCCTAAAAACTTCAATTTCAATCTTGTATTCTTTAATAATAATATGAAAAATTGAATTTAAAATGATCAGAATTTAATCTAAACAAATTTTGATAGAAAGAAAGTCGAAAACTATATTAAACTTAATTGATTCCAAGCCATTATTATTTATATAAATCCCAAAAGTCAATTAACTTAAAATTTAATTTTTTTAAACTTATAAGTTTCAATTAATCAAAGTTGCAATTATTACATGTATATAGTAAAATATTAATTAACAGCAACATTAATGAGAAACTTTACATTGCTGTTCGTCATTTAAAACTATAAATTTTTGGAAATGCAAATAATAAAAATTACGAGAATAATTACAAAATGGAAAAGAATATATATGAAAAATGACGAAAATAATTGATAATTAAAAACAAAATTCGAAAAATGGCTAGATAAATACACAATTGTTAAAAATAATCTAAAAAATTGAACAATATACATTTAATTTGAACTAAAAAATTAAGAAAATTATAGGAATAATTGCTAAAACCAATTGCAAATGGAACAACTGGATTGAAAAAAATTGAATCGAACAAAATATTTGCAATTGAGAAAAATAATTGAAAACTTTAGAAAATAATAAAAATTTAGAGAAAATAATAAAAACTTGAAGACATAAATTTATACTTTAAAATTAAACTGAAATTAAAAAAAATTGATAATAATGGAGAAAAATTACAAAACGTGAAAATAATTTACAATTGAAAAAAAAATTCGAAAAATTGCTAGATTAATACACAAGAACAACAACAAAATTGAAAAATTTAAAGAATCATTATAAAACTTTAAGAGACCAATTGCAAATTGAAAAAATTGTAGGAAATAATTTCAAATTGCGAAAAATAGTTAATAATTCAAAGAAATAAATGAAAAATGAGAATAATTAAAAAATTGAAGAAAATATCTACAAAATGATTAGATTAATAGACTACTGAAAAAAATTGATAAAATATATCAAAAACTTTAAATTTAAAGAAAATAATTAAAAATTGAAAAATGAAGAAAATTATAGGAATAATTGTTGGAAATAGTTGCGCATTGAAAGAATGGATTGAAAATCGACAAAAATAATTAAAATTGAATAAAATAATTGAAAATTGAAAATTTAAATTCAAATTTAAAGAATATAATTAAAACTTGAAAAAAGTATTTTAAAAAAAGCCGAAAGTTATTGAATATAGAAGAAAACAATTAAAAACTGAAAAATGTAATTGAAATTTGAAGAAAAAATTGATGATTGAAGAAAATAAAAATTTGAAATTAATAAATCTTGTTGACAATGGAGAAAAATAGTTGGCGAAAGGTGAGGATTTTAAAATATTAAGGGAAATAATGGACAATTGAAAAAAAAATCAAAAAATGACTAGAATAATGCAGAACTTAAAAATAATAATTGAAAACGTTGAAAAATAATTCTAAAATTTTAAGAGAATAAATAAAAATTTTAAATATTGTAAGAAATAACATGAAATTATAAAAATTAATTAATAAATGAAAAAAAAAAATTAAAAAATAACAAGAATAATAGCAAAATTGAAGATACTTTTTTAAAAATGACGAAAATAATTGACAATTGAAAACAAAATTCAAAAAATGGCTAGATTAGTACACAACTGGAAAAAATAATTTAAAAAATCAAACTACATATAAATATTTAATTTAAAAAATAATTTAAAAATTAAGAAAACTATAGAAATAATTGTTGGAAATATTTGCTAATTAAACTACTGGATTGAAAAAAAAATGAATCGAACAAAATAAATGAAATTGAGGAAAAATTTTTAAATTGAAGAATGGAAATAAAATTTTTAAAACATAAATGAGAACTGAAGAGAATAATTGAACAATTGTATTTAAAATTAAAAAAGCATATTGATATTCGAAAAAATAATTGATAATTGAAAAATGTGATTGAAATTTAAAGAAAATAATCAAAAATTGCAGAAATAAATTGTAATTGGAAATAATGGTTTATAATTGAAAAAGTCAAGTTTTTTGGAATATTGAATAAATTTAATTGAAAATTGTATAATTGCCTTTAGAAAATAATTCATAATTTAAAGAAAATTACAAAAAGACGAGAATAATTTAATATTAAAGAAAATAATTGAGAAATGCGTAAAATAATTGACAATTGAAAAATAAATTCGAAAACTGTCGAGAATAATCTACAACAGAACAAAATAATTAAAAAAGTTAAAGAATAATTATAAAATTTAAGGAGAATAACTGTAAATTGGAAACGGCTGAAAATTATAGAAAAAATTGTAGACTTATTTACTATACTAATTTATATCACTTTCTTGCAATATTTAATTATTCTTTCTTGCAATTTTTTTTTCAAACAATTTTTTTGGTAAGTTATGTTTTATATTGCTTTTCTGTATTTTTAGAGAATCACTTAAGTAACTTTCATTTCTTTTTTAAAAAATTTTCTTTTTTATGCGTTAAAATTTTATATAGTTTTATTTTAACAATATTTAGAAAAATTTATTTCCTTTTCCAGTGGTTAATTTTATTTATTATTATAATTTAGAAGTTGTTAAATATAATTTTTTTCAATTTTATAAATTTTAAAATGTTTATTTGGTTTTTTGTCATTTGTCATAACTTATTAATATTTATAATTTTTAAAGACTTTTCTTCTTTTATTTAATTTTTCGTAAATTTGATCTTATAATAAATTTTCTGATTTGATCAGAATTTCTCTATTTCTTAGAAATAGGTTTTTTCTTAAAATTGTTTAATTGTTTTTATTTAATTCTTCATTAAAAAAAATTATTACTTTTTGCTTGATTTTTAAAACAAGTTTCTAAAGTATTTTTTTATCTTTAGTGACATTTTTCCGTCTTTTTACTGATTATCTTATTTATTTTCTTAATTTAAAAAAACATGTCCACAAATGTTTTAACTTTTTGAAAATCATTTTTTCCTCTCTTTTGTAATTTCAATTTTTTGTTTTAAAAACTTTTACTGTTTATTGCGCAGTATTTTAATTTTAAAAAAACAATTTAATCAATCTTCCTTTAAACTGTTTAATATTTCATAACACATTATTACCACATTTCTTAATTTTCTTTCTTTTACTTTCATTGATTTTTTAAACTTTTTTATTTTTGAAGAATTTTTTTATTTTTTGCAGGCTCTTCAATTAGTACATTTTTTATATTTTTTTTTGCTTTAATTTTCCCATTTCAATGTAAATTATCCTTAAGTTTTTTATCTGTTCATTCATAACACTGGTTTTAATAAAATTTTGTAATTTTTGTAATTTGTGTAAAATTTTATTTTTTTACATTTTGTTGATTCGTCCCTGATTTTTTTTTACAAACTCAAATTATGTAAATATGTGAACTAGTAAGAAATAAAACGGACCTAACAAGCCAAAAATATTAGGTTATGTTCTAGTTTTATCTTCATTAAAAGTTGCTTTTTAATTATCTAAAATTAAAATCAGTTTTGTGTTGAATATTTTGGAGGCGGCTTAGACTAAAATCTTTTTGTGTATTTTCATTCCAAAAATTACTAACATAACCTAAAAATGTGTGCTCTTTAGATTCAATTTTTAATAACGTGTAACATAGAATAAAATCTAAAAGAATGTAAACCTTAATTTGAGAAATTGTCGTTATTTTCCGTAAGGAATTCAAATGAAAAATAAACTGAAGGTAAAGTTGAAATTATTTAACTAGATAACATTAGAAGCAGTAATTTGAAGTTCGATCAAAGTTGTGCGAGTTCCGTTAATTAGTAACAGCCAAAGCGCCAAGCCGCAAAGCGTTGGCGAATCTCAGAAAGTTCTCTTATGCTTTTGGCAGCATCCAAGACTTGAGATGCAATAATTATATATACTAGTTCCAAGAGTATCATGTCTCGCTTATCGGTAGCACATTTTGATATCGCTAATTGAAAGAAGATCAAGGTTACGATTACCATCTTTACACGTGGAAACCAGTATTATTAAACACTAATTTCCAACTGCTTCTTTAAACATCATAATTCAAATTAACCAATTCACTAATTAGAATCTCAATTAATTGAAATTATTCATTTTTCACTCAATATTTATTTTTTGTCATTTACTTCTTTTTACTGTTTCTGATTTTGTCATTCTATTTGACTGTGTAATTTTTATCGTTTTTGTATTTTTTTATACTTAGAAAAGAATGTTTAATTAAAAAATATTTATCTGCAAAAAAAATATCTTTTCTATTATAAATATGTTCATAATCAATAAATACTTTACGAAACATATCAATACGAAATAAAAGATCTTATGAATCATACAATTTCGCTTAATGGATCTAATTATTAGAAAATTGATAGTTATTATCACTTTATGTAGAATTTAAACTGCACTGTAAAAAATAATTGTAAAAAACACATATTAGGAATAACTTTTTATGCTTTTGTGTTTAACACAAAATGTCTTTTTTTTTTTTTTTTGAAAGGAAAAAATTCCACTTTTTATGTATCTTTAATTACGATAGTCATGATTGATAACTGTTAAATTAGCCTTAAATTAAAAACTCGTTTTTTGCATTTTAAAGTGTCTACAAAATGTTAAAATCAGATTCAGTAAAAACAATTCGTGAATATTGAGTTAAAAAAAAATTAATTATGTCATTGCAATGATTTCGTAAGAAACTATTAGACTGAGAAGAGTAATAATAAGAATCATTAATATAAGCAATAAATTACGATAGACCTGGATCATATCGTGCTTAAACTAGAAATTTTTCCAATATTGCGTGCGCTTAATCTTAATTTCCAATTAAATGGTTTTTTTTTTAATTTCTGACGAGAAAACCGGTATTCCGCATGTTTATTTATGTCTTGATTTATTCATAAACGGTGAATAATAATATAGAACTGAATGATAATTTTAAAAAAGTTGGGTATAGAAATAATGATGAGAATTTGTTAATGAAAATTTACTCTGTAGATGAGTTTTCGTAGTTTTTTTTTTCTTTACTTGTTTTTTTAGGGCTTAAATTGAGATATTAAAATTTGATATTAAGATTATACCTTATACTATCTAATGTCTATTAAATACTATATCTATAATTATCTAAAATTTACAATTTATCATTTATTACTTATCAACTACAATCTACCATCTAATATCTAATATATAATAGACACAATCTACAACTTAATATAAACTATCTATTATGCAATGTTTACTAACTACTGTATATATATACTACCTATTATACACAATATGATTTTAGATAGTAGATATTAGGTGGTAGGTTTTGGGGTAAGGTAGAAGATATTAGATAGTACGTTATAAATAAAAGTTAGTAGTAGATATTATATAATCGATAAAAAGTCGTTGGTGGTGATATTAGGTGGTAGTTTATACATAATAGGTTTATAAATTGTAGTAAAAATATTAGATGGTATAGACAGTAAATACAAAGTTGTAGTTTTTTTAAGATTAGAAAGAAAATATTAGACAGAAGTGGTTGGTGGTAGATATTAGATGGCAGTTTATAGATAGTAGATATTAGATTGTAGTTTATAGATAGTAGTAGAAAATATTAGAAGTTAATTTATAGATAGAGGATATTAGATGGTAGTTTTAGAGACTAGGTAGAAAATATTAGATAGTAGGTTATAAATAAAAGTTAGATATTATAGAATAGATATGTGATTGGTAGTAAAAAATATTAAATGGTAGTTTATAGATAGTAGATATTAGGTGGTAGATTAAAAATGAAAGGAAGTAGTAGATGTTATATAATAAATAGTAGAGTGTTGGTGGTGGATATTAAATGGTAGTTTGTAAATAATAGGTTTATAGTTAGTAGTAGCAAATATTAGAAGTTAGTTTATAGATAGCAGATATTAGGTGGTAGGTTTTAGAGAATAGCGAGGAGATTAGGTAGAGAATTTTTGATATTAGGTAATATATAAAAGGTAGTAGTGGATAATATATAAAATATAGTAGGTGGTTGGTAGTAAAAAATGTAGATTGTAGTATGTAGATAGTAGATATTAGGTGGTAGGTTATAAATAAAAGAAAATAGATATTATATACTAGATAATAGGTGGTTAGTTGTAAAAATTAGATTTTATTTTATTAATACTATATATTAGGTGATAGGTTATAAATAAAATGTAGAGCTAAGGATTATAAAATAGAGAGTAGGTGATTGGTGGTAGATATTAGACGGCAGTTAAAAATAGTAGATATTTGGTGGTAGATCTTAGAGATTGAGTAGAAAGTATTAGAGACTAGGTTATAAATAAAAAGTTATAGATAGTAAATATTAGCTGATAGGTAGTAGAAAACACAAAATCGTAGTTTATACATAGAAGATATAATTATAATAGAGAGTAAGCAGTTCAAAGTAGATATTAGGTGGTAGTTTGTAGATAATAGGTCTATAGACAGTAGTAGAAAATATTAAATGGTATTTAATAGATTAGGTAAAAATATTAGATGGTAGGTTATAAACAAAATATAGATATTATATAATAGATAGTAGGTGGTTTGTGTTAGATATTAGATAGTAGATATTAGGTGGTAGGTTTTAGAGTTTAGGTAGAAAATATTAGATTGTAGTTTATAGATGGAAGATATTAGGTGATAGGTTTTTGAGATTATGTAGAAAATATTAGACAGAAGGTGGTTGATAGAAGATATTAGATATCAGTTTATAGATAGCAGACATTAGGTGGTAGTTTATAGATAATAGGTTTGTAGATAGTAGTAGAAAATATTAAAAAGTCGTTTACAGATAATAGATATTAGGTTTTAAGTTTTAGAGAAAAGGTAGAAGATATTAGAAAGTTGGTTATAAATAAAGGTAGTAGATATTATATAATAGCTAGTAGGTGTTGGTGCCAGATATTATATGCTAGTTTATAGGTAGTAAATATTAGGTGGTAGGTTTTTGAGATTATGTAGAATATATTAGGTAGTAGGTGGTTGGTGGTAGATATTAGATGGCAGTTTATAGATAGTAGATATTAAATGATAGTTTGTAGATAATAAATTTATAGACAGTATTATAAATTAGTGGGTTGGAGTTTATATATAGTAGATATTAGGTGGTAGGTTTTAGAGATAAGGTAAAAAATATTAGATAGTAAATTAAGAAAACGGTAATAGTGGATATTATATAATAGATAGTAGGTGGTTTGTAGTTAAAAGTATTAGATGGTAGGTTGCAGATAGTAAATATTAGGTGGTAGGTTATAAATAAAAGAAATTAGATATTATATAATAGATACACTAGAAAAACAAAGTCTTACTTTGTTTACAGCTGAAACACAAAATAACTGAAAATCAGCCAATTTTTCGGGTTAAAATCAGTTTCAATACATTTTATGGCTGAAATCCAGTCGAATTTGAGTCTCATGTAAACAATATGAGTCCAAAGTGGGCTTAAATCAAAACTTCTTTTTTAGAGTGTAGTAGATGGTTAGTTGTAAAAATTAAATTTTATTTTAATAATACTATACTAGCGTAACAACCCTCGCTCGCTAACGCTCGCTCGTTTTTTATTTCTTTTATATTAGGTGGTAGGTTATAAATAAAATGTAGAGCTAAACATTATATAATACAGAGTAGGCAATTGGTGGTAGATATTAGATGGTCGATTTTAGAGATTAAGTAAAAATATTGAATACTAGGTTATAAATAAAAGGTTACAGATAGTAGATATTAGGTTGTTATTTTTAGAGATTCAATAAGAAATTTTAGATTCTAGTTTATATATAGTAGATATTAGGTGGTCCGTTTTTGAGATTATGTAGAAAATATTAAATAGTAGGTGGTTGATTGCTGATATTAAATGGCAGTTTAAAGATAATAGATATTAGGTGGTACTTTATAGATAATAGGTTTATAGATAGTATTAGAAAATATTAAATGGAAGTTTATATATAAAAGATATTAGGTGTTAAGTTTCAAGAAATATGTGGTGGAGATTATATAGTAGGTTATAAATAAAGGTAGTAGATACTATAGATAATAGATCGTAGGTGTTGGTGGAACATATTAGATGATAGTTTATAGATAGTGGATATTAGGTGGTAGGTTTTGAGATTATGTAAAATATATTAGATAGTAAGAGATTGGTGGTAGATATTAGGTAGCAGTTTTTAGATAGTAGATATTAGGTGGTAGTTTATAGATAGTAAATATTAAGAGGTATTTATGAATAATAGGTTTATAAATAGTATTAAAAAAAAATAAATGGTAGTTTATATAAAGCAGATATTAGGTGTTAAGTTTTAAAAAATGGATAGAAATTTTATAATAGATTATAAATAAAGGTAGTAGATAATATATAATAGATCCTAAGTGTTAGTGGTACATATTAGATGATAGTTTGTAGATAGTGAATATTAGGTCGTAGGTTTTTGAGATTTTGTAGAATATATTAGATAATAGTTGATTGGTAGTAAACATTAGGTAGAAAATATTATATAGTAGATTAAAAAAAATGTTATAGTGGACATTATATAATAGATAGTAGGTGGATTGTAGTAAAAATATTAGATGGTAGATTATGGATAGTAAATATTAGGTGTTATGTTATAAATAAAAGGAAGTAGATATTATTTAATAAATAGCAGGTAGTTTGTTGTAAAAATTAGATTTTTTTTTATTAATACTAGATATTAGATGGTAGGTTATAAATGAAATGTAGTGGTTAACATTATATATAATAGAGTAGGTAATTGGTGGTAGATATTAGATTGTAGTTTAAATATAGTAGATATTAGGTAGAAGATCTTAGATATTGAGAAGAAAATATTGGAAATTAGGTCATAAATAAAAGGATTATAGATAGTAGATATTAGGTGGTTGGTATTAGAGATGCGGTAGTAAAATTTTAAATTCTAATTTATAGATAGTAGACATTAGGTGGTAGGTTTTTGAGATTATGTAGAAAATATTAGGTAGCAGGTGGTGGATTGTAGATATTAGATGGCAGTTTAAAAATAGTAGATATTAGGTGTTAAGTTTTAAAAAATAGGTAGTAGAGATTATATAGTAGTTTATAATAAAGGTAGTAGATATTATATCTACATCGTTGGTGTTGGTTGTAGATATTAGACGATAGTTTAAAGATAGAGTATATTAGGTGGTAGGTTTTAAAGATTATGTAGAATATATTACGTAGTAGGTGGTTGGTGGTAGATATTAGGTGTCAGTTCATAGATAGTAGATCTTAGGTGGTAGTTTATAGATAGTAGAAATTATGTGGTAGTTTATAGATAATAGATATTAGGTGATCGATTTTTGAGATTAGGTAGAATATATTTCATAGAGTAGGTGATTAGTGATAGAATATTAGAAGAAAATATTATATGGTAGATTATAAATATTACTATAATAGATAGTAGGTAGTTGGTGGTAGATATTAGATAGTAATTTGTAGATAACAAGTTTATAGATAGTATTAAAAAACAGTAAATTATAGTTTATACATAGTAGATATTCGGTGGTAGGTTTTTGAGATTAGTAAAAAATATTAGATACTAATTTATAGATAGTAGATATTAGGTGGTAGGTTTTTGAGATTATGTAGAAAATATTGGATAGTAGGTGGTTGATTGTAAATATCAAATGGCAGTTTATAGATAGTAGATATTAGGTGGTAGGTTTTAGGGATTAGGTAGAAAATATTATATAGTAGATTAAAAAAAGTTTTTTTTTTTAAGGGAGTTTAGGATATTATATAATAGATAGTAGGTGGATTGTAGTAAAAATATTAGATGGTAGATTATGGATAGTAAATATTAGGTGTTATGTTATAAATAAAAGAAAGTAGATATTATTTAATGAATAGCAGGTATAGCTTGTTGTAAAAATTAGATTTTATTTTATTAATACCAGATATTAGGTGGTAGGTTATAAATAAAATGTAGAGGTTAACATTGTATATAAGAGAGTAGGTAACTGGTGGTAGATATTAGGTAGTAGATCTTAGAGATTGAGTAAAAAATATTGGATACTAGATTATAAATAAAAGGTTATAGATAGTAGATATTAGGTGTTAAGTTTCAAAGGATAGGTAGTAGAGATTATATAGTTGGTTATAATAAAGGTAGTAGATATTATATCTAAATCGTTAGTGTTGGTTGTAGATATTAGACGATAGTTTAAAGATAGTGTATATTAGGTGGTAGATTTTTGAGATTAGTTAGAATATATATAAAATATTAGGTGGTTGGTGTCAGATATTATATTGTAGTTTGTAGATAATAGGATTACAGATAGTTGTAGAAGGTATTAGATTGTCGTTTATATATAGTAAATATTAGGTGGTAAGTTTTTGAGATTAGGTAGAAAATATGAAATATAGTAGGTGGTTCGTGGTAGATATTAGGTGGATGTTTATAGATATTAGGTGGTAGTTTATAGATAGTAGATATTAGGTGGTAGATTTTTAGGATTAGGTATTCTAATACACTTTATATGGTAGGTGGTTGGTGGTAGATATTATATTATAGTTAATAGATAATAGGATTACAGATAGTTGTAGAAAATATTAGATTATCGTTTATAAATAGTAAATATTAGGTGTTAAGTTTTTGAGATTAGGTAGAAAATATGAAATATAGTAGGTGGTTCGTGGTAGATATTAGGTGGTAGTTTATAGATAATAGATATTAGGTGGTGGTTTATAGATAAAAGATATTAGTTGGTAGATTTTTTAGTTTAAGTAGAAAATATTAAATTTAGTAGGTGTGGTTGGTGGTAGATATTATATTGTAGTTTGTAGATAATAAGTTTACAGATATTTGTAGAAAATATTAATTTGTAGTTTATAGAAAGTAAATATTAGGTGGTAAGTTTTTGAGATTAGGTAGAAAATATTAAATATATTAGGTTGTTGGTGGTAGATATTAGATGTCAATTTATAGATAGCAGATATTAGATTGTAGTTTATAAATAATACGTTTATAGATAGTAGTAAAAAATATTAACTGATAATAATCAAAGAATCTGTATTTAGTCAGAAGACGAACCAAATAAATCATGACCTTTAACAATTGAATCGTTTAACCCAAGTTTATTGATAAGTGTGTGACTCGCCTTCTTGGGAAATGTGCCAGTGTGCCTAGGTTTATGATCAGTGGCTAACTTGTTCTTGTTTGTAAAATGCTAGTCAATCGAGCCCGCAGTTTTTCTCAAACATTCAAACCGGATCGACGCGAATTTTTCTTTTTCTACCTTTTCCGCAAATTCTCTCAATTCATTGACAAAAAGCAACAAAAAAAACGAAATTACCTAATTCTACCAATTAGCACAAACAGTAATTAAGCAAGCGTGCCGAAAATATAGTGAACCTAATTTGTGATTTGCATCCGGTTGAAATTTTGGCAAGTTATCAAAATCCAAAAGTGTTTTAATCAAGTCTACATAGCACGAGATGAATTTGATTTTTTAAATTCTTTTTTTTTTCTCTTCTTAATTGAAATTTTTATTTCTGGGGTGGACTTTTGTCTGCAATTTGGATATGATATCTGACAAAGGGAAAGATGGAAATGGTCTCTGGGTAATTGGTGAGGCACTGATGTGACTTTTTTTATAGTCACTCATTATGTAATGAGACATTTATAATTTTAGAATCTAGAGAGTAGTGCGTAAAGTGTGAAAATCAAGTGCGCGAGATATAATTAATTTTCTTTTTGATTCAGCTGAAAATGGAAAACTT
This sequence comes from Ganaspis brasiliensis, assembly GCA_037103525.1. Classification (NCBI taxonomy): domain Eukaryota; kingdom Metazoa; phylum Arthropoda; class Insecta; order Hymenoptera; family Figitidae; genus Ganaspis; species Ganaspis brasiliensis. The sequence goes on from JAZKLR010000087.1 coordinate 1,292,526, forward strand.
GAGGAGCCACACGATTTCGAGAGTGCTATTTCCAAATCCGGTGAGTAATTTTCGAAATTTTAATTAATTGATTAAAGTTAATTAGATTCGATTCAGTTGCAAAAATAAAATAATTTTATAATGTACAATTTTTAACGGAAATTATAAAATAATAAAATAAAATGATTTTGTATTAAAATAATCAAATTTCATACACTGACAGTTTAAAAATATTTATATTTCAAGTATTAAGTTAAATTTATTTATTTTATTAAGCTTTTAACTAATTAAAATTTATTTTTAATCTTCTTTACTTTATTGATTTTAAGGTTAATGCTCTTTTCACATAAATACACATTTCACTTGTTTTCCGAAAGATCCTTGAAATTAAGGTCAGGCGATAATAACAATTAGCTGAAACTACTGATTATTAATAATTACTTGAACTACTTTACATATTATTATTATTATTCTAGGAATAAATATCAACATCGTAAAAGAGGATACAAATTTGATTATTTAGAAAACGCATTTTATTTTATTTTTGCAATAAATAAAAATATATAATTTAACACGATGCATAACTAAAATTCCAACCCATTGATATTTATCGGGTGACAATTATTTTTAATCTAAATTAGGGCCCGGAATTATGATACCATAAAAAAAATTATTCTTCCTGAAAACAATTATTAAAAATTTAATTTCTTTTCCAATTTATCTCATTTTTTAATAATCAGGGTGGCCACTTGACAGGAAAACCGGTTTTCCTCATTTCTCAATTATTTTCCTTAATATTTAATTATTTTAGTCATTTTGTAATTTTTCTTTCGAATATCAACTATTTTCTTAAAATTCAAATTAATTCTTTAATCTTCAATTTATTTATTTAATTTTTAATTATTTTCTTCAATTCTCAATTATTTTCTTTAATTTTCAATTGCATTCTTCAATTATTTTATTCAATATTAAATAATTCTCGCACTTTCTCAATTATTAATTATTTTCTTAAAATTTCAATACAATTCTACAATAATTTCTGATTAATTTTTTCAATATTAATTTATTTTCTACAATTTTTTCCATAATTTTTATCAGTTTTTAATTGACAATTTATTATTCTCCTTCAATTTTATGATTATTTATTAAATTAAAAAATTTTTTGTTCGAATGCCGATTATTCTCACCATTTTTTGAATTTTTGTTAATATGTTAATTTTTTTTTAATAGCTATTAAAAAAAACTATAATTAATTATTTTCGTCAATATTTCATTATTTTCTTCATATTGTAATATTTTTTTTACAAATCTATTATTTTCATAAAATTTTTCTTAAAGTCTTTAATTTCCGATTTATTTCTTCAATTTTTAATTACTATCTTCAATTCTCAAATACTTTCTTTAATTTTCAATTATTTTTATCGATTTTCAATTAATTCCTCAATATTGAATAATTCTCGGATTTTTTCAATTATTTTTGTCACTCATAACCATTATTTTCAAATTTCAATTCAATTATTCTATTCTGGAACTATTCTCTTCAATTATTATTATTTATTTTCTTTAAATTTTAATTCCAATTTGTAATTTTTAATTGCTTTCATAAATTTTCAAATATTTTACTCACTTTTAATATTTTTTTTTCGATTTCCAATCTAGTTGTTAAATGTGCAATTATTTCCAACAATTATTCCTATAATTTATTCCTAGTTTAATTTTTCGAATTATTTTTTCCATTTGTCTATTAATCTATTCATTTTTCTAGTTTTCTTTTTAATTGATAATTATTTTCCTCTTTTTCACATATTTTCTTCTATTTTTTAATTATTCTCGTCATTTTTCAACTATTTCCTACAATTATTAATTATTTTCCGCAATTTTGAATTATGTTTTTCACTGTCAATTCTTTTTATAATAGTTAATTATTTTCGTCAATATTACATTTTTTTGTCATATTCTAGTTTAAGTTTTAATTATCAAATTATTTCTTGAAATTTCAATAGAATTCTTCAATTTTTAATTATTTTCTTCAGTTATCAAATAGTTTCTTTAATTTTCAATTATTTTTGGCGATTTCAAATTAATTCCTCAATATTTAATAATTCTCGGATTTTTTCAAGTATTTTTTTCACTCATAAGAATTATTTTTAACTTTGAATTCAATTTTTCAATTCTAGAACTATTCTCCTTAATTCTCAGATATTTTCTTCAAATTTAAATTTCAGTTTTTACTTTAAATTATTTTCAATAATTTTAAAAAAATTAATTCCTTTTTTCTATTATTTTTTTCGATTACGATTAAGTTTCTTTAAATTTTAAATACAATTGTTTAATTATTTTCTTTAATTTCAATTTTTTTTTTCAATTTTTAAGTATAATATTTAAATTTTAAAAAGGGCTCAACTAGGATTTTTTTGTAAATTTCAGTTTTTTGCATTTTTTAAATAAATAAATAAATTATTTTTCCACAGTAAAACCCTTTTTAATATAATTAAATGATTTAATTAAAGCTGCTTAAAATAAACAATTTTTTGTGTCCCCTGTGAAATTTCAAAAAACCGAGTTGAGCCCTTTTCAAAATTAACTTTTCAATTTTTTTTTTCAATTTTAATTATTTTTTTGATTTTTAATTCAGTTGTTAAATATGCAATTATTTCCAAAATTTTTTCCTAAATTCTTCTTTGTTTTTCAATTTGCAATTATTTTCTTTAAATGTAATTTTTCTTCTTTAATTTTTTTTTCAATTACTTTTTTCATTTCTCTATTAAAGTTCTCATTTTTCGAATTATGTTCTAAATTGATAATAAATTATTTTTGTTCTTTTTAAAATATTTTCTTTAATTTTTCTCGTAAATTTTTAACTACTTCCGTCAATTATTAATTATTTTACGCAATTTTCAATTCTTTCCTACACTTTTTTAAATTTTCAATTATTATTATCTTGAAATTTTATAATAATCCTTTGATTTTTTAAATTATTTCGTTCAGTTGTGTATTAATCTATTCATTTTTTAAATTTTGTTTCCAATCGTCAATTATTTTCGTTATTTTGTAATTTTTCTTTTAATTGTCAATAATTATTGTCAATTAATTTCCATTTAATTCTTTAATTTCAAAATTTTTTCTTTAATTTTTAATTATTTTCTTCAACTATCAAATATTTTCTTTTAATTTTCAATTATATTTTATCGATTTTCAATTAATTTCTCAATATTGAAAAATTCTCGGGTTTTTCAATTATTTTTTTCACTCATAAAAACTGTTTTAAAATTTTAATTTAATTATTCAATTCTAGAACTATTCTCTTCAATTCTTAGTTCCTTTCCTCAAATTTAAATACTATTTTTCAATTTTCAATTATTTTCTTTAATATTAAAAAACGATTTTTTTTCTATAATTTTTTTTTAATATCATTGAGTTTTTTTTATTTTAAATTTAATTATTCAATTATTTTCTTAAATTTTCAAATCCATTCTTCAACTTTTATTTTCATTCTTCAGTTTTCAATTGTTTTCTTCTGTTTTTCTTAATTCTCAGCTTTTTTCAATTTTTAAGTATACTCTTCAATTTTCAATTTTCTTTTTTTCAATTATTTTTGCGATTTTCAGTCCAGTTATTAAAAGTGCAATTATTTATAACAATTAGACCTATAATTTTCTCATTTTTTCAATTTACAATTATTTTCTTTAAATTTCTTCTAATTTTTATTTCTTGTTAAATTTTTCAATTTTCTTTCCTCAAAGAAAATTGTCTATTATAGATTGTCTATTAATCTAGTCATTTTTCGAATTATGGTTTCATTTGACAACTAATTTTGTCTTTTTTACATATTTTCGTTAATTTTTCAATTATTCTCGTCATCTTTTATCTATTTCCTTTAACTATTAATTATTTTTCGCAATTTTACTTTTTTTCTACAATTTTTTCTATATTCAATTATTATTTTAAAATTTAATAATTATTCTTTGATTTTTTGAATTATTTTGTTCGGTTGTGTATTAAACTAGCCATTTTTTCGAATTTTATTTTCGATTGGCAATTATTTTCGTCATTTTGTAATTTTTTTTCATATAACAATTATTTTTTTAAAATTTTAATTTATAACTTAATTTATCAATTTATTTTCTCAATTATTTATCATTTTCTTCAATTCTCAATTATGTCATTTGATTTTCAACTGTATTCTTCTTTTTTTTTTAATTATTTGATTCAATATTTAATAATTCTCGCATTTTCTCATTTCAATTATCTTTCTGAATTTTTAATACAATTCTTCAATTTTCATTTACTTTCTACAATTTTTTCCATAATTTGCATCAGTTTTCAATTCACATTTTATTATTCTCCTTCAATTTTATGATTATTCATTAATTTAAAAAAAAATTCGAATGAATTTTGAATGCCGATTGTTCTCCCCATTTTCTGATTTTTTTTAATCGTTAATTTTTTTAATGGTTTATTATTTTCGCCTGTATTAAATTATTTCCGTCATATTATATTTTTCTTTTACTTTTATTAATTATTTTATTGAAATTTACATTTAATTCATTAATGTCCAATTTATTTCTTCAATTTTTAAATATTTTCTTCAATTCTAAAATATTTTCTTTAATTTTCAACTACTTTTATAGATTTTCAATTAATTCCACAATATTCAATAATTCTCGGATTTTTTCAATTATTTTCTTCACTCATAAAAATTGTTTTAAAATTTCAATTTAATTAATCAATTCTATAATTATTCTTTTCAATTGTCAGTTATTTTCTTTAATATTAAAAAAATATCGCCTTTTTTCTATTATTTTTTCCACTCTCATTAAATGTCTTTAATTTTTAATTAGATTCTTCAATTTTTATTTCCATTGTTTAGTTTGTAATTGTTTTTTTTTAATATTCATTAATTTTCGTTTTTCTTATTTACTGTTTATCCAATTTTTAAGTATATTCTTTAAATTTCATTTATAAATTTTTAAATACTTTATTCAATTTTCAATTATTTTTTTTCTATTTTAATTCTTCTTTTTCGATTTTCAATCCAATTGTTAAATGTGCAATTACTTCCAACAATTATTCCTATAATTTTTCAATTTGCAATTATTTTATCCAAATTTAATATTTCTTGTCTAATTTTTTCAATTATTTTTTTCAGTTGTCTATTAATCTTGTCATTTTTCGAATTTGTTTCCAATTGACAATTATTATCGTCATTTTTCACATATTTTCTTCAATTTTTTAATTATTCTCGTCAGGTTTCATCTATTTCCTTAAATTATTAATTATTTTCCTCAATTTTCAATTACTTCCTACAATTTTGTCAATTTTCAATTATTTCCTACAATTTTGTCAATTTTCAATTATTATCTTAAAAGTTGATATTTATTCTTTGATTTTTTAAATTATTTTGTTCGGTTGTGTATTTTTTTAATTTTGTTGTCAATTGTCAATTATTTTTTTTAATTTTTCTATTCTTCTCGTAAATTTTCAACTATTTCCGTCAATTATTAATTATTTAACCCAAGTTTCAATTCTTTCCTACACTTTTTTTAATTTTCAATTATTATTATTATCTTAAAATTCTATAATTATTCTTTGATTATTTAAATTATTTTGTTCGGTTGTGTATTAATTTAGCCATTTTTTGAACCTTGTTTTCAATTATCATTTATATTCGTAATTTTGTAATTTTTGTTTCAATTATCAATTATTTTTTCAAATTATACTTTAATTCTTAAATTTTCAATTTATTTCCTCAATTTCATTTTTTGTTATTTTCTATTCAATTTCAAATATTTTTTTCGATTTTTATTCTAGTTAATCAATTTGCAATTATATTTCCAACAGATTTTCCTATAATTTTTCAACTATTTTGCTTAAATTTAATATTTATTGTTTAATTTTTTAAACTATTTTTCTCAATTGTGTAATTAAGTAGTCATTTTTCGAATTTTAGATTTTATTTTTTTGTAATAATAAAACTTTCCAAGCTCCAATTATAATTAATAAGATTATAAAAATGTGTAAATTTGAAATTGAAATATAAAGTTATATTTTGAATATAAAACCGAATTTCGCAAAATTAAAAATACTGTTTTAATTTCTCGAAACGTTGTGCCCGGAAAGTTCCAAAAATTAACCGGGAAAAACCGGGAATTTAATTTCATAAAAAAAGGTAGCCACCCTGATAATCCTCTAAACATTTTATTTTTAATTTGTTTTTTTTTCAACTGAAAAAATGAATTTTACTTTTCAAAACAAAATTTTATCTTCTATGAAATGGCGGGAATTTTATTATTTCTTTTATTACACTTTTATAGAAAATTTACGATCTTTGATATCTGATTCCAAGGTTATGGACTCTTCAACATATTGCTGTTATTGGCCTTTTTACCAGCTGGATGGTCAGCTGTATTTGACACAACAAGTCCAGCGTTCATCTTACCAGCTGTCGAGTGTCTTTTTGACCTCACCCTTTTCCGAAAGGGTGTCCTCGTATCCATTGTGTACATAGGTACGATTTTTTTTCTTAAATACAATTTTTCATTATTTTCAAATAAACAAAAATTCTCATTAACTTTTTTTTCTCTTTTTTTTTTTGCTTTTGTACTGATAAAAGTTTCATCGAGCTGTTGTTATTCGGGACAGAATTTTCGTGGATTCTGCAGATCGTGAAAAACTGTGACTTAATTTAAGCACGTATCACATTTATGTTCTTTCACGTAGATTCATTTGACGCCTGCAATTTTCGAGTCACATCAAAATTGTATCATAAAACTCGACTTTCAAGTTATTTCAACTTTAATAAACATGTTTCATCTCCGCTCAGTTTTTACGCCAGTAAAAAAAAAGTCGTGAATCTATCAAAAAAAAAAGAGTGATGCGATTTTCTCTCAAGTTCCTTCTCATACATATTTTTATATTACCTTTTTGATAGTTTAGTTTTAATGCTCACTTTCGAAAGTGGATATTTGTTTTTTTATTACAAAATGTATATCTTTTCGAGAAAGATATGTACTTTTATAGAAAGTAGTTTTTACTTTTTTATAGAAACGTTATTTTATATCGTGTCAAATTTGTTTTATTGATTGAGACATTTACGATATTCATATTTAAAGGGGGATGATTATAATGACGAGTGAAAGCTGTTCAATCAACGAAACAAGAAAATAATTTTCTCGAATTCTCAGGAATAATCGTGTCAGGAATCCTGTGGGATTTTATGCTCCAGGACTCATTGATAAATCATCTGGGGAAGAGAAATTTGCTCCTGTTAGGATTACTCGTGGACTCAATTTGTAATATAACAAGTGCTTTTGCTGATTCTTACTATGTGTTTCTTCTACTGAAATTCATCAGTGGTTTAATGTGAGTACTGAAAAATAAAAAAATTCCTTTATATTCATTTTAAAAAAATTTTTTTGGCAATAAAATTAGGCAAAAAAGGAATTATTATTTTTCTGGAAAAAGTTAGTTTATATACATTAATTAAATTGGATTCACAGAAATCAATTCAGTAATTTGTAGAGCGCCATTTATCAAAATAAATTTAAGTTTGTAACTAAAAATAATTAAATTTAGAATTTCCTTGTTCGAAGATTGACGACGAATGATAAAAGATATTTTAATTTTCTCCTATTCTTGATTTTAACCGTTTTAATTGTTTTCTGACAACTAAAAAAGATAAAATTAATTCAGCCTTATTATGCGAATTCAGGAATGTTATTTTAAGATTCAATGTAAATTTTTCAAGTTGATATTAATTTTACTATAAATCAAGGTGATAAAAAAGATGACTCTAGCTAACTCCAGATGAGTTTATTTTATGAATAATTCAATTTTGAACCAAAAAATGAATTTCTCATAACAATTTCTGTTTTTAATTAAATAATAAGAAATAAAAATAATATATTAATAATTTTGGATTGAACTTATTTATATTTTTCATTGTTAATGAATATTATTACTGACTTTAAATTACGACTTTTTTAACAGCATTATGTTTTTTACATTTTCTAAAAACCTTAAGCAATTTTTTGAGGATTAATTAACACAGAATAAAAATATTTCTTTTTTTCTAGTGTTGGTGGACCATTTACTTTACTAATGCCTTATTTGGCAGAGTTTCACGCAACAAGATACCAACCCCAATTTACGAGATACGGAGGATTTTTTTTCGCGATTTCACTTATGGTTCCAGCAGGTAAATTAAATTAAGTTAATGAAAAAATATCATTTTTTCAGATTCAAAAGTAAAAAAATTTGCGAGTTTAGAATTCTACACATTTAAACTTTATAGAATGATAAATCGTACACGTTAAAAAATTCTCCAAAATTAACACTACAAAAACACTACAAACTGAAACTCTACAATGATCAATTTTATATGTTAAATTTTACACAATAAAACTCTACAATAAGATTTTTTATAAAATATTTTTATTATATCCTAAATTATAAAAATCAACAACTTAAAATTTTACAAATTTAAACACCAAAATGATAAATTTAAACAAGCTAATTTTTACAAAACAAAAATTCTACAATATAATTTTTTATAAAATATTAGTATTAAAACCTACATATTTAAATTATACAAATTAAAATCTTACATTTTTAATCTCCACAATGATAAATTTTACACGTTAAAGTTTATACAATAAAACTTTACAATAAGATTATTTATAAAACATAAATATTAAATCTTACCTTGTTAAATTCTACAATTTAAAATTTTACAAATTTATACACCAAAATGATAAATTTAAAAGCGCTAATTTTTACAAAACAATATTGTACAATATGATTTTTTATAAAATATTAATATTAAAACCTACGTATTTAAATTCTACAAATTAAAATTTTACTTTACTCTCCACAATAGAGTTGCGAAGAAGTAATATTACCTGGAGAACGGTAATGAGAACGAGAATATAACCAGGAATATAACCGATCAAAATTCTAATCGAGAAATTTTTTACTTTTTATTCATTTAGCAAACAGTTAAGTCAAATTTTTCAATCAATGTACGAAAATAGAATCTCTAGTGTTATTCTTATTAGTAATGATTTTAATTTCAATGTCTCTTTGACAATAAAACAATTTTATTATTTATTACAAATTCATATTATTAATGGCAAAATGAAACTAATTCTTTCAATTCACCATTATTATTATCATTTTGCAAATATTATCTTCAGTTTTTAATCATTTTCATATTTCTGAATTAATATCCTGAACTTTGAAATATATGTATATATCAATTTTCAATTATTTTGTTCAATATTCACATCCTTTTTATCATTTTTTAATTATTTTCTCCATTTTTTAATTATTTTTTAATTAATTTCCTAAATTTTTAATTATTATCTCAAATTTAGATTATTGCCTTCAATTTTCAACTTTTTAAACAATTTTTCAATTATTTTCTTTTGCTTAAAAATAAACCATGCAATTTTTCTATTATTTTCTCCAATTTATAATTATTTTCATACTTTTGGCATAATTTTCAAAAATTTCAATTATTTATCTGAAATTTTAATTATTTTCATCATCTTTCAATTCTTTTCTTCAATTTTTAATAATTATTCTTATTATTTTCAAATAATTTCTTAAATTTTCAAATTTTTTTTCTCAAATTTCAATTATTTTTATTTACAAAAAAATTCTGCAATTTTTCAATTATTTATATAAAATTTCATTGATTTTTTCAACTTATCATTGTTTTGATCGTATGTCAATTATTTTCCCCAATTTTTAATTATTCTTATTTTTTAAAATTATTTTCTAAGATTTTTAAATATTTTTCTCAAATATCATATTTTTTTCTTCACTTTTTAATTATTTTCAATTTTTTTCATAATTTTAAAAATTTTAAATAATTTATCTGAAATTTCAATTAATTATTTCAATTATCAAATATTACTATTATTTTTTCATTATTTTCTTCAATTTTCAATTACTTACGTTCTATTTCATAATTTCCAAAAAGTTTTTAATAATTTATCTAACATTTCCATTACCTTATTCAATTTTCAATTATATCTATGAATTTTTTATATTTTATGTATATTCTATATTTTTTGCAATTATTTCTCATAAATTAAAAATATTTGTCTTCAAATTTAAATTATGTTTATCCTTTTTCATTTATTTTCTTCAATTTTCATAATTATTCTCTTTTTTTTCATTCAACTTTTAAAAGTTTTAAGTATTTTTCTGAAATTTTCTTAATCTTTCCTTTATTTGAAATAAAGTTTGTAATTTTTTCAATTATTTTCTCAAATTTTAATTTTTTTCTTCAATTTTAATAGTTTTATTATTTATTCATGATTTTCCTCAATTTTTAATCATTTTCATAATTTCTGTATTAATTTCCTAAATTTTTAATAAATTATTTCCCATCAATTATTTCCCTCAATTTGTAATTGTTATTCTCATTTGGTCAAATTATTTTTTAATATTTTTAATCATTTTTCTCGAATTCTTTTTTGATTATCTTAAATTTTTTTTCAACTTATCATTATTTTATTATTTTTATATTTCAATTATTTTTTTAAGTTTCAAATTTTAAAATCAATTTTCAATTATTTTCCCCATCTTTTAATTATTTTAATTATTTTTCAAGTGATTTTATAAATTTTCATTTATTTATTTAAATTTAGATTATTGTCTTCAATTTTCAATTTTTTAAACGATTTTTCAATTATTTTCTTTTGTTTACAAATAAAATTCTGTAATTTTTCTACTATTTTCTCCAATTTCGAATTATTTTCATTATTTTTGCATAATGTTAAAAGATTTCATTTAGGATTTGAAATTTTAATTATTTCGTCATATTTAAATTATTTTTTTCAATTTTAAATTATTTTTATAATTTTTCAATTATTTCCCTAAATTCTTATTTATTATTCTCATTTTGTAATTTTTTTTTTTTTAGATTTTTAAGTATTTATCTCAAATTCAATTATTTTCTTCAATTTTTAATTATTTTCATTTGTTCTCATAATTTCCAAAATTATATATTATGCAATTTTTTTTCAATTATTTTCTCAGATTTTAATTATCTTCTTCAATTTTTAATTATTTATAATGTTTCTTCAGAATTTTCTTAAATTTCATCATTTTCTGAATTAATTTTATAAATTTTAATTATTTATCCCAAATTCAATTATTTTTTTCAATTTTTAGTTATTTTTTCCAATTTTTCATTACTCTAATTTTTTAAATTTATTTCTAAAATTTTAATGTATTTTTCTCAAATTTAGATTATTTTCTTTAAATATAAAATTTAAATTAGTATATTTAATAATAATTTTTACACTTCATTAACTTATAGTTAGTTTGTAATGATAATTATTTTGTTATTTCTCCATTTTTATTTCAATAAATTTGTTGCGTTTTAAAATAGTAGATCTTGTTCAAACATGGAAAGTTCTCATAAATTCTCCGCAAGAAGAATATTCTCGGTTATGTTCTCGAGAATGTAACCGGATTTTAAATTACCGAGAATTTTGCAACTCTACTCCACAATAATAAATTTTACATTTTAATTTTTACAAAACAAAACTCTACAATATGATTTGTGTTAAAAACTACACACTTAAATTCTACAAATTAAAAATTAGTAATGATAAATTTAAACATGTTAAATTTTACACAATAAAACTCTACAATATCTACGATTTTTTATAAAACATTTTTATTATATCCTAACTTTAAAAATCTACAATTTAAAAATTTCCAAATTTAACTACTAAAATGATAAATTTAAACAAGTGAATTTTTACAAAACAAAGTTCTATAATATGATTTTTTTTATAAAATATTAATATTAAAACCTACATATTAAAATTCAACAAATAAAAATTTTACAAATTTAAACTCTGCAATGATAAATTTTACACAATAAAACTCTACAATGAGATTTTTCATTAAACATTAATATTAAATCATAGCTTGTTAAATTCTACAATTTAAAATCCTGCAAATTTAAATTTTTCAATATATATATTTAAAACCTTAACTTTTACACAATAAAAAACTACAATACAATTTTTTATAAAACATTAATATTAAATCCTACCTTGTTAAATTCTACAAATTTAAACTTTACAAATTGTAAATTTAAAACATTAAATTTTACACAATAAAAATGTCATATATTTACACACTAAAATGATAAATTTAAAAGCGCTAATTGTTACAAAACAATATTCTACAATATGATTTTTACAAAGCATTAGTATTATAAACTACATACTTAAATTCTACAATTTAAAATTCTACAAATTTAAACTCCATAATGATAAATTTTAGATTTTAATTTTTACACAATAAAACTGTACAATATCATTTTTTATAAAATAGGTATTAATACTAAATTCTTCTTTGTTAAATTATACAAATTAAACACCACAATAATAAATTTAAACATGTTAAATTTTACACAATACAACTCTACAATATCTTTGATTTTTTATAAAACATTTTTATTATATCCTATCTTTAAAAATCCAAAATTTAAAATTCCACATATTAAAATTTTACAAATTTAAACTCCGCAATGATAAATTTTGCACGTTATATTTTACACAATAAAACTGTGCAATATAATTTTTTATAAAATTTTTTTATTATATCCTAATTTGTAAAAATCTACAACTTAACATTTTTACAAATTTAAACACCAAAATGTTAAATCTAAACAAGCTAAATTTTACGAAACAAAATTCTACAACATAATTTTTTATAAAATATTAATATTAAAACCTCCATATTTAAATTCTGCAAATTAAAATTTTACATTTTTAATCTCCACAATGATAAATTTTACACGTTAAAGTTTACACAATAAAACTCTACAATAAGATTTTTTTATAAAACATAAATATTAAATCTTACATTGTTAAATTCTACAATTTAAAATCCTACAAATTTAAACTTTACAATTATAAATTTAAAGCGTTAAACTTTACACAATAAAAATCTACAATAAAAATTTTTATGAAACATTGTTATTATATCCTAAATTGTAAAAATCTACAACTTAAAATTTTACAAATTTAAACACCAAAATGATAAATTTAAACAAGCTAATTTTTACAAAATAAAATTCTGCAATATGATTTTTACAAAAGATTAGTATGAAAAACTATATACTTAAACTCTACGATTCAAAAGTCTACAAATTTAAGCTCCATAATGATAAATTTTAATCTTCAATTTTTACACAATGAAACTGTACAATATAATTTTTTATAAAATTTTACTACTAAATTCTCCTTTGTTAAATTATACAAATTTAAACACCACAGTGATAAAATTTACACTTTGAATTTTACAATATAAATCTCTACAATGTGATTTTTTTTAAAACATTTATTTTAGATCCTACATAGTTAAAGTCTACAATTAAAAATTTTACATAAAATTCAAACTGGACAATAATAAATTTTACACCATAAATTTTACACGCAACAAAACTCTGCAATATAATTTTTTATAAAATATTTATATTACATCCTACCTTCTTAAATTCTACAAATTTAAAACACCACATTTTTAAATTTTACACTTTAAATTTCACAAAATAAAACTCTACAATGTGATTTTTTATAAAACATTAAAATTAAATCCTACATAGTCAAATTTTACACATTTACCTATAACGTCTTTAATTATTCGAAAATAAACAAATAAACTTTTGTAGATAATAATAAAGATAATAACGTCTTCAATTATTCGAAAATAAACAAATAAACTTTTGTAGATAATAATAAAGATAATATTAAAAATATAAATATTATTATAATATAATGTTACATTTTACAGGGATCACTGTGGTCCGTTAGTTCAATTTTAGGTAAAAAAGGGGATTTAGACTTTAAAAAATGGGGAATTTATTGTTTAAAAAGTGTATTTTTTTTTGTTGCTTAAAAGGTAATTAAATTTTTAGAAAAATAATAACTGAAAGAAATGGAATATGCAACCTTGCAAAATTTGTTTTAAAAACTTTAGAACATTTTTATAACATTTATTAAATATATAAAAGTAATTTATAAAATTCAAATAAATGTATTATAGAAAAACTTGCCTAAAAATTATTAACAAGTTTCATATTTCAATTTTAGGGGATGTAAATTTTGAAATAAACCTAAGAACAAAAAATGATGTTTATTATTTCAGAAATGATTTAATTTTTTACGAAACTTTAAGAATTACAGTTTTTTGAATATTTATATAGGTAGAAGTATCTAAATTAAGCGTTGGGAAAACCATTTCTTTTAAGTAGGGGTTTTCTTAGAATTACAATAAATTTTAGTATACCTATGTTATAAAAAAACTTTAAAGAAATTTCAACAAAATTTCTTCACAAATTGCTAAAAAATTTTTCCATTTTTTATACCTTCATTTCATAACATTTTTTTATGTTTATCTGGAATATTGTTATAGAAATTTTTTGGAAAGGTTGTAAAAATTTCTTACACGTGTTTTTTATAGAATTGTTTCATGTAGATTAATAAAAAAAGAATGAACTATTATCTATACTTTGTACGTTAAAAGAAGTAAATTATTTACTAAGAAATAAGTAGTTTGTTATATAGAAGTTATAAAAAAGGTAGTTAAAAATTAATTAATACTTTACTATAAATTTGAAAAAACAATGGGAAATTATTGGAAAAATATGAAAAGGGAAGAAAATATATTTTATAAATGTATTTTAGGTATTTTTTTCAAAATTAAGGTAAAAAAAGGGGATTAGGTAAAAAATCAAAAGGAAACGTGATCCCAGATTTTATAATATAAATTATGTGAAGATTTTAACGGAGTATAATTTGACATATAGAATTTATTATTTTAGAGCTTAAATGTGTAAAATTTAACTATGTTGGATTTTATATTAATGTTTTATAAAAAATCGTATTGTTCTATTTATTTATTTCTATTACTCATGGACTTTACCATTTAAAAATTAAAATTTAAAAAAAAAAGAGAATGCCCGAAAAATAAATTGAATTTCAAAATCACTTTTGAAAATTTATCTAAACAAGTTTAAAAAGTTATTAAAAGCACCAATTTATACAAATTACTTTAATTCTTCACTTATAAGGCATGAAAAAAATTTAAAAAAAATAAGGCATCAAAAAAAAAAAGTAGAGATAAAGACAAATTTTACATATTAAGAAGCTTAGAAATCAATCTGACGTTGTTAAATTTAAAAAAAAAATTATTAGTAAAGATTTCAATTTAAAAAAAACTGAACTTAATCAAGATGATTAAAAATGTTAATTCTTTTTTCTAGTAAAAGTTACAAAAATCTTAAAATTCTCTAATTATGATAAATTTTGATTAAAAAGAAATCGTCTCAAAGCCGATAAAAATTCTCACATCAATAATTTCGTTTTTTTTTTTAAATTTTCAATTAACTCTAGGGGTAAGTTGCAAAACGGTATTTGTTTAATTTTCCCAAAATAACAAAATGTGGATTTATGAACTTTTGAAAAAGTGTTCCTAAAATGTTTAATTCGATAAAAACTAGAAAATCAAAGATTTTTTTTTAATTTGCAGCTCTTGCCTTCAATGTACTGCCATACAGCTCTCCATTTACGTTTCAAGTTGCCGGGAGAGTTTTTGCGACATGGCAAGTTTACCTGTTAATTTGCTCAATTCCGTCAGTTCTCGGTCTGGTGACAATTATGTTTACACCGGATAGTCCGAAACTTCTGATGGCCGATGGTTGCCACCAGAAAGCACTGAAATCATTAAGAAGAATTTATTCCATGAATACATTCAAGTCTGCTGCCTCCTACCCGGTAATTGTCGTAATTTACCGATTGAATAATCGCGACTAATTAGGAGCAATGCATGCCCTGTTTTCTCCCAAAGTTTCTTGTCTTAGTACCTCCGCAATTAGGAAAATTTGAAAATTAATTGCTATCATTTGAATTCAAGATTAAAATCAATTTATTCTGCAAATAATAATTAGAGATAATTTACAAGGGTGAATGGGATTCAAAACATGACCGTCTTGAAATGTTGATAACTTTGTTAGATATTAGCGAATTGAAAATTTTCATAGACTATTAGAAAGCTGATAAAATTTGCCGTTAAATGGTCCTAGTTTAAAGCTTTTTCGGTTAATAGAAACGGAGATTGAATGTGATAAAGATAAGTGCATTTTTCGATTTTTGTGAATTTTCATTTTTCAAATTTGGTAAGATGCAGTTTCGAGAAAACTAATTGGAAAAAATTTTAATTAAGCTAAATTTAACCTGGAACTGTAAGCTTCAAAATAAGCCAAAGAAAATTAAAATATCTTGGCTGGTTCAAAAGTTATAAGTAAATGTGTATAAACAAGAAAACGCAACAATTCCTCTGTTTCCTCCCCTTCATTTGTAGCCACAAGCGGAGCGAGCACTAGAATTGTTTATGCACATTTACTTATAACTTTTGAACCAGTCAAGATATTTTAATTTTCTTTGGCTTATTTTAAAGCTAACAGTTCAAGGTTTAATTTAGCTTAATGTAAAACTTTTCCAATTACTTTTCTCGAAACTGCATCCCACCAAACTTGAAAAATGAAAATTCACCAAAATCGAAAAACGCACTTATCTTTATCACATTGAATCTCCGTTTCTATTAATCGAAATAGCTTTAAACTAGGACCATTTAACGGCAAATTTTATCAGCTTTCCAAAGGTCTATGAAAAATTTAAATTCGCTAATATCTGACAAAGTTATCAACATTTTAAGACTGTCATGTTTTTAATCCCATTTTTGTAAGTGGTCCCACGATTTCAACTGTTTGTTTATAGAACAGGAAAATAAAATTGATAAATATTTTTAAAAACTTTTCTCTAAAAATACTTGTAATAATTTTATTGTGTTTTTTCTGTCATTGCATAGGTGAAAGCGATAAAAGTAAAAGAGCCAGAATCAAAAGAAGCAGAAAGTGACTTTACTGTAAGAACCAAAATTCGTAAAAGTTGGTCCAATACAAAAACTCTATTTTCAATGCCGTACTTATCACCTATATCTATTATCATTTTTCTTCAATTTGGAAGTATGCTTGGGTGCGTTTTTTCTTATATTTAAAATTTTTATTTTCAAATTCACGCTTTTTGGTGTTAATTATACTATTTGGTAGATTATGTTAATGATTAGAAAGTTTTATAACGTATTATGATAAATTACTATTTTACAATGCACATGATATGTTTAGTCATCAGTAATTAAATTTTAGCGAAATTCGCAAATTTTGAGGTCGAAAACGACGCATGATTTGCTGACGTTTGTGCTTACAGATTAAACACCATGAGATTATGGGTGCCGCAACTTTTCATCATGCTCAACAATTTCGGCAGGAAATTTCGCCATGCATATCCGGCAAATGAGACACTTAGCATGTGCGAAATGCTGGTACCAAAAAGGCTTCCAATGCTTAATTTAGGGCAAAATTACAGCAGTCATTCCGAATTATGTACTCCGGTAAAAAATTTGGATAAATTTCGGAATAGGTCAACCCACGAATTTGGATGAAACTACATTTATATTTACTTTTTTTAAAGCACTGATTATAGAAACAAGGTGGACTTTTTTTTTATGAAATTAATTTCCCGGTTTTTCCCGGGCAATTTTTTCGATTTCAAGGTTATAATCTTAATAACTATAATTAAATCTTAAAAAGTTTTATTATCACAAAAAAATAAAAGCTAAAATTCGAAAAATGGATACATAATTACACAATTGAGTAGGATAGTGTAAAAAAATAAACAATAAATTTTAAATTTAAACAAACTAGTTGAAAAATTATAGGAATAACTGCTGTAAATAACTGCACATTGACAATTGAAAAACAAAATTCGAAAAATGACTAGATGATTACAAAACGGAAAAAAATAATTCAAAAATCAAGGAATAATTATAAAATTTTAAGATAATAATTGAAAATTGAAAAAATTGTAGGAAATAATTGAAAATTGCGGAAAATAATTAATAATTAATTGAAGGAAATAGTTTAAAAATTACGAGAATAATTGAAAAATTAAAGAAAATATGTGAATAATGGCAAAAATAATTGTCAATTAAAAACAGAATTTGAAGAATGACAAGATTAATAGACAACTAGAAAAAATAATTCAATAAATGAAACAAGAAATATTAAATTTAAAGAAAATAGTTGTAAATTAAAAAATTATGAAAATTATAGGAACAATTGTTGGGAATAATTGCACAATTAACAATTGGATTGAAAATCGAAAAAAAAGAATTAAAATAGAAAAAAATAATTGAAAATTGAAGAATGGAATTGAACTTTAAATAATATACTTAAAAATTGAAAAAAGTAATTGAAAAAAGCAGTGAATTATTGAATATTCAGGAATTAATTTAAAATCGATAAAAATAATTGTAAATTGAAGAAAATATTTGCGAATTAAAGAAGTTAATGAAAAATTAAAGAAATAAATTGGAAATTAAAGAATTAAATGTAAATTTCAAAAAAATAATTGATAAAATTAAATGAAAAATTACAATAAGACAAAAATAATTAAATATTGACGAAAATAATTAACTATTAAAAAAAATAGTAATATTTAAAAAATAAATTCTGAAAAAAGGTAAAAATAATCGGCATGCGAACAAAAAAACTTTTTTAATTAATGAATAATTATAAAATTAAAAGAGAATATTAAATTGTGAATAGAAAACTGATAAAAATTATGTGAAAAATTGTAGAAAATGAATAAAAATTGAAGAATTATTTTAAATATTCTAGAAAATAATTGAAATGAGAAAATGCGAGAAATATTAAAATTTGAATAAACTAATTTAGAAAAGAAGAATGCAGTTGAAAATTAAAGGACATAATTGACAATTAAAGAAAATAGTAAATAATTGTGAAAATAATTTGAAAATTTAAGAATTAAATTAAAATTTTAATAAATAATTGATAATTGAAAAAAAATTACAAAATGACGAAAATAATTGACAATTGACAACAAAATTAAAAAAAATACACAACCGAACGCAGTAATTTAAAAAACCAAAGAATAAATATCAAATTTTAAGATAATAATTGAAAATTGACAAAATTGTAGGAAATAATTGAAAATTGAGGAAAATAATTAATAATTTAAGGAAATAGATGAAACCTGACGAGAATAATTAAAAAATTGAAGCAAATATGTGAAAAATGACGATAATAATTGTCAATTGAAAACAAATTCGAAAAATGACAAGATTAATAGACAACTGAAAAAAATAATAGAAAAAATTAAACAAGAAATATTAAATTTAAATAAAATAATTGCAAATTGAAAAATTAAGAAAATTATAGGAAGTAATTGCACATTTAACAATTGGATTGAAAATCGAAAAAGAAGAATTAAAATAGAAAAAAAATAATTGAAAATTGAATAAAGTATTTAAAAATTTATAAATGAAATTTAAAGAATATACTTAAAAATTGGATAAACAGTAAATAAGAAAAACGAAAATTAATGAATATTAAAAAAAAACAATTACAAACTAAACAATGGAAATAAAAATTAAAGAATATAATTAAAAATTAAAGAATGGAATTAAAAGTTAAAGAAAATAATTTAACAATTGTATTTCAAATTAAAGAAATTTAATGAGAGTGGAAAAAATAATAGAAAAAAGGCGATAATTTTTTAATATTAAAGAAAATAACTGACAATTGAAAAGAATAATTGTAGAATTGATTAATTAAATTGAAATTTTTAAACAATTTTTGTGAGTGAAGAAAATGATTGAAAAAATCCGAGAATTATTGAATATTGTGGAATTAATTGAAAATCTAAAAAAGTAGTTGAAAATTAAAGAAAATATTTTAGTATTGAAGAAAATATTTAAAAATTGAAGAAATAAATTGGACATTAAAGAATTAAATGTAAATTTCAAGAAAATAATTAATAAAAGTAAAAGAAAATTACAATATGACGGAAATAATTAAATACAGGCGAAAATAATAAACCATTAAAAAAAGTTAACAATTGAAAAAAAAATCAGAAAATGGGGGGAATAATCGGCATTCGAAATTTATTCGATTTTTTTTTTAAATTAATGAATAATCATAAAATTGAAGGAGAATAATAAAATGTGTATTAAAAACTGATGGAAATTATGGAAAAAATTGTAGAAAGTAAATGAAAATTGAAGAATTGTATTGAAAATTCAGAAAGATAATTGAAATGAGAAAATGCAAGAATTATTAAATATTGAATAAAATAATTAAAAAAAAAAGAAGAATACAGTTGAAAATCAAATGACATAATTGAGAATTGAAGAAAATAATAAATAATTGAGAAAATAAATTGATAAATTAAGTTATAATTTAAAATTTTAAAAAAATAATTGTTATATGAAAAAAAATTACAAAATGACGAAAATAATTGCCAATCGAAAATAAAATTCGAAAAATGGCAAGTTTAATACACAACCGAACAAAATAATTCAAAAAATCAAAGAATAATTATAAAATTTTAAAATAATAATTGAAAATAGAAAAAATTGTGGAAAATAATTGAAAATTGCGGAAAATAATTAATAATTAAAGGAAATAGATAAAAGATGACGAGAATAATGGAAAAATTAACGAAAATATGTAAAAAAGACAAAATTAGTTGTCAAATGAAAACATAATTCGAAAAATGACTAGATTAACGAACAATCTATTATAGACAATTTTCTTTGAGCAAAAAAATTGAAAAATTTAACAAGAAATAGAAATTAAAAGAAATTTAAAGAAAATAATTGTAAATTTAAAAATTGAGAAAATTATAGGCCTAATTGTTATAAATAATTGCACTTTTAATAACTGGATTGAAAATCAAAAAAATAATTGAGAAAAAAAAAGAAAATTGAAAATTGAAGAAAGTCATTAAAAATTGAAGAATATACTTAAAAATTGAAAAAAAAATTAATTGAAAAAAGCTGAGAATTAAGAAAAACAGAAGAAAACAATTGAAAACTGAAGAATGGAAATAAAAGTTGAAGAATGAAATTAAAAATTTAGGAAAATAATTGAACAATTAAATTTAAAATTAAAAAAATTCAATGATATTAAAAAAAATAATAGAAAAAATGAAATCATTTTTTAATATTAAAGAAAATAATTGAAAATTGAAAAGTAGTATTTAAATTTGAGGAAAATATCTAAGAATTGAAGAGAATAGTTCTAGAATTGAATAATTGAATTAAAATTTTAAAACAGTTTTTATGAGTGGAAAAAATAATTGAAAAACCCGAGAATTTTTCAATATTGAGAAATTAATTGAAAATCGATAAAATATGATTGAAAATTAAAGAAAATATTTGATAATTGAAGAAAATAATTCAAAATTGAAGAAATAAATTCAAAATTAAAGAATTAAATGGAAATTAATTGACAATAATTATTGATAATTTAAAAAAACATTACAATATGACGAAAATAATTAACTATTAAAAAAATAATTAACAATTGAAAAAAAAATTCAAAAATGGTGAGAATAATCGTCATTCAAACAAAAAACTTTTTTAAATTAATGAATAATCATAAAATTGATAAGAATAATAAATTGTCAATTGAAAACTGATGAAAATTATTGAACAAATTGTAGAAAATAAATGAAAATTGAAGAGTTGTATTGAGATTTCAAGAAAATAATTGTTTCTTGAGTAAATTCGAGAATGATTCAATATTAAATCAAATAATTGAAAAACGAAGATTGCAATTGAAAATTGAAGAAAATAATTAAAAATTAACAAAATAGATTGAAGGTTAAAGAATTTAATCTAAAATTTTAAGAAAAAAGTTTATAATTGAAAGACAAATTACAAAATTAATAAATTAATTAAATATTAAAGAAAATAATTGAGAAATGAGGAGAATAATTGTTAATTGAAAGAAAAATTCGAAAACTGATGTGAGTAATCAACAACACGACAAAATAATTTTAAAAAATGAAAGAATAATTATAAAATTTAAAGAAAATGTTTGTTTATTGAAAACCGTTGAAAATTATAGAAAAAATTTTTGATTTATTTATTAATGAAATTAAAATAAGTTGAACTGATATTTCTAAATTTAAATTTTAATTTAAATGCATTTTTTAAAAAAGTATCTGATTTAAAACAAAAAATATTTATGTGCCAAACTTAATTTGTGAACAGACAAAAAGTTAGGGACTACTCGAAAATTTGATGATAAAAACTATAAAAAACGGAAAAATTGATGGTTTTTTGCGTTTAATTCGTAAAAACCACAAAATTTAAAAATATGTTTTAGAAAAAAGTTTAAAGTCTCATTGAGATAAAAATGTTATATTTTATACAATTTTTCCTGAAAATGAATATTTTTCGACAAAATGCAAAAAACATAAAATTCAACTTATTCAAGTTCCCCCAAGTATTGCTTTTATTAGTCTTTTGCATTTTTCACAAAAATTATTAAATTTTTTTGAGAAGATACAAAAAAAATGTATAGAACTTAATTTATTAAGATAAATACAACAAAAAATATAAATATAAATATATTTTATAAATATATTATTTATATATAAATGTAACATATATATATATTTATTTATATATAAATTCATCTACAATTTTTATTAAAAACATTTTCTGAAATTTTTAACATTTACTCAGTGAAACTGAAAAAACTAAAAAATATGATTTTTATGATTTTTACCATGAAGATAAACTAGTCGACAATTTTCTTTATCATTTTCATAATCAGCGCATCAAAATACCTAAGTATATTAAGTTTCAACAAAATCTGAGGGTTGACCTATTCAAAACTGCACCTAAAAATTTTTTCTATATTCTTTAAATAATATAATATAATCTAATAAAATAAACATCAACTTTATACAATATAATACAATGTAACAAATCTATAAACTAAAATTTTTCCAATGAAACAGCTATAATCTAAAAGTAAAATGTTTCCATTTTTTTGTTTCAATCTGTTATCTGCTGTGCAAATGAGAGTAACACATGCTTCCTTTTATAATGACATTTCAGTCTCACATCGAGGCTGCTGTATATATTAATTCTACGATTATTGCAACGTCAACTGTCGTGTTTGCCTTCCTCGCGGGATTTATAATCATTTCAAGAAGAAGGAAAGAAATTATATTACGTGAGTTCATAATTGGCTATTATTATGAATAATTAATGAACATTGGGAGGAGTGATGTTAATCTGTTGCATTGTGCTAAACACGTTTATAAAAAAAAATATTTATTAATAATAATAATAATAATAATAATAATAATTCATAATGAATATATTAAAAAAATAATATATGTATATTTTTTTTCATTTTTCCAGTTTCGACATTCATAATATCAATAGTATGCAGTTTTGGTGTCAATTGGGCGCAACTAGTGCCATATATGTTGACATTATCGGCAGCGATAGTTGTTACAATGAGAATTGCCGGTAACATCGTTCTTGCGGTAAATGCAGAAGTTATACCAACACCATTAAGGTAATTACTACGAATAAGAAAATTATTATTCAATTAGTGAACCAGGAAAAACGATTTGTTTCCATCAAGGTTATTGATTATTTCGATAATGACAGGAGTAATGACTCATTTTCTATACAAATATTTATTATTTTTTTTATTAACACTAACTTTTTGATATCTTTAAAAAAACCATAATTTAGTACCAAAAATCAATTAAAAAATTTGGGTCCTACAAAATAGTTTCGTATCTAAAAGAAAAAATACAATATAACTGAATAGAACTAGTCAAATGAAAAAAATTCTTATAAAAATTTTTAACAATAACAATCTTTCAGGGTATTACTCACTTTTTCCGACTTCAACCAATTTTCCAAATTTTAAAATTAATAAAAATCAAAATTTCGGTAAAAGAAATTAGGCCTAGACAGTATTCAGCAAGCACAAAAATAAACTCGTATGAAACTCTGAAAAAAGATCAACATTTTGGGCATTAATTTATGTTTTATATTTTTATCCTTAATTTTGAGTTTTTCAAAAAATGTTTGGCGGCACAAATTGGCAGGAAATTAAAACAATTTTTGTTTTTTTGAAAAATCAACAGGACGTTGAGTTTAAGATATTCTAAAAAAAACACAAATGTAAAACAAAAAATTTATTTTAGTTGGTGTTTTTGAGCTTTTTTTGTTTCAGAGGTCAAAAATTTCAAGAGTTTAATTTTACTATTTATGGAAAAACGAAATAAAATAATTGTCGAGTTCTTATTATTCACCGAGGGTTTAATAAAAGTACTTATATAATTACTTTTTTTATACTTTTATCGAGAAAAATCAGAAACTGTCTCGAATTAAGTAACAGATAAAATATATCAAAATAAGTAAACCAAGTTGAAGCCGAGTAAAACAAAAAATGGGAAATATTTTAAAATAATAAATAGTTAGATAAAAATGCAAGAAATATATATTAGACTTAGATAGTTTGTTCAATTTTAAAGATAATGACTTGTCGTTGCACATTACAATATCACTTCTTTTTAGGTTATAATCATCAAAACAAGTATTTCAAGCCGCAGGGCTACCAACCTCAAAATTTATTCAAACTATTGGCGCCACTGTCGAAATAGCGCTAAATTTAAATACTTGACTTCTTCTAATATTATTTTCTTGTAACTATATTATTCATTTTAAATTAAACAAAGCAAAATTACGTTAAATAAATGTAAAATAAATTGATATTCAAAATGTCATGCTTGATTTAAGTAAGTTTTAAATATATTTTGCATCTTTTGTTTAGTAAACAATTTTTATGAAACATTAATGTTAATTTTTGTTGAAAGCTAAATTTTTACATATAATTCACATATGAATTTTGTAAGAACAAATTTCGAGTTGAAATTGTAATATACGAGAGACTGGTTAGTTATAAAGTCGGATCATAAAATAGTGCACGGAATGTAGAAGTCGTAAAGGCATATTTTCGAGAACCTGCGAACATTATCATATAAAACGATCATTTCAAATTTTCATCTTTCAGATCCACCGCAGTCAGCATTGTCAATCTGATCGGAAATTTTGCCGCTGTCGTTGGCAATTTCGTATTTTCAAGCCTCCTCGATGCCGAGTGCGTCGCTGCATTCATGTCCATAGGATGTTTAATGCTTGGTAGAAATTCAATCAATTATATTCGATTTTTAAAAACGTTTTCTTTTTTTTCGGTTCTCCTACTAAAATCCAAAGCTCCTTTTACACGATTCATCTCGTTTTTATAAAGTCATGATGATTAATTATTTTCAAGTAAATAATGTCAATTTTCTTTTCTTTTGTAAAATTGTTTATTGATTTTTTGTTTGTTTGTGGTTTTTTAAAATTATAAATGGTTTTATATAACCGTTTTCTAATTCTTTCCCATTCCCCTACTATAATCCAAAGTCCCTTTTGCACGATTAGTATCGATTTTATAAAACCATAATTATTAATTATTATTTTTAAGTATATAATGTCAATTTGTTTGATTGTTTGTTAATTGCTTTTTTTTCTTGTTCGTTTGTGTTTTAGTTGTTTGTTTGTTTGTTTGTTATTTGCCTATTTCTTCTTTTTCGTTTGTTTTTTTGTTGTTTGTTTGTGGTTTGTTTAAATTATATTCGATTTTTAAAACCGTTTTTTATGTAAAACGGTACTACTGAAATCCAAAGCTCCTTTTACACGAATAATCTCGTTTTTATAAAGTCATGATTAATTATGAGTTTGAAGCAAATAATAGCAATTTTCTTTTCTTTGTTGCTTGTTTGTTTGTCTGTTGTTTGTTTGTCTGCTGTTTGTATGTTTATTTGTTTGTTTCTTATTTGCTTGTTGTTTGTTTGTTATTTGCTTGTTGTTTATTTGTTGTTTGTTTGTTGTTTGTTTAAATTATATTCGATTTTTAAAACTGTTTTCTATTTTCCCATACCCCTACTAAAATAGTAATAAAATAATTCTATAAAAAACTGATTCTTTACCATAATAAGTCTTGAATTATTTGTTGTTTGTTTATTGTTTGTTGTTTGTTTGAGTTATATTCAATTTTTAAAACTGTTTTCTATTTTTCCTCATACCCCTACTGAAATCCAAAGCTCCTTTTTATTGCCCTCGATACTAATACTACAAAAGCCTAGATTTTTACTATAATTCTTCTTGAGTTATTTGCTGTTTTTTTTATGTTTGTTTTTATTTGTTTTCGTTTTTTTTTGTTTTTTGTTGTTTGTTTATTGTTTGTTTAAATTATATTTGATTTTTAAAACCGTTTTTCATATAAAACGGAACTACTGAAATCTAAAGCTCCTTTCACAGGAATAATCTCGTTTTTATAAAGTCATGATGAATAATTATTAGTTTGCAGTAAATAATAGCAAATTTCTTTTCTTTTTTGCCTGTTTATTTGTTGTTTGTTTGTCTGTTGATGCATGTTTATTTGTTTGTTTGTTGTTTGTTTGTTTCTATGTTCATTGTTTAAAATATATTCGACTTTGAAAACTGTTTTCTAGTTTTTCCCACACCCCTACTAAAATAATAATAAAATAATCTCATAAAAAACTGATTTTTTACTATAATTAGTCTTGAATTATTTGTTGTTTGTTTGTTCGTGGTTTGTTAGCCTTTTGTTTGTTTGTGGTTTATTTGAATTATATTAGATTTTTACAACCATTTTGTAATTTTTTTCTAAACGACTACTGAAATTGAAAGCTTCTTTAACACGTTTAAGGGCATGTGATGGAGTATGACGTCACTTGTATAGGCAAAATTTGTCCGTAACTTTTCTTTTAAAATATTGAATATTTTGGCATGAAACTTGGTAGAATTACTTAAAATTTCATTAGTTAGGTCTTTCAGACCCGAGTTTATTTGAATTTTGGCTCAAAATTGATTTTTAAAAAATATTGCAATTTTTCGAAAATTTTCCCAAATTAATTGTTGTTCAAAATTTAAACAAACTCGGGTCTGAGAGACCTTTCTACTGACATTTTGAGTAATTCTTCCAAGTTTCATGACAAAATATTCAATATTTTAAGAGAAAAATTAGGGACAAATTTTTCCTATGCCAGTGACGTTATAATCCATCACATGCCCTTAATCTCGTTATTATAAAACCATAATAATTAATTATTTTCAAGAAAATAAAGTCAATTTTCTTTTCTTTGAATGTTTGTTTGTTGTTTGTTGGTAGCTTGTTTGTTTTTTGTTTGTTTGTTTAAATTATATTTGATTTTAAAATCGATTTTTATAGAAAACGGTGATACAAGTAAATAATAGCAATTTTCCTTTCTTTTGTTTGTTGTTTGTTTATATATTGTTTGTGTGTCTGTTAGTTGTTAGTTTGTTTGTTATTTGTTTGTCTATCGTCTGTCTGTCTGATAGTTGTTGTTTGCTTGTTATTTGTTTAATGTTTGTTTGTTTGTTTGTTTTTTTGTTGTTTGTGTATCTTCTTCTCTTTGGCACGATTAATATCGATTTTATAAAATTATAATGATTAATTATTTTAAAGTAAATAATGTCAATTTATTGTTTGTTTGATTGTTTGTTATTTGCTTGTTTCTTCTTGTTTGTTGTTTGCTGTTTGTTTGTTTGTGGTTTGTTTAAATTACATTCGACTTTAAAAACTGTTTTCTATTTTTCCAATACCCTTACTGAAATAATAATAAAAAAATCCTATAAAAAATTGCTTTTTTATCATAATTAGTCTTGAATTATTTGTTGTTTGTTTGTTTGTTTCTTATTTGTTTGTGGTTGAATTATATTCAATTTTAAAAACCATTTTGTAACTTTTCCTATACCACTACTGAAATCGAAGCCTCCTTTAACACGTTTAATCTCTTTTTTATAAAACCATAATAATTCATTATTTTCAAGTAAATAATGGCAATTTTCTTTTCTTTCATTGTTTGTTTGTTGTTTGTTGGCAGCCTGTTTGTTTTTTGTTTGTTTGTTTAAATTATATTTGATTTTTAAACCGATTTTAATAGAAATCGTTGTTGTTGTTTGTTTGTCTATTGTTTGTCTGTCTGTTAGTTTTTAATTTGTTTGTTATTTGTTTAATGTTTGTTTGTTTGTTTGTTGTTTGTTAGCTGTTTGTTTCTGTATCCCTACTGAAATCCAAAGCTTCTCTTACACGATTAATCTCGTTTTTATAAAACCATAATGATTGACTATTTTTAAGTAAATAATGACAATTTTCTTTTCTTTTATTTGATTTTTTGTTTGTTTAAGTTTGTTTGTTATTAGTTGTTTGTTGATAAATTGTTTGTTTTTTTGTTGTTTGTTTATGGTTTGTTAGTTGTATGTTGTTAATTTGTTTTTTATTTGTTTACATTTATTTATTTTTTGCATGAACTGATTGTTTTACTTTCTATTTTATCAATATTTTTTCCTTTAATTTCATCATTCTATTCATTTTTATAACATTTTTGTCTTTTTTCCAGCTTGCGCGACCGTAGTCTTCATTCTACCAAAGCCACAACCTCCTCAGAAGAAACCAGAAGAAGAACGATATTAAAATAAGTAAAAAGTTGAAATTAACTTTTTTACGTTTAAGTAGATAATTGAAACAATTAATGACAATTGTTGTGATTTGTAAAAAAAATGGATGTAGAAAGTATTACAAGTCAGAACCAAAATGTGATTTAGGGTCCATAACTGGATCCTATAGCTTATAGAAACGAATTTTTTATAAACAAATTTCATAGCAGATAACTAAACAAATTTTCTAACTATTCTTACTTTATAACTTTTTAAACACTTTTTTTTACTTTTCAATCTTTTAGATATACTCTTTTTGAAACTTTTTTAAAAAACTATTGCCTCGTAAACTTTTGAAACAATCTTTACCATTTAAACTTCACAAATTTAAAATATGTTTAAAACTAACGGTGGTTTTAGTATTGTCACGAAATGTAAGAATACGAATATTTTATCAATTTATAAAATCCGTTTTCAGAAATAAAAATTCTATAGGGAAATGTTGTTAAGGGTGGTCCAAAAATCGATTGATTTTGACAAAAAAAAGTGTATTTTCACTGAAAAATACAGATTATTTTTTTACCACAAAGTGACAAAAATTAAAAAATGTTCCCTTTCCTATTTTTGGACTACTCCTATTGTTGACTAATGATAAGTAGGAAAATGTATTAACATGAACAAGTTATTGTTTAAGAGCAAACACGATTTAAGATTGTAATAGTTATTATTGTTAATTACTTTTTTTTTGTGATACTTGCGAAATAATGAATTGAGGAGTATAAAACAGAGATAGAAAATCAATGAAAAGTTTTTATTGGAAACTTCATAAATTGGTTTATGCGAAATGACGTAAAATATGATAGTGCCAGCGATGTGTCACTCGTTTTGAAAAGAGCTGATATAATTCATAGTATGTTTAAAAAAAAATGTGAATATTTCATGCCCGACACACGACGACCACTGACATTTTAAAAACATTGTTTGCTGCAAAAAATAAACTCAAATATCCACCGAAAAATGATAATTGAATTTTAAAAAATCGCTATACAACGTTTTTAC
Source organism: Ganaspis brasiliensis (assembly GCA_037103525.1). Classification (NCBI taxonomy): domain Eukaryota; kingdom Metazoa; phylum Arthropoda; class Insecta; order Hymenoptera; family Figitidae; genus Ganaspis; species Ganaspis brasiliensis. The sequence goes on from JAZKLR010000087.1 coordinate 1,322,028, forward strand.
TTCAATTATAAAATAATTTATTACCTCACATTTCCGGGATTTATTTTGTAAATTGGAAAATTAATATTTTTCAAATTATCCAATCAAACAAAATAAATTATTTATTTTATTACAAAAAATTTATTCATTTCCAAGAATCTAGAATAAAAATTTATTAAACTAAGCAAAGATTTGATAAGATTAAATACGATTTTGTGGAAAGTTTAGAATGTTTATGACTAATAAGTGGCCAGATTAAATCCAGTTCGCAGGCTTCCGATATGGCGCTCCCTATGCATATTCACAGGAAACTTGACTGTAAACAAGAGGAAGGTCTGCCTGGAGCTAATTAACTAACATTGTAAACAACCAGTAATGTTCCAATTTAGCCAACGTCCTTTCGTATTAGACTGCGGTCTTGTTGCATCAACTGTTATCGTTTCAATTCCCAAACCAATTTTCTTTTCCACCCTCCTTTTATATCTTCATAATTCAAATCTCCAAACTTGTATAAAAAATTTTTTTATTCATACTTTGTTTATACATTTTGTTTAAAAACAATTAATTTTTTTTCAATTTTCTGGACCTTTTAAAAAGGAGGAAAAGATATTTAAATACACTTTAAACTCTAAGAAATCGAAAAAAAATTTGAAAATTTGACAAGCGATTATTTTTTTCGTACTTTGTTTATAAATTGTTTATAAACAATTAATTTTCTTTAAAGTTCTGGACATTTGAAAAAGCAGGAAAAGATATTTAAATACACTTAAAACTCTAAGAAATCGAAAAAATTTGGAAAATTAACAAGCGATTATTTTTTTGGTACTTTGTTTATAAATTGTTTATAAACAATTCATTTTTTTTTAATTTTCTGGACCTTATAAAAAGCAGGAAAAGATATTTAAAAACACTCAAAACTCTAAGAAATCGAAAAAATTTAGAAAATAGACAAGCCATTATTTTTTTCATACTTTGTTTATAAATTGTGTATAAACAATTAATTTTTCTCAATGTTCTGAGCCTTTTAAAAAGCAGGGAAATATATTTAAATACACTTAAAACTCTATGAAATCAAACAAATTTAGAAAATTGACAAGCGATTATTTTGTTGGTACTTTGTTTATAAATTGTTTATAAACAATTAATTTTTTTCAATGTTCTGAATCTTTTAAAAAACTAGGAAAGTTATTAAAATACACTTAAAACTCTAAGAAATCGAAAAAATTTAGAAAATAGACAAGCGATTATTTTTTTCATACTTTGTTTATAAATTGTGTATAAACAATTAATTTTTCTCAATGTTCTGAATCTTTTAAAAATCAGGGAAAGATATTTAAATACACTTAAAACTCTATGAAATCGAACAAATTTAGAAAATTGACAAGCGATTATTTTGTTGGTACTTTGTTTATAAATTGTTTATAAACAATTAACTTTTTTCAACGTTCTAAATCTTTTAAAAAACAGGGAAAGATATTAAAATATACTTAAAACTCTAAGAAATCGAAAACATTTAGAAAATTGACAAGCGATTATTTTTTTCGTACTTTGTTTATAAATTTTTTATAAACAATTAATTTTTCTCAATGTTCTGCACCTTTTAAAAAGCCGATAAAGATATTTAAATACACTTAAAACTCTTGAAAATTAAATAAATTTAGAATATTGACAGGCGATTAGTTTTTTGGTACTTTGTTTATAAATTGTTTATAAACAATTAATTTTTTTCAATGTTCTGGACATTTTAATAAGCAGGAAAAGATATTTAAATACACTTAAAAGTCTAAGGAATCGAAAAAATTTAGAAAATTGACAAGCGATTATTTTGTTGGTACTTTGTTTACAAATTGTTTATAAACAATTATTTTTTTTCAACGTTCTGAATCTTTTAAAAAACTAGGAAAGTTATTAAAATACACTTAAAACTCTAAGAAATCGAAAAAATTTAGAAAATAGACAAGCGATTATTTTTTTTATACTTTGTTTATAAATTGTGTATAAACAATTAATTTTTCTCAATGTTCTGAATCTTTTAAAAAGCAGGGAAATATATTTAAATACATTTAAAACGCTATGAAATCAAACAAATTTAGAAAATTGACAAGCGATTATTTTGTTGGCACTTTGTTTATAAATTGTTTATAAACAATTAATTTTTTTCAACGTTCTAAATCTTTTAAAAAACAGGGAAGGTTATTAAAATACACTTAAAACTCTAAGAAATCAAATGAATTTAGAAAATTGACAGGCGATTAGGTTTTTGGTACTTCGTTTATAAATTGTTTATAAACAATTAATTTTCTTTAAAGTTCTGGACATTTTAAAAAGCAGGAAAAGATATTTAAATACACTTAAAAGTCTAAGAAATCGAAAAAATTTAGAAAATTGACAAGCGATTATTTTGTTGGTACTTTGTTTACAAATTGTTTATAAACAATTAATTTTTTTCAATGTTCTGAATCTTTTAAAAAACTAGGAAAGTTATTAAAATACACTTAAAACTCTAAGAAATCGAAAAAATTTAGAAAATAGACAAGCCATTATTTTTTTCATACTTTGTTTATAAATTGTGTATAAACAATTAATTTTTCTCAATGTTCTGAACCTTTTAAAAAGCAGGGAAATATATTTAATTACACTTTAAACTCTTGAAAATCAAACAAATTTAGAAAATTGACAAGCGATTATTTTTTTGGTATTTTGTTTATAAATTGTTTATAAACAATTAATTTTTTTTAATGTTCTGGACCTTTTAAAAAGCCGATAAAGATATTTAAATACACTTTAAACTCTTGAAAATCAAATAAATTTAGAAAATTGACAGGCGATTAGTTTTTTGGTACTTTGTTTATAAATTGTTTATAAACAATTAATTTTTTTTAATTTTTTGGACCTCCTAAAAAGCAGGAAAAGATATTTAAATACACTTTACACTCTAAGAAATCGAAAAAATTTAGAAAATTGACAAGCTATTATTTTTTTGGTACTTTGTTTATAAATTGTTTATAAACAATTAATTTTTTTTTAATTTTTTAGACCTCCTAAAAAGCAGGAAAAGATATTTAAATACACTTTAAACTCTAAGAAATCGAAAAAATTTAGAAAATTGACAAGCTATTATTTTTTTGGTACTTTGTTTATAAATTGTTTATAAACAATTAATTTTTTTCAATATTCTGGACCTTTTAAAAAGCAAGGAAATATATCTAAATACATTAAAAGTCTCAGAAATCGAAAAAATTTAGAAAATTGACAAGCGATTATTTTTTTGGTATTTTGTTTATAAATTGTTTATAAACAATTACTTTTTTTTAATGTTCTGGACCTTTCAAAAAGTAGTCAAAGATATTAAAATACATTTACAACTCTAAGAAATCAAAATCCATTGAGAAAATTTTGAAGAGATTTTATTTTTTTGGGGCATTCCATGAGAAATTCGTTCCGTCGAAAATAGATATTATTTTTAGCTTTCAGTTTTTCTTTAGTTTTTTCTTTATTAAAATTAAAAAAAATTAAAAGTTTCGCAACATTTTTAATCACTTATTTAGCACCCAAAATACTATCAAATGACGAAGTATAAGCAAAAGTTATTCGAATTTTTTATAGTGTAACCTTAACTTTTCTGAGAACTCAAAAATTTTTAACTTAAAAAAAAATATACATATATATGTATAGAAAAGGTTACCTACGGAAGATGCCTTGGGCGCCAATCCTTTCTTGGGACACGAGAGAAAGTTAAATAATCAAAAGGGACTAAATCCGAAAACCACGATATATCTTGGGAACTAAATCCAAAAGAAAAAAAAATCAAAATCTTAAAATAAAAAAAAAATCTTCCGACATTGCTGACTAGCTGCAGACCCTCGATGGAAAATGGTAGATGGGGAAGTTCGTAGTTTAGCCAAAATAAACAGTTGTCAAAAGAAATATTCGAAAGATGAAATTAACAAAATAGATTAACAATTTATTCAATAAATTAAGATTTTCGAGGTTATACAAAATTGGTATTAGAGTGATTCTATATAATCAAAGTTCAAAATTCAATTTGAGGTTAGATACAATACTGTAATTTTCGAACTCTACAGATTAAATTTAATATTTAATATTTATTAGGTTAATACACAAAAAAAATTAATTATGTGATTCTATATAATTTCAAAGTTAAGTTGATCGAAAAATTATAGATCAACTGTCAATGATGTCTTATTTGACAAAAGAATAAATTTTTGACAGCTAGAAAATAAATATAAATACTTATTCCAAAAGAAAATTTTTAGAATAAGGATTCTTTATCAATTCGAGATATATAGGACAGGCATGATAGGACAAGAAATTATAATTTTCACAATAAATTAAATTAAATCAATGAATGAATGATATCTCAATAAAATTCAAAAAGTCTAAGTGATTCAAAATTATTCAGTACTGAAAATCAAGAAAAATGAGAAAAATTAGTTTTGAGATATCATGCATAAAATAAAAATCAAATTATACCATAAAAATCCAAATAAAACGAAGAGGGTGAAGAATTGGTCAAAGCACAAAATAAAATTTTCAGTAAACGAATTTCCACATCTGTTTTTCTAAATTTGCTCGATATTTTTAATCCTTTCGAATCCTCCTTTTATTTATTTTTGTCTTTAGAATCCAATTTATTTCCAAATGAATATATATATATTTTTTTTAAAGTTCAAAATACGATTACATCTGTATTCAATGATTTCACTTGAAAGAATGAAAAAAAATGGTAATGTTTTTTTCATCACCATGGAAATTCGTTACCAAAAAAAAAAAAATGAAAATCAGGTCACTATACAAAATTCACGACGCGTGACCTAATTTCTAATTCGCTATAAATTAGTCCGGGAATCTTTTCTAGTTCTCTCGACGTTGATTGGCTGGTCCAAACGGAAAGGAAATTCAAATCTTCTTAAAAATTAATTTTTCACAAAAGACAATAAAATCTTCAAATAAAGGATGTTCTTGGATTATTCTTCAATAAAAAAGTTAATTTGATAAAAATTAACTTGACGCAAGATGGTAAATTATCAAATCCTCTTCCGATAATATACAAACGTGGTGAATATTAAATGTTACAATTCCAGAAGACTAAGCGACACTTGGATAACTGAATATCTTCTAATTGTAAACTGACATTAATACCAGGAACGTGAATTAAATAAATCAGGCCTTTTCAGCAAAAAAGAGTTTCAAACAGTAGTTTTCAAATTATGATAAAGCCTTCCAAGGACGGGAAAATCTTGAATATTTCTCCAGGAAAGGAAGTCGATCAAGTTTTCAGAGTGATAAATACAATAAAATTAGGCGGCATTCCAAAATAATCCAAATCCAAGGGTACGTCAAAAGAATAAAATTCATAATAATTCAAAATTAGATAATTAGTTCTTAAATTAGAGTTTTTAAATAAATTTGCCCATATCTCGAATTGTCGTGAAATCATTGAGTATTTTTACGTAATTACTTAAATTTTTATCAAATAATTTCTAATAAAAATAAAAAATTAAAAGGATCTAAACAATTAATATTCAAAATTTGTGATTTGTAAAATTGTAAATTTTTACAATAGAACGTAGAAACAACGTCACAATAGAATGCCCCAAAAAAATAATCGCTCGTTAATTTTCTCAATAAATTTTGATTCCTTAGAGTTTTAAGTGTATTTTAATATCTTTTCCCGATTTTTAAAAGATCCATAACAGTAAAAAAAATTAATTGTTTATAAACAATTTGTAAACAAATTAGGACATTTTTTTTTTAATTTTTAAACTGTAAGTGGAAGTCTATTTCATGCTCTTTGATTCTGTTCAAAATACACTTAAATCGGTAAACTCATTTATGAAATATAAGCTTTTATTAAAAAAATATTTAAAATTGTCATTTTGCATTCACTTTTGTAAAATAAAATTTAACAATTTTTTTCTGTTATGATTTCAATTATTTGCAACGATATTGAATTATTTTTATCATTTTTCAAAAATTTTATTCAATTTCTAATTATTTTCATTATTTTAAAAAATTTTTCCCCAAATTTTAAATTCAATTTCCGCAAGTTTCAATTATTTTCTTTAACTTTTACAAATAAAACTTTTTCAGTTTTATTTATTTCTTTCAAGATTTATTGTTTTTAAATTTTAGTTGTGTTTTTAAGTATTTCAATAATGTTCTTCGATTTTTAATCACTTTCTTTTATTTTTTCAAATTTTCCCAGAATTTTTAAATTTAGAAATTTTTTATGTCAAATAAATTCTGTAATTTTTTTAATTTTTTTCTTCCATAATTATCTTTAATTTCCAATTATTTTTATCATTTTTCAAGTGTTCTTGTTTATCTCAAATATATTCCGTAATTTTTTACACATTTGTATTATTTTCTTGAATTTTCAATTATTTCTATCATTTCTCAATTACTTTTTCTCAATTTTAATTATTTTTTAATTAATTTTCTAATTTTTTTATTATTTATCTAAAATTTCAGCTATTTTTTCAATTTACAATTATTTTTATCATTCTACAATTATTTTTTTTATTAATGGTAATTTTTTTCAAATATTTTTTACAAATTAAAATTGTTTTCTTTAATTTTTAATTATTTTAATACTTTGCAAATATTTTCTCGAATTTTTTATAATTTTCATTATTCTTCAATTAATTTCCTAGATTTTAAAATATTTTCTTAAACTTTAATAATTTTTAATTATTAAATTATCCAATTTTTAATTACTTTTAATTTAAAAATTTCTAATGACACTTTCGGACCAAACCTCGGACATTAAAGCGTTTTAACTAATTACTTTTACTATTACTTAATTAAATTCCTCAATTTTCAATTATTTATCTTATTTTTTAATTATTTTTTTCAATTTTCATTTTCAGTTACTTTTCTCAAATCTCAATTACGTTCTTCAATTTTAGTTATTTTTTATAATTTGAAATCACTTTCACAAATTTTACATTATTTTGATTATTTGTTGATTAATTCCGAAAAATTCAATTATTTCTTTCAAATGTCCTAAAATTTTTAAACTTTTTTCGGACTGATGATTTGAAATGGAAACAGTCCAAGTTTATATATTAGAAATATTTATAATTTTGGATTTCAACTTTTCTAAATCTAAAAAAATCTAAAAAACTAGACTTATCTTGACCATAAAAAATTTTATTCTTAGTCCCGAGTTCCTTGGCAGAAATTTCGTGATGGTATCTCTAATGGTGATAAAAGTGCTGGAAGACAGTGGAATTAATGACGGGAGTTTATCATCAGAAAGAAAGTAGAAAGTGCCGTAAGTGCTTTCATGAAAAGCTATGACTTTCGAGTAAATCAAACTTGAGTGGAAAACAGGTAATTTAGTTTTAGAAAAAAATTTTATTGGGTAATTATTAATTTTAATGAACATAAGTTGAGAAATTCAAAAACAAATGTTTGGATTTAGTAAAATTTTTATCATTTAAATTTGAATCAATCAAAATTATATACATTTTGTTTCCACGTCAGCAATAAGTTAATTTTTAAAAACTTGAAAATTACAATTTTTAAAAAATTTGTAAATTGCGATTTATTCTTCAAAATTTGGACAAAATAATAAATTTCATTAAAGTTAATCGATTTGTTTTGGAGCAAAGAATATGATTTTTTATATATATTAAGTTGTAATAGGTTGGTTATAGGTTAAAATTTTTTTTTTTTAATAAACAGATTTTTCAAAAAATTAAAAACATTAAAAAACTTTTTTTTATGATTTTTTTTAAAAAACCCTTGTGTCTGATTCCAGATTTTAGTAGTAAAAATAGCCATACAAAATTTCATTTAAATCGGTTGAGGCGTTTTCGAGTTATTGTGTTCACAAGAAAAAAGTACATCAACACACACACACACACATACATGTACACATACACTTATACATTAACTAAACATACATTAAATAAATTTTCCTCTATCTAGAAATGTGTTATATGAGTTTCGGATAAAACGTTCGAATGTATGTGTGTCTGTGTGTGTATGTGTGTATGTGCGCTTGTACTTTTTCTTGTGAACTTTATAACTCGAGAACGGATTAGCGGATTTAAATAAAATTTGGTATGATTATTTTTACTACTAAAATCTGGAATCAGACACATGGGTTTTTAAAATTAACCATTAAAAAAAATTTTATTGAATTTTGATTTTTTGAAAAATTCATGTTTTCCAGAAAAAAAAGTTTAACCTATAAATTCAACTTAATATATAAAAAATCGTATTCCTTGCTTCAAAACAAATCGAGTGACTTACATAAAGTTTTATTTATATTTTGCCAAAATTTTGAAGACTAATTCGGAATTTTCAAATTATTAATTTCTAGAAAATTATCTTTTTGTCCTCGTTCTTTTTTACTTCTTCTATCGCAAATTACTTCAGTTTATTTTATAAATTTTTTTGATAAAACATTTAGGAAAATTTATTTATTTTCATACTTTGATATAAAATGTAATTTTTTCTTCAATTTTATGATTTTTTTTAGATTTAAGTCATTGTTTTTTGTAAATGTATTTGATTTCTTTACATTTGTTTATTTTTCGCAAATTTATTTACTCTTTCATAAAATTTGTTGAGTTTATGATTTCGGAAAAGAAATTATTGTTAGAGTTGTTTTAAAGATATATTAATTGTTTTTAGCAGATTTTTTTTTTTTTTAGAGTTGTTTCCAATTGATTTTTAAATTTTCTTCATTTTGGGAATAATTTTCTAAAAATTGTTATTTTTAAGGAGGTTCTCTCCATTGACATAACCTCAACCTAAAAAATCGTTTTTCACATAAAAATAAAATATTATTGCAATTAATAATTAATAATTAATTTTAATTTTATTTAACATTCTGTTTTTTTTATGATTTTATGGTTTTTTTTTTAGATTTACTCATTTCTTGTAAATTTTTTTAATTTTCTTTACATTTTATATATTTTTTGCAAAATTTACTTTTTCATAAAATTTCTTCATATTTCATTTTTTCATAAGAAAAATTATTGTAAGAATTGTTTTAAAAAGGTATTTAATAATATGTTGCTAAAAATTGTAATTTATATAGGAATATTTTATTCTTTTTCTAAACTTTTTACCTGATTATTTTTTTATCGCTTTTTTCAATTTTTTCGCAGTTTATTAAAAAAAATTCATTTCTTAAAATATTGCTATTTATTATTTGTTTGATGTTCTTAGTTTTTTTCTATTTCAAACTTTTAGAATTTGCCTTAAATTTCCTTAATTTTCCTTCAATTTATTCGTTCTGACATAATTTTGTTAATAAAATTTAATTTTTTATTTATTATTTCTTACCTAGAATTTTTCATTCTTGTTAATCTCTTTTTGAACTTTTAATAATTTTGTTAATTTTTATTTTATTATTTCTAATTTTTCAAAACGTTTATTTGGTATATTTTCTTTATAATTTATTAACTTTTATAATTTTCCAAAGGCTCTTCTTCTTTTTTAGAGTTTCGTGGTTCGGGACAGAAACCCTTATAGTGAGACTTTGTCGTCCGTCCGTCCGTCCATCCGTCCGTCGTACACAGTAGCCTATGTTACTTCAAGTAGCCTATGTCACATTTCAAGTAGCCTATGTCACTTCAAGTAGCCTATGTCACACTTCAAGTAGCCTATGTCACACTTCAAGTAGCCCACGTCACTTCAAGTAGCCTATATCACACTTCAAGTAGCCTATGTCACTTCAAGTAGCCTATGTCACACTGCAAGTAGCCTATGTCACTTCAAGTAGCCTATGTCACACTTCAAGTAGCCTATGTTACACTTCAAGTAGCCTATGCCACACTTCAAGTAGCCTATGGCAGACTTCAAGTAGCCTATGTTACTTCAAGTAGCCTATATCACACTCCAAGTAGCTTATGTCACTTCAAGTAGCCTATGCCACACTTCAAGTAGCCTATGTCACACTTCAAGTAGCCTATGTCACTTCAAGAAGCCTATGTCACTTCAAGTAGCCTATGTCACACTGCAAGTAGCCTATGTCACTTCAAGTAGCCTATGTCACACTTTAAGTAGCCTATGTTACTTCAAGTAGCCTATGCCACACTTCAAGTAGCCTATGGCAGACTTCAAGTAGCCTATGTTACTTCAAGTAGCCTATATCACACTTCAAGTAGCTTATGTCACTTCAAGTAGTCTATGTCACACTTCAAGTAGCCTATGTCACATTTCAAGTAGCTTATGTCACTTTAAGTAGCCTATGTCACACTTCAAATATCCTATGTTACTTCAAGTAGCCTATGTCACTTCAAATAGCCTATGTCACACTTCATGTAGCCTATGTCACATTCCAAGTAGCCCATGTCACTTTAAGTGGCCTATGTCACTTCAAGAAGCCTATGTCACTTTAAGTAGCCTATGTCACTTCAAGAAGCCTATGCCACACTTCAAGTAGCCTATGCCACTTCAAGAAGCCTATGTCACTTCAAGTAGTCTATGTCATTTAAAGTAGCCTATATCACATTTCAAGTAGCTTATGTCACTTTAAGTAGCCTAAGTCACACTTCAAGTAGCCTATGTCACACTTTAAGTAGCCTATGTCACATTTTAAGTAGCTTATGTCACTTTAAGTAGCATATGTCACACTTCAAGTAGCCTATGTCACTTCAAGTAGCCTATGTCACTTCAAGTAGCCTATGTCACACTTCAAGTAGCCTATCTCACTTCAAGTAGCCTATATCACTTCAAGTAACCTGTGTCACTTTAAGTTTCCTATGTTATTCAGCTTTTCAGATTGCATGTGAGACAGACGGAAACATAGAGTAACAGAAGACCACGAAACTCTAGATTGTAGGCGCAATGCGCCTGCTTTCTGTGCTGTTTATTTTCTATTTCGTATAAATTTGATCTTACAGTAATTCTCTAATTTTATCATCATTTTTTAAGTTTTTCACAATATTTTTTCTTTTTTCAAAAATCTTTATTTGCCTTTTATTTAATTTTTCACTTAATAAAAGAGATTTATTTATTGTTTTTTTCCTTAATTTTTAAAACATTTTCTTCAAAATTTTTTTCTCATTAGCACAATTTTAACGTTTTATTATGAATTTTCTTCTTTATCTTTTAAATTTGACAAAACATATCCATAAATATTTTAACTTTTTGAAAAAATTTTTTCCTTTTATACTTCTGTAGCAAATCTTGATTTTTGAAATTTTACTGTCTTCTTAACTTGTCCCTTTATAAAAAATGTAATTTATTTTTTGCAGGCTTTTCAACTATTTTTTTTTACATTTTCGTCTTATTTTTAATTTTCTCATTTTAAAGTACAATATTCTCAACTTTATTATTTTTCCGTTTATATATATTTTTCTAAGTGCGTATCATTTTCTATTGTTCGTGATTTATTTTAAAAATTATAGAGTATACTCTTAATATAATTTTAAACATTTTTCTCTAATAATAATAATAATATATATCTATATATATATATATATATATAAAACAGACAGTAAAAATAGTAAATAGTTTAATTATAGTTTTAGCCATAGGATAACCATTTTCTAAACAATTTGCCATTGAGAAATATAAAAAAGTTCAACTTACCCCGGTTTTTTTTCTTTTACATGAAAACCGAAATATTAAAGCTACTTTTTTACTCGCTAAATTGTTTATGAATTTTATTTAACGAATTAAAACAACAAAGGGTGCAAAAAGTGTTAACTAACATCGATTGCCCCAGTGTAAAATAAGTTACAATTAAAAACTTGTTATATAATCCTATTCAATTTATAATTGCTTTATTCAAGTCAAGCATTTACATAATACATTTAATATCTCTTTTCAATCTTCAGAAAAACATTCATTACACACTCTGGAACGACGCTTTAATCTTTTGAACTAAATTCCACTACATAATCCACTTCTTTTTCTCCATTTTATTCGAAACCAAGCCGCATAAACCATAAAAAAGTAGAAACCGTGAAAAAATTGTAGCATCAGGTTGTTTTGTAGAATCGTAAAAAATATCATGAACTTTTCTGTGGTACAAACTGTGCGGAATTACCCCGCAGTATCGGGGTCAGTTGGCGAAATAGGTCAGCGTGGCAATAACAGCTAAAGCACCATGTCCGGGTAGTAATATTTTACACAGGACGATAATATAACGAGCAAAGAAGCAGTGTAGATGTCACGTCCAGCCAATAAAACAGCAGTTTCACCTCAACATACAACCAAACCCCAAATGTATGCCTCTCCTATTATATTGCCCCTTTTCTACTTCGTAACATTTTTTTTTGTCACCATGAACCAATAGAAGAGACATTAAATATACAATTTAATTTATATCCGTTTCGTTCTTTATTTACGTCGTTTAGTTATTTACACTAGGGACGAAAATGTTCATTTTTTTACTAGTGACGAAAATGCAAATTTCCCCACTAGGGTCGAAAATGTTTATTTTCCAACTAGTGTCGAAAATAGTTATTTTCACACTAGTTTCGAAAGTAGCCATTTTCCCAACTAGGGACGAAAATTATTTTTTTCCCACTAGTCTAGAAAGTGACTATTTTCCTACTAGTTTCTATAAACTGACTATTTTTTACACTAGTTACAAAAAATGTCATTTTGTCACTAGTGATGAAACTAATAATTTTTCCTCTAGTGATGAAAATGATAATTTTTCCCACTAGTGTCAAGAGTAGCCGTTTTACCTACTAGGGACAAAAATTTATTAATATTTATTTATATATTAAAATTATTAACTTATTACCGCGAAATTAAAAAAAAAGTTATAAAGTTATATATTTATAAATAAATCAATTTTAGTAATCGAGAGATTCTAAATGAAATAGCATTTTATTAAATTTTCAACTTTCAAAAGCTCAGGCGTTTCTTTGTTGAGTGTGGAATTATGTACAAGGGCATATCTTGCATAAATTCCAGACATTCAGAACACACCCTTTCTGACCTTAAACACCAAGCCACTTTTAAATCTCGAAATTTTAATGAGATTTTTTATAAAATGTGAATTTTTCAAAATAATTTTTGAATATGATGTCTATTTAGAATTACTATTAATTTATTTTTTATCCTATTTTTTATTGTTTCTTCTCTTTATTTCAAGCATATCAAAAATATTCAATAAACACCAGTTTCTGACGAATAATGAATAAAATTACTGTATTATTAAATTGAAATAGAAATTTTAATTAAAAAGTTGGCTAATGTGCGCTTGATTCGAATGCATGAAGCTACCATAATAGAAGCAGTTCTGCTCAGAAATTTCAAATATTTGAACGCCAAATGGATTCCCTTTATAAATTTGCTTTCAGAAATATATAGAACGAGAGAAGTTGGCAATAACTAAAATATATCAAAGTTCATTCATGGAAACTTTTGTAACCGGCTGTGCGTTTAGGTACATTTTCAAATAACATTTTATCAAGTCTACCTCTCAATATTCGATTATTCGATTTCAAATTATATTAAAAATACCTATTTCCGTATATATTTTTCTAGTACTGATGTGGTATGCATTAAATTGATGAAATTTGATAAATTTAATTTTACCCAAATTCAAACTAATTATTTTAAATTTCCCGGTTTATTGGGCTTCGTAACATACAATTTTTTTTTCCGGATTCGTTCGATAAATAATTAATAACAGTATTATAGTTTAATATTAAGTGATTTGAATGAAATATTAAGATAAGTTTAAAAAATTGACTACAAAAACAAAATAAACAAATTATTTAAAATTTTTAAAACATCCGAAATAGAGGGGAAAAATCAAGGAAGGAGTAAACAAATTATAGAAAAAGTAAAAAATACTGAATAATACTGAACAAAACAAGTGAGAATAATTAATGAACAATTAAAAAATAAAAATATTCCAAAAGTTAATAAAAAATTATGAAAGAACGATAAAATAACAAAAACTAGTAAAAATATTATTATATGCACTTTTACTGATAAACCAGCATAATTTTATGACGCACTATTTTATCGTTTTAACGTTTTGGAAATTTTGCTAATATTTTGAATTTTATTCGAAATAAAACATTATTATTGAGTTATCAATCGTGGTTTTTGCTGTTTTTATTTAGTTTACTGCGAAGCAAATACTGTAAGCTAGTTTGAAAATTACATATATTCTAAAACTCAATAATATAGCAAATTGATTTTGACACTTTACAAATCATAAAATAGAAAGATATTTTATAAGAACAGTTTTGGAAATATTAAAATTTTTCTTAATAATAACAAGAAAATAGACAATGCGATTTTTACTTTTTTTTCTTGTCAGTACTGCGTTTACCTTTTCTGGTGAAACCTTTCTAGTTGCTGAGTTTAATAATAAACATGATGCAATTCGTAAGTGTACTATAAAAATTTTATACTGTACATAAAATTTCAATAAAGAAATAAATATGATTTATACAGGTCCAAAAATGTAGTTCACCAATCTAATTGTCAATTTGAATATAAGTATAATCGAATAAGATTATAATTTTTAAATAAAAATTTGAACAAAATTATAGAAGAGAGTCGAGTTGATTTATAATATAAATTTCAAAATATTAGTGCAACAACTCAGTCAATAACTAGAACGTTCCAAGCAATTAAAAAAGTGCTTATTTTTTAATTGAAACGCGTATTAGTACAAATTAAAAATTATATTAAAAAAAAGTTTGGTTTTAAGTAAATGATGAAATAAAAAATTATATTTTATTAAGAATTTACTAAAATTAATTAATCAACTGATTTTTATTGCAGATTATTGTACGAGACATGTAGATGAAACTGATAGTGAAAGTGTAGAAGATCACAGTTTGTTTACTTGCACAGGATTTTCAACTCATTTTTTCATTAACAGGGACATTGGTGGAGAACGTAAGTTTTAATAATTTGTAATAAGTTTTTACTTCAATATTATAATATTATAATAATTATAATATTTGAGAGCACTTGGACCCCTTTAGACTAAGTTGGTTTGTATCAGTCACAAGCTGTTTTGTGCATTCCACTAACTGTTTTGTAAATTCGACAAACTGATTTGTGAATTCCACAAAAATGGTTTCTGCATTCCACAAACTGAACTGTTTGAGAAAACTGTAATACCCATTTGTAAATGGAACAAAAGTTTCTGTGAATTATGCAGGAAATTTTTTTGCGTGTAGTTTTGGGAAAAACCAGTTTAAAGTGTAAGATTACTTTTAGCACCCATATGAATTTTCAAAATTAAAAAGAAGATTATTTTTTGTTTCAACCTATGTACTCTAAAATTATATTATAAACGCATTGGGACATTACGTAGTTTGTTTTTTAGCAATAAACAAAAAATTCGAAAATCTGAACATATTTTAGAAAAATATGAATATGTTTCTTGGAAAATAAAATCGATAAAGTGGTCCCTTTTCATGTAGACATATATGTATATATTGCTTTTTTTTATTTTAAATGTAAATTTTATTCTTTGTCTCTTTTTGTTTCAGAAATTTGTATAAAAGAAGTTATTATAAATGACGCAATATATTATAACTGCGCAACTGAGTATGTAAGTTATTTTAACAATGAAAATGAAAATTATGATGTTAGTGAAGATGATAGTGACAATGATAATGATAGTGATACTGATAATGATAGTGATACTGATGATGATAGCGATACTGATAATGATAGTGATAATGATGATGATATTGATATTGATAATGATTCAGATTAACTATCTTCACTTTGTGATGAATTTTTGTTTATTTAAAACACATTTTATGAAGTATACAGTCCCTATGTACATTGATAAATAAATCACTGTTTTTAAGTAAATTTTAGTGTTTAACGAGAAGATCACTTTGGATTGAAACGTCGGGGCAAATTTTAAAAAAAGAAACCACTTCATGTGTTTTTTCTTTATTATTTAACTTTTGAACATCAATCTGATCCTAATAAGGCAAAATTTTATTATAACACAGCTCTTTCAAAAATCTCTTAAATTTCTTTCAAATTAAAAACAATTATCTATATTATTTTTTTTTATATCGGAAAATATATCGAGAGATTGTTCAAAACTTATGAAGCTTTTCTTTTACCAGAAAATTGTCAAACATCACTCATATCAATAATGAATTGGACCATTCCTTTAAGAGGTGTTTAAAACACATTATAAATTCGTAATAACCAATATTAATTGTATTAATTTTATTTTAAGCATTAAACAAACTTTGCCCTATATATCTAGAAATATGAGCGTTATTTTAAATCATAATCAAAAGTTCATACGTGTGTATATCACGTTTCTGTCAACATGATAATTCAAAAATTATTTCATGGATTATGATAAAATTTTATTGGTTATTTTTTTTATCATAGTCTAAAATGTAAAATAATACAAGTACAAAGTCTTTTTAAAATAAACATTTAAACAATTTTATAGGTTATTAAATTCATTTTCTTTTTTTCTTTAAAAATCGAAATATTTTTCCAAAATGTTCTAAAAATTAAAAATCTTTTAAAAAAATAAATTAATAATTAAATTTAATTAAATAATTTCATAAAAATATATTTTACGATTCAATATGTCCCATATGTATATTGATAAATAAAATACCGTCTTTAAGCAAATGTTAATGTTTATTTATTTTACGATGTAAAAGAATTAATATTCGATCTAAATCTTGCGAAATGAAAAATTATCTTAAATAATACAATTTTTTTAAAAAATGTACTTTTAACAAACTTTTGATAAAATCGAAAAAGAGAAAAAAAAATTTATTTATTGAAATTAATGTTAAAAAATAAAGTTCTGCATTATGCTGCTTCAATTTTATTTCTGGAACTTCGTATAGAAAAATATCTGGTCACTCGTTGGGTAAGCTTCCAATTAGCTTCCAAAGGTAACAAGTCAAACTTAACAAACATATATTAATTCTTAATAATAAAATGTTCTCCCAAACGATTATAACAACAACAAAAAAAAGCATAAAAATTGTAAATTAAAAAATGTATGAAAAAAATGTCGATAACTTATCATTTGATTTGCAGTTCATCTAATCAATAATCAATTTCGCTTTCAATTATCTACCAAACAGGTGTTTGAAGAAAAAAATGACAAGAAACAAACTTTTTTTTAAAATAATAAATACTGAAAATTATAGCAAAATTATGAGGAAGTCGTAAAGGAAGATTGATATAAGACAAATACTGTTTACCCTCTCAGATTACTTCCATAAACGATAGTTTTAGTTTGAAAAATACTTTAAAATCTTACTTAATATTTCTATAATTATGGACATTTATTTTATCTTTTTTATGAGTTAATTTAAAATTTTTGAATCGGTAAAAATTAACGTGGATCAAACTCTTAATCGATTAGTTGGATAAATTGAAATTTAAACTTATTGAATCTTAGATCGCTTGAAATTTCGAATAAATAGTATAAAAAATTGGAACCATTAAACATTTAATTCTATTAGGTTCTAAATTCAATGAAATTCAATAAATTAATAAATTACCTTGATTAACATTTAAATCGATTAAATTGTGCAACAATTGGAAAGATAATAAATTAAATATCTTGAAATAAATTAAGTTTACATAAAATAAATTAAATTTCGTGGAAATGAATTAAATTCTGCTAAATAAGATCAAGTTAGACAATTTTTAACAAATCCAAACAAATCTCAAGAAATTAAGACACATCCATTAGACAACAACATTTATTAATCAACAATTAATAATAATCATTAACATTCGAAATCTCAAACTAAACTATAATTTTGAGGTTAAGGAACTTTTGAAAATAAGGTATTTTTTTGAAATTAAATTAATGATTTTAAAGAAATCATTATTCACAAACTTCAGATAATTTTTATAAATGTCACTAACATTTGTTAATTATTAATTTCAATAATATTTTCAATCTAAGTTTAAAGGAAATTCAAATTTATAAATAATATAGTTTCGAAAGAAATTTAAAAGATTGACATTTGAGGTTAGGGCTCTTGAGTATTAAATCAAGATTTATTAATATTTCCAAAGGATCAAAACAGTATTTTAGACTAAATACTAAGTTAATTATATTTAAGCTTGAAGCTCAAATAATTAATAGTGCGAATGGAAAGCAAATTTATAATTTTTGAAAAATCAACATTTTTGACAATATGACAAAACTAAATAAAATTGAGGACAGTATTCTTGATTTCCGAATCAAGGATCTTTTCTCAATTTTTCCAAGACTTGGTCATTAAATTTTATAAATTATAATTATGAATATTGATAACGATTGGTTATTTGTTATCAAGAAAGAGTCAAGATCAAAATTTTTAAGTTGAAACAATTAAATCCGGGTTAGCAATTTATTTACTTTGAGAGTTAATAATTTAAAAAGAAAAGGATAGAAACTAGTAAGAACAAAAGGTTTCCAGTCTGGAAATTCCACAAAACAAAAATGCTTCGGAAAATCAAAATTTTATTTTTAATGAAATTAATTAATAATGATCTTACCGAAATCTCGAATGAATAGCAAAAAACACCCAAAAGAAAAGGCCAATGGTCAGCAAGGCAGCGAAATCGTCCAAAATTTGAAATTAATTTTAAAAAAATCCAGAGAATTATCAACTCGACGTCTGGGGGTCGATTATGTAATTTCATTTGATTCCGAAATTCCATTGACATTTATTTATATTTGAAGGGTGCGCTAAAACAAAGCTGTAACCGCCAGGACGGCATTCCAACTTTTAGAGCTAATTATTTTACAATAAATGTCGTTATATTATTAATTAAAAGTCTTAATAATTATTATAAGAGATATTAAAATAAAAATTTCATATAGTCAGCTACACAATGAACGAGAAAGCTCATGAAAATACGTCAAATAGGGTGCAAAAGTAACCTAAAAAAAACTGGCGGTTACAGCTTTGTTTTAGCGCACTCTTCATTTATTTACAGTGCTTGCTTTTTTTAAAAGTTTAATAGTGAGATTTCAAAGAAATTGGAGCAAACTTCTTCAAGGCCAATCAAATTCAAGCGGGTATGATTTGTCCACAGTTGACAGAGGTTGGAAGCGCCTATATGTGATGACGTGATTTCTACATAACTTTGGAAAGTTTTAAAAGTTGCTTTCAACGGATTTGTTTTAATCAAAGTTAAAATCGTTAGATTATTTTTTGACCATTTGATATATTTGTTGAGTTAGCTTATAGAATATCATAAAAAAAATATCAGAAAGTAGGTAAGAACAAAGATTTTTAAAATTTAGTGAGAAGAATAATTGAGTTCAAAGTAGTTAGCCCGTGTTCAGAATATAAATCATTTGTTGTTTTTTTTTAAGATACTAGAAAATTAAATTACTTTTTAAGCATTACAATATTCACCTAATAAAACAATAATAAATTAAAGAGTTTCTTAATTAGCGTAATTATTGTAACTCAAAAGTTGACAGTTTTGATTGCTTTCGAGTACATTTTCATAAATAATAACCGAATAATCAAGATAATATAAAATTGGTGATCAAATCATTACAAGTTTAAAAAATAAATCAAAAATTAACGAACTTAATTAAAATTTGAGAAACATAATTGAAAAATGATTGAAACATTAAAAAGTGGCGAGTATAACTTAGATTGAAGATAATAAATGAAAATTAAAGAAATAAATTAAAAAATAATTAATATATCTACTTAAAAGGTGGAGAAAATAATTGCAAAAGGATAAAAGAAAATAAAAATTGAAAAAAATAATGTAAAAATAAGATAAAAAATTGAACATTTAGGAATTTAACTGAGGAATGAATAGTGAGAATAATTGAAAATTGAAGAAATTGATTGCAAAATGATAAGAATAGTAATTAAAAATTGAAGAAAACCGATACAAATAATCGTTAATTGAAGAAAATAATGGACATTTGAGAAAATTAATGGAAATTTTCAGAATTAATCAACAAATAATCAAAATAATATAAAATTTGTGAAAATCATTACAAATTAAGAAAAAAAAAGAATAAAAAATTGTCGAAAGTAGTTGGAATATGAGAAAAAAAATTAAAGAATGATTAAATAATTGAAACGTGGATACAGTAACTTAGATTTGAGATAATAAATAAAAATTTAGGAAATTATTAAAAAAATAATTAATGTATCTAGTTAAAAGGAGCAGAAATTAAATGCAAATAGATAAAAGAAAATAAATTTGAAAAAAATATTTAATAAATAAGAGAAATAATTGAAAATTTAGGTATTTAATTGAAGAATAAATAAAAAATAAAAAAAATAATAATAAAAAAATGAAGAAATAGATTGCAAAATGATAACAAAAAGTAATTGGAAATTAAAGAAAATTATTAAAATTTGAGAAAAAATATTTTCAAATCTAGGAAATTAATTGAAGAGTAATGAAAATAATAAAAAATGCGAGACGACAATATTTGCAAAGTAATAAAAATAATTAAAAATTGAAGAAAATTATTAAAATTTTAGAAATATGTTTCAAAATCTAGGAAATTAATTAAAAAGTAATGAAAATCATAAAAAAAATTCAAGACAATATTTGCAAAGTAATAAAAATAATAATTGAAAATTGAAGAAAATTATTAAAATTTAAATAAATATATTTTAAAATTTAGGAAATTTATTGAAAAGTAATAAAAATTATAAAAAATTCGAGACAAAATTTGCAAAGTAATAAAAATAATTAAAAATTTAAGAAAATAATTTTTTTTTTGAGAAAAATTAAAAAATTTGCAACATACATTTGTAATAAAATAAAATAATTTCAGAATGATAAAAATAATTGTATATCGAAAAAATAAGTGCAATTTGTGATAAATAGGTATAAAAAAAATCAAAATTTAAATAAAAAATAATTAAATATGACAAAAAGTAATGAAAAAATGATAGAAATAATCGTAAATTGAAGGAAATAATTGAAAATTTAGGTATTTAATTGAGAAATAAATAGTGAGATTAATAAAAAATTGAAAAAATTGATTGCAAAATGATAACAAAATTTTGGAAATTAAAAAATTATTAAAATGTGAGAAAATATATAATAAAGTCTAGAAAATATAAAGCTGCAACTAGCACCCAGTTTTAATTAAAAAAGCCACACAGAATTAACATTTTTTAACATAAATACAGAGATAGATGTGCTAACAATCGTTTACCAAAATTAATAGAAAGAGAAAAACCCATCTTCATATGACATCGACCAGAAGCGGCTTCCCAACCTCCAATCAATTCATTCGTAATGGACTCGACCGAATTTACAATTTACTGAAAACATATGTAAAAAAAAAAATTTAATTATAACGTAAACATAGCAAGGAAATGATTTTGACCAAAAAAAATTATTTTTTCAAGTTTTAAAATATGCAAGAACTAAATTCAAAGCACCATACCTATCCGAACTGTGCCATGGTCTTTTGAATTCGCTTCTTGTACATTTTGAAACTTGTAAAAAATAATTTTTGTTGGGTCAAAATCAATTTGTTGATATATTTTATAACATTTGTACTCTTTAAAAAATTGAATAGAAGATTAAACCTCGAATTTTTTCTCGGCCCATGGTTGGCACGATTTGCGCCATGGTCCTTTGGATTTAGTTAATTAAATTTTTAAAATAGGAAAGATTCAATTTTATTTAGTACAACAATTTGTGCAATATCGCAATCATTTTTACTATCCAAAAATACTGTATAAGAGATTTTAATTTGTTTTTTTTTGTCCCAAGGTTGACATGATTTGCTCCATGGTTTTTTTGATTTAGATTTGGATTTTTTATAAAATTAGAGAATTTAAAAATTAATTGTTAAAATTTAATTTAAATGGAATATAATATTTTAGATCGGCGATTTGATTTACAAGGAATTTGTTTCCAAGATGTACCAAGAGGAGATAAACCAATATAACATAGTATAGGTTTTATTTAGATTTTTTATTTAAAGTTATATAATTTGAAGTAAATTGTATAAAATATAAATAAAATTAATTACCTACCTGATCCTTTAAATAGTTGATTAATTGCAAATACATATAAAAAAATATATATATATATATACTCCTGGTGCATCTTGAAAAATAAAATTTAATAATATACTTTTTATTTACATTTATTTTAAAAACATAAAATTTGAAATACTCATTTTTTTAAGTTTTACTAATTTTATTAAAAACTTTAATTTTAACAAACTTTTTATAAATTTGCGAAGAATAAACAAAAGGTAAAAAATGAATAAGATAATGGAGTATTGAAATTTTTCTTAATATAAGAATAGAAAAAAAAAGAAAATTAAAAATGTCATTGTAGCCATTTTGCTCAAATAGCGACAAAGTTAAAGAAAGAAAAACTGTTTTCTCGAAAATTTTCAGTTTTTCCTGACAATCCAATGTAAATATAGAGAAAATTATATACAGATAGTCTAATACCTATTCAAAATCTAAAACATTAATAAATTTTTTAAATCTGGAGACATTGAAAAATTATTTTATTTGATTTTTATTTTATAATACAAAAATTTATATTATTATTTAACTTAAATTTCAAGCAAACCTAATAAAATATTAATTTATTTCGAAAGTAATTTACTTTTAAAATTTTTAAATCGCATTAAATGATAAATACCTAACTTTTGGTTGCAACTACAAAAATTAAACAATTTTAACCTGCATGAGAAAGTTTTAGAAAAATTTCTTAAGCAGCTTGTCCGAAATAGGAGGAGAGAAGCTTGAAGGCGTCAGAAGGCCGCAAAGGCGGCGAAGGAGGCGGAAAAGGCGAAGAAAAAAGAAAAAGCGCCAACGTGGAAGCCCCGAAGCACCGAGGCAGTCAGAATTTCGGCAACGGACCCGAATTCGTACAGCGAAATCCTGAAGGGCCTTCAAAAGTCTCTAAAGCCCGAAGACTCGGGCACGGAAGTTCTTAGGACGAGGAGAACTTTAAACAATGAAGTCCTCCTTGTCGTGAAAAAAGGTGGTGACACCTCCAAGTTCGCGGGAGCTTTAACAGCTGCCTTAAAAGACAAGGCTACTGTTACAGCTCTCGTGAACAAAAGAGTTCTCGAGATCAGAGACCTCGATGAAAGTGCTTTAAAAGAAGACGTCATCGAGGCTCTGAATGAAAAGCTCGGGTCATCCAGTTCGGAGAGAACGATCAGCGTCGTTCCTCGCTTTCGAGGAACGAAGTTAGCGCTGGTACGCCTGCCAGAAACAGACTATTTTACTCTGATTAAGGCAGGAAGGATCCGGATTGGATGGATAAACGCAGCCATTCGAGAACACTTGGAGGTACCCAGGTGCCAAAGGTGCTTCGGATTCGGGCATGCGATGCGTCTATGCAAGGGCCCCGACAGAATAAAAAACTGTCGGAGATGCGGCAAGGCGGGTCACATGGCGAAAAGTTGTGAGGTCACTGAACCTAGCTGCATTACATGCAGTGATTTGGGAAAACAGAACCTCAAACACTGGGCCGGCAGTATCGCCTGCCCAATATACAAGAATGAACTGCAGAAACTCAAAAAGGCAAAAGCCTAAAGTTTCTGCAGATTAATCTGCATACAAGTAAGAAGGCCCAGGACCTGATGTTGGTGATAGCCAGTAAGGAGAATATCAACGTTCTGTTCTGTAGTGAGCAGAACAAGAGGAACGATCTCGCCAACCGGTAGCAAGATACATCAGGAAGGGCAGCCATTCAGGTCTTTAACCCAGATTTAAGGGTAGACAAGTTTCTGGAGACAAGCAGTGGGTTCGTGTGGGTGGAAATTTCAGGTATACGCATGTATAGCTGCTACTTCTCGCCCAACGACCCACTGCCAATCTTCGAAGCCGAGATAGATGAACTCGAGTCGAACCTGCGAGAATCCAGGTTGGATGTTCTCGTCACAGGTGATTTTAATGCAAAGTCGCCAGATTGGGGCGAGACAAGGCTCGACAATAGAGGAATCTTAATCGTAAAAATGGTCTCCAGGAACAATCTGAGGTCTCTGAGGATCATACCGAAAGTGACCACCAGTATATTAAGTTTTCAGACTCAGGAGGAGACACACCTGGAGCAAACAAGCAGGTTTCTTCCTGTAAGAAAGGCCCCAGGTGGAACACTAAGAAACTAGACGTCGAAAAGTTCAGTCGGTCCCTTGAAGAATCCCGCCTCATTGAGAAGCTTGGATGGGTGAAGAGACCGAACAATCTGGATGGGGAGGTGCGGACGATGAAAAACATGATTATTACTGCATGCGACGCATCAATGCCGCGTCGTAGAAGCAATACTCCCCGAAGACGCAACGTATACTGGTGGTTAGAGGATTTGGCCTCTTTGCGAAAAGCATGCGTCAGAGCAAGAAGGACATATACCCGTTCTAAGGGAGATCCTCTGCTAAAAGACGCATATAAAGAGGCCAAAAGGATCCTCAGAAAAGAGATGAGAAAGTCACAGCGAAAATGTTGGAAGCAACTAATCGAGGATGTCAAGTAGGACCCATGGGGTCTGTGCTATAAAATCGCCACCAAGAAATTGGTGACGAGGCAAAAGACCCCCGGCCTGGACAATCCTGATTGGGTGCGAGAAATAATAAAGAGCTTGTTTCCACCAGCAGAACCATGGCCTAGGATGGACTGGAGTGACTGTCAAGGCGGTGATGATTCCAGAGCTTCACGAAGCCGGCAAAAGATTGAAGCCAGGCAAGGCGCCTGGAATCGATGGGATAAGCAACGAGATCCTTAAACAAGTGAACGTTGCTTCACTCCAGATTCTTCTAGATTGCTTTAACAACTGCCTAAAAAGAGGAGAGTTTTTCTGTGACTGGAAAAGACAGAGGCTAGTCCTCCTAAGGAAAGGTAACAAACCTCTAGATAGGGTCTCATCTTACAGGCCAATATGCCTGTTAGATACGATGTGCAAACTTCTAGAGTACATGGTTCTACAGAGGATGCAGCTCCACTTGACCGGAGAGAATAGATTATCCGAACACCAGTTTGGTTTCCGTAAAGGCCTGTCTACTGTAGATGCCATTCCGGAGGCAGTGAACCGAGCAAGGGTTTAATACCGTTTAATACCGTGCGATGGGAAGATCTCATCAAGTCGATGAGAAAGAAAGGACTACCGCCCTACCTGCTGCGGATAATGAATAATTATCTTAGCGACAGGTGGGTAATATACGAGGGAGACACCTGCACTCTGAACGAAGAGATGCAACGAGGTGCCCCTCAAGGCTGGAGGATAGGAGCATTCGTATGGAACGTCTCCTATGATGACTTCCTGCGAATGGGTCTACCTAAAGGCGCGGTGATCATCGGCTTCGCGGACGACGCGTTGATCGTATGCACTGCCGAATCCGCAGAAGAACTTGGATTCTTGGTGAACGAATGTCTAAGAAGAACAAAGAGTTGGCTGGATGCCAGAGGTCTTCAAATGGCCCTGAATAAAACCGAAGCGCTCATGGTCACAGACAGACATGGTTATGAACTTCCCCGGATCGAAGTAGCCGGAATCGAGGTCAAGTGGAACACACATATAAAGTGTCTAGGAGTGGAATTCGACAAGTTCCTGAATTTAAAACACCACATCGCTGTGGCTTCGGAAAAAGCCGCAGAATGTGCGCTAAGTTTAGCCCGCATAATGCCGAACGTCGGTGGGCCTTCCGAAAAGAAAAGGAGATTGGTGGCGAGTGTTTTCCACTCAAAGCTGCTTTACGCAGCACCAGTGTGGGCTCCCTTCCTGCGAACGGACAAAAGCAAGACCATCTTGAACAAGATACTGTCCGTGCAAAGGATAATTACTTAGCGTATAATCTCTGCCTACCGTACAGTACCGACGTGTGCTGCTCAGGTCCTTTCCAGCGTCCCGCCGGCAGACCTATTGGCGCAAGAAAGAGAGGAAACTTTCCTCCTTTTCCAAGATAGAATGTCCACCCGTTATACGGATGACAATAGACCCAGCAAGGACCACATCCGCCGAGATGCGAGAAGCAGACTCGTCAAAAGATGGCAAATAAGATGGGGCGGGGAGGAGACAGGCCGATGGACGTATCGGCTGATACCAACACTCGCCACGTGGATAAATCGGAAGCATGGAGTAGTTTCCTACTACATAACGCAGGCACTTACAGGGCATGGGAGTTTCGGCTCGTACCTAGAGCGATTCAAAAGGAGAGAGAGCTCGGAGTGTGTGTACTGTAAGTTCCCAGTGGACGACCCAGAACACACACTCTTTAGCTGCAAGCGTTGGGACGCGGAAAGGCAGGTCATGTTCGCCGGTGTAAACTGCAAAGTTACACCGGAGAACATGATCCTGCTTATGAGTCGTTCTGTTGAGAATTGGCGAACCATCGAGACCTTTATACATTATGTTATGAGGGTTAAAGATCTTGATGGTCGTCAAAGAAAGTAGATCCCGTTAGTTGAGGAAGGAAATCGTGTAAGCGATGGATTAGGATTAGGGTGTGTTTTTAGCGTGTCAGCAAGACGCCACCCCCGCATAACACGGGCATAGTACGAGCTGCAGGGTACCTGGAAGCAGGTTTTCACATCCCCCGCAAAAAAAAAACAAAAATATATAAATTATATTAAAATAAGTTTATTTTATTGTAGAGTATCAATTATTTAACAAATTCCCTTGAATAATCTTAAATACCGTCAAATTTATTAATTTAATTATTTCGATTTACTTTATTAATAATAAAGTTTAAATTTAAATAATAGGGGATCTATTATTTAATTTTTTGTATATTAATAGAAATATTATTTATTTCTTTTTTATATTTTTAAAATATATAATTTTTCAAGTTCATTAATTTATATTATAACAATAATATTAATAATTTTAATGTACAAATAAATATTAATAAATTTTTGTCCCTAGTAGGTAGGGGAAAAACACTAGGGGAAAAATTATTAGTTTCATCACTAGGGCAGAGATGAGCATTTTCTTCACTAGTTTTCTAATTTGAATATAAAGTGACTATTTTCATTACCCGTAGTAAAAATGATCAGTTTTATTACTACTAGGGGTAATGACTAGTTTCAACACTAGTTGGAAAATAAATATTTTCGACCCTAGTGGGGAAATTTGCATTTTCGTCACTAGTGTAAATAACTAAACGACGTAAATAAAGAACGAAACGGATATAAATTTAATTGTATATTTAATGTCTCTTCTATTGGTTCATGGTGACAAAAAAAAATGGTACGAAGTAGAAAAGGGGCAATATAATAGGAGAGGCATACATTTGGTGTTTGGTTGTATGTTGAGGTGAAACTGCTGTTTTATTGGCTGGACGTGACATCTACACTGCTTCTTTACTCGTTATATTATTGTCCTGTGTAAAATATTACTACCCGGACATGGTGCTTTAGCTGCTATTGCCACGCTGACCTATTTCACCAACTGACCCCGATACTGCGGGGCAATTCTGCGCAGTTTGTACCACAGAATAGTTCATGATATTTTTTACGATTCTACAAAACAACCTGATGCTACAATTTTTTCACGGTTTCTACTTTTTTATGGTTTATGGCTTGGTTTCGAATAAAATGGAGAAAAAAAATGGATTATGTAGTGGAATTTAGTTCAAAAGATTAAAGCGTCGTTCCAGAGTGTGTATTGAATGTTTTTCTAAAGATTGAAAAGAGATATTAAATGTATTCTGTGAATGCTTGATTTGAATAAAGCAATTATAAATTAAATAAGATTATATAACAAGTTTTTAATTGTAACTTATTTTACACTGGGGCAATCGATGTTAGTTAACACTTTTGGCACCCTTTGTTGTTTTAATTCGTTAAATAAAATTCATAAATAATTTAGCACGTAAAAAAGTAGCTTTAATATTTCGGTTTTCATGTAAAAGAAAAAAGACAGGGGTAAGTTGAACTTTTTTATATTTCTCAATGTCAAATTGTTTAGAAAATGGTTATCCTATGGCTAAAACTATAATTAAACTATTTACTATTTTTACTGTCTGTTTTATTTACACTGGAGTCTCGATCGAGGCGGTCTCGATTGAGGCGTATGATTTAATTTCTATTTATTTTATTCCGTGGCGAGAGGGCGAGCGAAGAAAGAGGGGAGTGTGACGTTAGAGACCAGGCGCGTAAGAAGCAGACTAATCTGATGTGCTCACAGTACCCCACTACATTTATAGTTGTATTATGACTTTTAACATTGTTAATGAATAAAACTTTTATCTTTATAAAATTTTATATTTAAATTAAATGTAAAAAATTAACTCTGTGTAATTATTTTGAAAAATTTTCAAAAAATTTTCTTTGAATCAAAATATTAATAAATTGATATTTTATTTACATATTTACCTACTGTTAACTTTTTAAATTATTTAATTAATTAGTTCTTTATTTATTATCATTGATAATTAAGTTTCTATGAATTTAAAATTTGAAAACTGTGAAAAAAATATTTAACATCATAAGTCTGATCGTGACTTTGCTTCAAGGACAGTCTCGATCGAGGCGGGCCCACCCCCGAGCTCCCGCCTCGATCGAGACTCTAGTGTATATATTTATATTATTAGAGAAAAATGTTTAAAATTATATTCAAAGTACACTCCATAATTTTTAAAATAAATCACGAACAATAGAAAATGATACGCACTTAGAAAAATATGCACTTTTACTGATAAACCAGCATGATTTTACGACGCACTATTTTATCGTTTTAACGTTTTGGAAATTTTGCTAATATTTTGAATTTTATTAAAAATAAAACATTATTATTGAGTTATCAATCGTGGTTTTTGCTGTTTTTATTTAGTTTACTGCGAAGCAAATACTGTAAGCTAGTTTGAAAATTACATATTCTAAAACTCAATAATATAGCAAATTGATTTTGACAGTTTGCAAATCATAAAATAGAAGATATTTTATAAGAACAGTTTTGGAAATATTAAAATTTTTCTTAATAATAACAAGAAAATAGACAATGCAATTTTCACTTTCTTTTCTTGTCAGTACTGCGTTTACCTTTTCTGGTGAAACCTTTCTAGTTGCTGAGTTTAATAATAAATATGATGCAGTTCGTAAGTGTAATCTAAAAATTTTATACTATACATAAAATTTTAATAAAGAAATAAATATGATTTATACATATCCAAATATAGTTCACCAATCTAATTGTCAATTTGAATATAAGTATAATCGAATAAGATTATGATTTTTAAATAAAAATTTGAACAAAATTATAGAAAAAAGTCGAGTAGATTTATAATATGAATTTCAAAATATTAGTGCAATAACTCAGTCAATAACTCTAACGTTCCAAGCAATTAATAAAGTGCTTATTTTTTAATTGAAACGCGTATTAGTACAAATTAAAAATTATATTAAAAAAAGGTTGATTTTAAGTAAATGATTAAATAAAATATTATATTTTATTAAGAATTTACTAAAATTAATTAATTAACTGATTTTTATTGCAGATTTTTGTACGAGACCTGTAGATGAAACTGATAGTGCAAATGAAGAAGATCACAGTTTGTTTACTTGCACAGGATTTTCAACTCATTTTTTCATTAACAGGGACATTGGTGGAGAACGTAAGTTTTAATAATTTGTAATAAGTTTTTACTTCAATATTATAATATTATAATAATAATAATTATTGAGAGGACTTGGACCTTTTTAGACCAAGCTGGTTTATATCAGTCACAAGCTGTTTTATGCATTTCACAAACTGTTTTGTAAATTCGACAAACTGATTTGTGAATTCCACAAAAATGCTTTGTGTATTCCACAAACTGAGCTGTTTGAGAAAACTATAATCTCCATTTGTAAGTGGTACAAAAGTTTCTGTGGAACTTTTTTTCCGTGTAGTTTTGGGAAAAACCAGTTTAAAGTGTAAGATTACCTTTAGCACCCATATGCATTCTCAAAATTAAAAAGAA
Organism: Ganaspis brasiliensis; assembly: GCA_037103525.1. Lineage (NCBI taxonomy): Eukaryota > Metazoa > Arthropoda > Insecta > Hymenoptera > Figitidae > Ganaspis > Ganaspis brasiliensis. The sequence continues at coordinate 1,351,861 of JAZKLR010000087.1, forward strand.
GATTATTTTGTGTTTTAACCTATGTACTCTAAAATTATATTATAAACGCATTGGGACATTACGTAGTTTGCTTTTTATCAATAAACAAAAAATTCGAAAATCTGAACATCTTTTAGAAAAATACACTGAGAGAAATAGATGGTAAGAACTTTACTATCTTTGATGGTAGAGAGGTTATGTTACACTCTACCATCAGAGATGCTACATTGTACCATCCAGATGCTATCCCGTACCATCTAGATTCTTGTCCGTATATTTAAGATCAGATATGGTATCTGGTAGCATCTAGATGGTACCCCGTAGAATCTATTTCTCTCAGCGTACGAATATGTTGCTTGGAAAATAAAATCGCCAAAGTGGGCCCTTTTCATTTAGACATATATATATTGTTTTTCTTATTTTAAATTTAAATTTTATTCTTTGTTTCTTTTTGTTTCAGGCTTTTGTATAGAAGAAGTTATTATAAATGGCGCAATATATTATAACTGCGCAACTGTGTATATAAATTATTATAACAATGAAAGTGAAAATGAGGATGATAATGATGATGATAGTGATAATGATAATGATAGTGATACAGATAATGATAATAATGATGATAGTGATATTGATAATGATTCAGATTAACTATCTTCACTTTGTGATGAATTTTTGTTTATTTAAAACACATTTTATGAAACTTTACAGTCCCTATGTACATTGATAAATAAATCACTGTTTTTAAGTAAATTTTAGTGTTTAACGAGAAGATCACTTTGAATTGAAACGTCGGGGCAAATTTTAAAGAAAGAAACCACTTCATGTGTTTTTTCTTTATTATTTAACTTTTGAACATCAATCTGATGCTAATAAGGCAAAATCCATATAAATAAAATCAGACTTTCGTCTGTACATTGCACAGAATTTAAAATTTCTGTTATATTTTTTTTTATATACTTTAAATTTTCCGAAAATAACATCGACAAAAATATATCTGTATGTATGTATGTATGTATGTCTGTCGTCAAAACTTCGACCAGGCATCACGTAAAAACTTATTGACTGATTTAAGTAAAACTTGGCAGTCTTTTAGGTATTAGCCTAACTTAAAATTCTATCCATATTAGAATAAAAAATATTAATACAAACTGAAGTTATGACATTTTTTGAAAAATTCAAAAATTCAAGAATTTTGATTTTTTGTTATATTTTGATCAATTTGACTTAAACTTATTAAATGGTTATTTTTATTGTTTCTGATTAAGATTTTATCGTCAAATAGAAAAATTTCGAATTAAAAATTCAAAACATTTGAGTAAAACATTAAATTTTAAAAAAATCAAAAACATAATTACTACAATCAATGGTGTTTAACTTTGATACTGCACTGTTAAAAAAATGGTATATGCGCTTACAACTTTACACCGGTGTTAAGAAATCTGTGCGATTTTGGCCGTGCATTACACCGGCCGGGGCCGAGTGTAAACTTAAAACAAATTGGCATTTACAACCAAGCGGTGTAAACGGACTATCAAATCGCACCAAAAAGTGCGATTGTCAGTTTCTTTGTCTAACTGTCCCTCTCTTCGCCCCCTTTGTCAACATCTGAGAATAGCCATTTTTACGTTTTATTCTAATTTTCGTTTTCACTGAATCCACTAGCAGACAACTATATATATGACATGACTAGAAGTTTCCGATGCGCGAACGCACGACATGTTTTTCCCACGTTCAAAATTGAAACAGCCCATTACTAGTAAACTAAATGATTACTAAATATTTAAATATGATAAATCCAGTTTATCAAAAACATAATATACCTAATGTAACTTAATATATAAAGTAAAAAACAATAAAACACAGAAGTAAATAAAAACAAAAAAAGATTACTCGACGACATAACCTAAACAAAGTATTGAAAATAATGTCATATCAATTTATTCAATTCTCTAGTCTATTCTATGTGGCATATAAATTTCCCGAATATTATTTCAGCTTCTTTAAGATATTTTAAATTCAGAATTGTATTTAAAAACAATTGGAATTTATTTTTATAATTTAGAAAAACAGGAACAGGTTTTATAATAGAGAAAAATATCAATTGTTGTAGAATCGAATGTTTTTTACAAAATGTATTCTATGTGGCAAATAAATATCTAAAATATTGTTTTAGTTTTTTTAAGATATTCCAAACTCAAAACTGTATTTAAAAAAAATTGGATGATATTTCTATAATTTATTAAAACAAAAACAGGTTTTAGAATAGAGACAAAATATCAATTTATGTAAAACCGAATACTTTTTCCAAATTCTATTCTATGTGGTATATAAATTTGCTAAATATGTTTTGCAATTCCTTAGGCTGTGTTAAAATAAAAACTGTATTAAAAAAAAATTAGATTATATTTTTAAATTTTATCGAAACAAGAAAAAGTTTTAGAATAGACACAAAAAATCAACTTTTGTAAAACAGAATATTTTTTCCAAATTTTAATCTATGTGTCATAAATTTCCCAATTATTTTTTTAGATTCTTAAAGATATTTTAAATTTAGAATTGTATTTAAAAAAATTAAATGATATTTTTATAATTTATATAATACATTTCTGAATTTAAAATATCTTAAAGAATCTAAAATAATATTTAGGAAATTTATGTGCTACATAGAATAGAATTCGAAAAAAATATTCGGTTTGACCAAAATTAATATTTTGTCTCTATTCTAAAACCTGTTTTTGATTCCATAAAATAATAGAAATATCATATAATTTTTTTTAAATACAGTATTAAAAATTAAATATCTTAAAAAATAACAAATTAAAATTTGGGAAATTTATATGACACATAGAATAGAAATTAGAAAAGATATTCAGTCATACAAAAATTGATATTTGGCCTCTAGTATACAACCTGATTTTGTTCCCATAAATTATAAAAATATCATATATATTTTTTTTAAATACAATTCTGAATTCCGATTTTCTTAAAAATTCTAAAATAATATTTGGTAACTTTATTAGCCATAGAATCGGTAAAAAATATTCGATTCTACAAAAATTGACATTTGCTCTCTGGTCTAAAACCTGATTTTCTTCTCATAAATTATAAAAATGTCATCTATTTTTTTAAATTCAATTCTGAATTTAGATTTTCTTAAAGATTCTAAAATAATATTTGGAAAATTTATTTGCCATAGAATGTGTAAAAAATATTCGATTCAACAAAAATTGATATTTGCTCTCTGGTCTATAAAACCTGATTTTCTTCTCATAAATTACAAAAATGTCATCTATTTTTTTAAATTCAATTCTAAATTTAGATTTTCTTAAAGATTATAAAATAATATTTGAGAAATTTATTTGCCATAGAATGTGTAAAAAATATTCGATTCTACAAAGATTGACATTTGGTCTCTGGTCTAAAACCTGATTTTCTTCTCATAAATAATAAAAATATCAGCTATTTTTTTTAAATTCAATTCTGATTTTGGATTTTCTTAAAGATTCTAAAATAATATTTGGGAAATTTATTTGCCATAGAATTTGTACAAAATATTCGATTCTACAAAAATTGACATTTAAACTCTGGTCTATAAAACCTGATTTTCTTCTCATAAATAATAAAAATATCAGCCATTTTTTTTTAAATTCAATTCTGAATTTGGATTTTCTTAAAGATTCTAAAATTATATTTGGGAAATTTATTTGCCATAGAATGTATAAAAAATATTCGATTCAACAAAAATTGATATTTGCTCTCTGGTCTAAAACCTGATTTTCTTCTCATAAATTATAAAAATGTCATCTATTTTTTTAAATTCAATTCTGAATTTAGATTTTCTTAAAGATTATAAAATAATATTTGAGAAATTTATTTGCCATAGAATGTGTAAAAAATATTCGATTCTACAAAGATTGACATTTGGTCTCTGGTCTAAAACCTGATTTTCTTCTCATAAATAATAAAAATATCAGCTATTTTTTTTAAATTCAATTCTGATTTTGGATTTTCTTAAAGATTCTAAAATAATATTTGGGAAATTTATTTGCCATAGAATTTGTACAAAATATTCGATTCTACAAAAATTGACATTTAAACTCTGGTCTATAAAACCTGATTTTCTTCTCATAAATAATAAAAATATCAGCCATTTTTTTTTAAATTCAATTCTGAATTTGGATTTTCTTAAAGATTCTAAAATTATATTTGGGAAATTTATTTGCCATAGAATGTATAAAAAATATTCGATTCAACAAAAATTGATATTTGCTCTCTGGTCTAAAACCTGATTTTCTTCTCATAAATAATAAAAATATCAGCTATTTTTTTTAAATTCAATTCTGAATTTGAATTTCCTTAAAGATTTTAAAATAATATTTAGGAAATTTATAGAAATAGAATGTGTACAAAATATTCGATTCTACAAAAATTGATATTTGCTCTCTGGTCTAAAACCTGATTTTCTTCTCATAAATAATAAAAATATCAGCTTTTTTTTTAAATTCAATTCTGAATTTGAATTTTCTTAAAGATTCTAAAATAATATTTGGGAAATTTATTTGCCATAGAATGTGTACAAAATATTCGATTCTACAAAGATTGATATTTGGTCTCTGGTTTAAAACCTGATTTCGTTCTCATAAATTATAAAAATATAAGCTATTTTCTTTTAAATTCAATTCTGATTTTGGATTTTCTTAAAGATTCTAAAATAATATTTGGGAAATTTATTTGCCATAGAATGTGTAAAAAATATTCGATTCAACAAAAATTGATATTTGCTCTCTGGTCTATAAAACCTGATTTTCTTCTCATAAATTACAAAAATGTCATCTATTTTTTTTAAATTTAATTCTGAATTTGGATTTTCTTAAAGATTCTAAAATTATATTTGGGAAATTTATTTGCCATAGAATGTGTAAAAAATATTCGATTCTACAAAAATTGACATTTGGTCTCTGGTCTAAAACCTGATTTTCTTCTCATAAATAATAAATATATCAGCAATTTTTTTTTAAATTTAATTCTAAATTTGGATTTCCTTAAAGATTGTAAAATAATATTTGGGAAATTTATTTGCCATAGAATGTGTACAAAATATTCGATTCTACAAAGATTGACATTTGGTCTCTGGTCTAAAACCTGATTTTCTTCTCATAAATAATAAAAATATCCGCTATTTTTTTTAAATATTGTTCTGAATTTGGATTTTCTTAAAGATTCTAAAATAATATTTGGGAAATTTTTGTTCCATAGAATGTGTAAAAAATATTTGATTCTACAAAAATTGACATTTAAACTCTGGTCTATAAAACCTGATTTATCAGCCACTTTTTTTTTTAAATTTAATTCTGAATTTGGATTTTTTTAAAGATTCTAAAATTATATTTAAGAAATTTATTTGCCATAGAATGTGTAAAAAATATTCGATTCTACAAAAATTGACATTTGGTCTCTGGTCTAAAACCTGATTTTCTTCTCATAAATAATAAATATATCAGCAATTTTTTTTTAAATTTAATTCTAAATTTGGATTTTCTTAAAGATTGTAAAATAATATTTGGGAAATTTATTTGCCATAGAATGTGTACAAAATATTCGATTCTACAAAGATTGACATTTGGTCTCTGGTCTAAAACCTGATTTTCTTCTCATAAATAATAAAAATATCCGCTATTTTTTTTAAATATTGTTCTGAATTTGGATTTTCTTAAAGATTCTAAAATAATATTTGGGAAATTTTTGTTCCATAGAATGTGTAAAAAATATTTGATTCTACAAAAATTGACATTTAAACTCTGGTCTATAAAACCTGATTTATCAGCCACTTTTTTTTTTAAATTTAATTCTGAATTTGGATTTTTTTAAAGATTCTAAAATTATATTTAAGAAATTTATTTGCCATAGAATGTGTAAAAAATATTCGATTTAACAAAAATTGATATTTGGTCTCTGGTCTAAAACCTGATTTTGTTCTCATAAATTATAAAAATATCATCTATTTTTTTTTAAATACAATTCTTAATTTGGATTTTCTTAAAGATTCTAAAATAATATTTGGAAAATTTATTTGCCATAGAATGTTTAAAAAATATTCAATTCTACAAAAATTTTTATTTGGTCTGTAGTCTAAAACCTGATTGTGTTCCCATAAATGATAAAAATATCTTCTTTTTTTTTTAAATACAAGTTTAAATACAAATATCTTAAAGAATTTAAAACAATATTTCAGAAATTTATTTGCCACATAGAATAGAGTTTGGAAAGAGTATTCGGTTTTACAAAAATTTATATTTTGTCTTTATTCTAATAATTTTTGGAATAGAATTATGTTGCTTAGAAAATTGTTTTTTAAATAATTTCTGTCAGAAAATACTTATTGGCAAAAAATACTTTTTGTCAGAAAATCATTTTTGTTAAAAAATACTATCTGTAAGAAAATACTTTTTAACAAAAAATTCTTACTGTCAGAAAATACTTTTTGTAAAGAAATACTTTCAGTCAAGAAATACTGTGGATGGCACGTCACTAGATTTCGTGCCCGCCGAGGGCGGGCTCAAAAGCTAGTTTTGTTATAACATAGCTCTTTCAAATAAAATCTCTTAATTTCATTCAAATTAAAAATAATTATCTGTATTATTTTTTTTATATCGGAAAATATATCGAGAGATTGTTCAAAACTTATAAAGTTTACCTTTTCTTTTACCATAAAATTGTCAAACATCACTCATATCAATAATGAATTGGACCATTCCTTTAAGAGGTGTTTAAAACACAGTAAAAATTCGTAATAACCTATATTAATTGTATTAATTTTATTTTAAGCATGAAACAAACTTTGCCCTATATATCTAGAAGTATCAGGCCCGTGCGCAAGGGGGGGGGGGGTTTGGGGGTTTAAACCCCCCCCAGAGAGGTCTGAACTTGCTTTAAAAATTTTCAACTTTTTTGATTAAAAAATTATTTTTAATAAATAACAATGTTTACACAATTTATTTTTTGAAAACCCCCCCCAGAAGCAAATACTGCGCACGGGCCTGAGAAGTATAAGCGTTATATTAAATCCTAATCAAAAGTTCATATGTGTGTATGTCACGTTTTTGTCAACATGATAATTCAAAAATTATTTCATGGATTATAATAAAAATTTAATGGTTATTTTTCTTATCATAGTCTAAAATGTAAAATCATACAAGTACAAGGTCTTTTTAAAATAAACATTTAAACAATTTTATAGGTTTGGAAATTTATTTTCTTTTTTCTCTAAAACTCCAAATATTTTTCCACAATGTTCTAAAAATTAAGAAAGAATCTTTTAAAAAAATAAATTAAGAATTAAATTTAATTAAATAATTTCATAAAAATATATTTTATGATTTAATATGTCCCATATGTATATTGATAAATAAAACACCGTCTTTAAGCAAATGTTAATGTTTATTTATTTTACGATGTAAAAGAATCAATAGTCGATCTAAATCTTGAAAAATGAAGAATTATCTTATAAAATAATATTATTAAAAAATTTTCTTTTAGCAAACTTTTGATAAAATCGAAAAAGAGAGAAAAAATATTAATTTATTGAAATTAATGTTATAAAATGCTGTTCTGCATTATGCTGCTTCTATTTTATTTATGGAACTTCGTATGGCAAAATATCCAGCCACTCGTTGGGTAAGCTTCCAATTAGCTTCCAAAGGTAACAAGTCAAACTTCATCAAATATATATTAATTCTTAATAATAAAATGTTCTTCTAAACGATTATAACAAAAAAAAAAACATAAAAATTGTAAATTAAAAAATTTATGAAAAAAAATGTCGATAAATTATCATTTGATTTGCACTTCATCTAATCAATAATCAATTTCGCTTTCAATTATCTACCAAACAGGTGCTCAAAGAAGAAAATGACAAGAAACAAATTTTTTTTTAAAATAATAAATAGTGAAAATAATAGCAAAATTGTGAAGAAGTCGTAAAAGGAAGATTGATGTAAGACAAATACTGTTTACTCTCTCAGATTATTAACATAAACGATAGTTTTAGTTTGAAAAACACTTTAAAATCTTACGTAATATTTTTATAATTATGGACATTTATTTTATTATTTTTATTAGTTAATTTAAAATTTTTAGATCGGTAAAAATTAACGTGAATCAAACTCTTAATCGATTAGTTGGATAAATTGAAATTTAAACTAATTAAATCTTAGATCGCTTGAAATTTCGAATAAATAGTATAAAAAATTGGAACCATTAAACATTTAATTCTATTAGGTTCTAAATTCAATGAAATTCAATAAATTAATAAATTACCTTGATTAACATTTAAATCGATTAAATTGTTCAACAATTGGAAAGATAATAAATTAAATATCTTGAAATAAATTAAGTTTACATAAAATAAATTAAATTTCGTGGAAATGAATTAAATTCTGCTAAATAAGATCAAGTTAGACAATTTTTAACAAATCCAAACAAATCTCAAGAAATTAAGACACATCCATTAGACAACAACAATTAGTAATCAACAATTAATAATAATCATTAACATTCGAAATCTCAAACTAAACTATAATTTTGAGGTTAAGGAACTTTTGAAAATAAGGTATTATTTTGAAATTAAATTAATGATTCTAAAGAAATCATTATTCACAAACTTCAGATAATTTTTATGAATGTAACTAGCATTTGTTAATTATTAATTTAAATAATATTTTCAATCGAAGTTTAAAGGAAATTCAAATTTATAAATAATATAGTTTCGAAAGAAATTTAAAAGATTGACATTTGAGGTTAGGGCTCTTGAGTATTAAATCAAGATTTATTAATATTTCCAAAGGATCAAAACAGTATTTTAGACTAAATACTAAGTTAATTATATTTAAGCTTGAAGCTCAAATAATTAATAGTGCGAATGGAAAGCAAATTTATAATTTTTGAAAAATCAACATTTTTGACAATATGACAAAACTAAATAAAATTGAGGACAGAATTCTTGATTTCCGAATCAAGGATCTTTTCTCAATTTTTCCAAGACTTGGTCATTAAATTTTATAAATTATAATTATGAATATTGATAACGATTGGTTATTTGTTATCAAGAAAGAGTCAAGATCAAAATTTTTAAGTTGAAACAATTAAATCCGGGTTATCAATTTATTTACTTCGAGAGTTAATAATTTAAAAAGAAAAGGATAGAAACTAGTAAGAACAAAAGGTTTCCAATCTGGAAAATCCACAAAACAAAAATGCTTCGGACAATAAAAATTTTATTTTTAATGAAATTAATTAATAAAGGTCTTACCGAAATCTCGAATGAATAGCAAAAAACACCCAAAAGAAAGGGCCAATGGTCAGCAAGGCAGCGAAATCGTCCAAAATTTGAAATCAATTTAAAGAAAATCCAGAGAATTATAAACACGACGTCTGGTCTTAACGGCTGATGAAAAGAAAAGATAAAATGACTGTTTGTTTTTTTTTTCTATAGTAACCAATCGTTACCATGACAATTTAAGGGCACTTAGTTAATCAAGAAAACAACTAAATAAATTTAACATAAAAATAACGCATTCGGTAAGTCTTGAATCCTATTGGTCGATGAGTTGGCGTCTAAATTTAAATCTTCTTAATACATTTTTATAAAATTAAACTAATCTTCGGAATTAATTAACAATATTAATTCGTTCTATGAGATGCTAAATCATTATTAAACTCTTCACAAATTATTCTTGACCAGTAAATCAGCCAACGCGAATCCAGAATTCCAAGAAAATGACACAACAATGGGGTTTTGGCAAATCCGCAACAATAAGAGATCCAAATAAATCAGATGAAATAATGAAGCCTTCCAAAATATAAAAATTGCAAGTATCACTCCAGGTGACGAAGTCAGATCCTTAATATATGTATTGAAAATAAAGTTGGCATCTTGGACAAAATTTATAATCTTGGGTACGATCGGAAGACAATAAATTGATGAAACAAAATAAAAGGTGACAAAACAGGAAGATTTAAATTCATCGATAATTCAAAACTTCAAAATCAATATCGGCAGCAATAAAATTTTTCATAATTTCCGTAGTCCAATTCTAGGTTAGGCGTCAAAATTCAAATAGACAGAAATTTGATTTTCGTTAATTTTTAAATAAATCTTCTTAATTAAAATTTCAATAGTTGATTAGGTAATTTTTGATAATAATCTAAAAGGCAGGAACATCAGTGGTTAAATAAATCTCCAATAATTTAAATTTTCAGATGTCGGTAAGGTAGAATTTGGTCGAGTTTCAGGAATCAGGAATGTCGTTTTCATCAGGAAAAAATCAATAAATGTATGGATTTGAAAATAATCTTCTCAAATCAGGAATTCTTAGATAAGATGAGTTAACTTGAAGCGGGATAACATAGAATAACGGGAAAAATGTACAGAATTAATTTTAAATCTTAATTTTATAAATTATGGACCAAGTCTTGAAATTTCATACAGCCATGGAGATTAATTGAATTGAATCTAAAGTTAAAGTTTTAAAATTATATAATTTCTGGATTTTATTCATTTGATTAGTTTTTTAGATGAAATGAATAAATTTGTGAATTTTGAAATTACAAATTTCACAATGTCACACTGTAACAAGCATAAAAAGTTGCAATATTAAAAAGTTAAAAAATAGATTGTTTACAGTCACACATTTACGTAAATTTTTGTTTCATAAAAATTTATTTTATGATATAGTACAACTCATAAGTGTATATTGACAAATAAAACACCATCTTTTAAGCAAATTTTATATAGTGTTAATTTATTCTACAATGTAACCTCTTATTCAATTTTTTAAATAGTACAAATGTTATAAAATATATCGAAAAATTGGTTTTGACCCAACAAAAATTTTGTTTTCAAGTTTTAAAATATGCAAGAACTAAATTCAAAGCACCATAGCCATACAAACTGTGCCATGGTCTTTTGAATTCGCTTCTTGTACATTTTAAAACTTGTAAAAAATAATTTTTGTTGGGTCAAAATCAATTTTTCGATATATTTTAGAACATTTGTACTATTTAAAAAATTGAATAGAAGATTAAATCTCGAATTTTTACTCGGCCCATGGTTGGTACAATTTGCGCCATGGTCCATTGCAAGTCACGCTTTTTTGTCAACATGATAATTCGAAAATAAAAACTATTTGATAGGTTATACAATTTTTTATTTCTTCTTTAAATTCAAATATTTTTCCATAATGCTTCAAAATTAAAAAAATTGTTTTAACGACCATAAAGCTTCCTCTATAAGGAAGCAAAATTAAACAATTTTAACCTACATAAGAAAGTTTTAGAAAAATTTCCGGAAAACTCCAGAAAAAACTTGTAAAAATAATTTTCTTTTCATTACAAAAATACTCTTGAAAATTTCCTGTATTTGTAAAATTCATTTAAATATATTTAAAAAGTTTCATTAATAATCGTATAATCATAATCGCGGTTCTTGATTTTTTATTCAGTTTATTAAAACCAATTGTGTAAACAAGTTTGATAATTTTAAATTTACATCTTGATAGATAAGACTAATTTTGATAGATTTCAAATCATAAAATCGAAGATATTTTACAAGACAGTTTTAGAAGTATTTACATTTTTCTCAGTAATAAAAAAGAAATGCGATTTTTACTTTTTTTTCTTGTCTGTACTGTCTTTTACTCGTTTTGTGAAAGCTTGCCAATCGATGAGTTTGATAATGCTGTCGCCGTGTTTGATAATTACAATGAAGCAATTAGTAAGTGTACTCTAAAAATGTTAATTTCTCTAAATTTAAACTAGTGATTTTCTATACAAGTGAATTAGCAAAAATCTAAAAATTAGAAAAATAGTTACTTATTGAAATAGTAAGAATTTAAATAATTTAGTAAAACTAATTTTTACCACTAATTTTTAGTAGAAAAGTACTAATAGTTTACCAATCTAATATCTAATAATCAATAATAAATTAATTTTTTTACAGGGAAATGTACAAGACAAGCCGATAATTCTTGGTTTGGATTTTTTACTTGTACAGGATTTAATAGAAAAGATATCGTCTTCAGCGACAGGTTTGGAAATGGAAAAAGTAATTTAAGAATTTGCATTAAACTTTACATTAATATTATAAAATTGTATAAAAGATTAAAAACAAATTGCATTGTTTTGTTGTTATTAAAAACAAGGTGTCTAAATCTAGATTCAAATTTTTTATTTTTTTATTTAAGTAATCGGTTAATTGCTTACTGCTATCGAATAAATGTATCAAATAATTATTATTATTTCAGTCTACTAAATGGTTAATTATTCAAATACAGAAATTATTGATTCAAATAAAAATTATTATTCGATGTGAGTAAATATTTAATTGATTTTAGTCAAATACCTAATCGTTTATTGAAAGCAAATAATTTTTTTTTTCAGTGATATAAATTTTGTATTTTAAATGTAAACTTTAATGTTCGTTTTCTTTCTTTTCAGAATTTTGTTTAATAGAATGGAATTACAATAGTAAATCTTATTATACCTGTGCAACCAGCCCAAGAGAAAATTATGATTTTAGTGATTTTGATAATGATGATAAATGATAGAAATGATAGAGAAATGGTGATAGGCGATTGAAAATATTAATTACGATTAGTTATAGTCACATCTTTGATTAAATTTTTGTTTGTGTTTATTTCGCCATGTAAGAGAATAAACAGTTGGCAACAGTTGATTCAAATTTTAAGAAATAAAAATAAGATCCGCAATAAAATTCATTAATTTACTTTTATTTTCATTTATCTTAAAAATATAGAATTTAAAATAATCATTTGTTTGCATTTATAACGTATTTTAATTTTTGGACAATAATCTACTTTAAATATTTAAAAAGAATTACGTATTATAATTCTACTAGCAACATAAACTTTGCATTGTTGTTGGCCATTTAAAACTATAAATTTTTGTAAATTCAAATAATGAAAATTTCGAAATTAAAGAATATATCTGAAAAATGACGAAAATAATTGACAGTTGAAAACAAAATTCGAAAAATGGTAAGATAATCGGTATTCGAAAAAAAAATTGCTTAAATAATTAACAATTATAAAATTGAAGGAAAACAATAAATTGTCAATTAAAAACTGATGAAAATTGTGGAAAAAATTGTAGAAAATAAATGATAAAATTGAAGAATTGTATTTAGATTTCAAGAAAATAATTAATATTCAAGAAAATGCGAGGATTATTAAATATTGAATAAAATAATTGAAAAACAAAGAATGCAATTGAAAATTGAAGAAAATAATTAAAATAAAATAAAAAAATTTTATTTAACATACAAATCAATCATAATGTTATGTCCGGAACGGACATTCGCAGGTTACAAATCTATCTATTTTAATATTTTACCCCTGATTCATTTACAAAGCCAACGGACTTTGAACTAAGGGAACAGGGAAAAGAAAGTCCACTGAACAAGCATCAATTGGATTATATAATTCTCAAACATTTATTTTATTAAATACAATTTTTAGAGGAGTAAGAGAAGGAAGATGAGAGGAGAAATCCCTTGTTTTGTATCCTTGGTTGTTTTAAGAAATCGTCATTCACTGAAACAATGAATGATATTTAGCTAGGGAAATTATTTTGCTCGTGATAAAAGCCGAGTAAAATTCTTAACTTACTGTGTTTATTAGTTGAAGAATGTCTCAGTTGAATTCTCTGAATATACAGAGTGATCGTTCAAGATGTGTAGAAAGAAGGGTCGATGAGATTTATTAGCTTCGCAGGTTCGTGCTCTCCGGGAAAAAAATAGAAATAGGCCGCGACTCAATTCAAATGAAGTAAGGCAGTGCGTAGGTGTTGTTCTCCACTATCCCAATAGCATGTTTATATATATCAGCACGAAGGTGAAACCTGGTCCTTCCTCAAGTAATTGGTGAACGATCGAAGACAGCTGGGTCGATGATTTACAATTTTACTGTTCAATAAACTGTTTACTGTTCTTTGACACAAGGATTAAAGTCAAGGGTTAGAAGGATTTAAACTGTTAAAGGGTTAAAGGATTGGAAATTGTTACTGACAAATTATGTCAGGAGTTCTTACACCTTCACTAGATTCACAGTTTCACTTAATCTCTATACCAACAGTACTCCAATTTTATAATTATAATATTATGAAAAGTTTCTCACTCGCTACAACACGTAAATAAATATTCGCAACCGACACAGTACGAATTGACAATATTAATCGCAGAAATATGTTACGATAAGTGTGAGAACTATGTTTGAATATAAGACTTAGAATTGTAGACTATGCTACCAGTCAATCTTTACAGAAAGTGAACCGGAGGTGACCGTGGTGAAGCAAGAACTATTTAAAAATGACAAGTTCGATTATAGCGAGTTCCTCGGAGTCACAATTAAACAAATCAATTCCATATAATTATGGAGTAGAATTTGATTATTTAACTCGACCAACAATGACTGATAGATATAATGTTGCCGAGATATAAGATTTATATTGGCGCGTTACGAGACCGATACTGGGGAGATACAATATTCGCGGAGCTTAAGAAACTTCGTTGCGACTCCAGTGATGGTAGCTGAGGAACTGATTTTTGGTTTTGCTTAATTATAAAAGAAACCTCGGTTCTCTGTATTTTCATCCCTTCCAGGATTTAGCGTGGGTTTCATGAAAAACGCAGGGAAAATCATACATCCCACACGAAAAAGGGTGCTACACCTGAGGGTTGCATATCCGCATCCGGTTGGTCAATTAAACCTTCGAAAGAACAAATATTATTTAGACAAGGGGAGAGTTTGATCTCATAAATCTGTCTTAGCTCCCCTCGGTCATTTACCAAATCCCAAATTCTCAAACTCGTCAAGATTCAAGTATTGATTTTTAGAAAAATTCAGGAATGTAGTATGATATTTGTAAAGTTCATTGGCATCTGAACTCAACAAGTCACGGGGACGTGACACCTCCCCCCTTTTAAATTCGGAAAATAGAAATGAAATTGAAAATTTTTCGAATTCAAATCCCGAATTTAAGTTAAACTGAAATTTGAGAATTTAGCATTTTTAGAGAAATACCACTTACAATAGTTTAGAGAGTACAATTTGAGAGTTTTAAGTGACCAACCTCAAAAATTTATCATACTGCAAGATTACAATAATTTTTATTTATGAATAACAGTATTATTCAATATGCCACACAACACACACAATTTTGATTAACATTTTACTTTTATATATATTTTAAAGACAATAATCTTTAAAGAAAATTTTTGTATATACGCACAAAAGAGAGAGCAAGAAAAAAAATTTGAATTTATTTAAATGAAGACACACACAACATCAACAAACTATATATACGCGGACATTAAGACACCCTTCCCCCCTTACGGTAAGAATACGAAAGAGAAGCTTGAGTATTCGATGATTTGTAATACAGTCACAGTTTTTTAAAAATAGAAACGCTTTACATTCATCTTCTAAAGATACGATATATTTGACACTCAATTATTTTTAGATTATTATGAAATAATTATACATAGATATGTCAAACTTTTTGATTTTCTTGGTATACATGACTAAACTGATACTCGTATACATTTAATCAATCTTTGATTTAAATTAACATATACATTTTATATAATTTTCGTATAGATATAGTAGGAATACTGAGAGGGCGAAATGCTTCCTAATATGAAGTGACTATTATTCTCCTTATTTAATTCATCAAACCAATTATAGTATCGTACTTTAAATTCCAACCTGAATAATTTGCTATACAGAATTCGCAAAAAACTTTTATGACTTATAATTCTCAATTTCATTGATAAAAGGTCTCTTAAGATTCACAACTTCATTTCTCTCAAAACTTTATTTGGATTTTTAAACAACTAGCTTTATCGTGATTTCCGAATAAGTAGATCGAAAAGGGTTTAATTTTCCGCATATTTTAAATGACATTATTTGTAGTAAAATTTATATAATTAACTTTTTTAGACTGGATTAAATAAATTATTGATTAAATATTGATAAAATGTTAAATATCGACGCACAGACATTCACATACGGTTTAGGACTACATATATCTTCGAAAACACACATACACAAGTATACATAAAATGTTTAAATTGCTTAGAAAAAATTACCTTTCATCGTTACGAGCCTCATTTTACTTGTTTATTACTCGCTTAATTAATGGAATAATTTTATTTGGATTTAAATTTGTTATTTTACCGAACAGGTGTAAAAACTTTCAATAATTATTTTATGTATGTCTACTCAAAATTTTATTTCATTCCATATAGTTTTTGCTTTTATGAACAATAACATTGTGTAACTACATGATACAACGAATAACATTTCTGACAGGATATTAGCCATCTAAATAGCTTTACTTTTTCAAAATTTTGAGTAGGATTCAAATCATCTTCAGTATATGATTCACAAAGTTCATATCGATTTAATATTTTATCAAGCATTTTGGTAGCTAATTCTTTCATTGTTTCGCTGTTTTTACTCCCAGCAGGTATACTTATTTTTAGAAAATCCGTTTCTATTTGAATGGAACAGGTTGAAACTTCTATAGTTTCCATTGGATTCGAGAGAAAATATTCAAGTTTCGTAAACCCGTAATCAGCACTTAGGTTGTTTAATTTAATTATCGGACAAATGTTGTTTGTATTCATTTTCAAAGTGAATTTATTTATTATTATACTTAAGATCACGTATGAATTTATTTTTACTTGTATAACGAAGTTCAATCTTTGTTAAAAACAAAATTGAAGGAAATTCTGGATAAGTGAGTGATAAGATTGAAATTCGTTTCTGTTTAAAAATAATAGAAAACAGAGGATTTGATTTAGGAAGTTTAGAGGAGAAAAAGAAGTTATATGTTGAAAATCGTAAAAATTGACTCGTATTAAAGTATATATAGTTAATATAATCAATGTTTATATGGAAAAGAATTTTGTATTATCTGAATTCTCTTTTTATTTTTTTATTTTACTTTAAACTTGTGTCCATAGTGATTTTGAACGAAAGATTCTAATTTATTTATATAGTGAATACTTTTATTTTATTTTATTTGACAATTAGCTAATACTTCCTCTGAGAGATTTGATTTTTCATTAGATCATTTGTAAAAAAAAATTTATTGATAATTCCTGTAATTGGAATGTGATTTAAAGGAATTTTTCCTGCTTTTGAAAATATTAAATTTTTAATAGTTTCTTTAGAAAATTCTATAGATTAATTTATATATGATAATGAATTTTTTTTGTATCATTGATAAGATATTGAAATCACAATTACTTCTTAAATGCTGAAAAAACATAGAACTTTCAAAACTTGCTCGGACTTCTTTAATTATTGTTGAAGTGTTGCACATATTGTCTTTAATTTTAAATTAGCAAGATTTAAATCAAGGGACATTTAATGTGAAAAAATTGTTATCACTAATTTCAATATATTTGTGGATAAAAAGGTTAGATTAATTAATAAATTCATCGCTTCCAGTCCCACCTGCAAAAGAAAATACATTTTATTAGTATGATTGTTCTATTTTAATTATAAACTATTAGAGAATAAAACTTAAATGATAAAAGTTAAAGCTTGCGCTAATTATATATATATTTTTTGTTGTTGAAAGAATGATAATTATTCATAGATTTGTTATTACAGATATACCTTTATAATCAACATTCTGGAAAAGTAAATTAAGTTTATTAAAGCAAAAGACAAATAGATTAGAATAGTTCTAACGCATGTCCATGAAATAGAAAATTTTACTTATTTTTATATATTTTATTTTTTATTTTTGGTTAGAATGCTGAATATGTGATAATCTAAGTCTATTAATATGAACGATTTTGGGCCCTTTACTTAAATTTATTTTAATATTTCCTTTCCCTAAAATTTCTAAAACTTCATGTGGACCAGTGTATTGATCGCCTAATTTACCAGGTTTAGGTCCCTGTAAGAGAAATACGCTATCGCCAATCTTAAAATTTTGCGGATTGATTTTACGGTCATAGTACGTTTTTGATTTTTCTTTCGCACCAATTAAATTGTTTCGAGCTGAAAATTGAATTTCATGCAGTTTAGTTACTAAATTTACCAGAAAGTCGTCATAAGTTTTTAATTTTTCTTCTGGAAGTAAGGGTTGACTTGAAGGTAATCTGGCTAAACGACCAAAGACTAATTCATATGGAGTGCATTTAGTTCCTTCATGAACACTAGTATTATATGAAAAAGTTGCCAATTCTAACCAATCATCCCATTGTGCATTTTTGCTAACAAATTGTTTTAAATATTCCGCTAAAACATGATGCGATCTTTCTAAAGAACCGTTTGATTGTAGATGGAAAGCTGTTGTTTTGAATTGACGAATACGGAATCTTTTTGCTACTCGTTTTAAAAGATTACTCAGAAAATCACGACCTTGGTCAGTTAAGACAGCTTTTGGTGCACCATAAATGAAAATAAATTTTTTAATAAATGCATCTGCAATAGTACTAGCTTGATGATTTGGTAATGGTATCGCTAGAGAATATTTAGTTAAATTATCTTGAATTGTTAATATATACTCATTACCATTCTTTGTAACCGGTTTCAAAGGACCTACAATATCTAAACATACTTTCTCAAACGCAATTCCTGGAGTGTCAGTAATAACCATAGGATTTTTAGTTTTTACTCGAACAAGCTTTTTTAATTGACATTGCAAACAAATTTGTATGTATTTTTGAATATCTGTTTTCATATTTTCCCAAAAATATTTTTGTCTGATGCGATTATAAGTTTTGCTTACTCCTTTATGACCACCTAACGCTGAAGAATGTGCTTCTTCAATTAGAACTTTTCTTTGCTCTTTTGTTGCATATTGAATATAGCCATTACAAATTATTATTGTTATTTTGCAACCTTGAAAAATTTCTCGAAGCATTAAAACAATTTCATTCCAGTCTACGTGATTTATTACCATTGTTTTTGCAATGCTAACAGAACGAAGTTGTAATTTTTCAACTAATGTTTTAAAAGATTGAATGGAAGATTTTATATTTTTATGCATTTCGGTTAGGCTAACGCTAGATTCTGAGATAATTGGTAATGCGATATGATAATAATTTCCCTTTTTAAACTCTTTAGCTATACCGATTTCGAGATTTTTAAACTTAGGTAATTCGTTTTGCTTAAACAGACTTTTTGAACCATTATCCTGATGTACGCACGTCGTCGATAAAAAGTATACGTAGTTATCCTTTCTCATTCTTAATTGATCTTTACATTCAACAATATTACAAGAATGGATATTATTGGCAGAAGTACTAGGAGTGTTTAAGGGTGGGGGTTCGGGTGGGGGTCGTTTGTTACTTTCTAAACCGAAATCGACTTCTTCTATATCGTTGTCTCCGTCATCTTCATCATCTTTATTTTCTTCATCTTCTTCATCTTCATTAAAGTCTTCAGTTTCTTTAATTTTTTTATCTTCATGAATTTCTTTAATATCTTCATTTTCTTTTATATCTTCATTTTCCCTAATTTTTTCGTTTTCTTTAATTTCTTCAAATTCTTCATCAGAATTAAGTGCTTCATTTTCTTGGTAATCTTCAATACTATCATCACTATCACTAAAATCTTGATTATCTTGATTATTATCATAATTTTCATAAAGGTTCCTTGATACTTCATAATTGTCATTTTGAACGAAATATTCTGGATCTGAGTCTTCACTATCTTCCTTTTCTTCGTTAATTAAATCCTTTTTAGGTCTACCCCTTTTCTTTTTAGTTGACGTACTTGCTTGATTATCAAAGTTTATTTTACGAGGCCTTCCTCTTTTCTTTTTTGATTTATTTAGTTTGACAGGATTTTGCATATAATCAGGATCAGAATCTTCATCAGAATTCTGTAAATTTCGCGAACTTTGATTTTTATCTTGAACTTGAAATTCTTGATTTAGTATTTCTTCCTCATCTTCTTCATTATCAACCATAGAATCTAAATAATATTTTTTATTTCGACTTTCCTCTATATTCCTCCGACTTCGTAGATTTCTTGTATTACTCCGACTTTGAAAATTTTCTTCGATTTTTGATTCTTCACAATTATTTGTTTCAGGATTAGATTTCTTTGATTTCATTTTCAGTTTTTCGCGATTAATTTCACCATCACTAGATTTAGTATACACAGAATTAGTATTTTCACTTTTTTGATTCTTCATTATTTCACTTGATTTAGTACCCGATTTAAGATTTCGATTTTCACTTGACTCACTTGACTTAATATTATCCGACTTAGTATTTTCGCTTGATCCACCCGACTTAGTATTCACCGACTTAGAATTTTTATTCACTGGATTTCGACTTACACTTGATTTATTCGACTTAATGTTCGCAGATTTAAAATTATCACTCACTAGATTTCGATCACCATTTAATTCACTTGATTTAGTACTCATAGTTTTAGGATTTATTTTCACTAGATTTCGATCATTTTTTAATTCACTTGATTCAATATTCACAGATTTAGGATTTATTTTCACTTGATCACGCTTCCGACCCGACTTACTTAACTTATTTTTCACAGATTTAGTATTTTTATTTAGCTTTTCATTTTTTTCTTGATTTAGTTTCTTCAATTGTCGTCTAGTTACCACTTTAAAATCAGAGTTTTCTTCTTTGTTATATAATTTTTTAGACAGATCATAATCAAATTCTTCGTAGCAATTTAAATCTTCTTCTTCATTTTCAAGATTTATATCATTTTCTTCATTCTCGTCATTTTTATCTTCATCTTCATTTTTATCATCATTGTCATCATCATATTCATTATCAGTATTCTCAACTCTCCAATCAAATAATTCATGCTCATCTTCATCTGTATCTTCTTCTTCAAATAAGTATTCAAATAGATTATTTGTTTTATCTTCTGCTATTTCAATTATTGGCTTCACTTCATCATTTTTATTATTAAATTCTCTTGGAATCATTCTTTTTGCAATATTAACAGGGTTTCTAGATAACGCGTCTGCATTGACATTCATTTTTCCGGATTTATGAATCATTTCAAAATCATACTCTGCTAATTTAAGTTTCCATCTTGTTACACGAGAACAAGGATCGCTTGAATTTTTAAACCATAACAGAGGTTTATGGTCTGTAACAATTTTAAATTTCCTACCATACAGAAAATGTCTAAAATGTAAAACACAATACACAATTGCCAAGGCTTCCTTATTGTAAGTATCATATTTTACTTCATGCTCATTTAAAGATCTAGAAGCGTAGGCAATTGGTTTGTCCTTTCCTATCTCGCCTTGAGACAAAATTCCACCGATTGCAAAACCCGAAGCGTCAGTGGTTAAAATAAAGGGTTTATCAAAATCAGGTCTTATCAAGAGAGGTTCTTCGCAAAGTTCATCTTTTAAAATTTCAAAAGCTTTTTGTTGTTTATCGCCCCACTTAAAAGGCATATCTTTCTTTAATAATTGAGTTAAAGGTCCTGATTTCTTTGAAAATTTTTCAATAAAACGCCGATAATAACCTGCTAAACCTAAAAATTGTTTAATGTTTTTAACAGTTTTCGGAATCGGAAAATTTCTGACTGCAGAAAGCTTTTTTGGATCTGGTCTTACACCATCCTTATCAATAATGTGTCCTAAATAAACAACTTCTGGTCGAAGAAATTCACATTTATCTGGCTGTAATTTTAAATTTGCTGCTTCTAAACGATTCATAAAATTATCAAATTTTATTTGATGTTCTTCTAAAGTATTTGCAAAAATAACGACATCGTCTAAATAAACAAATAGTTCCGTTCCAATTAATCCAGATAGACACGAGTTCATTAACCTTTGAAAACAACTTGGAGCATTTTTAAGTCCGAATGGCATACGATCAAATTCATAATGACCATATGGTGTAGAAAAAGCAGTTTTATGAGAATCTTTGGCACTCATTTTAATTTGATGAAAACCGGAAGCTAAGTCAAAAACTGAAAAGTATTGCGCATTCCCGAGAGTTTCGAGTAGTTCATTTATATTAGGCAATGGGAAAAAGTCAGTAATAGTTTTTTCATTTAATTTACGAAAATCGAGTACCATTCGCCATTTTTTATTACCTTGCGAATCATCTTTCTTTGGTACAATCCAAACTGCAGTATTATACGGAGATTGGGAGGGTTTAATGATTTTATTTTCAATTAATTCATTTGTTTGTCTTAAAAGTTCTTCTTTATGAACAGGTGGAAATCGATATTGACGCGTGAATACAGGTTCTTCATCTTTAGTCGGAATATTATGTTCTAAAACGTTTGTAGCTGTAAGATATTCACCTGGTAAATGAAATCTATTAGAATATTTTTCAATTAAAGCTTCTACATGTTTTAACTCTTCCGGTCTTAAATGATCCAAGCGAAGTAAATCTAAAATTTGTTCAACTCTTTCTTTACCTGAAATCTTTTTAAAAGCATATTGTTCATGATTTGAAAGTGAGGTAGAAAAGAAACTATCTAAAAGTTTTTCGACTGAATCGCAATTGATTTTAGATTTTTGTGGTATTATTTGTTTAATTTTATTTTTCATTTCTTTAAATTCTTCGAATTCTTGTAAATTTATTCTAGGTATTTGAACTTTAATTGGTTCGGAGTGAGTATTCGCGACTTTAATATATGCTTTTCCCTGATTATTTGTGACAATTGCGTTACCCATAAATACACCTGGATTTGTGGTTACTAATGGAATATAACCTTCTTTTACTTCCGTATTTTCAACTATCATGTGCATACCTGTAATTGATCTGGGTGGTAAAATTATTGTATCTTGAAGTGAAAAAGAATAAAATTGACCGTTTACTTCTAAACATTTTTCTGCATAATTAATTTTCACATTATTATCTGTGAAAAATTCTGAGCCTAATACTCCATCTTCTTCGATAGGTACTTCATCAGGTATTATGTAAAATGTAGTTAAATATCCGAAAGTTTCTAATTTAACTTGCCCCAAAGTATGTACAGGGTGTTCATTAATTCCAGTGAGCTGTATTTTCCTAGAAGTGTTAACCTGCATTAAAGAGTTAATTACTTTATTTTTAATTAAATTTAAACCTGCCCCTGTATCAATCATCATATGAACTGGATTTTCAATTTCTTTTAAATTAATAAAAATTGATGGAATTATATTACCTTTACTGAAATTAAATTTAATACTTTCTGCTGATTTTTCGATTTTTATTTCAGGTGCATTTAATCCTGACTCACCTGTCCCACTGCACCTTGATTGGGACGGTTCTGATCGTTTCCCTGATTCATTGGCGTTGGTGAAAATGAACGCCGATTATTTTCCCTGAATGGATTATATTCTCGAAATTGGTTGTTACCATTATATTGCGTATTATTCCTGAATTGATTATTTTCTCTGAATGGACTATTTTCTCTATATTGGTAATTTTCTCTGAACTGACTACTGTTACCCTTAAATTGACCATTATTATAATCAAATTCATTATTTCCTCTGAACTGATAATTGTTACCCCTGAATTGATTATTATTTGCTCCGAATTGATTATTACTCCTAAATTGATCATTATTACCCCTGAATTGGTTGTTACCTCTGAATCGATTATTATATTCTCTGCGCCTACAATCTTTTAATAAATGCCCCGGTTTCTTACAATAGTTACATGTTACATTGTTTCTGTTATTAAAAGATGTATTTGAAAAATTAGGAGAAAAATTTGATCTGAAATTTGGTGATTGTTGCGAAGGTCTCCATGAATTTCCACGATTTGGAGAAAAATTTTGTGTGCGTGATGGGGATTCCCATCGACCTTGAGGTAATGGAGAATTTGCTCGATTTTGAAAGTTTCTGTCCCCATTCCAGGATGAAAAATTTCTACCACGATTTTGAAAATTTTGATTATTAGTAAATCTTCGACAAGTAGCAGCACTATGACCTTGCAAATTACAGATTTGACAAATCACAGTCTCTATTTTTGCAAAAGTAACCTTAGATTCGTTTGGTTCATTTGCTCTATATTTTCCTTTTCTAAGCTCGTTACTAGCATTTATTCTTCTTTCAACCTCAATAGCTTTGTTTGTAGCTTCGTTAAAAATTAACACGTCAGGAACTCGAATTTCAATTTCTGGTTTTAAACCTCTTCGAAAACACTGAATTAGATCTTTTTCCAGAGATTCAACAAAAGTTTTATCTAAAGTCCCCTTATTATATATTCGATGTGCATCATAAATTTGATCGGCAATTTCCTTTACTCGATTCGCGTATGATAAAACCGTTTCATTTTCCCACATATAAATGTTCCCTAACTCGCCTTGTAATTGATAAACACTTTTCCGCGGTAAATAAATTTTTCTTAATTGATCCGTTAATTCTTTAATTGTTTCAAAAGTTAATCCATAAATTCCCCTTCTAGCCTCTCCAATTAATTTACCACGAATTAATTTTACTAAGTTTTCCTCTACTTGAGGTGTCTCTGGAATAATTTGTTTTGCCTCATCGCACCCCTCTATAAAAGCTGAAAGAGAAATATTTTTACCATCAAACACTGGCACAACTTCCAACGCATCTCTTAAAGATACTTGTTGATTGTACGGCACACTCATTGTATTAGAAGAATTATCTGATACTGATTTATTGATTTTAGGATGTTCAGTATTAAGGTTTTCTTCTTCAGGAGTATTTTGTAAATTTTCGTTTGATTCTAAATTTTGTGACAAATTTTTTAATTGATTTATTTCATCGGTTCTGTTATCAAATGTATTATCCTTTAATGAATTTCGCAAAATTTCTCTTAATTCTGCAATTTGATCTGAATGAGATTTATTAGGAGTGGAAAATTTTAAACTATTATTGGGGTTAAATATTGTTTCATCAAATTTATTACTTGAGAAGCTACAAGATGGTTCCTCAGTATTGATATTACTATTTTCTACTCTTTTTACTGGTGGTGAATGAACAACTTTAGGATTTTTGGATTCCCCAAAATTTATAAAAGTTTGACTTTTTTGATGGTCTGCTAGAGCTTTAGTTTTACTTCTAGTTTGACAATCACTTTTCGCATTTTTATTTTTATCACTCATAAATGAGATTGAAAAATTTAGTTTGCCCAAAGCTCGGACACAGAAAAATACAAGAACAATCAGGAAAATCATTCATAAATAGATATTTAAACGATTGCAAAACCAAGGATTCAGACTTTATTATAGAAAATTTAATTTTCTCATAAACGACTTAATAAGTTTACTAATTTGATCATCAAGACAAGTCTAGTACTTAAATATCATAAACAATATATTTTTTTTTAATTCTTTCCAATAAATATAGAATTGTATATGATAAAATATCCTTTTATTACAAAAATTCTTCAGCCTTTAAAATTTTGTACTAATAAAATTTACGTAATTTTGGCTTCAACTTGATTTAATAAATTTTCAAAATATTTGGAAAATTCTTTTTGAGTTTCAAATTTTCGAACTTTTATCTGATTTATTACACTTATTGAATTATATCGCTTTTGTGCCTTTTTTCCACCTCGAGATCTAAACGGTTTTTCTTGCTTTTCATTGAACATATTTACTAGAAAACATTTTTTATCAAATTTTTAGAAAAAATAAAATTTTGAAATAATCTATTTATTTTAAAACTTTCTTATATGCACTTTGATATTCTAGTTCCAAAATATTAAGTAAATAAAAATAATAATTTTCTCAAATGTAAATTTTACAAAAAAAGAAAATTTAAATAAGGAATTTTTAGAGCTTTTGATTCGCTGCCGAAAGGCGATTCCTCAATTGCTCTTAGAAATGTTTGGTCTGCCGAAAGGCTAAAAAACGCTTCTATTCTTTTCCAAATTTAAATGATTAATAAGGAATATTTCGAATTTTTGATTCGCAGCCGAAAGGCGATTTCACGTTTTCTATGTTTTTCCAATATTAATAAAGAGAAACTTATTACTTGTTCAATATTCAATTTTATTAAAAGAATTTAAAATAAGAATTCAATACAAGCTGAATGCACAATAACGAGATAATTTTGTAATTCGAAATTTATAACTTGAATATTTAATAATTTTCTTTGATATCAATTATGCTGAAATTTGAAAATTTAGTAACACACTTGATATTAGAATTCGCTAAAACATTGTTTATGCTGAAATTGGAAACATTAGTAGTTACAGAGAAAATCAGAATTAAAGATCAATAGTTCCTCTTAAAAATATGTTGGATTTTTTCTCTCTTATTATTTTTTTTTATTCAAAACTTTAGAAATGATTTTAATGTAAATATTTTTTTTTTTTGATTTTTCCTCTCAACCTTTTAGCATTGTTCAGTTTCTTTTCTTTCTTGTTTCCCGGCCGATGCACCAAAAATTTAAGAATTGTATTCTGTTATGTCCGGAACGGACATTCGCAGGTTACAAATCTATCTATTTTAATATTTTACCCCTGATTCATTTACAAAGCCAACGGACTTTGAACTAAGGGAACAGGGAAAAGAAAGTCCACTGAACAAGCATCAATTGGATTATATAATTCTCAAACATTTATTTTATTAAATACAATTTTTAGAGGAGTAAGAGAAGGAAGATGAGAGGAGAAATCCCTTGTTTTGTATCCTTGGTTGTTTTAAGAAATCGTCATTCACTGAAACAATGAATGATATTTAGCTAGGGAAATTATTTTGCTCGTGATAAAAGCCGAGTAAAATTCTTAACTTACTGTGTTTATTAGTTGAAGAATGTCTCAGTTGAATTCTCTGAATATACAGAGTGATCGTTCAAGATGTGTAGAAAGAAGGGTCGATGAGATTTATTAGCTTCGCAGGTTCGTGCTCTCCGGGAAAAAAATAGAAATAGGCCGCGACTCAATTCAAATGAAGTAAGGCAGTGCGTAGGTGTTGTTCTCCACTATCCCAATAGCATGTTTATATATATCAGCACGAAGGTGAAACCTGGTCCTTCCTCAAGTAATTGGTGAACGATCGAAGACAGCTGGGTCGATGATTTACAATTTTACTGTTCAATAAACTGTTTACTGTTCTTTGACACAAGGATTAAAGTCAAGGGTTAGAAGGATTTAAACTGTTAAAGGGTTAAAGGATTGGAAATTGTTACTGACAAATTATGTCAGGAGTTCTTACACCTTCACTAGATTCACAGTTTCACTTAATCTCTATACCAACAGTACTCCAATTTTATAATTATAATATTATGAAAAGTTTCTCACTCGCTACAACACGTAAATAAATATTCGCAACCGACACAGTACGAATTGACAATATTAATCGCAGAAATATGTTACGATAAGTGTGAGAACTATGTTTGAATATAAGACTTAGAATTGTAGACTATGCTACCAGTCAATCTTTACAGAAAGTGAACCGGAGGTGACCGTGGTGAAGCAAGAACTATTTAAAAATGACAAGTTCGATTATAGCGAGTTCCTCGGAGTCACAATTAAACAAATCAATTCCATATAATTATGGAGTAGAATTTGATTATTTAACTCGACCAACAATGACTGATAGATATAATGTTGCCGAGATATAAGATTTATATTGGCGCGTTACGAGACCGATACTGGGGAGATACAATATTCGCGGAGCTTAAGAAACTTCGTTGCGACTCCAGTGATGGTAGCTGAGGAACTGATTTTTGGTTTTGCTTAATTATAAAAGAAACCTCGGTTCTCTGTATTTTCATCCCTTCCAGGATTTAGCGTGGGTTTCATGAAAAACGCAGGGAAAATCATACATCCCACACGAAAAAGGGTGCTACACCTGAGGGTTGCATATCCGCATCCGGTTGGTCAATTAAACCTTCGAAAGAACAAATATTATTTAGACAAGGGGAGAGTTTGATCTCATAAATCTGTCTTAGCTCCCCTCGGTCATTTACCAAATCCCAAATTCTCAAACTCGTCAAGATTCAAGTATTGATTTTTAGAAAAATTCAGGAATGTAGTATGATATTTGTAAAGTTCATTGGCATCTGAACTCAACAAGTCACGGGGACGTGACAATAACTTGATTATGGATCAGTAATATACAATTTACCTAAACAGGAAACACTAAAATTACTAAATCCCATCTACAACATAAGTCTGGAAATATGCTATAGGACTTTTCACACAAGCCAAAAAAATCAAATTCCATAAAGGTCTTAGGAATTTCAAAATATTCGATTTTTTGAATTTTTCGAAAAAATGTCATATCTCCCGTTCATATTAATATTTTTTAATCTAATAAGGCCAAAATTTTATGTTAGGCAATTATCCAAAAATCTGCATAGTTTGACTTTCATTGGTCAAGCCGTTTCTGAGTGATAGTGGAACAAAATATTGAGGACAGACAGACAGACAAAATTTTTTATATTGACATTTTTGGAGTCTTTGTTGTTTAAAACGACAACATATGACAAAAATTTTAAAAAAAAAACATAATAAAAAAGCCTTTAACAATAACTAAACCTCAGATAAAGAAAACTGAGATCAAATATTTATTTTCTATTGTGTGTAGTCATGTCTTCATTTCATCATCAATTGTTATAATACAATCAGGTATTAATTTCATTTTAAATTTCAATTATTTTTGCTTTGTCAAGCTTTGTAATTATTCTTTACAAATTTTTTAATATACTGCTTTAAACAAACAATTCTCCATGACTAGAATAATGTGGAGCATTATTTGAGATCCTATTCAAAATTCCATATTTGTGCAAGTGTCTGCGCAGGTTCAAGTGTACACGTCACGTTTTTTTGTCAATCTGATAATTCGAAAATAATTTCATGGATTTTCATAGAATTTTATTTGTTAGTTTTCATTATCTTGAATCATATACAAGCTACTAAAACAAAACATTTAAATAACTTTATAGGTTTTGCGTTTTTTTTATTTTCTTTTAAATCAAATATTTTTCCATATTGCTCAAAAATAAAAAAAAATCTTATAAAAATCGAAGCATTAAACTATAATATAAAAATATATTATATTATATATAAAAATATGATCGTCAATAAAATTCAATAATTTACTTTTTATTTAAATTTATTTTAAAAACGTAAAATTTAAAATACTCATTTTTTAAGTTATAATAATTTTATTAAAAACTTTAATTTTAAGAAACTTTTTATAAATTTGCGAAAAATAAACAAAAGGTAAAAAAATGTATAAAAAAAATGGAGTATTGAAATTTTTCTTAATATAAGAATAGAAAAAAAAAAAAAAATTAAAAATGTCATTATAGCCGCTCAAAATGTCGCTCAAATAGCGACAAAGTTAAAGGAAGAAAAACTGTTTTATCGAAAATTTTCAGTTTTTCTTGACAATCCAAAATAAATATAGAGAAAATTATATACATATAGTCTAATACCTATTCAAAATTCAAAACATTAATACATTTTTTAAATTTGGAGACATTGAAAAATTATTTTATTTGATTTTTATTTTATAATACAAAAATTTATATTATTATTTAACTTAAATTTTAAGCAAACCTAATAAAATATTAATTTATTTCGAAAGTAATTTATTTTTAAAATTTTTAAATCGCATTAAATGATAAATACCTAACTTTGGGTTGCAACTACAAAAATTAAACAATTTTAACCTGCATGAGAAACTTTTAGAAAAATTTCTTAAAAACTCTAGAAAGAACTTGTAAAAATGTTTTTTCATCACTACTGAAATACTCCTTCGAAATCTCCTGTATTTGTAAAATTGATTTAAATTGATTTAACAAGTTTCATTGATATCTTATCTTTAAAAATGCTAATTTTGAAAGTGGTCCCATTGAAATGCCAGTTATTTTGTCATTTGACGTCTTGTCACAATATTTACTTTGAATTTTAATCTAACAAAAGGATATTAAATGTTTAATCGCGCTCTTACATTTTTTATTCAGTTACTTAGAAAGTGTGTAAGCAAGTCTGAAAATTTCAAATTTAATACTAGATACATAAAATTAATTTTGCTAGTTTTAAAACTAAAACGTAGAAGAAATTTTACAAGAAATTATCTGAAATATTTTTCACTTTTCTCAGTAAACAAAAAACAGAAAATGAAATTTTTACTTTTTCTTCTTGTCTGTACTGTCTTTTATTCGTTTTCTGAAAGCTTGCCAATTGATGAGTTTGATAATGCTGTCGATGTGTTTGATAATTACAATGAAGCAATTAGTAAGTTTACTCTAAAAATTTTAATTTTTCTAAATTTTAATTAGTGATTTTCTACTAATGAATTAGCAAAAAATGTAGAAATTAGATAAAAATGAGCAAAATAGTAGTTTATTGAAATAATCATAATTCAACTAATTATTAGTAGCTTCAAAGTAGAAAACTACTAACTAATCTTATATCTAATAATAATACTAATAATTTATGGATAAATTAATTTCTTTTCAGGGCAATGCACAAAACATGCCGATAATTCTTTGTTTGGATTTTTTACTTGTACAGGATTTAATAGAAAAGATGTCCTCTTCAGCGACAGGTTTGGATGTGGAAAAGGTAGTTTAATAATTTGTATTAAACTTTACATTACCTAATATTAAACATTTTTATAAAAGATTAAAAACAAAATGCATTGTTTTTTTCTTTGTTTTGTTATTGTTATTAAAACAATCTAGTAGCTAGTTGGAAACAAATTCTTCTTTTATTCAAATAATCAGTTACTTGATTACTGCTATCGAATAAATATATTTCTGTATCAAATAATTATTATTATTTAAGTCAATTAAATGGTTGATTATTTAATTACAGAAATTATTGACTTAAATAAAAATAATTCTATTTAAGTAAATATATAATTGATTTTAGTAAAGAACCTAATCGTTTATTGGAGGCAAATTTTTTTTCAGTGATACAAATTTTGTCTTTCAAATGTAAACTTTAATGTTCGTTTCCTTTGTTTCAGTATTTTGTTTAAAACAATGGAACAAGAATGGTAAATCTTATTATACCTGTGCCACTAGCTCTCCAAAAAATTATGATTTTAGTGGTTATTATAGTGATGACTATTGACAGGAATGAAAGAGAGATAAACGTGATAGTGTCAAAAATATCGATTACGATTATTATTTATAGTCAGATCTTGCCTTAAATTTTTTTTATAAAAATATACTTCATTATATATTACAAAAAATATGTGTATTGATAAATAAAACACAGTCTTTAAGCAAATTTTGATGTTTATTTATTTTCCGATGTCACTTTGAACAGTTGTTCTCTAGACTTCTATACATTTCTATACATTTTTGTAAATCTATTTTGTTAGTAATAAATGAGTGTTGAATTTTTTCATGGAGTCAGATTTTAGTGGGAATTACCTTCTGAAATCAAAAGTTATTAATAATTAATAAGTATTTTCCACCCCGGTGTATCACTAGCGGATGTTTACTTGTATTTTTTCTCTTGAACAAAGAAGTGTACAAAACCACATTTTTTATTTTTAACCTTATGAGGTCCAACATTTCTTTGTGATAAAAATAAATAAATATTTTTATTGATAAAACAGCACGACCATTATCAGTTACTTAAAACCAATAGTGCACGCTAGTTTGAAAATTTAGAACTCGATACATATTATTAATTCTAAAAGTTTTCGATTAATAAAATAGAAGATTTTATAATACAGTTTCAAAAACATTTACATTTTTCTCAGTAATAAAAAAATAAATAGGAAATGAGATTCAGATTTTTACTTTTTCTTCTTGTGTGCATTGTCTCTTGCTTGTCTTGTAAAAGTTTTCGAATTGCTGAGTTTGAAAATGAAGAAGATGCAATTGGTAAGAGATTTCTAATTATTTTATAATTCAATAAAATTTTTAAAATCTGGCAAGAACTTTAAAGAAAAATTAAAAATTTTCGAAAAAAAAGTTTTTTTCTCAGAACTTTGACATTAGTAGAGCCAGAGGGCTAAAGTTTGGTACGCATGTGTATTTTTAGATGCAGATTACGAAAAATATCATTTCTTAATTTAAAATTATTATTATGAGGTTACAATGATTTCTTTTTTTTTTGTAACCTCATAATATTCAGTTCCAATTCCAAAAACCATATTTTTTATAACCCGTAAGTGAAAATACACAAGTATATTAAATTTTTAACTTTAGGTCAAATAATGCATAAATTATGGAAAAATACTTTTAATTCAAAAATTTGCAGTTTTTCCTTGAGAACGCTATGACCATGAATTGATGTCATGTTCTCTATGAGAATTTTAAGTACATAATAAAACATTTAATTATCAAGTATTTCACTAAAATAATTACATTAAATTTTTCTAGAGGGATGTACAACAAGTGCTGAAGCACCTTACAATCGATTGCTTACTTGTACAGGATATACAGGTTCCTATTTTCGCAGCAAGCATGAAGGTGGAAAAGGTAATATAATAATTTGTATTAAACTTTACATTTATATTATAAAAGTATAAAGTATAAAATACAACACTCTAAAAACAAGTGTCTTATTTTGTCTTCACCTTGAAGACATTTTGGGGTGTCTTAATTTTAAACCATTGAGAAAGTGTCTTAAAAATACTTATAAGACGCTTTCAAAACGTCTTATTTCTTAAAATAAGACACTTGTAAGACACCTGTTTTCACAGTGAAATTTTATTGTTTTTCTTTTTCGTTGTTTTGTTGTCTTTATACAAAATTGTCTAATGTACACTAAAAAACCATTTTTTTATTTCAAATAATCTGTGAGTTGATTAGTTGTTCTCGAATATCTAGTTATACAAAATAATTATTATTTGACTCAATTAAATGATTAATGATTCAAATACAGAAATACTTGATCTAAATACGGTTCATTTAATTAAAATTAAAATTATTTGATTTAAGTAAATATTTATTTGCAAATGGTCAAATACTTAGTCGTTTATTGAAATAAAATGAATTTTTTTCAGTGTACAGATTTTATCTTATAAATGATAACTTTAAATGTTTGTTTTTTTTTATTTCAGCATTATGTATAAAAAAATTTATTTATAAAGGTAACACTTATTATAACTGTGCAACTGAATATCCAGAGAGATATGAGTTAAGTGATATTGATAGTGATGATAGTGATGACGATAGAGATGATGGTACTGGTGATAGGTTTGAAAATGTCGATTAAAATTATTTAAAGTCACACTTTGACGTAAATGTTTGTTTCATAAAAATATTTTATGGTATGCCACAACCCATATGTATTTTGAGAAATAAAACACCATCTCTAAGCAAATTTTATATTTAATAGTTATTTATTTTACAATGTAACAGATTTCCAGAACTACAAATCTTGCGAAATGAAAATAAAATCGTTAATAAACTTTAACAATTTACTTTATATTTACATTTGCCTATAAATACAGAATTTAAAAGTCTTTTTTTTAAAGTTTCACGAAATTTTTAGAAAAATGTATTTTTAACAAACTTTCTTTAAACTTTCTTTTCTGTAAAAATAAAAAAAAACTAAAAGTACAATTTTCAAATCTAAATAAAAAATAAGTAACACAAAATGAAACATACAACAAATAGAGAGATCACATATTTATTGTGTATTGTATGTAGACATATATCTTCATTCCATCATCAATTGTTATAATACAGTCAGGTGTTAATTTTTTTTTAAATTTAAATTATTTTTGCTTTGTCAAGCTTTGTAAATATTGTTTGCAAATTTTTTAATATTATGCTTTAAACAAACTTTTCTCCATGACTAAAATAATGTGCAGCATTATTTGAGATCCATTTCAAAATTTCATATTTGTGCATGTCGCTGCGTAGGTGTATGTGTACACGTCACGAAAAGATAATTTCATGGATTTCAGTAGAATTTTATTGGTTATTTTCCATAGTCTTAAATCATATGGGGTGACTTCAAATAAAAGGGAATATTGCTGTCCCCCCTCTATAAATTGGCTTCTAGGCTTGTTTTTGACAATGTGAAGCTTGTTCCTGGTATTTAGTGGTGTAATCGATTGACTCTCCAAGTTTGATACCGATTGGCAGAACAGAAAACGAGATAACCTTGCAGAAACAGGCAAAAATAGGCAGAAATGTCCTTACTGTCCCTGTCCCCGGGCCATTTTTGTAAGCTTTAAACGTTCATACTGTTCTCACATGGTCTACTAAAACTTGAAAAAAAATTTCGTGGCTTTGTCTACCCTTATAGTTTGATAATTCGATGTATTTTGACAAAATATTTCAATTTTTGTAAGCAAAAAAAAATCACGAACAGGTGTCCCCGGCTTTTTAAATTTTACCTTGGAAAAAATCTGCTCACTTCTCAAGTCTCATTAAAATTTTTTAATCTCCCGTATGGATTTCAGCGTGAAATTTTCTATAATATTGATTCATAATCTCGAAAATAAAAAAAAAACTTGATACCTTCGGATTATCGTTATTATTCGACAGACAGGCAGAAAAAACGGCAGAATATTTCGAGTTTTTTTAGTCCTTGCTGTCCCCTCTGCCCAGAATTCAGGAAATGGTGGAAATTAGTTAGGAATAACAAATTTCCAAGTGGATTTGCATGTATTCTCAAATGCCACTCGCCAAAATATTTTAAAACACATATGTAATGAATGAAATTCAATTTTCGGCAGAATGTCCTTGCTGTCCCTGTCCTTACTGTCCCGCATTTTTAGTATTTATAAAATTTGGGAGAATTTACATGCATAATGACTTTAAAACGTGAAGTTTATACGCATGTGTTTGAATTTATTTGGCTATGTGCATATCTATCAACAATTATACAGCAACGAGTGTGATTTTGCAGAAAATAGAAAAAAAAAATGTCCTCATTGATTTAATTATATTTTAACGATGTTCTCAAATTTTCTAACTTTTCCATTTAAATATTTATTTTATACTTTTTACTTTTTCATTGTCTGCTGATAGAAACTCAAATATAATCGAAATTTCATATTTAAATTTAACCGCGCATGAATTACAGCAGCCGATACGCAATACGCAAATATCCCGTATCGCGTGTATCGGTTCGCAACTTAGAGCAGACGACATATTTGTTATTGTTTTGTAATCAAAAAAAGACGTTACAATAAATTGTCGTGCACGAATATTTTGCATTTTTTAATGAAAAAAACGTTTTTGTTATTGTAAAAAAGTGTCAAAAAGCAGATATGGTAAGTTTTTTAATTTTAATTTACAAAATGAAGTGTAAATGAGCTTCACGTAACCTCGAAATTTAATCGACGTCAAGTATTGATTTGATAGTTTTCTCTCCAGGATTCCGAAGGAAAAATTGCAGAATTGAAGCGAAAATTGTCAGAAGACAGAGTTAGAGCATACAACAAACGTTTAGAAAAAGAAAAAGAGAAAAAAGAATTGAAACGCTTGCGTGAGAGAAAACGGTATTATGATAAAAAGCAGATCAGTAATGAGTCCTCAAAAATTATTCCTGGCGAGCCATCATCACAGACAAAGAATAATACGAAGCTGGTTGCAAACAAAAAAAGGTCCCATTTAGTTACCAAAATGAAAAAAAATGTGAAGTCTGAGAAAGAAAAAAGGGATTATGAGAGAGAAAAAAAGCGAAAACAACGAGAAAAAATTTATTTAGATCCGGAGTTGCATAAAAAATTCTTATTGAAATCGCAGCGTGACTATCAGGTAAAAAAAGAAAGAGGTTCTGTTAAATCGATCTCTGCTATGACTGATAAGGAAAAAAACATCCAACGATCCAAATGGCGAAACAACAAACGTAATTTTCGAGAAAAATCGAAGAATTCTCAATCAACTGAGGAGGAAATAGCCATCAAATAGTTGATGGCTCGGTTGTTGTTGATGGCTCAGATTCTGCTGATGGCTTTAGTGCAGCTGAATCGACCAAATCATCAAGAAATTCTGGGAGAACCGTTGGTAAAAATATATCAAAGGTAAGTGTAAAACGACAAACGAAAAAAATTGTTGCATTAGAAGAAGAAAATAGACAGTTAATCCGTGAGCAGGTCAACTTGAAACGAAAATCCGACAGATATAAAAAACGATTGCAGCGTGAGCGAACAATAACAAGATCACCTTCACCGAATCGAGAAGCAGATCGAGTAATGTCAGAGGGTCCCGGTGAGGTTAGGAAGCAATTGAGCTTTTCATTTGCGCTGCAAAAGCAAATCAAAGAAAATTATAATGCAGCTTCATCTCAAGAGAAAACAGCGATATCTCGAACGGTGGCAGGGCCAGCTATGAAAAAATATAAGCAGCTCGGTAATTTGAAAAAACTAGTATCTTTGAAACGTTACACTCATCACAAAAATAAGCGCGGAATTTTTGTAAAAAGACAGCAACGCAACGTATTACAAAAATGTCTTTTGAAAAAGGTCATCTCAGATTTTTTTCACGATGATGAGATAACTGTTCAGTCACCAAATAAAAAAGATTTCAAAACATTCAAACGAAAGAAACGCTTGAAGAGATATATGACAGACACCTTGCCTAATTTGCACAAAAAGTTTATGAAGCTTACGAATAAGAAGCTCAGTTACAATAATTTCGCAAGTTATAAGCCTTTTTACGTGGTCCATCTCCGATGTAATGCAAGAGATACTTGCGCATGTGTCAAACATCTCAATGCGCAACTGAAATTAGATAAGTTGAAAGAACATAAAATCGTAGAGCTAAGAAACCTGCACGAAGTCATGAAAAATACCACATGCGATAGTCAGCGACTAGAGAAATGCATGCTAGGTTTATGCAAAAAATGTGAAGTCAAGCAGTTGCAAACCTTAGATTATGATAAGAACACTGAATCTTTTTACTACCAATGGCTCAGATGTGATGAGGAGAGGATTAATAAAAAGGGAGAAAAATATAGCTTCAAAGCTATGACTAAGCAAAAGGTTTCCAAGACCCTAGAGCAAATTGTGTCTGATATGCATGACTCGATCCCTGATTTTCTGATACATCAACTTAATATTAGCAATCAACACGAGTATTTAAGAGGAATCAAACAAAATCTTGACTCTACATCTGTAATACTCAATTGCGATTTTTCCGAGAATTATGCAACGAAATATAATACTGAAATCCAGGCACTGCATTACAGAGGTTCTCGAATGTTATTGACGTTGCATACATGCGTTTATTACATTTTAGACGGAACTGAAGTTAAATGCCAAAAGTTTTGTAGTGTTTCAAACGATGTTCGTCACACAGCATCTGCAGTATTTGCTCATATTAAACCATTACTTGCCAAATTTAAGGAGATGGACATAACAAATCTAAACATTTTCACTGATGGCCCGACAGGACAATATAAAAACAAGTCTGCCTTTTTTCTCTTATTTAAATTTGCTAAGGAATATGGTTTCAGTACTGCTGTATGGAATTTTTGGGAAACTGGGCACGGTAAAGGTCCATCAGACGGCATTGGTGCAGCTCTCAAATCCAAAGCCGATAACAAAGTTGCTCATGGAGACGATATAGTAGATGTAAAATCATTTATTGATGTTGTCGGAGATGGGAATATAGAACTCATCGAAATCACCACAGAAGACGTCGATGAAGTTGAAAAAATTCTACCAAAGGAATCAAAAGCTGCGGTTGGAACTCTCAAGATTCACCAAGTGATTTGGAAATCTGAAAATAAGACTTTGTATTTAAGAAAACGTAGCTGTCTTCATGTTGAAGATTTTTCGCCTTGCACTCTGTGCGATCTTGAAAAACCAAAATATGATCCCTTCGAGAAGCCCAAAGTTAAATCTAAGTCAAAACCTTCAGCTAAAGAAAAGTCTGAGTCTAAACCTTTGGCCAAAGAAAAGTCTAAGTCAAAACCTGCTATCTCGGAAACTAAAAAAGGAAAGA
This sequence comes from Ganaspis brasiliensis, assembly GCA_037103525.1. NCBI lineage: Eukaryota > Metazoa > Arthropoda > Insecta > Hymenoptera > Figitidae > Ganaspis > Ganaspis brasiliensis. Next base: position 1,389,682 of record JAZKLR010000087.1, read on the forward strand.
AGGAGACCCAGATAAATAGCTGGGTAGCAATTTCGGAAGAGGATTCGAATTGGTACATTGCAAAAGTGCATGGTGTAAAAGACGTCGCTGGAAAAGTAGTGGTTATCATTGATAGTGTTTTGATAAGTACGGAGAGTAATCCCAAACGTTTTGGTTATGATAAAGACCCGACTCACCTCAAAGAAATATTCGACGACGACATTATTTGTACAATATCAGAACCGACTAAGTTGAAAAAGAACAATTTGTTTTCTATTAAAAACTACAATAAAGTTCTCAAAAGCATTTCTCAGATTTAAATTTTTTTTCTACAAATATTTTAGCAAAATATTTTATATTTTATCTAATAATTTCTTATCAAAATATTTTATGATTGTGTATGCCTTAAATTATTCATTTTTCATGTATAATTAATGTTAAATACAATAAAATATGTGACGCTCCGCGAGAGAAAGGACCTATCGCGGAAAAAATCAATTTTCATTTTTTTTATGATAGTTTATGATAGTTTTTGAGTTGCTTTTTGAGTTCCAAAAATCAAAATTTGATTCCTGCAACTAGTTTTCTTGTTATGAAGACTTAAACATGAGCATGTTAAGCGTCTCGATTTTTCTTCCTTCTCTTTGCCCGTTCATCCTTTAAAGTTTGTTTTCTCAGCGATAGGTCCCTTCTCTCGCGGAGCGTCACATATATTCTATAATACCGGTATTCTTTAATCTAACATAATTAATATCCAAATGTCCTTACTGTCCCGCGCTTCATCTGTTGATTTTTGACTTCGTGGTCGAATATTTTACTGGAAAAATGGCAAAGTGTGTTTTATTACGTCTAGTGGAAGGTTGTAGAAGAGTTTTCACGTAGATTTTATTAGAAAAGAGTGGATTTTAGTGCCCTGGCAGAAATTCGAAAGCAGAAACTGATTTTTTAAAGGCAATTTCTGCCTGTTTTTGTACTTTTCTAATGATCCACTTGCATACACAACAAAAATCTGTTAAATTATTGTCTGTTCATATTATAAAAATATAATTAATTACTATTTTGTAATATTCATGATTATAAATTTTCAATACAGCTTAATTTGTCAAGGTAAAAAAAGACAGAATTTTGAAGGTTTTCTGCCACAAAATCATTTTTTTTACAAAAATTCTGACATGTTATGCTCGGCGAATATTATTTCCGTAATTTTTAAGACATAAATGACCCGAAAATAATATTGGTAACCCCTTAACTGAAAATTGTTATTCCAACATGCACCAGAGGCAGAATTCCCTTTTATTTGAAGTCACCCATATTCATTTTTTTATTTACATTTTTGAAAAAAGAGGATTTTTTTTTAATAATTTTTTGGAGAGGTAATTGAGCTGCAAGTAAATGTCCTATTTAATGGATTATATTCCATTTTATAAGTAGTTTACAGGTAGTGATTGGCTGTACCTCACATGAGAGAGCGCAGGAAGGGGCTCTCTCTCCTCTATTATTAAACTTTTAAATTATTGAAAATATTAATAATTAATTACAATATTTAACTTTTCAGTATACAAAGAATAAAAAAAACTTGACATTTTTTTTACATACAACATAAATCGTATTAATAATTAATTGCACATTGCTCATTAGCCACCCTGTGACTCTGCGTGACTGAGTTGGTTGCCGGCGCGGCTCAGCGTAACCTAAACTTTGACAATTTATTGCTTAAAGACAAAGACAGATGCCATTCTGAAAATTTCACAGTTTTTTAATGAGATCTTAAAGTTTATAATAAAATTTTTGTTAAAACAAAATCTGACTGGGCTCATGCCTAAACATTAAAAACAAATATTATTTTATAAATAAATTGTTTTAAAAATAAATATTCATCATTTTTAAAATTTTTTTATTAAACTTCAATGTTTTTTAAATAAAAAAGGTTCTTAACAAATTCTGAAAATTTTAAAAAATAAGTTAGTTATAATGAAATGAAAAAAAAGTGTCAAGAATTTTGTAATGCAAATATCTTGAAAAATAATAAAAATATTTAATTAAAATTTGGCACAGTTATTTAAGACCCACAATACTATCAAGAAACAAAAAATGTGAAATTTCTGAGACATGACCCTCCACTCTCCTGCGAAATGATCCTTAAGTAATGAAACAATTTTTTTCCTTTTGCTGATTAGATATCCTAAATGTAGATTATATAAGCTTTAAAATAAGTGCTCATTTATTGTTTTATCTTAATTAGTTGACAAAATATAAAACTTTTTGGAAAGAAAAAAATTCTTATGGGAGGGCAAATCCTGCTGGACGGCACTGTATGTAGAAAAAAATATTTTTTTTTGTAACTGTCCTTTCATCTAATTTAAAGAATTTTCTTCTGGTTCAGGTACTTTTATCTGAATCCATCGAATTTAGAAATTAACAGTTTATAGAACAATATTTAAAAATTTCTTCAACTTTTTTTATAGTTTCGATTGACGACTTTAAATAGAAATCCATGAGATCTTATCAGCAATAATGTTTGAGTTGTTTCTCAATTTAACATAAAGCATTTTAAAATTGAGTCATCCAAATCTTTATCTGTATTGGAATTTCCAGAATATAGTGAGTAATAGAAAAACAATAATTCTAAAATCATGAAAAAAATAACGTAAATAATGATAATAATATAAAGATGATAATGTAAAAGATAATTAATACCTATTTATTATTCCAAAGGCGGATCTATAGACTAGGCTTATCTCTCTCATAGGATAATCTAAGGCTTTTGGGAGGGGCGATCGTCCCCATCGCCCCCCGCTGGATCCGCCCTTGTAATTATTCTCTCACACCAGTCATTATAAGTGCAAGCAGAAAAATGTGCTAGTATTCTGAAAGTTAAGATCCTGTTAAGGAGCATAAAGTAACGTAGGTGAGAAGTAAAACTTTCAAATATTGAGTTTTCTAGTAAGAACATTTTTACGTCAAATCAATATCTTTGTTGTACAAATAATAAAATTATATATAATTTTTTTTTTTTTTTTATATTTTCTATTTTCTCAAATTGTTATACGTATAGTCGAAGAAAAAGAAAATGTTACATTTCACAGAATGTAAAAATAATCATAAAAGTACCGTTGATTTTTCATGCTTTGATACTCGGCAAACATATAATTTAAAATTAAATAGTATATTATGCATCAAGGGAGGAAAGGCCGTGTTTCTTTGTCAAGCACAAATGCTCAAAGAACGAGGGTAGCACGAGCGTAGCGAGTGCGAAACGAGTTCGGAGAACATTGTGCGAGACAAAAAATCGGCCTCCCGAGGTGCATATGCTATTTTCTATCACAGTTGTACGAAAATCTCGTGTTTCGTACGCATTAGCGGGTCAGCACTCGCAGTTTTCAGCTTAGTGACGTTAGAGATAAAAAAACTTCCGAACAGTGAAAAAAACTCTCATCATTGCGGCGCGCCGCAATGCGCCTGCGCGATGAGAGTTTTTTCACTGTTTGGAAGTTTTTTTACCTCTAACGTTCACTGACCTAAAAACTGTGAGTTCTGCCCCGCTTAAGGCGAACGAAAACACGAGGTTTTCGTGCATGTGTGGTAGAAAATATATTTATTGAATTTTAAAAACTATTTATATTCACATTTACGTAAAATGATGTTAATTTAATTAACAAAATATATTAAAAATATTTTCTAAAGACTATTCTATAATTCTTCTTTAAAATTGATCATAACTAAATCGGTTATCCATAAAGAACAAGCAAACATTTCAACATACAATTCAAATTTCTTGAGAAATTATGTTGTTTTCCTGGGATTTTATATTTTTAAAAAGTATTGTTTTTATTTCAACAGCCTTTCACAGAACAAATTGCCATCTTTTTAAAACTTTATAACTATCTTGTGTTTAACTTTGCGTGGTAGGTTAGAAAATAAATAGATATTTAAAGAATTAAAAAGTCAAAAATTTATCACATTATAACGACGATTGACATATAACTGTAATTAAAATATTAGAAATATTGGGTCAGGCTTCAACAAGCTGATCGGCTAACATTATAAAAATTCTATTCTACCACACATGCACGAAAACCTCGTGTTTTCGTTCGCCTTAAGCGGGGCAGAACTCACAGTTTTTAGGTCAGTGAACGTTAGAGGTAAAATCTCTAACGTCACTAACCTGAAAACTGCGAGTGCTGACCCGCTAATGCGAACGAAACACGAGATTTTCGTACATATGTGATAGAAAATAGCATATGCACCTCAGGAGGCCGATTGTTTGTCTCGCACAATGTTCTCCGAACATTTGTGCTTGACAAAAAAACACGGACTTCCCTCGCTTGATGCATAATATACTATTTAATTGTCTTGAAACGTAGTTTTTGAACATATTTTTTGTTCTTAAGAATTTTTAATTTTTATCGTTTTTTAAATTATTTATTAAATACATGTTAATAAAAAACAGCTTTCTGCATGCATTACGTGCAAATTTAAAATACTGTTATATTCTTCACACTTTTTTGAAAATAAAACCGCTAAGAAAAAAAAATAGCCCGCGATTTGGAACAAAGATATATTAAACTTTTTTTTCAGCGTTCAAAATTTCTTTTGAAAAGGTAGGTAGTGAATGAAAGTTTAAAAATTATTTATGTTTAAGTTTTCTTTTGTTTTAAATGGTTCTTATTGACAACGGATTTATGTAATTGAGTTAAAAATGTTTTTCCCACGCCGAAAAAAAAAATTGAATATCTTTGTCTCTAATCGCGGGCAATTTTTTTCTGAACGGTTTTTTTTATCAAAAAAGTGTTAAGAATACAACAGTATTTTAAAAATATACGTAATGCACGCAGAAAGCTGTTTTTTATTAACATTTATTAAACAAATAATTTAAAAAACAATAAAAATTAAAAATTCTCAAGAACAAAAAACATTTTTAAGAGTACGTTTCAAGACAATTGAAATGCTAATTACTTCGAAAAAAAACTTTGTTTGTTCTATTAATTTTAAAGCCTAATTTACATAGTTTATAGATAACAAAATTGATATCTCAAGGTGATTCCAGAATAAGGATTTAGGAACGTCGACACGACGTTGCAGTGGTTCTCAAAGTGTCCGGAGAAACATTTTCGTTTGGCCAGTTCGTGTTCCGGTGTTTCGTATTTCAAGTCAAATAGTTGGCTGCTGATCTAGGAGCGTACGAATGAATATTTATATTCTCAAAGGATCACTTAAGAATACTTGTGAATTTTGAAAATACTTGGGAATACTTAGAAATAGGGAATATTCAGAATAAAATGAAAAGTATAAGAATATACTTGAAAATCCAAAAAGGTTAGCTAAAATTTAGGAGAATCTAGGTACTAATAATTCGCAAATACTTTCATTCCTTCATTAATTTTGTCTGTCATCCACACCTGAAGTTTGACACTTTATATATTTTTTGTTTTAAACCAGTGTAACGTCGTGAGTCACTCCGTTTTTTTCATCTTTTAAAAAATCTTCATTTCTTCGTTTCAAACGAAGAACATGAATTTGACTTTTTCTTGAAAAGGGAGGAACAGCATCTTCTTTCGAGTTTTCCCAGAGTTCGGTTACATTTGAAAAAACAAGACTTTTATCGTTAACAGATGTCTTGCCAACGACTCGATTTTCTAAACAGTCCCTAAAAACTCTAAAATTAGGGGTCGCGCTGAGCAAACTCTACTATAGGCGATGCTGACCCTCACTTTGGACAAGTGTGCACATCCGTCCTTGAGTGCAGGCCCACACTGTAAATTCGTCACACCATCCCCGTTTCCCTAAAAAAGTATGTTTCTTCCAAATCTCGAAACTGGACTAGTAATCTAATTTATTACTTCCAATGTTTCAGTAAAGTAAAAATTCCAAGAAAAAGATGATAATGTATAAAACAGACATCCGTCGAAATGACCCCATGTATAAGTAAAAAATAGTTACAATTTTAACAAAAAAATAATATTTACAGAATATTCTAATTGAATACTTAAAATGCATAAAAATTCCTTACAACCCTTTTTATTAACTCTTTTACCCTGAAATATATTTGTGTGTGTGTGTGTGTGTGTGTGTGAGCACAATAGCATTTAAAAATAATAATAATTAAAAATAATTATAAATCGCTTTAAATTAATTAGCTAAATGATGTAAATTATAACTACTTAATATTTTCAATTAGACTTTTAAAGATTTAAGGTTATGTACCAAAAATACGCGAAAAACAAAAGAAAAGAGTTATGTCAATTGATTAAGATCAATTCTAAGATTAATAGTACTAAATTTGAATTCATATAAGAATTGTTAATCAACTTTTATAAAATAAATGTATCTCGAGGTAACATAACCTCAAAAATGTAAAAATTAAGAAAATAACAAAAACGTAATTAAAAACATTCTCAAAATTAACAGAATAAGTCCAACTTCAATTTTAAGGTTAAACAAATACGTCAATCAATCAATAATGAAATTTTCACTCAAACATAACCTTAAAATTCAGAAATTATGAAAAATAAATTAAATAATAACATTTCAGTATCAATGGATTTAGTTGAAATTTATTCTTTATTGAATGATTGTACGTTGAATATTATACTGAATATGTTTGTCAAATTAATTATTCATTAATTAAAAGTTATTATAACATAACCTAAAAATTGAAAAAAATAAAGACATAAAATTTATTGAATGTACATATAAAATTTGATAGTTCTCATTTGAATTCAGTTAAATCGAAAGAACTAAAACGAATACTCGACATTCACTCTATAAGAAACATAACCTAGAAAGGGAAAATCTAGGAAAATTAAATATAGCATTATTCAATATACATTAATATTTTTCTTTTAAAATAATGAAAAATAATTAATATTTTGGCAAAATCAAACCTATATTCATCTGAAATTGTTAAAATACTAATATTATAAACAAATTTGAATTTAAGAATTGTATTACTTATATTTTCAACATTATTTATTGTTAACATGCAGTTTTACATTTCAAATTATGTAAGAAATCATTCTTGAAGTATTTGTAACTGGAATCCTTGGAAGTGGTACAGAGGGCAGCATCAACAAGAACTACTGTGCTTTAGGGCGGATTTCCTCCACCCACTCACTTTTGAGACACATTTCAGGACCAAATCAAAATTAGGAAAATGGTTGACTTCTTAGCTTTTCTAATGCATTCTCTACTCCCACGCAAGCATGCAAGTCCCACTAGCCACCCCTCATCATCGGTTTTCTCTCTTTTCGCCGTTCTTCTTCTTCGTTCTTTCTCTACCCTAAAAGCACGCCTACACCCTGACGCGTTTAGGGCCTTTTTCATTGGTGTTTTCTAAGTCTCCACTAGCTTCTCCCTTTTTTATCTTCCCACTTTTTCTTCTCTGAGAAGCTAAGGGAAGGAAATGCACGAAATGTTAAAACACTCTCCGAAAAACTTCCATCGAGAATGGAGTGTCAGAAAACTCTCATCAAGAATGGAGAGTCGGAAGTCAAAATCAAATCATTTTTCTTTTTAATACTCAATTAACTCAAAACAATAAGAAAAAAATATACATTAAAAAAAAACTATTTAAAGATTTTTAACTTCGGAATGAGAAAATCGCAACAAGGATTATTTGTGTTAGAAAAGCATTTGACGTTGAAATATCTATTTAATTGAGTTTATCAGTAATTTTTAACTGTACTAAAATTTTCTCCTTGAATTCTTGGATGCCTGTGCCATTTTCCAAGGATCTGGATTCTCTTTTATACATCATAAGTGTCACATACGACCAAACAAAGTAAGTTGAATAAAGTTGAAATCAAAATAAATTTAAACTCTTTCCACTTTCACTTCTTTCCTTTCCAAATTAATTTTTGACTTTTTCAGGTTTAGCTTCCCAACTCCGGTACCGATTAGGTTCTGGATGGCTGGAGTTGGTCCTTTAGTATTGTTATTTGGTAGAGTACTTTTTTTTTATTGCAGGGTTCCCCTATTATTATAGAGAGTGGCCCCACCTTTTTTTATTTTTGAGTTTAGGAAAAACCCTTGATTAGAAAATTGAGAAAATATAAATGTTATAATTCCAAAAAAAAACACTAGAATTACCCGAACAGAACGATTTCCCGAGCTATTGCGATTAATTTCGTAGGCTTAAATAAATATTAAAATTTAAATAAAAATATAAAGTTATTGTCTTTCCGACGTGACATTATATTATCTAAATTTTTGGTGCCTCGTGGGGGGAACATTTTGTTTGATATTTCTGGTGTTTTTTTTTTTGTGTGTGTTGTTTTGTTCCATGTTCTTTCCTATCTGTTTTTCTATCATTGTATTTAAAATTTTTGGAAAATTATCTTATCAGTAAACTGGTATTTTTTATGTGAAATGTGAATTTTTTGTTTGTTTGTTAAAAAAAATATAATAATAAATAAGAAACCAAAGAAATTAAAAATAAGAAGTTGAAAAAGGAAATTTGATAAAATAAAGTGAATAAATTAAAGTGATTTAAGATAATTAATGTGCAAGAAATTTTAAAGAAAAACTGAAAAAAATGAAAATTTTCAGAAAAGTTTAAAGAATTAAAATTTGGAAACAAAAATAATAAAGTGAAAGGTAGAATAAAAGTAAATTGGTAAAATGTACAAAAAAATTGAAATTCGGTGTTAAAAGAGAAGAAATAAATAAAGTCGAAAATATAAATCTGAATAAAGAACGTTAAAAGAAAGTTAAAAATGAAAATAAATTTGTGAGATTCGAAAAATAGTAAAAATGTCAAAATAATCGAAGAGAAATAAAAAGTTGATTTGAAATACAATAAAAATAAATAAATGTGGTAAAAATACAAAATTTGAATAAAGAAAAGTAAAAGAAATAAATAAAATTGAGATTTTGAACAATAAATAAAAGTGTCAAATATCGTCGTGAATAAAAGAGAAAATTAAATAAATAAAAGGAACTAAAATAAAGTTTTTATAAAAACGGGAAAAAGGAAATTAAGTATAAAAGTAAAATAAATGAGAAAAGCAATAATAAATCAAATAAAGATTTTATTAATAAATGAGTAAAAATCCTGAAAATAAAACATTAAAACGGGTAAAAAACGGACGAATTAGAATATAATAAAAAGAATTCAAATTTGAATAAAACATGCAAATTATTAAAAAAATAAATATACATGCAGTTAAAATAAATAATTAAATAAAAAAAATGTAAAAATCAAAGAAGAAAAAATTAAGAGTGGTCAAATAATTGAAAAGAATAAAAGAAATTAATGTGTAAAGAAGAAATTAAGAAACAGAAGTAAAATAAAGGAGTAAGTAAAGAAAATAATTAAGAGGGCAAAAATTTAATAAGAAAGTTAAAGACAAAAGAGGATAAAATAAAACAAATAAAACGTATAAAAATTAAAAAGTAAGCATCAAATAAATAAGTGGATTTAACTAAAAAGAAGGTAACAAGAAAATATTAAAAGAAAGTATAAAAATAAATGAAACGATTTTAAACTAAAAAGAAAATAAAAAGAATTAAAAAGTTGAATAAGACAAGGAAAATAATTAAAACAAAAGAATAAATTCGGTAAAATAATCAAGAAAATAAAAAAATAATAGAAACGAGCAAGAATGAAATAAAGAGAAGTAAAATAAAGAAAATAAATAAGTAAAAAACGAGAAAAATAATAAAAGAAGTTTTAAAAGGAAAAAAGTGGATTAAATAAAAATAAAACATCGTGTGAATTTAAAAGACGAATATTAATTTAAATAAAAGAATATAAGTCAAGAGGGAGAAACAAACAAACAAAAACGCGTTAAGGGTAAATAAAATACGTGAATAAATAAAAGAAATAACTAAAGAACGAGAAAATTAAAAAGAAAAAACAAGGATTAAGAGGAAATAAATAAACAAGAAACAATAAATCAAACAAAGATTTTATTAACAAAAAAATAAAAATCTGAAAATAAAACATAAAGGATATAAATTAGTCGAAAAAGAAATTAAAATAAAGTTAAAAGAAAAGGTTTAAAATTTGAATAAATAAATACGTGCGATTAAAAGTGAAACTGAATAAAGTAAAAATAGAATAAAACGTGCAAGAAATATGGAAAAGAAAACAATAATTAAATAAGAAATATTAAAAGAAAATAAGAATTTTCAAAATAATAAAAGATAATAAAAGAATTGAATAAAAGAGAAATTGAGTAAAGAATAATGTATTAAAGAAAAAAATAAAGAAAAGTAAAATACAGCAAGACTAATAAATGCGGAATTAAAAATAAAAAAAAAAAGGAACCGTTTGAAAAATTAACTAAAAGAGAAATAAATAAGAAAGTTATGATAAAATATAAAAAGCGGTTATAGAAACAAAATAAAATAAAAACGTGCGTAAATTTAAAGAAGAGTAAAAATCAAAATAAACAAGTGAATTTTATTAACAAGAAAGGAATTTGAAGAAAAGAAAATAATCAAATATAACAAAACGAATTGAAATAAAATAACATGTTTGAATAAAATAAATAAATACTGCATGCGTTAAGGAATATAATAAATTAAAACAAAATAATTGAACGAATAACTGAAAAAATAAATTTGAGGTTATAAGACTAATGAAGAATTAGAAGAAAATAAATGAACAAAAATAAATAAATCGGTAAACATGAATAAAAGGAAAGAATAAAATATGAATAAAAGAATAATATTAAAAGATAAATAAACGATTGGAAACGAAATTGGCAGATGTAAAACTAAAAAGAATAAAATAAGGTGATATAGTTTGAAACGCGCAAAGAACTGATTTAAAGTAAATTAAAAGAGTTAAACAGTTAAAATAGAAGAAAGAAATAAAATTTTTTGGTTAAAGGAATTATCAAATTAAAGCAAGATAGGAAAAGTTTTCGAAAATAAAAGGATTGTATGAAATTGCCGAAAAATTGGATATAAGAAAAACAAATAAATATTTAAATTAAACAACAACAACAAAGAAACACAACATAAAACAAAATTAAAGGAAAAGAAATTTAATGAATAAAGTAGAAAGATTTAAACAGATAAAATAAAGAAAAGAAGTAAAACTGTAAAGTTAAAATAACTAAAAGAGAATAATAAAGAGAAAAAATTAACTAAAGAAAATTAATATTTAAACGCGTAAAAACAAAAAGTTAAAATTAAAAAGAAAAGAATTTAATGAAAGAAAAGAAAATAATAAATGAAAATGAAAGCAATGCGGAAGTAAGGAATAAAAGAATTTGAAATTAAACTGAAAATAAATAGAAAATAATAAGTACTTACCAAATTTATAAATTGTTTAAAAATTTAAAGTGAAATAAATAAAAGCATCTTGAAGATTTCAATCCTCAATGTAAAAGGATCGCTGGTAACTCTGAAAACATTGAAAATTTCGCACCTGGTGTCAACAACCATACCAGTTGATTGACAAGCCGTAACTGACCATGGACAAGGCGGGGAAGACGCGACAATAGATCTTTGCGCCATTAAGTATAAAAAAATTTGTGTAGGACCCTTAATGACTAAACGTGCATACGTAAATTATGTAATCATTTTGAATAATTAAAGAAGCATTAAATAAATGGAAACTTTAGAAATAAATTGAATAAGTTTATTCAATAGCCAATAAATTTTGAAATTAAAAACTAATTTTGGAAAGTATTAAGTAAAGTAATAAATAATAAAATTGGTTGAAATTAGTAAATAAAATAAATGGAAATAAATAATTGGTTGAAATCATAATTTATGAATAGAAAAAAAATAGAATAAAAAACTAAGTGCAGATAAATAAAAAATCAAATTAATTTTATTTAAAAATAATAATAAGATAAAAAACAAATAATAAATAAAAATGAACCAAACTTAAGGATATAGAAAACATTAAAAATACAAACAATTATAAAATTATATAATATGAAAAAAATACATATTGAATGAATAATTAAGATAATTTGAAAAAATTAATAAAAATAACAATAATGAATAATATAAATTGTTTAAATACATAAATATTCAAAAATCAAAATCAAACGTAATAAAGGTTAAATAAGTTATAACTAGGTTGATATAAATCAATAAATAAATAGTAAATAAATAAAAGGAAAATTATTAATTTTAAAATTGCATTTTTTTTAAATAATAAAAACAATTAATGAATTAAGTAAAGAAAAATAGGATTAAATAAAGAAAATATCAAAGCGAAATTAAAAATAACTAAGGAACATTTATGAATTTAAACTTAAAAAGAAATTAATAAACGTGTATTTATCTTATTTTAATTAAGCACTATTCTTAATTTAAAGAAGAATAATATGTTATAAAACCTTCGAACTTGGCGGGAGCTTGCCACGCACCTACCGTTGGATTGTGGTAATATTACAAATTACCAATTTTTATATTTAAAGGTAAAAGGGGTAGGACCGCGCTCTGATTGGCTGTTTTTGTTGGTATTATTTGTGCTAAATTTGAATTCGAATTTATACCTGTGGGGTTTGAATAGATACATTTTTAAAGTGGTTTTAATTTTTAGAAAAAATGTAAAGGTATGAAATATTTTAAAAGAGTAGAAAAATATTAAAACTAAAATTATAAAAAAAAACTGACTAGAATAAAAAAATAACTAGCATAAATAACTAGAAAAGTAACTAGAAATTTTGATACTCTGATTGCCTACCCTTGGTACGCCATCTTGGTTAGTCAAACCAATCCAAATTCAAACAATAATAATTTTGAATTAATAAAAAGCAAATTAACAAGTAAACAAATAAACAATTATCAATTAGTTTTAAATAATATGCGTAATTGTTACTTGAAATACGATGAAGTTTGAATAATTCTAATAAATAGAATATAACTAGGGTCAGACAGTTATGTACGTAACTACGTGTAATACGTATAGAATAAAGAAATCTCGTTAAATAGGAATATCTATTTATCAAAAATATCCATTTTAAAACTTCATAAATAAGCATAAACATCAACAAACAATTAGACAATAAATAAAAATCTAAGAAAAAATAAACAATTATAAAATTTGTGAATAATTTAAAATTATAAACAATTAATTAATCAATTAGTTGAATAAAAATGATTGTTTAAATAAAATGCTAAAACAAGAGTAAAAACATAAGTTGTTATTATAAACAGAAAGAAATAAACGAAGAAAATATAAACAAATAAATAAAGAAGACAATAAATAAACTAAGTTTAATAAAATTAAAAGATCAAATAAATTAATAACAAACAATTGAATGTATAAATAAATGTGACTTATAAAATACACAAGTGGAAAAAAATTAAATAGAACGTTTAAATAATAAATTGAAGAATAAATAAATAATCAAACAAACAAAAATTTAATTAATTAAGAATCTTAAACAATCAAAATTAAATGAGCTAATAAGACAAGGAATAAATAAACAAATTAATGTTAAGAAAATAGATTTATAAATAAAACAATGAATTAGTTAATAAACCAAATAATAAATTAAATAAGTAAATTAATGAATCAGTTCATAAATGAACGAGCAATAAATTAATTATAAATAAAACATGGAAAACAAAAACCATGTAAATAAACAAGTTTTGAATCCAGAGGTAAAATGAAACCCTGAGATCAATAATATGTAAAAAAAAAATTTTTAAATCCAGAGACAAAAAAAAGAAGCTCTGAGATCTTATGTCAAGTTAAACAAATTTTTAAATCCAGGGATAAAATGGAAACCTGAGACAAATTTACAAATCTTTACGAATTTTGGTAGTCTAAAAAATATGATATGTAAACAAATTCTTACATCCAGAGACTAAAAAAAAAGCTCTGAGATCCTGTGTAAAACTAAACAAATTGTGAATCCAGAGGTAAAGTGAAACTCTGAGATCTATTGTGAAATTAAACAAATTTTTAAATCCAGAGATAAAATGAAATCCTGAGATCAATTTATAAATCTTTTACTAATTTGGGTAGTCTAAAAAAATACAAATATGGGAAGAGTAGGGAGTACAAATTCGGGTAGAGTAAAGAATACAAATTCGGGTATAATGTGGACTACAAATTCGGGTAGATAATGGAGTACAAATTCGTGTAGAGTGAGGAGTACAAATGCGGGCAGATAGTGGAGTACAAATTCGGGTAGATAATGGAGTACAAATTCGGGTAGAGTGAGGAGTACAAATGCGGGTAGATAATGGAGTACAAATTCGGGTAGAGTGAGGAGTACAAATGCGGGAAGAGTAGGGAGTACAAATTCAGGCAGATAGTGGAGTACAAATTCGGGTAGAGTGTGGAGTATAAATTCGTGTAAAGTTGGGGAGTACAAATACGGGAAGAGTAGGGAGTACAAATTCGGGTAGAGTGAGGAGTACAAATGCGGGAAGAGTAGGGAGTACAAATTCAGGTAGATAGTGGAGTACAAATTCGGGTAGAATGTGGAGTTCCAATTCATGTTAAGATAGTGGAGTACAAATTCGGGTAGAGTGAGGAGTACAAATGCGGGCAGATAGGAGTACAAATTCTTGTAAAGTCGGGAGTACAAATTCGTAGAGAGTGAGGAGTACAAATGCGGGCAGATAGGAGTACAAATTCTTGTAAAGTCGGGAGTACAAATTCGTAGAAAGTGTGGAGTACAAATGCTAATGCAAATAGTAATAAATTTTTAGAAGTTTGAAGAATACGAAATCGGGAAGTTTGAAGAATACTAATTGAGGTACTTAGAAGAATACTAATTCGGGTAGTTAAAAGAATAATAATTTCTAAATCTTTTACGATATCGGGAAGTTTGAAGAATACGAAATCGGGTAGATTGAAGAATACGAAATCAGGTAGTTTAAACAATACAAATTCGGGTAGAATGTGGACTAAAAATTCGTGTAGAGATAGAATACAAATTCGGGTAAAGTGTAGAATACAAATTCAGGTAGAGAAAGGAGTACAAATTCGTGTAGAGTGAGGAGTACAAATGCGGGCAGATAGGAGTACAAATACTAATGCAAATAGTTATAAATTGTTAGTAGTTTAAAGAATACGAAACTAGGTAGATGGAAGAATACTAATTTGGGTAGATAGGAGAATACTAAATTCTTAATTTTAACGATTTTGAATACTTAGGAGAATACTAATTTAGGTAGTTTAAAAGCTACGAATGCGGGCAGTTGAGAGAATTTAATTAATAAATCTTATACAAATTTGAGTAGTTTAGATAATACGAATTAAGCTAGTTTGGAGAACAAAAGTTTTAGTTATAGTGAATAACAAATTTTTGAATAGTTTAGAGAATAAAAATTTGGTTACTTTGGAGAATCTGAATTTAGAATACTAATTTTTGAAAATTTTGAGTCGAAAAAATTTTTTTAGTTTGAATGTTCTACGAATTTTTAAAATCCTGAATTTAAAAAGATTTAAATTTTAATTGTTTGAAATTTTTTTTTTAAATCTGACTTTCTGTGAAATTTTATTTGGAAATTTGAATTCCTGAAAAATCGAATATTTGAAAATATGAGTTTTTCTATTGAATAAGAAAAGCATCATTTACTTTTCTTTCTTTTCTCAAAGCTGAATTTTAATTTTAATTTAAAATATTTTAAATTATTGATTACCTATATTTCGAAAAAAAAAAGTTGAATTGAGTTTAAATAAAATGATGTTAATGAATTTACAAAAAATAGAATTAAATCGTAATTCGAAACATTAGAATTGAATTATTGCAATTAAAAATTTTGTTAGGTGCATTTATCACAATGTATAAATTTGAAAATTTGAAATTTTCGCGCTATTTTGGCGAATTGCTTTTTACGCATTATTTTTAATATGAAAAATTGGTTTTTTTGAATTCTTAAAAACAAAGGAAATCGTTTCTAATAAAAACCAAGATTTTATCAAACATAATTGAATTGCTTTTATATTATAGTTAATGAAAAGAACACAATTAAAATAATTCATAATTACCTACAATTTAAGAATTTACTTTATTACTTAATAGCAAATAAAGTAAATGAAGACATAAAAGAATTTAAGTATATCAGAACACATACTTTTTAATAGGTCAATAACAATTTATAAGTAAAATTAATCATAATTAAATAAATTTTATTAATTACCCCCTAAGAATATTAGTTAATAAATAGCAAATTAATACCAATAAAATAAATAATTAAAATAGCTAGAAATAAAGATTTAGATTTAATTACATACTTAAGCAAGTTAAAATCTTAAATTTAAATAAAAAAATGTATAAGAAAAAATATTACAAAAAAGAAGTTATTAACATTAATAATAAAAAAAAACTAACACTTACTCAAGTAAACTTTAGTCAATTTTATATCCTACTAAATAAATAAATAAATAAAATAAAATAAATAAATGGTTTTAATCTACACGTAAGCTACTATTTGGACCAATACCTGTTTGGTAAACAGCCAACGTTAGGCCAATGATGAACGTATTCCTAAGTTATTATATTAGTTCGTGTTGTATGTCAACTTACTGCTACCATTACTGGGGCATTACTTGACCATAATAATAACATTAAAAATCATAAATGTTTTTTACTATTCGCCTAAATATTAACAATGTTAATCATGATAAAAATAATTTAAAATTTGGAAGTAAGCAAACTCTATATCTTCCCTTTTGAAAAATTAAAGAATAATTAAAACTGTTTTATAACTCCTGATTAAAGAAAAAATAATTTTGGAAATAAAATTTAAGTGAATCAAATAATTTGAGATGTTTCGTAATGGATAAATAACGTATTAAATGAAAGATTTTCTATTTACGAGCCCGTAGAAGCTCGGCGCATTTGTGAAATAAAACTTGTGTAGGCATGTTTGGGCGAGTATTGGGTAATCTATTGACTGATTAACCTTAGTTCATAGAACACCAAATGAAGGGTGTGTATAAATGAGATGTTTTCTAAGGAATATTCTTTTTCTTTCAAAAAATGCGCAGTTTTTGAGATAAAATTTTTGTTCTGAAATAACTCATTGAAATTTCTTTTGACAACAAGAGAGGAGAGCTAAATATCAGATGTGAAAAACACCATCTTTTCTTGATCCGTACCGATCAAACCTAATGTGTTTATCTTGTTTATTCATAAATTAAGGTTCGTTTCCTTTATCCTACGAGGTAAATTTTGCATAGATAATTCTTTAGTACTTATTTTTATTCATTTGCTTAATTAAATTTTAGATTAAAGGTTTTATAAGTTTTATTTAAATGATTATCTTCTTTTGGAATAATAGTCATGTTTTCTAATTCAAAAACCCTGAAACAAAAATGTTCGTAAAGATTCAGTAACTACTACTGAATTTTACAAAATAATAAGATATAGCATTTTTAATAAAAAAATAGAGAAACTTCTTTTTTTAGTCCTAATTCAAATAATTAATTAATGAGTAATGAATAATAAGTAAATAATAACAATAGGAATAATAATGATAATTATAATAATAAATATATCAACAACAACAAAAACAAACAAACAAATACTTTAAATACGTAATACTACACTAGTTACCGATTGTTACGTAACTAAGAAATTACATTCAAACTCTTTTTCCTTATTATTAATTCTACCTATCTTTAAAATTTTTACCTAAAATAAAGATTATGCTCGTATTAAGAAAGGGTAATTATTAATAAATTATAAACAGAAAACTATTCAGTATAACGAATATACTACAGATAATCGATATTATAGTGAACAAACGAAATCGATAACAATCGTTTGTGGATTGACATCAAACTTTCTTTCTCTTTCTTTCTTACTATCCACTATTTCTCTTTTTATTATGTATCTATCAATCTATTTCTCTTCTAAAAAAAAATAATAATAATTTCCACATTATCAAACATTTTACTTTAATTGAAGTTATCTGTTACAGAATATTCTCAAGTCACCCAATCAATGACCATTTTTATACTAAATAGACACAAAAGTTTCATAGATTATGATTGCAACTTCGGGTATATCATGGTAATAATATTATCCCTCTTTAAGTTAGGGAAATGTAACATTCTTTACACACAGGTAAATAGAACTACTAAAAACACTCAATTGCTTTAGATCAACGAATACTCCGATATTATGTGATAAAATAAAGTAAATTTGAAATTCATCGAACTATTAATATTTGCAGAAGGTTTTCTTTTATATCACTTTGAATACATGTCAAAAATGAATATTTGTTAAAATTTGGTAACAGTTTAGGCGAAGTTTAATGTTAAATAAAAAAATATAAACATTAATGTTAATCATTTTATATACATCGTTAAAAAAGAAAGAAAAAAAAACCATTATTATTCTACCTAGTAGGAAAATCAAAAGAGAACAAATGCAAGAACGTAAGTTGGGTCGATTCTTTAGTTTTTAAATAACGCGATAATCAACAGTAAAATTGCAATCACCTTCACAGAATAATTGGTTCTAGACAAACTAGATTTAAAAAAAAAACTATGTTCCTTATGTTCCGAAACCATTTGTCCTCTTTATGATAAATTATGTATCATTCTGGAGGAAGGTTATATCTTTTGAAATTCACTGTGCGATAGACTATTTTAAAATATTTGCAAATAAAGTTTTAGATCATAACATAATCAAAATGTTTACTTTCTATAGTCACAATATAACCTTCGCCTTGATAAATAGAAAAAGGAATTTTTTATGCAATTACGAATAAGATAGAACATCCGAGATTAATTGTCTTTCAGATTTTTGTTTATAGAAGAAAATGCTTACGATTAATCAATAAAATGTTGTATTAAAAACTTTGGCATCATAGCACACTAATGTTTAAATTTTAATATTAGACCTCCGATAATATGGATTGTATAAAAATATCATAACTCAGAAAATTTAACTTAGAAAGCTACTTGTTGAAAATTTCTTAGCAATAGCTACTCAAATACCAAATGAATTTTGAAGGTCTAACTAGAAGTAGTATACCAACTAAAATGTAACCCTGTTGAAGTAATGATTGAGCATGGAATTTCTTCGTTAGCTGAACTTCAAATCATATAAACAACACACATTCTTCCTTACACTTAGTCAAGAATATAAGGATACAATTAACTTGCAACCAACTTTGCTACAAGCAACCTACTTCATGGCGGACAGGAAATTAAATATTTTCTTTCACCACAAGGTTACCATAGATGAACAAAAATTTGTTTACTATATGACAAATCTAGTTGTCATATGCCAATCTGACAGAACAAGCAGCAAATAGCACCAGTAGCCAAGCAGAGTTCAACAAACCTCGGCAACAAATCATCTATCCAGTAGGAAGATCACCAGTATCTAATAACTTTGCTAGATACAACAACTAATAGTTTACCTAGATACATTAGCAACATAATTAACTTATTCAATGAGGATGTATTGAAGAAGATCTTCAGTTCTACTTAGGACGAATTGGTGAACCTGTTTTATTACCTTCTGCACTTCCAGAGTCGGTATCATGGCATGGTTCAGTAAATGTCCATCTGTTTAAAGCGACAATCAGAATCAGTAAACAAGCCTACGTATATCATTCAGTCTATATAAAATTGTTTCATCTTTTGGGACCCATTTGAAGATCTCTCAAGAACCTAATACTGCATCTATAAAGGAAGAAATCAACCAAAGCTAATGTTAAGCTTCATAAAAATTGAGACATCAGAGGCAGCTAAACCTTCTACAAGATTACCTACTGAAGCAACCAGTCTTCAACCACAACACTCCAGTCTTAGTTAAACAGGCTACATTTGAAAAGTAGAAACTTCAAACTTGTACTTTCAGTCATTGTTTCAATTTGGAATTTGAGAGCAATTATAGGAAGTTGTATGTTATTTTAGAGCACATTCAAAATTGTAAATCTTATGACAACTCAGAGTTATGTTTGCTATTCATTCTTAACTTTCTAGCAACCATTTTACAGTGGGGGTGTAACGTCGTGAGTCACTCCGTTTTTTTCATCTTTTAAAAAATCTTCATTTCTTCGTTTCAAACGAAGAACATGAATTTGACTTTTTCTTGAAAAGGGAGGAACAGCATCTTCTTTCGAGTTTTCCCAGAGTTCGGTTACATTTGAAAAAACAAGACTTTTATCGTTAACAGATGTCTTGCCAACGACTCGATTTTCTAAACAGTCCCTAAAAACTCTAAAATTAGGGGTCGCGCTGAGCAAACTCTACTATAGGCGATGCTGACCCTCACTTTGGACAAGTGTGCACATCCGTCCTTGAGTGCAGGCCCACACTGTAAATTCGTCACACCATCCCCGTTTCCCTAAAAAAGTCTGTTTCTTCCAAATCTCGAAACTGGACTAGTAATCTAATTTATTACTTCCAATGTTTCAGTAAAGTAAAAATTCCAAGAAAAAGATGATAATGTATAAAACAGACATCCGTCGAAATGACCCCATGTATAAGTAAAAAATAGTTACAATTTTAACAAAAAAATAATATTTACAGAATATTCTAATTGAATACTTAAAATGCATAAAAATTCCTTACAACGCTTTTTATTAACTCTTTTACCCTGAAATATATTTGTGTGTGTATGTGCATACGCGCTCGCGTGCGCGCGCGCGCGTGTGTGTGTGTGTGTGTGTGTGTGAGCACAATAGCATTTAAAAATAATAATAATTAAAAATAATTATAAATCGCTTTAAATTAATTAGCTAAATGATGTAAATTATAACTACTTAATATTTTCAATTAGACTTTTAAAGATTAAAGGTTATGTACTAAAAATACGCGAAAAACAAAAGAAAAGAGTTATGTCAATTGATTAAGATCAATTCTAAGATTAATAGTACTAAATTTGAATTCATATAAGAATTGTTAATCAACTTTTATAAAATAAATGTATCTCGAGGTAACATAACCTCAAAAATGTAAAAATTAAGAAAATAACAAAAACGTAATTAAAAACATTCTCAAAATTAACAGAATAAGTCCAACTTCAATTTTAAGGTTAAACAAATACGTCAATCAATCAATAATGAAATTTTCACTCAAACATAACCTTAAAATTCAGAAATTATGAAAAATAAATTAAATAATAACATTTCAGTATCAATGGATTTAGTTGAAATTTATTCTTTATTGAATGATTGTACGTTGAATATTATACTGAATATGTTTGTCAAATTAATTATTCATTAATTAAAAGTTATTATAACATAACCTAAAAATTGAAAAAAATAAAGACATAAAATTTATTGAATGTACATATAAAATTTGATAGTTCTCATTTGAATTCAGTTAAATCGAAAGAACTAAAACGAATACTCGACATTCACTCTATAAGAAACATAACCTAGAAAGGGAAAATCTAGGAAAATTAAATATAGCATTATTCAATATACATTAATATTTTTCTTTTAAAATAATGAAAAATAATTAATATTTTGGCAAAATCAAACCTATATTCATCTGAAATTGTTAAAATACTAATATTATAAACAAATTTGAATTTAAGAATTGTATTACTTATATTTTCAACATTATTTATTGTTAACATGCAGTTTTACATTTCAAATTATGTAAGAAATCATTCTTGAAGTATTTGTAACTGGAATCCTTGGAAGTGGTACAGAGGGCAGCATCAACAAGAACTACTGTGCTTTAGGGCGGATTTCCTCCACCCACTCACTTTTGAGACACATTTCAGGACCAAATCAAAATTAGGAAAATGGTTGACTTCTTAGCTTTTCTAATGCATTCTCTACTCCCACGCAAGCATGCAAGTCCCACTAGCCACCCCTCATCATCGGTTTTCTCTCTTTTCGCCGTTCTTCTTCTTCGTTCTTTCTCTACCCTAAAAGCACGCCTACACCCTGACGCGTTTAGGGCCTTTTTCATTGGTGTTTTCTAAGTCTCCACTAGCTTCTCCCTTTTTTATCTTCCCACTTTTTCTTCTCTGAGAAGCTAAGGGAAGGAAATGCACGAAATGTTAAAACACTCTCCGAAAAACTTCCATCGAGAATGGAGTGTCAGAAAACTCTCATCAAGAATGGAGAGTCGGAAGTCAAAATCAAATCATTTTTCTTTTTAATACTCAATTAACTCAAAACAATAAGAAAAAAATATACATTAAAAAAAAACTATTTAAAGATTTTTAACTTCGGAATGAGAAAATCGCAACAAGGATTATTTGTGTTAGAAAAGCATTTGACGTTGAAATATCTATTTAATTGAGTTTATCAGTAATTTTTAACTGTACTAAAATTTTCTCCTTGAATTCTTGGATGCCTGTGCCATTTTCCAAGGATCTGGATTCTCTTTTATACATCATAAGTGTCACATACGACCAAACAAAGTAAGTTGAATAAAGTTGAAATCAAAATAAATTTAAACTCTTTCCACTTTCACTTCTTTCCTTTCCAAATTAATTTTTGACTTTTTCAGGTTTAGCTTCCCAACTCCGGTACCGATTAGGTTCTGGATGGCTGGAGTTGGTCCTTTAGTATTGTTATTTGGTAGAGTACTTTTTTTTTATTGCAGGGTTCCCCTATTATTATAGAGAGTGGCCCCACCTTTTTTTATTTTTGAGTTTAGGAAAAACCCTTGATTAGAAAATTGAGAAAATATAAATGTTATAATTCCAAAAAAAAACACTAGAATTACCCGAACAGAACGATTTCCCGAGCTATTGCGATTAATTTCGTAGGCTTAAATAAATATTAAAATTTAAATAAAAATATAAAGTTATTGTTTTTCCGACGTGACACCAGCTACTTTTTAAAAAATGTATTTACATTCATTAAAATTTCAATTTAAAAATATCAGCTGAAATAATTTTAATTTGATTATTAATAAGGGGTCATACTTAAATTACGTAACGCTCTAGAGTGTAAACTCTAGAATATTTTACATTATAAAAACTATTACAGGGGGAGGGGGGTTTAAAATTCCTGAAAAAAGCGTTACGCAATTTAAGTATGGCCCCTAAATGTATAATCTATTTTGTCAACAGTTTTTAAACGACAATTATTCTCCCTAAATTTTGTAATTATTCTATAGTTTTTGTAATTATTTTGTTCTGTTATCAATTATTCTCGCCAGTTTTCGATTTTTTTTTAAAATTATCAATTATTTTCCTCATATTCTTAATTATTTTTTTTAATATTCAATTACCTATTTTCTTAATATTTAAATTTAATTATTTAATCTTTAATTTAGTTTTTTAAATTTTTTTCGTCAATTCTTAATTATTTTCTTCAATTTTCGATTATTTTATTCAATATTCAATAACTTTCGCCTCTTTTCAATTATCAATTATTTTCTTGAAATTTCAATACATTTCTAAAATTTTCAATTGATTTCTTCAATTTTGATTTACTTCCTACATTTTTTTCTTTAATTATCTAGAGTTTCAATTGATAATTTATTATTATCCCTCAATTTTATAGTTGTTCTTTAATTTTTTAAATTATCATTTCTATCAATAAGTTTATTTAATATTAAATTCATTTGTTCAAATATTTCCTTCAATTCTCAAATTTTTTTTCATTTATCAGTTTTCAACTTTTTCTTTTACATTCAATAATTCTCAGGGTTTATCGGTAACTTTTTCACTTAATTATTATATTCCTCTAATTTTAATTACATTCTTCAATTTTCAACTAACTCTTCAAAATTAAAAAGTTATCGGCTTTTTTCAATTAATTTATTAAATCATAAAAATTGTTTTAAAATTTCGTTTTGACCATTTTCCTCAATTTTCTTCTTTCTTTAATTTTCTATAACTAATTTCTTCAATTCTTCATTATTTTCTTCAAATTTCAATTCCATTTTTAAATTTTCAACTTTTTTCTTTAATACTAAAAAATTCTCGACTTATAACAATTATTTTCCTTTAAATTAAAATTTTTTTTACACTGAAAAAAATTTCCAAACGCATATAGTCACGAGAGGAACCCACCAAGAATTCTTTGTTAAGTTAAACAGACTTCCTAGTTAATATAACAATGCAATAGTCAAAATAAGTAGGATTCCTAGTTAAAGTGACTCCGATTCTTGGTAGGTTCCTGTCATGACTAGTCGTATAGTCAATTCACTGAGGAATTTTTTTCAGTGTAATTTTAGATACAGTTTTTCAATTATATTTTACAAATTTTATTTATTTCCATTCTTCAGTTTACAAATATTATTATTTTCTTCTGTATTTCATAATTCTGTGCTTTTTTAAATTACTTTTGAAAATTTTTTGTTGTAATTTTTAATTTTCGATTACCTACATTCTTTAATTATCAATTATTTTCATCAATTTCAATTTTTTTCATTTTTAATTCAGTTGTTTAATTTACAATTATTCCTATAATTTTCTTAATTTTTTAATTATTTAGTTTAAATTTAATGTTTTATTTTTTCAATTATTTCTTCAAAATGTTTATTATTCTAGACATTTTTCGAATTTTGTTTTTAATTGTCAATTATTTATGTCATTTTTCAGATATTTTCTTCCATTTTGCAATTGTTCTCGTTAATTTTCAATTATTTGTTTCAATAATTTCCTAAAATTTTTTCAATTTTCATTTATTCTCTTACAATTTTAGATTTATTCTTCAATTTTTTTTGTTTTATTTTTTTTTTTTCTTTTCGATTATTCTTGCCAGTTAGCCAGTTCAGTTAATTGTTTTTTGAATTTAATTTGTTTTCTTTGTCCCGTCGCGTTTCTATGAATAATTTTATTGAAATTTAAAAAAATATTATGATTGAAAAAAGCCAGCAATCATTATTTAATAGATAATTAATTGAAAACATAATTTAAAAATTGAAGAAACTAATTTAAAAATAAAAAAAATAATTTAAAATTGGAGAATGAAATTGAAATTTAAATAATATAATAAAAGATTGAGAAAAGTAACCGAAAAAAGGCGAGAATTATTGAATATGGAAGAGAAACTGAAAAATGCTATTGAAATTTGTAAAATAATTTGAGAATTGCAGAAAACATTTGAAAAATTGAATTTAAAATTAAAGAAACTTATTAATTCAAAAAACAATTAACTAAACTGGCAAACTGGCAAGAATAATCGAAAAGAGAGAAAAATAATAAAACAAAAAAAATTGAAGAATAATTCTAAAATTTTAAGAGAATAAATGAAAATTGAAAAAATTGTAGGAAATTATTGAAACAAATAATTGAAAATTAACGAGAACAATTGCAAAATGGAAGAAAATATCGGAAAAATGACACAAATAATTGACAATTAAAAACAAAATTCGAAAAATGTCTAGTACAATAAACAATTTGAAGAAATAATTTAAAAAATTAAACATTAAATTTAAACTAAATAATTGAAAAATTAAGAAAATTATATGAATAATTGTAAATTAAACAACTGAATTAAAAAAGAAAAAAATTGAAATTGATGAAAATAATTGATAATTGAAGAATGTAGGTAATCGAAAATTAAAAATTACAACAAAAAATTTTCAAAAGTAATTTAAAAAAGCACAGAATTATGAAATACAGAAGAAAATAATAATAATTGAAAACTGAAGAATGCAATTAAAATTTGTACAATATAATTGAACAACTGTATCTAAAATTAATGAAAAATAATTGTTATAAGTCGAGAATTTTTTAATATTAAAGAAAAAAGTTGAAAATTTAAAAATGGAATTGAAATTTGAAGAAAATAATGTGAATAGAAGAAATTAGTCATAGAAAATTGAAGAAAGAAGAAAATTAAGGAAAATGGTCGAAACGAAATTTTAAAACAATCTTTATAATTTAATAAATTAATTGAAAAAAGCCGAAACCTTTTTAATTTTGAAGAGTTAGTTGAAAATTGAAGAATGTAATTAAAATTAGAGGAATATAATAAAAAAATTGAAAAAGTTACCGATAAACTCTGAGGATTATTGAATGTAAAAGAAATAGTTAAAAACTGATAATTAAACAAAAAAAATTGAGAATTAAAGGAAATATTTGAACAAATGAATTTAATATTGAAGAAACTTATTGATAATCGGAAAAAAATAATTGAATAAAGGCAAAATTTTTTTTAATATTAAAGTAATAATTGAAAATAAAAAGAGTTTTTAAGAGTAAAAAAATAATTGAAAACATCCAAGAGTTATTAAACATTGTGGAATAATTTGATAATCGATGAAAATAATTAAAAAAAAAGAAAAAATTAAAAATTGAGGTAAATAATTAAAATTGATAAATTGATAATTGAAATAAATAAACTCAAATGTAAAGAATGAAATTGCTGCTCTATGATAATAATTGATTATTGTAGAAATAATTACAATATGAGGAAAATAATTAAATATTGTGGAAATTAATTGAAAAATTAATAAAAAATTCAATAAATGGCGAATTTTAAAAATAAGACATTAGAAAGAAATAATTTAAAAAATTAAAGGACAACTATAAAATTTAATAATAAATTGACAATTGAAACTCTAGATAATTAAAGAAAAAAATGTAGGAAGTAAATCAAAATTGAAGAAATCAATTGAAAATTTTAGAAATGTATTGAAATTTCAAGAAAATAATTGATATTTGAAAAGAGGCGAAGGTTATTGAATATTAAATAAAATAATAGAAAATTGAAGAAAATAATTGAGAATTGACGAAAAAAATTTAAAAAACTAAATTAAAGATTAAATAATTAAATTTAAATATTAAGAAAATAGGTAATTGAATATTAAAAAAAATAATTAAGAATATGAGGAAAATAATTGATAATTTAAAAAAAAATCGAAAACTGGCGAGAATAATTGATAACAGAACAAAATAATTACAAAAACTATAGAATAATTACAAAATTTAAGGAGAATAATTGTCGTTTAAAAACTGTTGACAAAAAAGATTATACATTTATTAATAATCAAATTAAAATTATTTTAGCTGATATTTTTAAATTGAAATTTTAATGAATGTAAATACATTTTTTAAAAAGTAGCTGGTTTAAAACAAAAAATATATAAAGTGACAAACTTCAGAATTTGCGAATTATTATTACATAGATTCGCCTAAATTTTAGCTAACCTTATTGGATTTTCAAGTATATTCTTATAATTTTCATTTTATTCTGAATATTCCCTATTTCTAAGTATTCCCAAGTATTTTCAAAATTCACAAGTATTCTTAAGTGATCCTTTGAGAATATAAATATTCGTTCGTACGTTTCTCGATCAGCAGCCAACTATTTGACTTGACATACGAAATTTGTAATTCTTTTTATAGAAATAGATCTTAACAACTATAAAATTACAAAAAAAAAAATAAGAATACTTTAAATCAAAAAAAATAATGTCACAAAATAAGCCTGTTATTTATCGATTTATTTAAAATAGAAACTATATTGTGTTATTACAGGTTGAAGTTTTAAAATGATTTTGTTTAAATAAAGTAATTTTTTAATTTAATTTAATTTAATTTTTTTATTTTTAATTCTACTTATAGAAATAGATTTTAACTAAACTTTTTGGTAATATTGCAGAAGAAGGACATTTTCGAATTTTTGCTATTTTTTCACGGCCAATTTTTTTACACTTATTTTAGTAACAAATTAAAAAATCCGGTGAGGGAGGTTTAAAAAGTTATGTGGTTTTTTTATTTTTAAGAAAAACTGCAATTTTTTCAACAATTTCAACAAATTTCCGAATATTTGATATTATTTCACGGGCCAATTTTTTCCACTTATTTTAGTACCAAACTAAAAAATCCGGTAGGGGAGGTTGAAAAAGTTAAGTAGTTTTTTTATCTTTTATTATTATTATTATTATTATTATTTTCTATTATTTTTTTTATTACCAAGTTTTTTAAGCTTGTCTAAATTCAGGCTTTAGATTGTACCAAAAGAAGTGGGAAGGCCCTGCACAATTTATTATTAAAGAGGGGGCATATTAAAGAAATATTTTTTTGAATTTAAAGCAAAAAATGTTAAGGGAATTTACAAATCTACTCTCTTCTTTTTTAATTAAAAAAAATTTTAATATGTTCGGAAAAATAAGTGGGGAGTCCAGGCCTTTCCTAAAATTATTTAAAAATTGTAACGAATCAAAATATTTATTATCTAAATTTTCAAACAATTAAACTTTCAGTTACTCCTAAAGAAACATACATTTATCCCATTAAAGACATAAGGTTAAAAATATATTTAAGATATAAAATTGTATACTTGTACTTGTAATAATATATGTAAATTTGTTTTGAAAATAATATTTTCAGTAGGATTGAAAATTACTAATGTCTTGGAAAAGTGCTATTTTGGTTATCTTCTTCGGAATCTTTAAATTGAGTTTCGGTAAGTGTGGGATAAAAATTAGGGCTGTGCAAAAAGCTCGAAATGTCGAGTCGGGTTGAGCTTAGTTCGAGCCGAGTTCGGGCAAGGCCCATACTTATCGGCCCAAATTTATCAAGTACTCGAAAAATGTATCGGATACTCGAAAAATGTTGAGCACCTGATCAGAAAAATACTAAAAAATTAAAATGATCGAGCCGGGTTCATCTTGACCGGACTTCGAGTTTCGAGCTTTTTGCACAGCCTTAATAAAAATATATTCACGTTCTATTCGCACAAAAAATGACGTGATTCGCAGGTAGAATATTAATTTGAAAAAAACTTTTCGAAATCATGTGTATCCCGTGTAGAGAAATAACAATGGGACAAATCAAGCAAACTATGGGCTAAAATCGTTTACTAATAAGGAGCCATTGCTAGCATGATTTCACCCAAGGTCCGACCATGGGAAATATCAAGCCAACTATTGCTTATTTTCCATACACACTGTCAAAGACTGCAAAAGTTATAAAACGACAAAAAAATGCCAAAGTGCTTTTTCAAAACACTAATTCCACTGAATAATTTTAATTTTTCCAATTTTCAAAATTTTCAACACCAAATAACAGAGCCCATGGTGCAAATCGTGACAACAATGAGCACAGAAAGAAATCAAAACTGAAACTTCTCTTCATTTTTTATAGATTAAAAAACATTCTAAAAACCACCAAAATTGAATTCCAACATAAAAATTACATTTTTAAAATTATTAAAATTTACAAGTCAAAGTCCAAAGCTCCATGGCACAAATCGTACCAAACATGGGTCTAGAAAAAAATCGAACAATCTCCTATACAGTTTTTTAAAAAGCAAAATGATACAAAACTTTTAAAAAAAAGATAATGCCAAAAATAAATTATTTTTCACAAGTTTCAAAATGTACAAAAACCAAACTCAAAGGACCGTGGTACAAATCGTACCAAACATGGGTCGAGGAAAGAATTAAATTTAAAATAGCAAAAAATTTATTTTAGCCAAAAAAATTTTTTTTTTTCAAGTTTTAAAATATACAAGAACCACATTCAAAGGACTATGGCACAAATCGTACCAAACGTGGGTCTGCAAAAAAGTCAAATTTCAATCTCTTATTCGAGTTTTTTTCGAGTTCTTAGATACTAAAAATGACATAGAACATAGCAAGACCTATGATTGGTACGATTTGTACCATGGTCCTTTAAATTTGTTTCTTATTGTGAATTATTATAAAACGTGAAAAACAATTTTTTTGTTGAAAATAAATTTTTTGCTATGTTCTACGTATAATTTGCACTATTTAAAATTTTAAATATGAGATTGATATTTGACATTTTTCGCGACCCATGTTTGGTACGATTTGTGCCAAACAATTTAACAATTTAACAATTGTATAAAATAATTTTTTTGGACAAAATACATTTTTTGCTATGTTCTTTATAATTTTTACTTTTAAAAAAATTGAAAAAGAGATTGAAATTTGACTATTTTCTCTACCCAGGTTTGGTACGATTTGTGCCATGCACCTTTGAATTTGGTTCTTGTATATTTTAAAAATTGTATAAAATAATTTTTTTGGACGAAATAAATTTTTTGCTATGTTCTATATCATTTTTACTTTTTAAAAAATTAAATAAGAGATTGAAATTTGACTGTATTCTCTGGCCTTATTTGGTACGATTTGTGTCATTGTCCTTGGAATTTGGTTTTTGTATATTTTGAAAATAAATGGTCCAAAATGGTCCATCACGTCAGGATTTTGAGTAATTTTGGGTCAAATGTCCCAAAAATGGCTATTTTTGCCATTTTTGGGATTTTTTTCATTAATTTTCTATATTAGCTTCGTATAGTATGTATTGTCAGCTTTAAAACCCATTTTTAGAAATTAATTTACGATAGTTTTTAAAGAAGTTATGAATATTTGAATTTATGAGATAACCCACATTAACCCTGCTGCGCACGAGTTTCTACCTTAAAAGACGTTTCCAAATGCATACATTTTTCAGACTGATGGATTTACATATAACTTGGTACCTGGGAGTTTTTGGGCTTGCTGATTACGAATCTGAAGTCAGAATTAGAAAATTCAAAATGGCGGATCCAATATGGCGGACGAATTTTAAAAAAAATTTTGGATTTTAATACAACTTGGTATATTTGGGTTTTTGTAGTGTCTGATTACGAATCTGATGTCCAAATTACAAAATTCAAAATGGCGAATCCAATATGGCGGACATATTTTTAAAAAATTGTTGGATTTTAACATAACTTATTATATTGGGGATTTTGGAGTCGCTGATTACGAATCTGAAGTCCGAATTACAAAATTCAAAATTGCGGGATCCAATATGGCGGACAAATTATAAAAAAATTTTAGATTTTAATGTAACTTGGTACCTTGAAGTTTTTGGAGTCGCTGATTACGAATCTGATGTCAGAACTACAAAATTCAAAATGGCAGATCCAATATGGCGGACAAATTTTAAAAAAATTGTTGGATTTTAATGTAACTTGGTACCTTGGGGTGTTTTGGGTCGCTGTAGGTATCAAAAAACCTGACGTGCTGGAAAATTTTCAAGGTCAGATTTGTTCTTAGCACAAAAACCTACAAGAACTACCCTCCACCATCTTAGAAACTGCATAAAGTAAAATTTCACATGTAATTTTGAATTTTGTAATTCGGACTTCAGATTCGTAATCAGCGGCTGCAAAAACCCTAACATACCAAGTTGTATTACAATCAAACAATTTTTTAAAAATTGTCCGCCATATTGGATCTGCCATTTTGAATTTTGTGATTCGGAATTCAGATTCGTAATCAGCGACTCCAAAAACTCAAATATACCAAGTTATATTAAAATCAAACATTTTTTTTAAAATTCGTCCACTATATTGGATCCGACATTTTGAATTTTGTAATTCTGAGTTCAGGTTCGTAATAAGCAACCCCAAAAACTCCAAGGTACCAAGTTATATGAAAATCCATCAGTCTGAAAAATGTATGCATTTGGAAACGTCTTTTTAGGTAGAAACTCGTGCGCAGGAGGGTTAATGTGGTTAATCTAATAAATTCAAATATTCATAACTTCTTTAAAAATTATCGTACATTAATTTTTAAGAATGGGTTTTAAAGCTGATAATACATACTATAGGAAGCTAATATAGAAAATAATTCAAATTTCAGTTTTCCAGAAAAAATTCCCAAAAATGGCAAGAATAGACATTTTAGGGACATTTGACCTAGAATTACTCAAAATCCTGACGTGATGGACCATTTTGGACAACAGGTTCGTGTTCAGCGCGAAAAAACGTACAAGAATCACCCTAACCCATTTTAGAACCTGAAAAAAGTGAAATTTTGCAGGCCTGTGTTATCTTTTTTTATATGTTTTGTATTATTTTGCTGTTTGTAAAATTGAATAGAAGATTGTTTGATTTTTTTCTAGACCCATGTTTGGTACGATTTGTGCCATGGTGCTTTGTCATTTTTTGTCATTTTATATCTTTTTGATTCTTTAACAGAGTGTATGGAAAATAAGCAATGGTTGGCTTGATATTTCTCATAATCGGACCGTGGGTGAAATCATGCTGGCAATAGCTCCTTAGTCGCAAATGATTTAGCCCATATTTTGCTTGATTTGACCCATTGTTATTTCCTTACGCAGATACATTTGTTATACATGAAACATGAAAGTATGATTCCAAAAAGTTTTTCTTAAAAAATGATACATCTTTTAGAAGTCGTAACATTTTTAATGTAGAGAGACCCTTAAGCAAAAGTTTAACGCCCACATTTAAAAAAAAAATATTTTTCTTTACACATACATGCAAAATCCTCTTTGAGGAACTTAGATTCTAATATCTAAGTTTTTGAACTTAGATATTACAAAGGTAATGTTTCTGTTTCTTTAAAAAAAATCTGACAACTTATCAAAAGCCAATGATCTACAAATAATGATTATCTTAAGTATAAATTTCACCAGAATCTATGACAGACATATGACTGTGACAGACACTTTATTAGCAAAATTTTATGAATTGCCAAAAATTCACGAAGACAGTGTTTCTCTTCGTCCAATTGTCTCACTCTTTAATAGTCTAATTCGTTTTTGAGTAAAAACACTGTACCAAGAATTAAAAACTGAAAAAAATAAGAAACGAAAAAAATCAAAAATATTACATAAACAATAGTT
This sequence comes from Ganaspis brasiliensis, assembly GCA_037103525.1. NCBI lineage: Eukaryota > Metazoa > Arthropoda > Insecta > Hymenoptera > Figitidae > Ganaspis > Ganaspis brasiliensis. The sequence goes on from JAZKLR010000087.1 coordinate 1,422,096, forward strand.
TCGAACTAAAAGAAAAATTGAATAATATTGAATATAAGTGAATAATATTTCACTTGATCTCAATTCCATACTTACTATCATTCTTTGTAATCTAGTTTTTGAACGTTTAGATAGAGGATTTGAAAAAATCTATAATTTTGTCCTATTTTCCCTACCCGGAAAATGTTATTTACTTCCATAAAATGTTTAATTATATAAAAATAAATAAAATCAAAATTGAAATAAAAATATCATATATGAAAAAGAATATAATTACAATTTTTAAATTTATAAGATTATCTACAGAATTCTGGGGACGACTTTAAGACATACTTTTTTGTATGTTGAGATGTTGAGATGTTTTTGAGATGTCTTTAAGACTAAATAATAAGTATTGTTCCAAAAACGTCCGGAGACAAAAAAGACATCTAAGGACGTCTTTTAGACGTTCCGGTGCCCACGGGGGGGAACATTTCAGTTTTTGCATGTGTTTATAAAGAAAAGTATAGTTCACTACACGTTGCCGCCTGAGTGATTATTTTTCAAATAAATTATTTTTTTACAGGAAGATACGGGTTTAAAGGTAACCAAGAATGGGGATTCACTCAAGTTAGAAATCAAGCATATATGTTTTACTGGCTTCATTATACTACAGCCAACGTTGAATCTTACACAGAAAGACCTTTAATTATTTGGTTACAAGATGGTCCAGGAACACCTTCTTCCTTTTTTGGTAACTTTGAAGATATTGGTCCCCTTTATCTTAATTTTACAAAAAGGCAACATTCATTGGTAAGATGAATTTCAATTACTGAATACGGTAAAGTCGTATTTTTAAATTCTTTTTAAGGAAACAACTAAAATTAATGATTACTATCGATTTTCTCGAAAACTATTAGAGATATAAAGAAATGAATAGCAAAAAAATTGTGCCTCTTTAGAGAGCCTATGCAACTTCTGTGAAAAACAATTTCAAAAATTTTCAATATTGAGAGAATTGCAAAAAACTCAATTTTCATGTGTTTTCGTTGGCATTTTAAGATTATCACAATTTTTTGTCGGATATATTGGATCCGCCATTTTAAATATGTAAACTTTGATGTCAGATTCATATTCAGTGATGAATATTTGGAATTTTCTTTTTTATTTCTACTTACAGTGAAAATTACACTTTATCTATACGCTAATTAATTATTTAATTAAATTTTAATGTTAACTGGAAATCAGTTAAGATTTAATTGACATAAAAGAAATGTCAAAGAGTCATGTGTTACTAATATTGAATTAGTATTGAATTTAATGTATAATTTTGTTTTTTAGGTAAATGACTATAATGTGCTTTTTATCGACAGTCCAGTAGGAATAGGTTACAGTTTTATAAATTCAAAAAATGATTTAGCAAAAACAGATGATGTAGTTGAAAATGATCTTTTTCGTTGCATTGATAATTTTATGAAACGATTTCCTGTCTTTTCCAATGTACCTACTTACATTGTTGGTGAAGGCTATGGAGGAAAAATAGCTGTTCACTTAGCGAGCGCAATCATCTAGGTAGAAAATTATAATTAAGAACTAAATTTCAGTACTTGAATAAAATTACAAAAATGTTTCACTTTTGAACATGCCGATTCAGCTTAATTTGTAGTATTTTATTTTAAATTTAAAACTTACTGAAAATACAAAGTTTGAATATTGCAATTTTATAATTTCATATTTTTTTAACTTCATAGTTACAGGCTTCGGAGCAAGGTTATGATAGAATAAATCTAAAAGGTCTGGCACTTGGAGGTGCTGCAATATCTCCAAATGATTGTGTATCATCTTGGGCTCCGTATCTATATGAAAACGTAATTATATTTTTAATTGTGAATCTTTTATCATGTTTTGATTGTCAGAAGTTTTCCATCTTTTTAAGAGATTGAGCAAATGAATGTGTTTAAATATGTTTTTATTTTCCATCCTTTAATCAATGATAATGTTCTTACTAAACATTTTTTAGGGCTTGATTAATGATGAAGGATACGCAACTATTACTCGAAAAGCGGAAAAAATGAACACTGCTACTGCAGACAAAAATTGGACGCTTGCTTCTGACCTTATTTACGATATTAAAACAACAGTTGTAACAATGTTACCCAATTTGAATGTTTTTAACATTCATGCAAACGTGGATCCTGATAAAAGCGATAACCATGATAAAGGTACAGATTTTTTAAAAACATTTAAAACTCTTTTTTTAAAGATATTTTTCATTATTTTAACGCAATCAATTCCGGCAAGAAGCTGCAATGCAACGAAATTTTAAATAATTGCTATTAATTCGCTCGTCGGATTTATCAAGTGTCCCTGTCCTCCAGAGATCTGGAAATAAAGGAATTTTGGCCATCTGGCTCATAATCTTATTTTTCATAACAAAGCTAATAGAATCTTAGTCTGCTGGCTAACATTTATTTTTAAGAATACTAATTTACTAGAAGGTAAGATGAAGTGAATGATGACACCGAGAATTACAAATAAAATAAAAGAAACATATTTCTCATAAAGAAAAAAATATGAGCCAACAAATAATTTAAAAATTATCGAATACGTCACATTTGTACACCTGTTATGAACACAAAATGAAGAACCCGTCAACAATCCGTCAAAAATGCACGGGAATACGCGCCCGATGTGAAATCTATAGAAGCCAAAACGGAACTGGACGCCATCATCTTATCAGGCCCTAGCTGACTGACCCAAAGGAGAGAGAAAACTCCTACCAACGATTCGAGCACCATCCGGTAGAAAAAGAAAGAAAAAAAGAGAGCAGTCATTACCACCGAAAAGGGGGAGAACTCACCTCAATAGAAACTATAAACTCCATTAAAGATTTTATGACGGATTAAGCCTTGTTTCACAATGTTTTTAGAAAGCCATACACCACCCTTTTAATTTAATTCCTGTAAGAAATCTTCCTTATAACTTTCAACGTTCTAAACAACTACCCAAAAAACAAATGATACCTAGAAGAACACGGCATGCAACGTCAAGGAAGCCCTGTATACATTGCAGTCCTCCACTTCTGTTCGCCGAACTAAAGAGGAGAGCTTCTATTAATTTGAAGAACGCCTAGTCAGCTTACTCTTTAGTAGCGGTGATGTGCTAAAACTAACCAGCAGCTCACTGAGTTACCGAGCATAGGACCGAAGAGCGCCTCGAGTCCTTCTTTTTCTTCTTCTTTGATTAAATGGCCATCCGCCAGGCAATTGACTGAATTGACGAGCGAAGCCGAATATATGTATCGAGCCCTCAGTTGCCGTATGTGAAGAAGGAGAGATAGCCTTACCTGCTTCTAAAGTAATGGTGTGAGAACGCTACACAATGGAAACTCTTATCATTACAAGGCAGTTAATTAAAATATTAAATTTAATCAAAGATAAGAACGCTTTTCTCGATCTATACATCACGCTCTTTCGGTTTAAGATCCCTTTCAGAAATCCGTTAACTTAAATCCGTTCAACGAAATACTTTGTTACTTTACTTTTTTCAGTAGAAGAGGCGTTCTAACCTTTGAGTAGTCTTCTTCTTCTTCTTTTTTTAGGGTTGTATGGCCTATTTACTTCCTTTAAGTAATTGGAGGGTTTATTAGTAGCTAATAAACACCTAATCCTCGTACACTCGGATCATGACTTCGTCTTCAACCATACTCGTCGTCATTGATATATAGGATATTTTATGAAGTTCTAGTACTCTTTCCCCTTGTCAGCGTTTCTAGCCGTAATTAAATTCCAAGGATTGGCACAGCTTCTGCAACATTCTCCATTTTGTGTTCATAAAGATTGTACAAATGTGACAAATTCGAGATAGAAATAACAATAATTTATCCTTTTAAAAACTAGAACACAACTATTTTTGTGTGTCTTCCTTTTGGTTTGTTTGGTCAACATGGGCTTTTTCAGCTATAAATTTCTATTACACTCCTCGTTTTTAACCTTTTAATCTGTACTTTTGGGTGAACATCTAGTAGAGAGCGGAATCTATTGGAGATATCTACTCGATCATCTGAATGCTATTGTCCACTTGCACGAACCCTGTTGGAAGTGAACGGATTCAAACTGATAGAATTTTTGTATTCTTTTGAATCTGCTCTTTGCATCAGAACGTAATGCATACTTTATTTCATAAGATGTCAATACCTCTTTCCAAGTGAGAAATCTCTCCTTGGGGATAGTTACGTTTAAATTCATGGTGGTTTTCTAAACGGGCAAATTTGTATAAGCCTCCACCATGGTATGGATGAACATAGACGACATTTGCCCGACACAAAGGAACCCCTAGACGACGTGAGGTTCCACTTCCGTTCTTCAATCCAGAATATTCTGGATGTCACAACTGAGTTTTGAAGGAGGGGAATTTCCATTATGTCCTCAGGTACTTTCAAGTTCATGCTTAGGTTTTTATCACAAGACTGCTCAGTGTCAGAAATGAGTTTTAGCGGGGGAACCCGCACACACCTCCTCTGATCAGCAGCAACTCACAGGTAGACCTGAGAGGAGATTACCTTAGTTTAATCAGTCTAGTGCTGGGCGGAGGTTGTTTAGAAGACAACACATAAAAATAGTTAGTAATATAGAATTGATAAAATTAAATGTTTTCTTGAACAGATGAATTAAATCCAAGGAAATATTTGTCATAATTTATCTTTCCTGAATCTCACGATGTCTATGACACGATCGACTCAACCATATGCGGAGCGGTCTCGGTACCTGCATTAATGACTACCCTTGCCCATAGTTTATTTGGTAACGTTGGTATTTAGGATATTTCGGGATTTTTTTCAACAGAGGTGAACCTCAAGTCTTGTGAGCCAGGTAACTAAAAAATTACCAATGAGCCGAGAGCAAGAATCTCTTTCAGTGATGCTGGGAGTACGTGCGTGACTTACATCATCACAAATTCATAAACGAATAATAAAAAAAAATTTGACATGTGATTTAAATTGTTTTAACAGTATTTTGAGCATTTTATTTTGTGAGCGTGCGTTAATAAAAGTTTCTCATTGAGCAACGACTGAAAAAAGCAGAAGATATTTTTTTTATATGTTTTAAATTTTATGAAGGGAATCATTTTTAATTTAAAAATTCGACATTAAATAAAATTGTATCATTCCTTACAGATATTGAATACACAAAAAAATTTATGGAGACCAATGTCAAAGAAGCACTTGATTTACCACACTATGTTCCTTTCAGTCTCGACTATATTACTATTCAGGAAGCCCTTCAAGAAGAAGAGGTGAAACCTGTTACAGAAAAAGGTATTAATTTTCTAGAATAATAATAATTTTTTTAAATAGTTTTAATCATTTAATAATGCAGAAATAAAAAAGCAGCTGATTTTAGAATTCCAAAATATATTTTTGGCCTGTCTTTGTTCATCAAGAGAATAGAACGATTTTCCATTAAGTTATAGTGAACATTTTGTTATTGACAAAAGGTTTTTTCTACTAAACATAGAACGGATTTTTAAGAAGGTTCTTGTCTTTTTGAATTTTAACAGATGCAAGGGTCAGTTTGCAAAACATTTAGAGACCATTATTTTCATATCAAAATATGAAAGATTGCCTCCTGTGTTAAAAATTCGAACGAATATCCGTAAAAGTATTCTAAATTCGTTTCTGGTGTATCTATTTTCACGTTGACTTGTTCTTTTTCTCACTTTCAGCTGCTTTTTTCTAACTCTATTTTTTCATTAATACACAACATTTTTTATATTAATTCAATTGTAATATCTTTATAATTTATTATTAATTGTATTTTGCTATTTAAGTGAAATTTCTTCTAATGAAGTCGAAGCTCAAGGTGTTTATATATAACGGAGAATGGAACTTTCTAGTGAATCCTCTAGGTAAAGTACTAACAGATAAAAAAAAAAATATCGTTGGCACTAATGTTATATTTAATTATCTAGGTACTGAGAATTGGATTCAAAGTCTCGATCCGAAGAATGTGCAAACTTGGATAAAACTTAAAAAGCATATATTAATTATTAATAATAAAGTTGAAGGTTACGTTAAAGGCATTGGAAATTTAAGAATGTACTGGATTAAAGAAGCAGGACGCCAGGTAATCTCAATATTTGTGTCAACTTTTAATTAAAAAAAAATCAGTGTCAATGTTTAAAAAATTTCTTTTTTTACAGGTTGCAAGAGATAATCCTGTGGCAATGAATAGGATAATACAGGACCTCACCTCCAACTTTTAAACCTATTAATGGAGAATAACGTCACTGATACAGGCAAAATTTGTACTTAAACTTTTTTTTAAGTAATAAAAATTTTGACACTAAACTTTGTAGAATATTCTTAATATCATTGGAAACTAGCAAGATATTGCGCGCGTCTAATTTGTAACAATAAAATGTAAGGCTAATATTAGAATGTATTACATTCTTTATTTTAAGAAGTAGCTAGGTTTAAAAAGTTATAATCATATTTATTACTGAAAGTAAGTATAATAATTTTTTAAATTTATTAATTTCATAAATCTAACGTAAAATCTTTATTTGTCCTTCGAATTCCATGTAAACAGTGAAAGCACATCTTATTCAAAACATAAACTTGAAGCAATAAAATTTTTTTTTTTTTGACATAACCTTGAACAAAACAGCATGATTGGTGTATCCTAGGCGTATTTTAGGCTATTTTATTTAAAACGTAATAAATAAAAATGTGAATAAAAGAAATTTTTAAAAGCTTTTAATTTTTTTTAATAAATAAAAGTATTCTTTTATATTTATTTTATACAATGGAAACAAAACCTTCTTTTATATTATATTTATATTTATTTGAAAATAGCATCCACATTCGACTTCTACTAGTTTTTGAAAATTGTATATATGATTATTATTTAGGATTTCTCCCTCAATGAGAATTTCTAAATCTTTCTTATTCAAACTAAAAAATATTCTTTCTTTTCCAATACACATCGTATTTTTTTATGGATTAAATAAAGGAGAAATGGATCACGAGGAGTGATAAATCACTTTTTGACATAGCAAGAAGATGCATCTTGTATCTTTTTAACAAACTGTTCTGGTTGTTTATCAGATATCATGTTATGATACATATACTAAAAGTTCAAAAAGTCTTATAATTATTAACTTTATTTTGGAAGCAATAAAACAATTCTTTTTTAATTTCGCTCAAAAAACAATCCGAAATTTGTGTGATGTGCCAAAAATAATACGTTTCTTCTTTTATTTTTTTAATTCGTTACTAACTGAACACATTCGTCAAAGTGTAGCTGTTACCGCAAATAAATATATATGTCAATAAAACATGATTCTTTGGCTTATTTTATTTAAATAAAAAATAAAAAGAAATCAATCTCTCTCAGTCATTTTAATTTGTCGCGCACATTCTTCTTTGTCGATGTTCGAGGAAAGATAGTTCATTATACTCTATAAATATAACCTGAAGAATATAGTATGTATAAGCAAAACAGAAAGTAAATAGAAGAATATATATATAGATATAATAGAATGATATAATAGAATTTTTAATATCAAAATGTAAATTCTATTAATAAATTAAAAAAATTAATTTTTACTAAGAAAATGGGAACATTTATTTGAAAATTTATATCTAAGGGTTCCTGATTTTACTAATCCGCCATTTTGGATCCGCCATGCTATTTTAAGTTCTTAAATATTGGCTCAAAAATCTTTATCAGGAACCCAAAAACCATGAAATGCAATATTTCATAAGAATAGAAAAGTTATAGGGATGTTTTCCAATTTCTGATTAAGCATAGGGGTTGTTCTAAGATTAGGGTTAGGAGCTAAAAACTGAAACTGGTGCATTTGAAAAAATTTATAATTGTACAACAATACTTGTATTAAAAAATATATTTTTTACTTTTAACGATAGTTTTACATAAAAAACAAAAATAAGGGTAGTTTTGGGGTTGATGATGGACTTTAAAATTCTCTTAGATTATATTTGACGTTTTAAAAAAACTTTTGGACAATTTTCAAAAGGAAATTCATCATTTTTCTTTATTTTTTAAAAAATTTTTGAGGGTTTTCTATATAAATCTCGTTTTTACCCATAAAAACCGTATATAAAATTAACCTGGAAAAAGCCACAGGTAAGGGTATCTTCTTTTAGCTCTTCTTTCCCAAAATGATTGACTCGTTTATTAACATTTTGTTTATCACTTAATTTTACTATTATCTGAAATAAGAGGGAAATGACATAAGCAATTAGTTGAAAAAATTATCTGTAAATGTTCTCTCATTACTGCATGATTATATACTACACTTTCAGGTTTAACATTACAAAATAAAGAAGTTACAAATGCAATTGTAAATATTAAACGATATACATATATATTCAATAATATCTATATTATCTCGGTTGCGGCTACTAAACTCGAGTTTAACCAAATCTAATTTAAAATTTGAAAAGTAATGTAAATCTGTTTCTAAATGTAAATAAACTTTTTAATTTAGATTTATAGACAAGTAAAATTACTTACCTGTCAAAAATTTACCTCAGATCCTCTTCGCGTTTTTAGATTCAGGACGATCATTTCACTCGGCCTCACAAAACAAAACTATCCCCTCTCAGCAACATAATTTTTCAAAAAGAGGCGAACCTTACTCACAGAAAATACCAATCGAATCATTTGGTAATTTCAAGTAAACGCCCAGAATACACTTACTCCTTAAAGGTAAAGAAAAGGTTAATAATCACCTCATTGTAATTTTCACAAAAGGCTAATAATAAGGTTATTGTAATTTCGAAAAAAGGCTAATAATGAGCTCATTGTTATTTAGACAAAAGGAGAACAATAGACTCATTGTAATGCAGACAAAAGGAGAACAATAGAAGAACAATGCCAAATCTCCGCCCATTTTGAAACGAAAATTTTCAGCTAAGGGGACACTGGCAAATTATTATTGGCTGATGTTTGTCTGATACAAGTTTGTTTGAATTTTATCTGAAAATTAGTTTTTAAAATTAGAGAATTTTTTTAAAACAATTAAGTTTAAATAACTTATTTGGGGTAGGCAGACCTCTCTAATTATATTGTAAGTAATTCTACAAGGCTTGGCGTCAAAATATTTATAGTTTTTTCAAAGAAAGTTTGCGGAAAAATTTTGTCTATACCAGTGTCATGGATGACTGTTGGGAAAACGATAATAGAAAAATATAATAAATCAGAAATCCAAGTTCTTCTATCCTTATAGTTAATAAGTATATAAGAAAAAAGAATGGAAATCATTATATAATAATTAATCGTAATTATATGGCACGCATGCATTCTTCCCGTAAGACATTCGGTCGACTCGACATTTGAACGAATGGACATTTGATCGAATGGACATTTGATCGACTCGACATTTCAGAGACTGGTCATTTGCTCGACTCGACATTTTAACGAATGGACATTTCCGCGACTGGTCATTTCCACGACTGGTCATTTGATCGACTTGACATTTGAACGAATGGGCATTTGATCGAATGGACATTTCCGCGACTGGTCATTCGATCGACTCGACATTTCCGCGACTGGTCATTTGATCGACTCGACATTTGAACGAATTGAAATTTGATCGAATGGACATTTCCGCGACTGGTCATTCGATCGACTCGACATTTTTGCGACTGGTCATTTGATCGATTGGTTATTTGATCGAATGAACAATTGAACGAATGGACATTTCCATGACTGGTCATTTGATCGACTCGACATTTGAAAGAAAGGTTTTTTTTATGTGAGTTTCCTCTCTATTTTGTAGTAGTTTGTGGTTTCTATTTATCAAGCGTTCTTAGTGTGCATAGTGTTAAATATATTGAATATAATACTCTTGGCTCCATCTGTCGACAAAATATTCAACACTATGCACACTAAGAACGCTTGATAAATAGAAACCACAAACTGCGACAAAATAGAGAGGAAACTCACATAAAAAAAACATTTTTTTCAAATGTCGAGTCGATCAAATGACCAGTCGTGGAAATGTCCATTCGTTCAATTGTCCACTCGATCAAATGACCAATCGATCAAATGACTAGTCGATCAAATGACCAGTCGCGGAAATGTCGAGTCGAGCAAATGACCAGTCGCGGAAATGTCCATTCGATCAAATGTCCATTCGTTCAAATGTCCAGTCGATCAAATGACCAGTCGTGGAAATGTCGAGTCGACCGAATGCCGTTCGATCAAATGTCGAGTCGACCGAATGACTTGCGGGAAGAATGCATGCGTGCTAATTATATATTATATATTCTAATTGGAGGTCAATATACTCCACAATATTTTATATGAAATATTTTACTTCGAATTCCGAATTGCAAAATCTAAATTAAAAGAAATATTGCAACAAACATATGAAATAGTACACGTGTGAGCGCCGATGTATGGCGAACACACCTAAGCGTACACATACATACACTTGCCGGCAGACCATAATTGTGTGTTGTTTTCATACTATTGCATTTTGCAATGATGTGATTTTTCTTTATTAATAAAATTATTACCAATTATTAAACTAAATTTATAGGAATAAAAATTAATCATTAATTAAAATCAATAACCCTGTCTTACTTCCGATTTCTTAATCAAAATAAATTTTATTAAATTAATCGAAACAAAATTTATATGAACAATAATTCGAAGGATTAAATAAATGAGTAATTAAACTAAAATAAATAAGATGGCATCTATCGCTGGTTGTTGTAATTCCATGTGCATTTTAGCAATAAAAATCGAATAAATTAGTACAAAGAGTGAAAATTAAAACCCACACTTTTTGGAAATTCTGTTATAATTGATTTAAAAGTATATAAGCCTACAAGTTCAGACCTAAAGTGGAAAGAACATAAGAACAAAGAGAAGTAATTTTGTGTTATAAAAATAAACAGCACAGAAAGCAGGCACAATGCGCCTACAATCGAGGGTTTCGTGGCTTTCTCTTAATCTCTATTTCTCTCTCATACACTCCCAAAAAAACTTTTTTATCGATAGTCGATAATCTATGTCTGTTCACACAACCGTAAATTGACAGCTATTGGCTATGAACGACGAAAGCACAGACGGACAGACGATAAAAGTTTTAATATACGTGTAATATTTTTACTTTGTCAAAATATCTCAAAATTAATTATTTAATAAAATCAACAAATATATGAATTTTAACATACAATAATATACGACAACAATTAATTATTAATTATAAATAAAAAGAGCACAATTAATCATATAATTTAGTTTATTCAATTATTCAAGCAATATCACGTGATAACTAATAATTATCTATTTTATAAATCGATATCTATGCGCTGGCTCGAGCCCCCAAATATTCGTTCAATTTTACAATATAAAATAATAAATCGAGAAACAAATAAAATTAATACAGATAATAAATTCAATAATACGATTTATACGGATCAAATTAAATAAAAATTTAAATGTGAAAATCACATACGTTCATTAGAGATCATACATATATCAAATAAATTAAGGACAGTCAAACATAAGAAATAATAAAACTTATCGTTTGAGGTGCTGATGCAGCAGGCTGATCGGTGAAAACCGTCCGGATCGAATAAAGGCCACGTGAACAGAAGATTCGCCAATTTTCCTGGGATCTCCTTTATTTTCTGTTGAATGCGATATCAATATAGAATGATTGATTAAATGTTTAAAAATCCAGGCCTGGATTGTGACCAGCTTCAAAACTTTCTTTTAAGCTCCGTCCGACGATTCTTCAACTGATAAAAACCGTACCTCGTGTTCTATTTTGCGCTCATATTTCGTCAAAAGCGCCACACTAAATATTTAATTCATATAAATTAATAAACCTTATTTTTAACATTCACGATAAGTCTTTAACAAAAAGAAATTAAATTTAGTAATTTTATTTTTAATATAAAAACCACATAAGGTCTCTTTCACAAATTAAATTTTCATTTTATCTTTAAAATTAATTACTGTTAATAAAAATTCACTATTTTAATTAATTTTACTCAAAAAAGCACAAAATACAAGAATATAAAATATTTTACGAAATAAAACACTAATAAATTTACCTTTATGCCATCGGCGTCGGGCATAGAAATATGGCGCGAATTTTTTTTAAATTATATTTAACAAGTTTGACGAACAAAATGAGGCAGAGAACACTCAGTCTGAACTGTTATTGAATTCGATCGCCCTTCCCTAGTGAGCCCTTTCCGAGACGATTTTCACCGCTCATCGTAACCAATCAAAATTAAGTCGAATTACACAGATACATACAATATTATTCATTATATCCAGCGTAAGAAATTTAGTTTGACACTCAATGGACACCGAATTCCTTCATTATCCATCGTTACTTTGGACATACATGTACATAAGTTCATAGATGCAATTATTGGTACCATAATTTTTATTTAATCATGAACATGTACATGTATTTCAAAGTAAATCCACTTCCTAATAAAGGTTCACAATAGTCGTAGATTACGATTTTTTCCTAATTCAGTAACAATATTGGAAGCGTCCACCCCTCGCCAAACTCCGATTATCATAAAGAATCTTACAACAATAAACAACATACAAAAAATAAATTAATTATACAAAATAAATTAATCGCAAATAATACACAATTTGATAAGAGTATACAAAATTCAAGTACAAATCACAGTCATAGAATCCGTCAATCAATCAGCTTGTTCGTCAATCCGTGAGACATATTTTTTTAGATTAGCCTGATTATAAATTCCAATAATCCGAGTCGCATCGTTAACGTCAACCAGTTCATAGGAGTTATTACCTAAGTCGCGTTTTATTATGTAAGGTCCGTAGTAAATATGAAAAAAAATTTTCGTCAATTTCTTCAACGCATCGGATTGCTTTGGAATATTTATCAAAACAAGGTCATTTTCTCGAAGCGTCATTTTGGACGGGTGCTTTTGAGTTCGAGCTCGACGTTCAAAACTCTTCTTTATATTTTCTTTCGCAATAAGAATTTTTGCTTCATGAGATACATTAGTCGTCTCCGGGAATTTAAGAATCTGTTTGATCTGATTGGCCGGTTCAATGCCAAAATGAAGTTCGTGAGGAGAAAAAGTCGTACTTGAGTGCACTGTAAAGTTTAAGAAAAATTCTAGATCCTGAATGTACCGAGCCCACTTTGTGTGTCTATCTGAACAAAGCGTTCGAAATAATCTCCCAAGCTCCCGCATCACGCGCTCCACAGGTTGCTTTTCGGATGACGAATCGAGGAATAAATATCCTCAATTCCGGCTTCGCGTAATTCCTTGCCCCAGCGCGGTGATGAAAATTGTGTCCCGTGGTCTGCGATGATTCTCCTTAGGCTTACCCATCTCTGGAATGTAATCTTCAAATATTTTTTTCAGAACAATACTTGTTGTCTCCCTTCTAATTGGATATAATTTTACATATTTAGAAGATACATCCAGGACTACGAAAATATACTCGACTCCTCCCACCGACCGCGGAAGTGAACCATAAAAGTTGACGCTCACTAAGTCTCCTGGTCGCCAAGAATGAATTATACGATAGGGACATTCCACTTGGACATTCGCGCTTTTTACCCTCTGGCATAGATCGCAAGATGAAATAAATTTTTTAATTTCTCGTGACATGAACCTCCAATAATAATATTGCCTCATGTATATTGTGGTTTTATAGACACCTGGATGCCCCAGTTTTGTGTGAACACAGTCTATAAGTTGAGAGGTGATTGACGAAGGAATCACAACCTGCCATCGATTTAATAAATTATCTTTATAAAATAAAATTCCATGATACAACACATAAAAATTCAAATTCTGATCCTTTGATAATCTGTCTAATATCCCACGAATAAACAAATCCTGCCTCTGTAAGATCGAAAGATTGCGCATAGAATCTCGAAACTCATTTCCAAAATTGATATCATTCAATTCATATTCAATAAATTCAAGATGAGTGCTACATTCAAGGACGTTGATCGAAAGATTCCGCGGCTGAACCGACTCAAATTTTCCCACGGGATTTCGGCTAAAAAAATCTGCTACAAGATTGTCTCTACCTTGGCAGTGTGAAATGGCAAAATGAAATTGCTGCAGAGTAATACTCCAGCGTATTAATCTCGCATTAAGATATTGAATAGAATGTAAAAAGGTGAGGGCTTTATGATCTGTAACCACCTCAAATCTCGCTCCAAGCAGATAAATACTCAATTTTAGAATCGAGTACACAATTGCGAGAAGTTCTTTCTCGGTCGTTGTGTAATTCGACTCAGCATCATTGAGGCACCTACTTACTAGAGATATAATTCTATGATCATTATTCGAATCGATCTGATAGAAGACGCCACTAATCCCAGAATCAGACGCGTCTGTCTGAAGTCTATAAGGCACTCTAGGTATATAATGATCTAACCTCACAGATCGAACAAAAGCATCCTTCATCCTCTCAAATGCCCCATCATGCACTGATGTCCACTCCCAGAAATTTTTTCTTTTAATAATCCCCGAAATGGTTCAATAAGATTCGCGTGTCTAACCGTAAACTGTCTATAGAATGTACACATTCCCATGAATTATTGTAAATCCTTTCGGTTTGTGGGTTTTTCAAATTTTAGAATCATTTCCAATTTATCAATTCTGGGTTTAATGCCTTCAGTCGATAATTCATATCCGAGAAAGTTTTTTTGCGTTTTACAAAATTGACATTTACTCAAATTAAGAGTAAAATTCTTCCTTTGCAATAACTAAAAAAAAACATAATATTCGAATATGATCATTAACTGATCCAGGTGTGGCTATTAAAAAATCGTCGATGTATGTAGTCAATGAATCATTGACTTCATTTTCCATCGCGAAATTTTCAGCCCTGATAAATGCTGATCCAGCTGTTTTTAACCCAAAAGAAATCCTACAGAAATGATACAACCTACCATCAAACAGGAAAGCAGTGTATTTACGGCAACTCTCATCCAAAGGTATTTGCCAATACCCGGCTGTCAAATCCGCCATTGACATATAAGATATTCCATGGAACTTTTGCATTAATTCGTTAATTGAGGGGGGTGACTCCTGATCGGCTTTAATTATCTCATTAAGGTACCGCGCTTCTAAACAAACTCTAACAGTATTATTTGATTTTAAAACGATACGCATGGGGTTGCAGTAAGAGATGTCAGATCGCTCTATAATCCCATTAAATTCCATCTCTCGAATCGCATCTCGAACTAAATCGCGATAGGCAAGAGGAACTGGATAAGACTTGCGAACGACGATTTTGTGAGGTTTCACGTTGAATTTATATTTCATAGTATCGGCACTTGTTAATTTCGGAGTAAACAATTTTTCAAACCGCAGTAAATTTTGTATAAGATAATTTTTTTCTTCTTCTTGTAAACCCGTAATTTTTGAAGCAATTAATTCTATCTCATTTACAAAATCATTTGTTCCATTTGCATTAATATGATTTAACACGTTAACATAATCATTTTTTTTTCATCGATCAAATCTTCAAATTCAGTTTCCCTTTCGATCAATAAAGATTCGCAAAATTTTTCTGATGTTAAATTTTCGATAAATTGATTTTGATTCAAAACATCATTATTTCTAAAATCTTTTAAATCATGATCAACTTGACTAAATAAATTATTATGTTCCGAAATATTGACAATCTTATTTTTATTTTCAACTATAGAATGAAAAGAATCACTGGAATTTTGAAAATTAAATATCATCAATTCAGAGTCAGTGACATCAGAAGAGTTAAAATTATTTACATTGTTGAAACCCTGACTATCCCCCTCTCTACCCTCATAACAATCGGTCGAAATTTCCAAAGCAGACGAAATTAATTGAATATATTTAATACCATTCTTTTGTTCCGAAATTATAATTTTTTCTGAAATTATTTTACTAAAAGAAACAAAAGATGAATCTAATATATTATCCATGACGATCATTCTCAAATGTTTATAATCAATAATTGCTTCATATCTAAGAAGCCAGTCATTTCCTATAATTATCGGATTTGAAGGATTAGGCACGATCAAAAATGAGGTTTGATAAATCTTTTGTCCTATCTTCACTTCGCATAAAATTTGTTTCTTAATATGAGTTGTTTTTTTACCAATAGCTGTAAACAAAATCACATTCGATACTGGTAACTCAACCAGTTTATTATAATTTTTTAAATATAGGTAAAAATCCTCTGACATTGCGGTGATTTGACTGCCAGTATCGACAAGTCCCTGACACGGTACAGAATATATGCAAACATTTACTCGAGGACATAATGGAATCTTACATGATTTTTCTTCATTATTATCATTATTAGAATTAGAAGATTCAAGACACTCATCCGACAATTCATCAAAGTCTTCATAAATGTGACGGCGCGATGTATCAATTGAACTCATCGCGCCCCTTATTAGTTTAAATTATTCGAAAAATGAAAAGTACCATTAATTTGCAAAGGGTTTGATGGTGGGGGGCGACTAGTGTCCGGTAGAGGAACGCGAGGAACCGAGATCGCACGAATTCGCTTGTGCTTGATTTTGACTCGAATAGCCTGTCTGTATGTGTGAGCTCATTACATTAGGCTGAGAATTCCCCCTTTGTTCCACTGACTGTACGCGCTGGTTTCGAAATTTACTCGTCTTATCATTTGAATTAGAATTTAATAAATTATTTGGATTTGATATATTTTGCTTTCGATTATTGACTTTTTCTTGAAATGACAAATCTAAATGTGAAAGAGCTTGGGAGATCTTATCGAAGCTATTGTAATCAACGGTAGCTAATGACTCACGAATCCTAATAGGCATTTGTTGTATTATCGTGTAATACAATTCATATTCTTCAATTTGAGGTATAAAATATTGTGCCAAGCAGTTTTAGTATTTACCCGAACCAAAATCGAATAAAATTCACCCAAATATTTAACTTTAAAATCTTTATAATTAGTAAAAGAATTTTTCTTAGTTTCAAACCAGGCCCGAGCCCGATTTTCAAAAGCCCCGTCCAATGCACTCAACCAATTATTTTCAGAAATCGATTAAGCAGTATAATATTTCTCTAATTTCTCAATAAACTGGTTGGCGTTTTCCGCTTCCTAGAACCTCGGTGGTTTTATATCCATATTTAAATTTCTCAATCCGTCAACTAATGTTTTAACTAATTGATTGCCGGAATTTTCTGTATTTTTAGCTATTACATTTCTTAACGCAGTAAGCAGATCATTTTGAACCTGATTTAATTGACGAAGCCGTATATTTTCTTCGCGTCATTGTTCGTACGTTAATTCAACATTATTCTCATCGTTCGCCATGTTAAGGTCTACTTGCAAATTTTTACGTTTTACACTACGCTTTTTAATTATATTATTCTTTGTAATTCCAAGATCTCACAATAATATATCGGAATTTGACCTCGTGCTTCGTAAATGACGTGTATTATTCATAAAGCAAATTAAAATTCACAAATTGCCATCTAATATAACCGTTTACAACAATTAAAACCTTATATATACGTCATTAAATAATCAATAAATAATCGTCAATAAATATCGGGCACTCATTCATGACCCTGTTCCGGGCGCCATTATTTAATATTTTTACTTTGTTAAAATATCTCAAAATTAATTATTTAATAAAATCAACAAATATCCGAATTTTAACATACAATAATATACGACAACAATTAATTATTAATTTAAATAAAAAGAACACAATTAATTATATAATTTAGTTTATTCAATTATTCAAGCAATATCACGTGATAACTAATAATGATATATTTTATAAATCGATATCTATGCGCTGGCTCGAGCCCCCAAATATTCGTTCAATTTTACAATATAAAATAATAAATCGAGAAACAAATAAAATTAATACAGATGATAAATTCAATAATACGATTTATACGGATCAAATTAAATAAAAATTTAAATGTGAAAATCACATACGTTCATTAGAGATCATACATATATCAAATAAATTAAGGACAGTCAAACAAAAGAAATAATAAAACTTATCGTTTGAGGTGCTGATGCAGCAGGCTGATCGGTGAAAATCGTCCGGATCGAATAAAGGTCACGTGAACAGAAGATTCGCCAATTTTCCTGGGATCTCCTTTATTTTCTTTTGAATGCGATATCAATATAGAATGATTGGTTAAATGTTTAAAAATCCAGGCCTGGATTGTGACCAGCTTCAAAACTTTCTTTTAAGCTCCGTCCGACGATTCTTTAACTGATAAAAGCCGTACCGCGTGTTGTATTTTGCGCTCATATTTCGTCAAAAGCGCCACACTAAATATTTAATTCATATAAATTAATAAACTTTATTTTTAACATTCACGATAAGTCTTTAACAAAAATAAATTAAATTTAGTAATTTTATTTTTAATATAAAAACCACATAAGGTTTATTTCACAAATTAAATTTTCATTTTATCTTTAAAATTAATAACTGTTAATAAAAATTCACTATTTTAATTAATTTTACTTAAAAAAGCACAAAATACAAGAATTCAAAATATTTTACGAAATAAAGCACTAATAAATTTACCTCTATGCCATCGGCGTCGGGCGTAGAAATATGGCGCGAATTTTCTTAATTATATTTAATAAGTTTGACGAACAAAATGAGGCAGAGAACACTCAGTCTGAACTGTTATTGAATTCGATCGCCCTTCCCTAGTGAGCCCTTTCCGAGACTATTTTCACCGCTCATCGTAACCAATCAAAATTAAGTCGAAATACACAGATACATTCAATATTATTCATTATATCCAGCGTAAGAAATTTAGCTTGACACTTAATAGACACCGAATTCCTTCAAGTTTTTCTTTCAAAGTTGCTAATTACAAAAGTAATTTGGCCTTATTAAGTAGGAGAAATAATTATTTAAAAATTATCTTATTTTGGCAATTGTTTCTGAGGGGGGTCGTTTAGAAATAGAATGCCCCATGTATACAAAAACGTAGCAAGAATAATAAGATCAAGATTGTCCATATGTTCTTTTCTTGGAATATGAAAAGGACGTTTTGTTTGTCCTACGTAAGCTTTACCACAGTTACATTCTAATTTATAATTATCTATTGTTTATTTCAATAATTATTTTGTTAATAAAAGTATATATACCCTACAATTCCCCAATAAGGTGGCAACAAAATTTTTTCTCACTTTTTTAATGACCGTGAGAGTTTAGTCGATGGGCATCATTTATTTTGTGTAAGGGTTCCGAAACCCTCCGGGAAAGTTTTTTTTACCTCCCTGCAAGTTTCGTGGCTTTAGAGATTTATTTGCTACACAAATCCGAGAAACTTGCAGAGAGGTAAAAAAACTTTCTCGGAGGGTTTCGGAACCCTTACACAAAATAAATTATGCCCAACGACTAAACTCTCACGGTCATTAAAAAAGTGAGAAAAAATTTTGTTGCCACCTTATTGGGGAATTGTAGGGTATATATATGCTTGTAAACTCGTGAGGAGGAGTAAAATAAGTAAAAATCCATTATTAATTGCCTAATTGTGACAAGTACTTGATATAACTATTTTCCATAACTACAAGACATGTCCCAACGATGTGGGAAAAAAAAATTAAATAAAAAATACAGAAGTAAAAAAATCCTTAAAAGACATTTTTTCAAGAAAAATCCATCAGAAATGGGAAGCTCGCACTTGGATTTTTTTTGAAAAAATGTCTTTTAAGGATTTTTTTACTTCTGTATTTTTTATTTAATTTTTTTCCCCCACATCGTTGGGACATGTCTTGTAGTTATGGAAAATAGTTATATCAAGTACTTGTCACAATTAGGCAATTAATAATGGATTTTTATTGTTTTTCTCTTCCTCACGAGTTTACAAGCTTATATATACCCTACAATTCCCCAATGAGGTAGCAACAAAATTTTTTCTCACTTTCTTAATGACCGTGAGAGTTTAGTCGTTGGGCATCATTTATTTTGTGTAAGGGTGCCGAAACCCTCCGGGAAAGTTTTTTTACCTCCCTGCAAGTTTCTCGGATTTGTGTAGGAACTTAATCTCTAAAGCCGAGAAACTTGCAGGGAGGTTATTATCTACCGATGATAATTAGGTTTTTCCACATGATGGCTAGGACATTGCCAATCGCAGATAAAGAAGTTTCCTGTCCTCCCGGCAAGTTTCCTACACTTGTCAAAGTCACCAGGAGGAAACTTGTCGGGAAGTACAGCATACCTCTCAAGGTGGGAAACTTGTAGAGAGGTCGGACATGCTGGGAAACTTGTCGGGAGGTTGTTAAAGTCAGGAAACTTTTTGAGAGGCTTAGTTGACCACTCATGGTGGGAAACTTGTAGAGAGGTTATTATCGATCGGTTTCAGAGACACATTTTTGATTGGTGGAAGTCCAAAGGTTTGTCCAAAGGTCTTCCACCAATCAAAAATGTGCATACGGATGGTCTCGGAAACCGATCGATAAGTTTTTTATTCCTCGAAACATGATTGCGGGCTCTATGTTCTTCGATGGGGACTAATTTAAAATGTTTGATAAAAGTGATAAGGACGCTGCGTGGTACCGTCCGGACGTAGAGACGCACCACGTTACTTTGCTAAAGGTGGCGAGATGGGAGAGGCAGGAGGACGTTAAAAAGGATGTGAATGTGGAAAGTGGGGTGTGCTTGGGTTCGGGTTCGGATTCGCTGTCGCTTTCGAAGAAATCGAGGTGGATCGCGTCGGTGTTTTCGAGGACTATGGAGGAGGAGCGGATGAACGTTTGGGCTGACTTTCCCTCTGAAGTGAGAATGCGATTAAATGTGCTAAACAAAATGGACCAAGTTAATTTGTTTCGCAACAATTACATCGCCATGTTCATACAGCAACTCAAAAATCCTTACGTCGTTTCGCTCTTAAAAATAATGAGTTGTTTCTTGCTCTCTCCCTTTTTGTTTTTGCGCGAGTGCCTGCGGTTAAAAACCAGAGAAATGTTTTGTTTCACTGCAAAAAAAATTTTATCAGAAAAATTCATAAGTTCGATCGTGTACGTAATCAAGAGTTTGGAAACTCGCGAGGAGGAGAAAAAAATTAAGGATATACTTGACGACGTCGTACGAGGAAAAAATATGCGTCTGGGTGAAGACTTTCCTGACCTGTTGATGGGCATTATTGGGAAAAAGATCTCCAGGAATAGGCTCATCAGTTTGGTAAGTATATTTTGGGGAACTTGTGGGGAGGCTAAATATATTACTCAAGCTAAGAAACTTGTCGGGAGGCTAAATATATTAGTCAAGCTAAGAAACTTGTCGGGAGGCTAAATATATTACTTAAGCTAAGAAACTTGTCGGGAAGCTATCATATGCTGGGAAACTTGTCGGGAGGCTAAATATATGTATCAAGCTAAGGAACTTGTCGGGAGGCCCTTATATGCTGGGAAACTTGTCGGGAGGCTAAATATCTTACTGAAGCTAAGAAACTTGTCGGGAGGCTATCATATGCTGGGAAACTTGTCGGGAGGCTAAATATATTACTTAAGCTAAGAAACTTGTCGGGAAGCTATCATATGCTGGGAAACTTGTTGGGAGGCTAAATATATGTATCAAGCTAAGGAACTTGTCGGGAGGCCCTTATATGCTGGGAAACTTGTCGGGAGAGAGTAACTGTTACTACTTTATGTGTGGAAACTTGTACAGAGGGCACATGTAACTTTTTTTTTCTTTTTTCAGGTGCAACGAAGTGACTGCACTACATATCTCAGAAAAATCACCGACCGTTTCGAGTTCATCCAATCTGCTTACAGAAACGTTAGGGTTTCTCATTTTTGTCATCATTGAACCCTTATGCTGTGAAAGTATTACACATGCATATAGAGGACTTTACCCCTTCGAGAAACTCGATTTTGCTTTACCCCTTCGAGAAACTCGATTTTGCTGATGCAATACAGCGGCTATTGCATAAAGCGAGCGGGAAAAATCGAGATAGTGGTAGAGAAGCCTTTGCAGGAGGATGAGGGTAGGGATGATGAGGGTAAGAATGATAAGGGTAAGGATGATGAGGGTAAGGATGATGACAAATGTATGGCGCCCAAGAGTCGGGCTTTGAAATACCAAACACTGGCGCAGGTGAATGAGGCCCGCAGATTCCTAGATTCTCTAGGAATCTTTTATTCGGAGGTGTTGGACTCGAGAAAGCGCGTATATTTTAACCTTAACTATTCGGACAATTGCACCATAAGAATTGAGGCTTGCCTGGTAGGGAAAGAAGTGAGGAAAGGAAATGTTAAAGTTTCAAAACTTCCCAGGAGGAAGGGTTCCAAGCGTTTAGGGTTCACAAACGCTAAAACTATGGAGAAGGCACAAAAACGTAACTTTGCTATTCTGATGATGTTTTTGGAAACTCGTGCAAAGGAAGCTGCATTGGGTTTATCGTCTGAAACTCGTGCGGAGGAAGCTCCATTGGGTTTATCGTCTGAAACTCGTGCGGAGGAAGCTCCATTGGGTACATCGTCTGAAACTCGTGTGGAGGAAGCCCAAAAAAGTTTGTTAGTATACTTAAAGCCCATTTCAAGTAAGGACTTCTACAATAGTAAGGTTAAGTTAATTAACCTCAAATAAATGTTATTTAACCTCGATTTCGAAAATTTAAGATAATTTAACCTCGATTAAATGCTAAATAACCACGGTTTGGAGATTTTTACCCGGTTTTGTAAATTTCAGAGGTAATTTCCGAAATAAATGGTCATTTTGGAAATTTAACCACTTTTTGAAAAATTAAAGGTAATTTTGGAAAGTTAACCAGGTTTCGGGGAGATTTACGGTTATTTGAGGTAATTTAACCTCAATATTGTAAATTTTACCCCAATTTCAAAAATTTTACCCGATTTTCGAGAAAGTTTGGTTAATTACAGATTTTTCTTGGATTTTTGAGAATTTAATCGTGTTTTACGGAAGTCACGGGGAAATGCGAAGGCACTTGAGGAAACTTAACCCCAAATTAACAGGATAACTCGTTTTCGGCAATTCAAAAGAGAAAATAGTCACGGTCGGTAAACTTTACCGAGTTTTAGAAATTTCCAAAGTTAATTTCCGAAATTAATGGTCATTTTGGAAATCTTACCAAGTTTTCGGGAAATTTAAGGTTCTTTGAGGTAATTTCACCCCGGGGTTAGAAATTTGAACGGGTTATGAGAAATTAACAAGAAATTAAACTCAATTCGGTAAATTAAACCCGATTTTCGAGGAATTTAGGAAAAATTCAGATCGAGCTTCACTATTTAACTGGGAATTCGGAAACATGGAGTCACACGACAAAACTGGTGGGGACGGCCATGACCACGAAGAGAAGGAGGGGGGCAATGGCTCAGGGAACCCCCCCCCTCAACCGGCGGACCCCCTTCACACCGCGAAACACAGAATAGCTTAGGGGATGACTTGATAAGACGGTTCTCTTAACTCTCAATGGAACAAATCATGTCTCAAGTCTCAAACTGGCTCACGAGGTTTACAGAAGTCCAGTTGAGAGAGACAGTGATAGAATACGGTTTATGCGCAGATGTCTCGCCGGAAGTAATGCGCAGTCGGTTAGAGCGCTTCCTTTTCCGGAAGGCGGGCAATGGGACGGTACCATGGGGCCCGGAAGACGAGGCCCTTACCGAGGATTCTCCCTCCTATAAACAGAGATGGTCCACCTACCGGGACAGCGGCCATGAAAGAAGTAGGGGTGACAACGACTCCCCAAGTAGCAACGCGGATAGGGAGTTCCTATTTGAAAGCCCAAACGATACAGTGAACGGACAAGGTAACACGGGGGCGGGAAAGAAGACGTTTAGTTTTGCCCCACCCCAATTCCAGACTAGGTCCCGTCGGGGACGACCCACTGAACCCAGCTTCCTTGTTAGAATTAATTCGCGGCCAACAAGAGTTAATCGTGGAGGTTAATGAAACCGTAGTGAAGCTTCAAGCGGAGGCTCAAAAGCCCCCAACGAACCAAGCCCCTCAACAGACGCCGCGTACGATCCAGGGCGGTATAAGGGCCGAGGAGGGAGGACGCGGTGGAATATTAGGCGGTACTTGGGATCCGAGAACGTTCCCAATCTCACGATGGTCATCGGGGGTACCAACGGTAACGATAGCCCTCCAATAGTATCAATGGCGTCGATCCAGTCCTCGTACACTCAATCCGGTGGGCTCATGTGGAGCCAAGAGAAACATAGACGCGAACAGGGTGGGAGAAACGGGTCGACAACAACGCAGACAACTTCAGGACTGCCCACAACGACACCGGGATGGCAGCCACCGTACACCTCTCATAATTCCCCTTCAACCTATTCTCACAGGCCGATCCGACTTCGGTGGCTAGAAAAAGTTGGAGAAGCGAAGCTCAGAGTGGGGGGGAAGCCCAAGAACGATTTTCTCGGATTGCTACGTCACTAGGGCTACCGAGACATCAAACAGAGGTGTGCTTCCCACCATCCGATCAACGGAGCTTCCGGCAAGAACCTAGAGACGCCGGGGGCAATTATTTCCAAAGCGGTCCAGGTAACCAGCAAAGTGGTTTTCCGTTTTCCACGGCTGGACCGCAGAGCAGTCAAAGGCCTATGAGCTCTAACCCGCACGACTCAGCAAACTTCGGTGTTGAAAGGAGTGGGGGACAGAGTTCCTACAAACCTCACAATCCACCACGTGATGTTCTAAATTGTTCTAATATTTTAATTATCACTCGTAAAAATTTTTACTCATAACCTTAAAACAACAAGATCTCGATTTGTTTAATTTGACTAACTCAAGTTAATGAGTCTTATATTATATGAATATAAAATGTATACTAATTATCAATATCGTAATTTACGAACAAAATTTATCGAATCTATCTGGCTAATAATCCATAAATGCTCACTTGAATCGCGGTGGAAATTTTTAATTGACAATTATAACCCATCTTTTTATTAAAACGGTTATTATTTTGATCGCAGACGGTTCAATTATTAGTTTTAAGTTTAACTTAATGTAAAACTGTAAATTTATTGTGCTAAGTTCTTTTTTAAGTTAAGCCAAAACTATTGGAAAATAACTAAACCAAAACAAAGTTTAAGAATTAATACTACTTTTAATTTTATGCCAATGCTAAGCTCATAATTAGAATTTAATATAACCGCGGAGAGCGCTGGGAAAGAAACAATATTGAATTAAACAAACACAGTGAAATACGTTTCTACTGATAATTTATTATAAATAAATTGATGAATTTAAATTTATGGAAGGAGCTCACATTAAAATTGACAGACGCCATGGTGTCTCCTTAGTTTAATAAAGAATTTACATATAAAATATTTTGAGTAAATACGATGTTACATAGCACTTAATTTGAATTGTCACTTTAACCACCAGTCTAAGAGTGACGAGAGATGTCCCAAAACCAGGGTTCTCCCGGGTAACGCACCACGACTCATGGCCGTTTATTTTGACAGGTCCTCAACACAAGGGTGACGTATGTGAATATTGTGAATCTCCGAATACTTTTGTGAAATCGGGACTTACCTCTAATTTCATGTATTGGGGTGTTGATCCCTCGATGTCACCATGTGACTTCTGAAGCTCAACCTTCTAAATGACAGTGATTTGTGTGATTTTTATCTAACATTTTTAATAGAGTATTACATGCATATATTATTATAATACTTACGTAATGGATGTTTCTACTAATTAATTATTATTTATTAGACATTACAATTTTTTTGTTATATATATTATTGTGATAACTGAAGTGATGCAGATATCTCTGATGTATCAATTATTACTTTTTCCTCGATTTTAATTCTAAATTAATACTATGTATTTTAGTCATGTGTGCTTGTAAAAGAAGTGAATCTGAGTACACGTTCAAAACAATAAATGAAAATAAAACAAAGATGAATTATCTAAAAAGAAACTTTATTGTCATAGTTTATTATAAATTGTTAAATTGGTGTTTGTTGTTCAATATATTTTTACCATTTGAACAAGTTAAAAATGTTTTCTCTTATAATACTTCCAAATTATGAAAATAAATATAGATTTTAATTATAATGTCTTTCGCTATAAAGCAACAATACTTAATTAAATTTTTAATTAAGTATTTTTAAACAAAATACTTAAAAAATAAGAAACATAGTTATTTATCAATTAAATTGATGTCTAAAACTCTTTTTGCTTTCTTTTTTAACAAAAATAAAATATTCTTAATGAAGAAATGAAAAATTGTTTTTAACACATAAGTAGGAAACAGAAGGACGTTTTATAACAAACAACTGTACTTAACAAAGTAGGAAATCAGAATAGTCAACAATTATCTAATACTTAATATACTTTTTGGAAAATAAGTACATTTTAAAAGAAATATGCACGCAGGTTGATTGTTATTCCGATTTGTTTCTATTTAGGAAAGTCTTGATTTTCATAGCAGTTTCTTGAACAGTACGTTTTAATTTTTTATTTGCTTCTTGAGACTTCTGTGGAATTTTTCTTTTGCGCCCTTTAACAGATTTTTCTTCATCAGTGTTCTTTTTCCTTTTGTTTGGTACTTGAGAATCCTGTAGGTTACTTCCTCCGGCGGAAGCATTTTCCTTATTTGACTTTGGCTTTTTGTTAACATTGGCTCTTTCTTTGGCTTTGGCTCTTTCTTTTGCTTTTCTTTTTTCTGTGTCTGAGAGTAATTTTCTTCAGTATCTGTTTTCCCTAATAATTTAGATAATTTTCGAAGTCTCTGTTCGTCTTTCCATGCTTCGTCGTAGACTTTATTGTACTGTTTACATAAAATTTTTGCCCCAGACATTATGTAGTAGTTTATCATTGCCTTAGTTAACATAGTTTTGTGATTTTCGCAGCCAACGAAGACAATAAATTGTGCAAGAACATTCTGAGATATTTGCTGAAATGTATAGAAGTCCATGGGCTGCTCTCCAACAGTTTGCAAAATTGCACGTTCTAAAGAGTACAGGAGATTAAAAAGATTATTCGATGGGTATTTTAGATAGCCTCGATTCAAATCATCTATTAATTGGTCTCGTCGTAAATCTCCTTTATCTTTTGTTAAAGATGTAAGACATTCGTTACATGCAGTCCACTTTCCTGCTTTTCTTGCAACGAATCCTGAAAAGTAGGCAAGAACAAAATCGTTAACACCCATGACATTGTAGTTATGTGAGTGCCTTACATTGTATTGCTCAGGAACATTTTCTCCTCTTTCTATAATGTCATTGAGAACTTTTTCCCATTCTTCCTTATTTTCTTGCAGTGTAGTGTCTTTGTGTGTTAATAGTGTCAAAAATTTCAACGCTCTCGACATTTGAACCTTTTGGGGGCTTTACCAAGGAGTAAAAACTAATTAAACGGTATACTTGAATAAATAATAAGGAATCCGGCTTATCGTATGATTCACAACATCCTCGTATCATTCCGAACATACCCTGCAAACCATTAAACATTTAATCACGAACTAAGAATTCAACAACTTTAAAATAAATTATATTTAAAAAACTGTCCAACCTAGAGTGCATCTTGATTTAGCCTGGCAGTCATAACAAATTTATAATTGCATTCTCCATAAAGAAATTCCATAACTTCAAGAGCCGTTGTCAAAGTTAGTTAAAAACCAAGAAATGTATTTTCCGAAAAAAATGCGCAATTATTGTTTGTGTTAAAGGCTTTCCACTCTTTCAGGTACTCCTTAAAACGCTTAATTGTCTGCAATGTTAATGAAACCTGTTTTTATATATTCTGACTGATGGACACCCTACTCTACTCATGCACTATATAAATTGTTACTAAAGGAATAAACAAATATCTTAAAGAAATGCATACTTTATAGGTGGAATTGTTAACACATAATGCTCCTTGGGAACTTCGACTTGTCATTGCGTCTATAATTTCGCTAATTTCATAGGTCAATTTGATTGTTGGATCACAATCATCTAAGTCACTGTCTGTTTTTCTGTATATTCCCATTGCAGATATTACACGTGCAGAAAAAAGCTGTAAACAAACAAATAAAATTTATTTCACAAAATTGCTTAGTTTACTTACTGATTATTGACACTACTACTACTTTTATCTAATATTCATATCAAAGGCTTTGTCCACATGCATTTTCTGAAAGAACTTCGGATCTAAATGGTCGGGAGTAATCTTAGACGCTACTTTTAAACCAAAACTTTTATGACCACAATCACCCTTTATAACTGCTCTAAAATGTTTTTTTAAATATATCATCGGGAGTCTGCAATAAAGTATATTATGCATTACAGAAAATGGTTTAGAGACCCTAGCAAGTCACTCCGAGTGAACTCACCAGGGGATCTCTAAAAATATATTTTATAGAGTTTCTTACCATGATTTCTTTTAAAGACATTAAAAATTTCTTAAATTTTTAATCAAATGAGAGAAATCGGAGCAAAACCATAAACGTCTACTTTTAGAAGTGTCTTCACATTCTCCGTTTTTATTTTCATGTAAACCACAAACGTGAATGCAACTAGCTTCTAATTCTACAAGACCAAATTGTTTACACATCCCTCTTTTCCAGTTCGCTCCATCGGAGGTGACAACATCTATGTGAAAACCACTATTCTCAAGCATTACAACACATTCTGTTACTAGGTGGCTAAGAACTTCACCACTTGCTGCACCTTTACTAAGGAATGCAGCAATATTTTGCACCCACTGTCCACGAAATGGCTGAAATAAGAAAACTAATGCATGGTCACCTCGTTCTTTTTTTTGCTCTTTGGGTGTGTAATCCCCCAAGTTTGTGAAACCAAGAATAGATAAATTGTCACTGTTGAAGCTTAAGCCTTTACTTATTTGCATTTCGTCTAATACAAGAACCCCTACAAAAAATATAAATAGCGTTAAGTAAATTACGAATGACAATTCATTCTGTCAGAAAAAAGTATTCTTTACCTCGTCTCTCTTCCGGTTTCATTGACTGACTTTTCTTTTTTAACATTGCAAAAACTTGTGTATCGAAACCGTAGTGAGGTTTCATATTCTTTATATAAGTTCTCAGCGTTGCTAATGTTGGAACTGGAAGGATATTATGTTTTCTTATATGAATGTAACCTTTTCGACTCTTTATACCAAGAAGTATGCATTCCAACACCCATTCCTTAGTATAACGCATCCCTCTTTTTTCCTTAGTTTTGACGTATTTATGGATACATTTGACAGCCTCTTGCATTTGCTTAGGTAGGTTTTTTATAGCTTCATCCAAAGCATTTTTTGTTATCGAATCATAGGAATCTATTAAACTGTCGATAGTTTTTTGCATCATCTGCACCTGTAACAATAAAAAATGTGGATTTTTCTTTGTGCAAAGCACAACATAATGATAGTTGTCTATATTTTAAGGCTTACCTTGGTAACAGAGCGTTTTAATTTTCTCTTAAAATTTTTGCGGTTATTTTTCTTATTTTTAACTTTCCTATCTATACGTCGTGTCTTACGTCTAACGTTAGCTTTCTCTCTGTTAGATTTTATTTTACATTCTTTGCACTTTGTAGATTTAACCTTAGATTTTTGCACTGACCTGACCAAGCCATTGTACATAGGCTTGCACATGTAACTTTTATCATAGCTGTATGTACATCATTTAGGTTGGATATTTTATCCAAATCATAAAATTTCACAGTATGATTGTGTGCTTAAATCTAAAGGAAAATTTTTGATAATATTTCTAATATATGTAATAAAAAATATAGCAAATTTGTTTCACTTAACTTACTTCAACAGACATATTTTCTTTCACTACAATTGATCTCGTAGCGCTGCAAGGAATATCGCCGAAATAGACATTCCCCATTCCAATGGAAAATCGTCAAAGATCCTTGCATTCCAGTCATTTATTAAATCCGCCTTTAGATAATCCTTCACTGCTTCTGTTTTACAAAAACGGCTAGAGCTTTCAACAGTGGACGCAGGAAACTGAAAAGTTTCAGGCAAAATCGAGGGTTCGTTGGTAGAAGGAGTAACTGCAGTTTCTTCAATAGAAGTGGAAACTCTCAGGGTCATTATGTGATTAGCGATAGCAGACTTTTTAGCAGATCTTGGAGATAATTATATTTTATTTCCAAGTATGGAACATTTCAAAGACGACTTATTCTGTGTAGAAATATATGTAATTATTATTATTAAAAAATTTGAAAGTGTTCTAATACACTGAACAAGAAACTGAGTAATAAAGAAATTGATGTTTCTGAAATTAAAATATAGAATATATACACTTATAGTTATTAAAATTAGTTTTAACTTACATCGAAAATAAATGGAATACTACCTTCCTTTAAAGTAAAAAGTTTTCTAGGCTTAAAAACTTCACAGCCATTTACTCTGTCTTTGATTAAATCGTCATTAAAACAAGTTTTTGAAAAATGCAAATCGCAAATGTATAAATTCGTTTGATTTACACATTTGTTGCTTTTTAGGTTAGGGGCAACAGCATCTAACCATTTCTTTTTATATTCCTGAAATAAAAATTACTGTGTAATAAGCATATTTCATAACCTAATAATTTTGAGGAATGTTATTTGCAAATATATAAAAAAATAACATTCGTTAAAGATACATACCTCGTCTTCTGGAAATCTGTACAAATGACGATGATTTTCAATGTCTCTTTTATAGGCATGTGTTAGTGTGCGCAGAAGTCTACTGTGCCTCGGGGTAGTACGCCTAAGCATAGTGCCACGGTTTGGACCATTGCTCACGATCCCTGTTTGCTCTCCTGTCTCTAGTCTTCTTGGTTTTGGTACACGTTTAATTAGTGGTCGCTGCAATAGTCCCAAAGTTAGTAATTTCTTTATTTTTCTTAAAAAAATTTATTCGCGTTCGAAAGCCTGAATATTTAATAAAGTGCAAACTTTTAATTTAAATATTTCAATGTTTACGAATTAAAAAAAACAGAAAGTACTAATAAAAATTAAAAACTTCATATCAAATATTATCTTTCGGGTAAGTTGTAATTCATTCTAATAATTTAACGAATCTATAATTAATTACCACAAATCACAAAATTTCAATGTTTGACAGATCAACTGTAAAAACATATTTTTTCATTATTTTACATTTATATGTACTTTAAGGAGTTGAAAACAATAAATTGGTTTATTTTGAATAAATAGCAATCATTTGTTTTATCCTTTAACGCTTATTAAATGTATTTTAAAAATATTTGTAGATGTCTTAAAAATTAACATTTTTCAATACTTCCGTCATATCAAATTCATCTTCTACAAAAAGTAATAAAAATTTTGTCAAAATAATATTCATTTATTGTTGTACATAATTCTAAAATCACTTTTACTCAGTTTCTTTAATTTTCAGAATTTGTGACAAGTGACCGTGCGATGTGTAATGGTTTCAGCCTATTACTTTTATACCACGTAATTACTAATTACATTTGTTTTAAAGTGACAAGAATCTATATTACAAAAAAAAATTTAAAAAACCTTGGAATTAATGTACGTGCTAACTACCATTTAAAAATAAATTTGAAATATATAACAATAATTTTAAGAACAAATTTCTTAAATAAATGATCCATTAATTTTCGTTTTGATATTCTTCTGCTGCTGATAATATTTAGTCAAATATATCTTCCTCTTCTTCTTCTTCTTCTTCTTCTTCTTTTTCTTCTTCTTCTTCTTCTTCTTCTTCTTCTGTCAGTTTACTCTATTTAGTATTCCACAATAAACGGAGGAAACCATCCTCACACGGAATTGGCCCTATTGAGGGGAACATTCGTGATTCAAAACGTGATGCCAGCATACGAGATTTCGTCTCTGTTATTTTCAGCTTAATTAGTCTTTCCGTCTGTTTATTTACATTTGCAATAGTTCTACAACTTTTAATTATTTCATTGTCAGTTCTTTCCTCCATTTTTTCCGCTTTCTCACTTTCTTCTTCGCACTCGCGTCCATTGGAGGAACCACTTTCCTTATGGGCTTGTTTCTGTGCTTTGTAATCCGTTTTCCGGATTAAAATTTTTTTATTTTATTTCTCTGTTGAACATTTGCTGTTCCTCCCTTCTTTTGTGCATTTTTATCAAGAGTTACTGGTTTCGTTGTGGGTTTTTTTCCTGGGATTAACAGCAGCTGACATAATATCTTCCGTAGCAGTTGACGACTCGTCTTCTCCTTCGTTCATTGTAATTCTTTTTTTTCTCTTATTAAATCTACAATTAAACACGAGTATGTGTTCTACAAGAAATCCTTTTCCGCTATTTTTTTCTGCTTCGATGCGCCGCACATTTACAATTTTCTTTGTTGCTACTAGAAGCGTTTGAATTCTATTAGATGGACTTGCCTCAGGCTGAAATGTTTCTTCTGAATATTTGAAATTGCTATGATGTAGATCGCCATTTGAAGCACCTCCCTCATTAGAAAATGAACCGTCATCAAGCTCGCGTGTCTTTTGTAACATACATTGTTCGTCATTGTTATGATGACTAGCCTCGCCACCACTAGCCATAGAGCCGGTAATATCGACAATACTGTCATCTGCTACAATTCGATCATTGTCATTTGAAAATGCATCCTTATTTTCCTCATTGTTAATGTCGTTAAGCTCTAGAGTTTCTTAAAAACTGGAGTTTAGATTTTCATGTTGTTGCTCTTCATCATCATTTTCTAATGAAGAATGATATTCTTCTTGGAAATTCGTAGAAACATCTTCATCCAGTGCATTCATTATTTCATGAGTATACTCTTCATGTTCTTCAACATTAATTGAGCGATTACACGTAAAAAAATGCTGTAATTGCATCTACCCCAGGAAACAAGTAGTCAAAATACTCCAGACTGTGGTGACAGCAGCATAAACTGAAGTGAATGTAGCTACAGTTATGAGGTACCTGAGTTGCTTGAGCATGCGCGGTGGCGCTCTACTCAGCTGACAATCGACATTGTGTTCACCTTTACTCCAGGCTTACTTGTCCTATATATTATTATTTTTTGTGATTCCCATTACTCCAGTTAAAGTAAGTTGAACTCCAGTTTTTTTACGTATAGCAACCGCTGGACATATTCTGTCGTCATACCATCCCACGCGGAAGATTTACCGCAAATCTGGCAGATTTTTCCGAAATGTTTGCGCAGAGACTCCGGAAAATTCCGAGGAAAATTTAAAAAGCAAATCTGCACGGTTTTCGGAAATCCTCTCAAAAACATCACAATCAGACTGATACGGCAGCCAATACAACAGCTCCTATATACTAATTAACTTTTAGACCTCCAGGACTCTGCAACACCCAAGTACCTAACACATGTCCAGGTCGTTTTTGACCAACTTCTTCGGGAAAGTTAACCTTGAATTGTAAAAAACGACTTTCAAAAATTCCCCAATACCCAACCGATGTCCAGGTCGTTTTTGACCAACTACTTCGGGGAAGTTAACCTCAAATAGTGAAAATCGACTTCTAAACAAGACCTAAGTACCCATCCGTCGTCCAGTTCGTCTTTAATCAACTTCTTCGGGGAAGTTATCTTCAAATTGTGAAAATCGACTTCCACAAATTACCCAAGTACCCAACCGACGTCCAGGTCGTTATTTATCAACTTCTTCGGTGAAGTTAACCTCAAATTGTGAAAATCGACTTCCAAAAATTACACATGGTACCCAACCAATGTCCAGGTCGTTTTGGCTAACTTCTTCGGGGAAGTTAACCTTAAATACTGAAAAACGACTTCCAAAAATTACCCATGTACCAAACCAATGTCCAGGTCGTTTTTTAATAAATTCTTCGGAGACATTAACCTCAAATTGTGAAAATTTACTTTCAAAAATGACCCAAGTACCTAACTAATGTTCAGGTCGTTTTAGGCTAACTTCTTCGGGGAAGTAAATCTTAAATTGTGAAAATCAACTCCTTAAAATTAACCAAGTACCCAACCGATGTTCAGTTCGTCTTTGACCAACTTCTTCGTGAAAGTTAACCTCAAATTGTGAAAATTGACTTTCAAAAATTACCCAAGTATCGAACCGACGTCCAAGTCGTCTTTTACCAACTTCTTCGGAGAAATTAACCTCAAATTATGAAAATAACTATGAACGCATCTTTTAATTGTCTTGAAACGTAGTTTTTAAAAATATTTTTTGTTCTTAAGAATTTTTAATTTTTATCGTTTTTTAAATTATTTATTTAATAAATGTTAATAAAAAACAGCTTTCTGTGTGCATTACGTATAATTTTAAAATACTGTATATTCTTGACAATTTTTTGTTTATTTAAAATGTACGGAAAAGTTAAAATAGAATGGAAGTTCATTTAAAGTAGAGTTCAATTAAATGGAAGAATACTGTATATCTATTCGATAAGGATATTCAAGTTGGGTGGGGAGAAATTCAAAATGTTGGCTACCTGGATGACAGGTTTGCATTACAGTCAATGGGACGAAATCAGTTTTTGTACAATAACTTTTAAAAAACAAATGTTCGAACCTATGTTTATTAACAAATTATTTTGCATTTATCAAAAGCTATTTTTTAAAATAATAAAAACTCATATAAAAATTTTACACAATTTTATTATTTTAAAAAATAGCTTTCGATAAATGAAAAATAATTTGTTAATAAACATAGGTTCGAACATTTGTTTTTTAAAAGTTATTGTACAAAAATGGATTTCGTCCCATTTAGAGATCCTATAAAGAGAGTTGAGACAGAGTTGGTTTCTGCGCATCGCGATTAAACCGGAACCAGAAGTTCCAGTTAAAAGGCGCGACTTATTTACTTAGAAAAATTTGAATTGATTTAAATGGACGCGATTTGAGGTTATGTTGCAACATTACAAAATCACTTCTGGTTCCGGTTTAATCGCAACCAATCACAAACTATCACACTTGTGTCTCAACTCTCTTTATAGGATCTCTAGTCCCATTGACTGTAATGCAAACCTGTCATCCAGGTAGCCACCATTTTGAATTTCTCGCCACCCAACTTGAATATAATTATTCTCATCAGGATTGTGCACGTAATATACCTCACGTAGAATACGGTTAAGGGGCCAGAGCATAAGACAGAAAAGGACAGTAACAGTCTCCGTCCTTTATTATCTCATGCCCTGCTCCCGTAACCGTATTCGTTGTGCTTTGGGTTTAACGTGGAGTTTTCGAAGTATTTTACGTACGCATATTACGTCCTGAAATTGACATGTCATTTTAAATTTCGAGGTAAAATACGTAGAATACGTAAAATACGTAGAAAACTGTAAACAACCTAGGTAATTTACAATTTCAACATGGCGGCAGTAGAAAAAAACTTTTTTTTTTAATGTTTTGATTCTATGAATGTCTTTTATTAATTTTTAAGGGTGTTACAGTCGACTCTCGATAAATTGAATCTCAAGGAGAATTAAAAAAAGTTCAAATTATTGAGAGTTTTATTTATCGAAAGTTTTATTTATCAAGTGAAAATCTGGTACAATTCAAATTATCAAGAGATTAATTATTTAATGTTTAATTTACACTTTTTGAAAAGAAATCAGTAATTTTCTTTTGTTTGAGTGCACTCCAATGTGCATGGTCAATTGACCTTTTTATTGTGTTAAGAGCTGAAAAAAATTGTCATCAATTTCTGTACGAAGCGCGTCCTTCATTAACATTGAGTCCAAGAATTCTATCTTTATTTTTTAAAATATTGAAAAGCGTTGAAAGTAAAAGTCCGAATTGTTTGGCTACTTCTTTTTTTGTTACACCACTTTCTATGATATCAAAATTTTGTTTTTCTCCGAAATTGGCAAACACTTATGGGATCTTGGAGACCTTTTTAACTTTCTGAAACAAGGCAAATCGCAAACTGAATTTAACAGTTAATTATCAATTACATTGATGGGAATAAACGAAAACGAATGACTTAGTGTTTTGATAGCATATTATTTACAAGTTACACTATTTGCAAAGTCTTTCATTTGCAAGAGAAATAAAATCGTACTTAAATTTTAATTTACAGAATAATTCAAATTAAAGAAAGTCTGGTTTCATTGAATTCAATTTATTAAGTGAGCTGAGACAAAATATCGTCACATAAATTTCTATCTACTAGAAAATTCAAATTATAGAGGGTCCAGTTTGACTAAATTCAATTTATAGAGAAATCAGAGACAAAATGACGTCACATAAATTTCTATCTACTAAAAAATTCAAATTATAGAGGGTCCAGTTTGACTAAATTCAATTTATAGAGGGATCAGAGAGAAGTTGATGTTTAAAAAAACTTCAAATTATCAAGGGTCTAAAATCAATGGAATTTTTTCAATTTATCGAGAGTTTCTAAAGGGACCGGAAGATCACTTCAAATTACTGAGAGCTTCAATTTATCGAGAGTTGACTGTATTATATATTTCGGGTAGTTTTAAAATAAATTATGCAATTATTTTGGTTTTAGATTTTACTTTTAGGTTATGTTGCATACGTATTTTTGTAGATCATGTGATATTAATAAGGGATGTAAATTACGTAGAATACTTTTCCGGTAAATTACTAGGTAATTTACATGTAAACAACAATGTAGATTACCTCAAGTAATTTACGTTCCGATCCCTGTACACAATAAATTTTCTATTGGGTGGGGGTAAATGACGTATATTACAAACGTCAATAATTCGAAGTTAAGCGTAACTTCCCAACTCTATTTCTCATTAAAAAGGAATCGATACCAAAAAATGAATCGACAAAATAATCGATTTTAAAAAGTAAAATCGAATCGATTACAAAACAGAATCGACATCCGTCAAATCCAAGCAAAGATTTAAAAGTCCTAAGGGGCCATCCATAAACCACGTAGACATTTTTTTGCTGATTTTTGACCCCCCGCCCCCCCTCGTGGACAATCGTGGACATTTTACCACACCCCCCCCCCCTTACAAAATTGTCCACGTGGACATTGCAAAAAAATTCTTTGTATATTATAAACCAATATGTTAATACAATTATAAAGCTTAATTCTGAATATTTTTCAAAAAAAATTGCTGGAATAAAGAAGTTGATGAAAAAATAATAAATAAACACAATTTACATTATTCTTAAAAGGAAAATTAAAATATACGCATAAATATACTATAAGAAATCGTAAACCTAAGAAGTGGTTTGTAACAATAAGAAAATCACTATCCTCTTTTTAAAGACAATTTTCACTACTAGCAAATACATTTTTTAACAATCTTTATAGATCTTAAAAAATAACTTTGGCCATTAAGATGGTCCAAAAACGCATTGTAAACAAATTTTTTAATTTTTCATACTCTCATCCACTAGGATTATTCTTATTTATCGAAAAAAATACCTCCATTTTTTTTAAGTTAAATAATATTTAGACTCTAAATTTTAGACTTAGCTAAAAGCCGATGAAGCCGATGAAGTTTTATACATGAATTTTGCATCAGGAAAAAAATACTTATTCGTAGATTTAGTATAGAATTCACGAAAATCAATATTTTTTAATCGGACAACTCTGCATCTTCTTAGAAACGTTCAAAAAATAACATCCAAAAATTTATTAAAAATTTTTTGTTGTTTAATATTTTGTACAGGGTCGTAGAACCTTCCCTAAAATTGCAAAATTATGGAAAAAACGTTAAAAAATAACTTTTACGATTTTATTGGGATTTTTTTTGCACTATTTTACAAAAATAACTTATAAGCTTTTACTGTTTAATTCACGTAATTGTTAATTTGTTTAAACTTATTGTTGTTATTTACTTACTTTTGATAAAATAAAGCTTAAGACTTGCAATTTTTTTAATTTTTGCAACTTTTATGTGTGATATGTAATTAAAA
This sequence comes from Ganaspis brasiliensis, assembly GCA_037103525.1. Taxonomy (NCBI): domain Eukaryota; kingdom Metazoa; phylum Arthropoda; class Insecta; order Hymenoptera; family Figitidae; genus Ganaspis; species Ganaspis brasiliensis. The sequence goes on from JAZKLR010000087.1 coordinate 1,459,856, forward strand.
GTAATGAATAATTAAAATTTTTATTTATAACAATTGTTTAAACAAATTATTGTTGTTATTTATCAACTTTCGATAAAATAAAGCTATAGAGACTTACAATTTTTTCTGAAATTTGCAGTTTTTTTCGTTTGAAGTAACTAACAATTAACAATACTTTCAAAATTTATTCTTAACAATTGTTTAAAGAAATTATTGTTGTTATTTATGAACTTTTGATAAAATAAATATAACGACTTGCAATTTTTTTCAACATTGCAACTTTTTATGTTTCAAGTATCTGAAAGTAAACAGTAATACCAGATTTTATTTTTAACAATTGTTTAAACAATTTATTGTTGTTATTTATCGTCTTATGATACAATGAAGCTAGAGACTTGCCATTTTTCTCAATATTACAACTTTTATGCTTGGGACGGTATTGCAACTATTACAGAAACAGAATAAATTATTTATTATGAATATGAAGGATAAAATAATAGCTCTAGACATTTAAAATGTCCAGTAAGTTATCTATTAAAGTTTATTAATAATGTTTTTAAATTTTGCATTAAAATTAATGAAAGGACACTGTTATTGTGAGATCTAGAAGTACAAATTAAAGATAATCTTCTTTTAAAATTTATTTTCTAGTAAAACTACAATTCTAATGCTTGATTATATCTAAAGTTGATAAATTTAGAAAAAAACTAAACCGCTCTATTAGCTTCAGTCTGAAAATATTATCAAGTTAAAATTATTTAATAACTTAAAAAATGACTAAAATTATAACTTTATCTTACAAATTCATAGTACATAAGAAAAAATTGCAAGTTACTATCTTTATTTTATCAAAAGATGGCAATTAACAATGCTTAAATAATTTGCTTTAACAATTGTTGTAAATAAATTTTGAAGTTGCTATATATTTTGAGTTATGTAAAATATAAAAAGTTGAAAACTTAATAAAAAAAAATCAAGGTCTCTCTTCTAATTTTATCATAAGCTGATAAATAACAAAAATAAATTGTTTAAACATTTTTTTAAATAAATTTTAATGTTACTGTTTATTTTTAGTTATTTCAAACATAAAAGGTTGTAAACCTTCTAAAGTTAAAGCTATATTAAAAGTTTATAGCTTTATTTTATCAAAAATACGTGGGGAACTTCATCAGCTTTGAGCTACCTCTCATTACTATATAATTTTAACAAAAAATCATAGGGGTATTTTTTTTGATAAAAAATTCTAGGGGGTAAGAGCATAAAAAAATCCAAAAAAAATTTTGGACCACTCTATTGAACATCTTATAATTTATTAAGTACTGATTACGGAAAATAACATAAATTCCTAAATTTTTAACATTATAAATTACCCTGGTCGACAAAAATGACTTTTTTTTATTTAAGCATCGGACTAAATTTTTCTTGTAGATATTTTATTACTAAACAAGAATATGACCATGAACAAAACTGGTCCATGACGTCAAGATTCTGATAAACAGGGCTCAGAAACTCAGAAAACCCTGGCTTTGATCATTTTTGATTAAACATAAGTCAAGAATTTGACATGCTAGAAATCTTTATGTACATGCTTAAATGCATGTCCACGTGGACATTTGCTCCAACTCCCCCTCCCCCCCTCGTGGACAATCGTGGACTTTTGATGGAACCCCCCTCGCCCCCCCAAAACTGTCCACGTGGTTTATGGATGGCCCCTAACTCTCCTTTTAGGAACTCTGGATAATTATAATTTTGTCTCATTTTCTCTCATTAAAACTCAAAGAAGAGCGTGATCGTGGTCTATTAATTATGTTTTGTTTATTTGACGGAAATGTGTGAAATTATGTATATGAAGAACGCAAGAGTAAGCATGACACAAGCGACAGAGAAATAGGTGATAGTAGTGCCAGCTCATTGTAGGGTTAAATAATCACTTTCTTAAAAAAACAATAAAATTCGGATTATTGGATCACAAGAATTTCCGAAAATATTCGTTCAAATTTTTAAAGTAAATTTTATATAAAAACGGTTGCTGCAAATATTTTATTACAATTTTCCGTAATTCCCGGAAACATCGTCTTTTGCCCTGACCTTTATTGAGTTATTTAGGATGGTTAAAAGAAAATGGTCTTTCACATAAAATAAAAATATTATTAACATCGATTTCACTCAATTTGAAAAACCCAATTTTACATTTTTAACAACTAATTTGTTGATTAAAACTTTGTTATCAAATAATAAATATTTAACATTCTGTCTTTTTTTTTAAAGTTTGCGAACAATTGTAACTTTTATCCGATTTTGATAAATAATAGCGTTTTTTTGTCTTAATTTGAAAAAATACCTATGTGAGAAAAGTTTTCTCTAACCATCGATTTTTAGACAAAAATGTAATAATTTACGAATTTTATTAAACACGTGTACTTTAAATCATGGTTACAACATGTTACGGAATTTAGGGAAAAGTCGGAGAAACTGGAACTTCATTAAAAGGGCTGGAAAAATGTAAAGAATTTCTAAAAAGTAGCTCGATAATTGTATTTTCGTGAAATTTACTAAATAAGCTTATTTAGTAAAAAAGATTATTTACAAAATTTCATAAAATTATAACTTTCAAGCTATTTTAGAAATTCTTTGCATTTTTCAGCCCTTTTGATGAAAACCTTAGACTTTTTCCTGATTTCTCTGGCCCATTACAGTTTCCCTGAATTCTGTGACCTGTGGCAACCCTGAATTATAGTACACATGTGTAATAAAATTCCTAAATTATTACATTTTTGTCTACCCTGGCAAATGAGCGTCATCCACTGCGGACTAAAAAAGTGCCGATAAATATCGCCGGATCGATTCTTAAGTTATAAATCTAATTCAATTCATTCCAATTAACTTGTTCAGTATTTAATTTAATAGGATAGATTATTTCTAATTATTTTAGTAAGTATTCTTTTTTATTATTGAAAGAAAAAGCAAAAATATAGATAACAAGTTTTATATATATTTTTTACTTTTTCTTACAATAACAAAAATAATACTTATCACAAATAAACAAAGCAAGATTTACAAAATCTATTAAATTGGTGGTCAGGGTAAATGAAAAATTAGTCAGGGAAAAATCAGGAAATTTTAAAAATGAAATTTTGAGGACACCCTGAAGAAGCAAACTTTAAATTTTACTATAGAAAAATTAAAATTTTAATTTTTAAAACGTTGAATATTTAGAATGGAGACATTTTATCAGTAACTCATGTAACAGTTTTAATAGAAAAAATGTTATTTAGATCATTTTAAAAGCCTTTATAATCATTTAAATAAATTAAAATAAGTATAAAGTTTGATCAGTGAGAGGTTAAAATAAACGTCCTATGACGGCAAAAAAATAGTACATGGATGTTTAATTAAAAATGCTTGACTTTTGGATGTAAAACTGTGCAGTTGTCACTGTAAAAACAAACTAACACTATTGCACCTGCTTGTGTCACGACATGAAGTTTTCATGCGTTAGTGAGCATATGTGTCGCCCTCCAAGAAGAAAAACAGCGAACGCAATGTGTCGATTTACTTTAGAGCTGCCGGGGCTTGGTTTGAAACTTCAAAATAATAAATTAATTTTAAAATTGTGTAAATAGTATGCGATAGTGTAATCCCAAAACATAATTTTTTTTGCGCAAATAAAAGAATTTGCCAATCTATGAAAATTTTACTGACTTCCTTTGAAATCTTAGGGTGAAGTCTCATACAAAGGACTAGGGTATCAGTGGATTAGAATAAACCAATCAGAAAATACTTTCCAATGTGACTAATTATCTGATTAGTCTATTCTAATCCACTGTTACCCTAGTCCTTCGTATGAGACTTCACCCTTAGTGCATGAGTATTTATTCCTTAATAGTCTTGGGTCAAACCATGCCTAAAATATCAAAGTTGTCCCCTAGGTATTCGATTTTGATGAAACTTAGAAAAAGTGTATAGAAATACATGCAAAAGAAAATTCTAAAAACAATTTTCGAAATTTTTAAAAATTTTTGGAATAACATGTGTTTAAAACTTTTTTTGGAAATTTTCAAAACGTCATAACTCTAACAATAATTATTCGATTTAATTATTTTTCAGGGATAATTTATTATTTGGTAACGTTTGGAAAAAAATTATGACCAAAATTTTTTTTTTATTTAACATAAAAAAATGAAAAAAAATTTTTAGATACATTTTTCGTTGAAAAGTGTATTTTTTTCTTTCTTATATCGATTTTTGAATTTCTTATAATTTCACGAGTATTTAAAAAAAAAGATGGTGGGTCTGAAACTAGAGATACTGCATTTATTGTTTGTGCAACATTTGTTATTTTGTCTTGATTTTATCATTGTTAATTAATTAATTAAACTTTTATAAATAAACAAATAACCTGCAACACAGAGGTTTTTATAATATACGTTCTTTTTCAAGCGGACTCTTCCACCTCCCCATTTTTGATTTCATATAAAAAATGTAATCTTATTGGAAAAATTAGCTTAGATAGTCTACTTTTCGATCCCGTTGGGCGTTTTATAAAATTCAAAATGGCGACTTAAATATGGCGTCTAAAGCACGTGAAAAACTTTGCACAAGGCAAATAAGTTTAACCACAATTTATTTAAATTTCAAAGGAAAATTATTAAACACAAAGAAATAGGATAAAGTACTCCGGAGCGGATCGCGGAGCGTGTGTTTCGTGTCGTAGTCGGAGACGTTCTGCCTACGCGGCTCGCAGGCGAACTCCTCGTGGCTCGCTCGCTCGAGGCTTGGCGAAAGAGTGGGAAGGCGGGCTGGCGTTTGGCCTCTGTGATTGGTCGAGCGCGATAGAAGTACGAGAGAAGAAAAAAAGGACCAATCACTGCCTCCTACCGTCTCCCAGCCAACAAATTAATTAAATTAAAGTCGGGACGTGCAAGCGTACCCGGGTCTCAGTGGCTAAATCACAGATCCACACCCACGCGATAGGGTACCCTTCCCTCGCACCGTGAGATGGGAAGTGCTTCGGCACGCAACGAGACCAATCAAAATGTTCTGGCTGTAAGCCGGTTACTATTGGTAGTATTGAGAATATCTTGATACGGACAGTGACCAGTCTGTCGTCCTCTGGCAACCACCTAAGCGTCTAGGCAAAGGATAAGATAAGGGAATCCCCCTAGACGTTATAGGTATGTGCTTCGGCACGCAACGAGACCAATCAAAATGTTCTGGCGCAACAAGTCAGTTACTATTGGTAGTAGGTATACACCTACGAATTAGGTATACCCAGGCGGTATGGGCTTGGCCCATCTCCGTACATGGGAAGTGCTTCGGCACCAGTCGTGACCAATCAAAATTAGTCGGCCGCCTATTCAAAATGTTCTGGCTTTAGCCTGGTTACTATTGGTAGCAGTAATGAGGAACGCGTAAAGAGCTTGAGTGTGTTGTGATAAAAACTGAATTGACTAAATAAAACTGATAGCTTGACACACTTTTGCATCTTGACCGTGAACCGATTTTCTGCGAGTTTGAGCACATAACGCTATGTGCCAGATTTGTCCCGGAATCTCTGTGATATTTGGTGCTATCCGCTACCAGATATCACAGAAACGCTTGATCGATTTGGTCAAGTCCTTAGTTGCCCTTTCCCAAACATCGTGGAAATACTTGGTTTGTTAGGCCGAGTGTTTAAAGGGCATCTAAGGTGAGGTTGCTGGACCTCAACCGGGCGCGTCCCCAGGTGGCGGATAGGGGGATCCTCCTAGATATAGGTGGTATCGGGGAAATGAAATACCCGACGCGGACCATAACCAGATAGGGCTAGACACCTGAAATAATTGTCAACCCTGTGATGGGTTAACCACCCCCACAGGGTAACTTGCGGTTACGACAACTGTAACGCGCAGTGCCACCCACAATAGGTCTCTTTCGGATGGAGACCTGGGTTCAGTTGGGAGTGGCAATAGGATAGAACCCAGGCGACGACCAGGCTACGCCCGTGGACAAGCTCGTGAGCGTCTACGATGGACTAAGGAGATGAAGAGAGATGCCATCTTATGTTGGCGAAACTCTTCTCCTGACCGTAGAGGAATAATGAAGAGATGTTATGAGCGATGGATCACTATGTATCCCCAATACGCTCAAATAACATCTCAGAATCTAAGAGATCAGATATCCTCTCTGTTGGGTAGGGGATATGAAGCTCTCCTTTAAGAAGATCGAGACCCCGTAGAGAACAGACGATCAGTTCTCACAACACAACAAATGGTCGAGCATAGTAATGTGGGCGCAAGAGAAACCAAAATTCATCACAAGGTTTCCATTAAAATGGACAAATTGGTAGCGGCGAACAGAGAACTTTCGGACCTTTCAGAAGATGTAGACCTCTGGACATTGAACTGTGCAGTTTATGAAAAGGCGGTTTCTTTGCTTCGCGAAAGCAACAGAAAATCTGTTTCTGAGCGCATTGCAAGAACAAAACAACGAATTAAACAGGTACAGTTCAAGATTGGGGTGGCCAGACGGATGGCTTCTCAATTGCAGAGTGTGATTGCATATCTAGCAACAAATAGAGCATTTACTCCTAGAGTTTTGGGCATAGCCCAATCTCTAAAAAGATTGCATCATACTCTCAAGAAGTCTAAGCTGCAGAATATCAAGCAGCATTGGATTGAGAAGATACGTACTCTTGTAATTATAAGAGAACAATTAGAACGGCGTGTAAAATGGATAGAGCAAAATAACACTTTTGCTATCAATCCGTCCCGCCTGTTCCCAGTACCTTCTCCAACCGTTGAAAAGCCACCTAGTCGTGAAGAGGTTGAAAACTTCTGGAAGAACATCTACGAAACCACATGTTCTCTAAACGATCAAGATGCATCTATACCACTCTTTCGTAGCTTCTGTCATCGGCAGGGGCTTGAACACCCTATGGAAGAGTGCTCACGAATCACTGAGGAGGAAGTGAGAAATGTAGTTGCTAAAACTAAGAACTATTCAGCACCCGGTCCAGACAAGATTAATAATCTATGGTGGAAGAAGTTCACTTTTACCCACCAACATTTGGCCCGTATATGTTCTAGCTTTCTTAACGGAGAAGATCACGTACCTCAGTGGTTGGTTGAAGGAAGAACGGTACTTCTACCAAAATCAGGAAATTTGTCTAATCCAATGAATTATAGACCAATAGCTTGTCTTAACACCTGTTACAAGCTATTCACTGGTATCCTCAAAGAGAGGATATTAACATCCATAGAGCCAGTGTGGAGTGCAATAGGTGAACAGCGAGGGTGTAAGAGAGGCCTAGCAGGTTGTAGGGATAACCTACTGATAGATAGGTGCGTGACTCAAGATTCGATATTTTATCGGCGCAACCTGTCAATGGCTTGGATTGATTACCGTAAAGCATTCGACTCTACGAGTCACGAATTGATTATCAAGCTTCTTGAATGCTTACAGGTACATCCAAACATTGTGAGATGCTTGAAAGATCTAATGCTCAAGTGGAGGACAAGGTTTGTTATAACATCGAACAAACAACAGGTGAATACTAACATCGTCACCTATAAAAGAGGAGTTTTTCAAGGAGACTCACTCAGTCCTCTACTTTTTTGCATCTCCCTCTTGCCTCTGTCTATTGTTCTTCGAGAAAAGCACTCTGGATACATGTGTGGCAAACCAAAAAATAGAGTATATAAGATCAACCACCTTTTTTATATGGATGATCTTAAGCTCTATGCCTCCAGTAAGGAGGCACTTAATATCTTAGTGTTTGCAGTAGCTGTATATTCCAGAGCTATAGGTATGTCTTTTGGATTGGACAAATGTGCCGTGATTCATCTAAATAGAGGAAGACGAGAAACATCGGATTTACAAAGTAACTCTGAGGACCTTCAGCTCATCGGTGGCAACACCATACAACATCTTGGTGTAGGGGATGCTTACATATATCTTGGGATTCCACAATCGGAGACTCAGGATGTTTGTAAGCTTAAAGATCATCTCCAAAAGAAATATCGAGGTCTTCTTAGAAAAATTTGGTCATCTGAATTATCTGGGAAGAATAAGATACAAGCCACAAATACATTAGCCATTCCTTTACTTCTCTATACATTTGGAGCTGTTAAGTGGAATGTAGATGACCTGAAGTTACTAGATAGAGAGACACGTAGGATGATGTCAATACATCGATGTCATCACCCAAGGTCTTCTGTACCTCGAATTTACCTTCCACGCGATCAGGGAGGAAGAGGTCTACTTAGTGTAGAGTGTCCTCATCGCCGTATTGTATTGGCTGCGGCGTGTTCGGTGATGAACAGTAATGATCCTCTTTTGCAATTTGTCCACCATCATGAAATTGCAGATAATGGGACATTTTTATACAAAGCGGCAAACAGAGCGGCAGATGAACTTAGTCTTCCGTTTGATACCAGCGATACAGAACAGGGATTGGCATCATTAACACCTTTGATGCTTAAAAGACAAGTGAAGCAGGCTGAACATGTACTTCTATTGGAGCAACATGTTAGGAAGCCTCTTCATGGGCAATTCTATAAGATTCTTAGGGAGATGGAGTTGTCTAAGGATCTGTCTTTTAGATTTCTGAAATCTGCTGGTTTAAGATCGGAGACTGAGGGATTTTTATTTGCTTGCCAAGATGGTGTTATCAATACCTTATATTATCGCAGTAAGGTCATGCAGATACCTGTCGACAATTACAACTGTCGAGCATGTAAACAATATCCGGAAACACTTACTCACATTCGAAGTGCGTGTCCGACGTATGCATGTTCCAGGTATATTGAAAGACACAATGCTGGACTTAAGGTATTGTATTACCATCTTCGACACCAATATGGTGTAGATAAGGAACCTGTCTTGCCATACGCCCAAGAGGATCAGGAGGCTGTTGTGGAGAATGAGAATTGCAGAATCTACTGGAATTTTTCGTTTTCTACCACTCATCGTATCAGTGCTACTAAGCCTGATATAGTACTCCAGGATCATAAAGGTAAGATCATCTGCGTGATTGAGTTTTCGGCTCCTGCCGAGGGCAATATCGCTCAGAAGGAGGATGAGAAACGGCAAAAGTATCAAGACCTGCTGTTCGAATTGAGGAGAATACACAGAGGCTATAAAGTCCATTTAGTTGTCCTTATTCTCGGCTGTCTAGGGGGGATGAGAGCTTCATTTGTTAGCCAGCTTCAAAGAGTTCCAACCTGCGAGCGTCAAGCTGACGCATTGGCAGGTCGAATGCAGAAGGCAGTTCTGCTGAGCTCTCTTCATCTGGTCAGGCAGCACTGTTCTTCATAATATAACATCACGAAGGTAGCTCTAAAAAAGCATCCAATAGCGTTCCTGGCCACCGCGTAAGAACATCAGCGGCAACGGACAGGAACACCTACAGAACAGTGAACTGAAAACACCTCGAGCAAAGGAATCGCGCTATTGCTAACCTTTCAGGACGGAAGGAGCAAAAGCGGATAAGAATACGTAAGGCAAGAATGGGAGAGGTTGTTTTAGTGAGGTATTACCACAGCATGTGGTCGAGTCCCACACGAACAAGTGCGTAAATGCATTTTTTCCTCTCCTAAACTTGTTTTGTAAAAAAAAAAAAAAAAAAAAATAAGAGTAAAAAATAAATAAAATAAAATAGAAGAAACTACACTGAAAAAAAAACTATTTAAGGTTTACTTGAGTTAAATGTAATTTTTACTTTTTTACTCAAGCAATGAAAAAAAATCAAAAATTGCTGTGAAACCAGGCAAATTTTACTTTGTTTATAAAGAAAAAAAAACAATTGACACTTTTGAAGCAAAATTTGACGTTTATGTGCCAAACTGTTAAAATTAAATTTTCAAAACATTCCAGAAGATTTAATAGTGGAAGAATAAGTAAAAGTGAGTAAAAACATTAATTGCATATTAATTTATTGTTTATTTCTTTTAATTAACTCAAACATTGTTTTAAAGTACAATATGTCAAATTTGTTTTAAAAGTGGCATTTTGTTTACCTTAAAAAACAAAGTAAGTTTTACTTTTTTTTGCACTGCTTGAGTTATAAAGTAAATTTTACTTGACAACTCAAGCAAATATTCCATTGTTTTTTTTCAGTGTAACTGAGTTAAAAATAATAATAATAATAATAAATGTAATGAGTAAATAAAATAACATAAATGAACTAATAGTCAAGTTTTCAGGGAACCCGGGGCAAGACACAGGGCAATCTTTAAGGCCGATTTTTCTTAGGTTTTCTTGTTTCTCGAGTCTTATAAAAATACTCGATAAACAGAAAACTGGGGAAAGAGGCGAACTGTAACAAGGATGGAGTTCATCGTAGATGTCCAGGGCTTTAAAAGGCCTTACAATGAATTCGTCTTCAAGGAGTTAGCCATAATTGCTCTTCAGGCAGAAGCTCAACCACTTGTCTTCTTTTTCGAGCCACCTTATTTCTGGAGCCGGTTACCTACGCGATATAAGAGTGAAAACAATTGGCTGACACGTAATTACCTTGGAATTAACTGGTCTGATGGAGAAATACCCTACGACGAACTGCAGCCTATTCTAAAAGAGTCTTTATTAAATGCAAAAACAATCTACGTTAAAGGATTGGAAAAGAGACAATGGCTCGAAAAATAAAAAAAAAGCATTCTTTTGAAATCGCATATTGTACTGTAAATAATGTTTTTGTTCTCCGAGACTGGTTTTTAAAACCTTCAAATAAATTTATATGCGTAGCTGCTCAAGGAGTCGAGGAAGTCGATGTAGTTAATAAAATTGATCCAGCTGATGAACTTGCTATTCTTCAGGAAATCGATAAACTTAATTGTACTTACGTTAAGTTGCAACCATTGTATGAAAAGCTTCAAACTTTTTTGTAAATATTTTTATAAGTTTTTTAAATAAAAAAACAGTTATCTTCAAATATGCATTCTTTACTTTTAAACCTATTCCTTAATGCTTCTTTTATTTAAGTTTCTAAGCATAGTTCAATATTAATTTACTTTTATAGAATCTAATTTTTTGTTTTTTTTAGAAAAGTGTCTTGAATTTAATAATTTTTAATAATTTCCATTTAATAATTCTTAATAATTATTATTTATTTTATAACGTTTGTTAGTAATTAACACCTTTAATTTATTAACTTTGGTGAAACCGAATGGTGTGGAGTTTTCCATCCTTGCTGACAGCGTTTGTAATTGAGTTCACTTGTCTGCTCTTATTTCGAATTTTCCTGCGTAGTTGACAATCTTTTAAAACCTAGAATATGGAGATTTGAATTTCACACACACACACACACACACACACGCACATTGTATAAGGTTGTGTTTGTTGATATTTGTCTTTCTCATTTGAATTTTATTTATTTTTTTGTATTGTCTAACGTATGAATTCACATAATAATGAAAACAAGGTACAAGGAAAAAATAGATACTGTCTCTATCCTTTTCTCTCCCATTATGACGCAACACAGTTAGGGACTGCGGTCTCACATTGCTCATTCTGTTTTTGATTGGTCAACATTCACTAAAAATAAAAAAAAACGGTTATGAGAGCAGGGTATGAAACACAAAAGGTTTAAGAGTTTTCCTATCCTTTACAATCTCGTTCTCTTTCTCCCTCTCTCTCATATTTTCAACGCAGTATTTGACGCGTCCATATGATTTCACTCTTAGTCTGCTTCTTAGGGTACATGGTACATGCACATGCTGGAGAATAGAGGAATAGAATAGACCAATCAGGAAATGCATTCCAATGTAACCAATTATCTGATTCGTTTATTCTATTCTTCTCTTCTACCTGCATCTTATCTAACCCAGCTCTGTCTCAGTTGTAGCTATTTTGCGCAGACGCAATGTTATGTTTAATGTAGAGGGAAAATGGTTGTCATAGTGTCCGATTTCATTGGTTAACTTGTTTAATAAATGTGCGAACCTTTATTCCTTTAGATTCCACAGGCCGACAAAATTTTGAACCCAGAACCGGACTATGATTTTCCGAAGGTTTTTGACGCGCTAAATTCGAGTCTGACCTCAGAATAGCCCCATCACCTCAGGTTTTAGAGATATTTTAACCTAAAAGTGCAAAAATCACGTTTTTTTGCTAGATTGAAGGTCTTATAACATCGAGAGAAATTTTTTTTAAAAGGATAGTAATTGTTTCTAAAAGTATTACTCTTGACCTTTAAAATGCACTTTGGAAACTTAAAATATCTTAATTCGTCTCTGAGTAAAGGCCTGTTGAATTTACTGAGTTTGGCAAATTACGCGACATTGAATAACTAAGTATTATAAAGAGTAAATTCGAAAATAGAGAAGAATATGAATACATACACTTGAATTTCCAATGGCTTATTAGATTTTAGGTGTCGGAGATTACGCACTTGAAAATAGAATTGCAAAATTCAAAATGGCGGATCTAACATGGCGGGTGACTTCTGTAGAAAATGACCCAACTGGCTTGAAATTTGTTATTTAAGGGTTTTCAGAGTCGCTGGACACGATTCTGAAACTACATTATCACAAACATTACAAAATTCAAAACATCAAATCCAATATTTGCTCAAAAATGGTTATTTGGGGTTTTTTTGGTTTGCAAAAAATGAACTTAACATCATATCGTATCAAATATAGTGTGCACACTAAAAACCAGTGCGTCAATGCACTCCCCTATTGAAAATTCTTATGTGGGATCCCATGCAGAATCCTACACAGTATTCCATTTAGGATCCCATATGGGATCCCATATAGGATCTCATGTAAGCCATTGGAAATTCAAGTGTATGTATTCATATTCTTCTCTATTTTCGAATTTACTCTTTATAATACTTAGTTATTCAATGTCGCGTAATTTGCCAAACTCAGTAAATTCAACAGGCCTTTACTCAGAGACGAATTAAGATATTTTAAGTTGCCAAAGTGCATTTTAAAGGTCAAGAGTAGTACTTTTAGAAACAATTACTATCCTTTTAAAAAAAAATTTCTCTTGATGTTATAAGACCTTCAATCTAGCAAACAAACGTGATTTTTGCACTTTTACGTTAAGATATCTCTAAAACCTGAGGTGATGGGGCTATTCTGAGGTTAGATTCGAATTCAGCGCGTCAAAAACCTTCGGAAAATCATTGTCCGGTTCTTGGTTCTGAAGTTAAGTTAATTTTGTCGGATTATTTTAGATTTAATGGTTGATAACCCTGATTTTATAACTGAAATGACCGTTATTAAAGTGAAAGAAAGACGATAGATCTTACTGTTTTGAAAAGACAAAATAATATCGGTGTTTTTTTTAGAAATTTTATGTGTTTACACTGAGAAAAATCTGTTGCGATTATTGCTTGAAATCATTTTTGCATTTTTTCCATAATTCTATTGATGCTATATTTCTAACAGAACGTATAGTTATTGCTCGGACTTGGCCTGAAAACTAGGCGGAGCGGCCTAATAATTAGGTGGATTCTTGCAATTTTTGTATAGTTAGTGTCTATGCTATATTCATATCATTTGCTCATGCGATAATCGCAACAGATTTTTCTCAGTGTATGATACAAAAAATCAATCAAAGTAAGCATCTAAATTTAGTAAATTGAGTTTATGTTTTAATTTCATTGTATAAGAGTTTAAAACATTCCTTTTCTCTAGGAAAACGATCCTAACTATGAGAAATCATACGCTCCAGGTCCGCCAAAGACAAGTATTTATGGCAGATGTAGTTCCTGTAAAATATTATATCCAAATGATCCTCGATTTAACCAAAACTCTGAACGAATGATAATAGAATTTCCAGCATCTGCGTGGTCAGAGTGTCAAGAGCGACAGGTAAGATTAGATTTTTTTTTCCAATATAGAAATACTTTTTCTTTTTATGTTAATATAAGAGTAATAAAATATTTAAAAATAATAATCAACAATTTTCCACCATATATTTTTTTTATTGAAATAAAAAAAGTAAGCTTAAAATATATTTGTTTAATTAAAAAATATTAACATTCATTTACAACTGAGAAAATGTGTTTTTTTATTTTTTATTATTTCTACATATTTTGTTAAAAGAATTTCATTTTGTTTGTAGGAACCTGCAAATTATCAACCAACATTAAAAGAACGGGTTGATGCTCAACTTGCTGCACAAAGGGAATTAAAACAGCCAGTTAAGAGAACTGGATGGAATGTACTTCCACAGGATCTTAATTTACAACCTGTCAACAACATACCCACGAAGTAGTATAAGGAGCTCCCACTCTGTACGATATTTAAAAATTTTCGATTCCAGTTTTTGTTTTCTTTTACAAGCCTGATTAGTTGGCAATCGACGCAAACCTGGCGGATAAAAGGGGGAACAGCGTGAAAATGCAAATAAAAGCAAATGGCTCCCAACGGGAAGGTTTGAAAAAGTATTATTTAAAGAGTTTCAAATCATCCAGCACATTTCGACCAATGTCCAATGTCAAGCAGACGATTTTATTAGAGTTATCATCATTTTCCCCGTAGAGGCGCAACGAGCGCTAACTAATCACGACTAGAATAGAAAAGAAAAATGAGCGTGTGTTTTTCTCGAGAGTGGGATCTCCTTATACTACTTCGTGATCATACCACTGGATTTACAGTCTAAAAATAATGCGCCACCAGACTCTCTACTTGTTGACATTTTATTACCAGATTCTCCACCACCAGATTCACAACCTAAAAACAATACACCACCAGACTCTCTAGCTGTTGACATTTTATCACCAGATTCTCCACCACCAGATTCACAACCTGAAAACAATACACCACCTCCTAATTCTCAACCTGACAAAAATCCTCTACCAGATTCACAACCTGACAATGATTTCCCACCTGATAAAAATTTATCAGAAGCTTCTGAACCCATTAAAAGCAATAAAGAAGAAAGTGAGTATGACAGTGAATCGAGTTCATCCTCCGGTTATTCATGTTCATCAGGATCATCCTCTGGTTATTCATCTTCATCAGGATCATCTTCTTGTTATTCATCTTCATCAGGATCATCTTCTTCCTCATCAGGCTCATCCGGATCATCTTCAACTTGATCCAAATCATCTTCATCCTCATCTCACCTCAATTTTTCACTCTTATCCTCACCAAGTGCACCACCAGCAAAAAAGAGAAAGACAAAGTAAATGCATTAATAAAGATTCTCTTCTTTAATTACTGGTGTAAGAGCAGTTTTTTTTAATGCAAATTCAGAACTTTCTATTTTTTTACGTTTGAAGTTTATTGAAATAATGTGATATATTATAATAAGCAAATTAATAATTGTATATATATATATTCTATTGATTTTCAATAAAAAATAAAGAAAGAAGTTGAATAAACAAATAAAATACTATATTACACTGTGTAACAAAAAAATCGTCATGCCGTGTTTATTTTGAAATCCCTGTGTTTATTGAATCTCTGGGTACCAATGAACAAGAAAATATAAAAAACAATTTTCAATTTATTCTGTTTCCTAAAAAGAGGGGTTAAGGTTTCAAAAAATGGCTTTTTCGGTACTTTTTGCAGTACTGTCAAAAGAATACGAGATGACATAAAAAGCTTTCATCCGGCTTAAAAGAAAGCTTAAACCTTCAACTTTAAGATCCAATACTGGAAAGTTATGTAACAATTGCGTGGAAGCTGTATTTTCTGTGAACCTTCTCACTCATCATCATCGCAATTTTAGTCAATATAACGGAAGAGAATTCCTAATGTCGAAAAGGATTCGTTTAATCGTAATAGTTTGAAACTTTTTGTATGTGTGTTTTTGTTGTCACTGATTACTAATTAAAGGTTAGATAAAAAAATTTTAAAATGGCGGATCCAATATGGCTGACGCATTTTTCAAAAATCGTTCAAATCGTCTCGAGACTTATTATTTGGGGGTTTTTGGGGTCGCTGATTCTGTAAGTGATTCCCCTTAATTGTAATAGTTTGAGCCTTTCTGGACGGGTGTTTTTAATTTCGCTGATTACTAAATAAAGGTTATGTTTAAATATTTCAAAATGTTGGATCCAATATGGCGGACGAATTTTTTAAAAATCGTTTTAATCGACTCGAGTATTGTTACTTTGGATTTTTTAGAGTCGGTGATTTCGAATCTAAAATTAAAGTTACAAAATTTTAAATGACGGATCCAATATGGCGGCTGATTTTTTCGAAAATCGTTTATTTTGGTTGAAACTTAGTGTTCGAGGGTTTTTGGGGTTGTTGAATCTGAAGTTGAAATTAGATTCAAATTTGATAAAAGATTCGAATTTAGAGACTCCAAAAACAGCCAATTAATAAGTCTTAGGGGCATCAGTACGATTTTAAAAATAATCAGCCCCCATATTGAATCCGCCAATCCCAATTTTCTGAATCTAATTTCAGATTGAAATTCAAAGATCCCAAAACCCTCAAATAACTTGTCTCAAGTCGATTTAAACAATTTTTGGAAAATTCTTCGCCATATCGGATCCGACATTTTAAAATTTTTAATGCTAACCTCCAATTAGTAATCAGCGAAATTAAAAACCCCCGTCCAAAAAGTCTCAAACTATTACAATTAAGGGGAATTACTTTCCAAATTAGCGACCCCAAAAACCCTCTAAGAATAAGTCTCGAGCCGATTTGAATGTTTTTTAAAAATTCTTCCGCCATATTTGATCCGCCATTTTGGATTTTTTAAATCTAATTTCCGATTCAAATTCATCATTCCAAAAAATCCCCGAGTAACAAGTCTGGAGTCAATTTTATCGATTTTTGGAAAATTCTTCCGCCATATTGGGGAAATAAGTAATTAGTAATAATTAGTAATCAGTGACAAAAATTTCGATGATGAGTGAGAAGGTTCACAGAAAATACAGCTTCCACGCAATTGTTACATAACTTTTCAGTATTGGATCTTAAAGTTGAAGGTTTAAGCTTTCTTTTAAGCCAGATGAAAGCTTTTTACGTCATCTCGTATTCTTTTGACAGTACTGCAAACAGTACCGAAAAAGCCATTTTTTGAAACTTTATCCCCCCTTTTTAGGGAACTGAATAAATTGAAATTTTTTTTTATATTTTCTTGTTCATTGGTACCTAGAGATTCAATAAACACAGGAATTTTGAAATAAACACGACATGACCATTTTTTTGTTACTCAGTGTTATTCAAGGTAATGAAAACTTCAGTTATGACTTTAAAAATGGGAAATATCCGAATCTCCTTTTGTCTCAAAATTTGCAAGGAACTTTTTATTCTGAGATATTTAAAGATTTTTTACAAATACAATACGATATTGCATGTCCATCAGTTAAAGAAGGTATCGAAAGAAAGATTTGTAAAAATTGTGGTTTGTACCATTCTTCTTTTACTTATGGAAAAAGTCATCTTAAAATATGCAATACCCTTAAAATTGAGCCAGAGATTAAGATGCGTCCTGAACGCATTGCCGCTGTACGTGCAAAAGAATTTTGAAGTGTCATTTGTAATTAAGAATCATGTTGCTGTTTTCCATATAATGTATATTTATGAAATTTATACTAAAAAAATTAAAGGGTGGGAGGTTATCAAGCATGTGACGTCTCACCGAGGTGGTTTTGTATCTTGTGACGGGTTGTGATAAAGGAGGGGAGGGTATAAAAGAACGTATAAAATAGCGTGACGTAGTTTGCGAACGGCCCCATAAATAAAAGAACTCAATTGCTCGTCATCAGTAATACTTACATGGCAGTTGGTATCACCGCTTGTTCAAACACAAAAAATAATATAATAGTACAATTATATTAAGAAAAAAAGTAAAAGGTAGAATTTTCTCCTTATTAAATCAAGAATGTTTGAATGTATGTCATTTTTGGAGGTAAAACCTCCAAAAATCGTGTACGTTTTTAGAAAACGTAAGACAGCCTTCTAGATGTCAGTGGGAAAGACGAAACGATCGTCTACTCGCTGTACAGACAGTAAAACTGACAGAAATCGTCGTTGTTGAAATAAAGAAAGCAAAACGGTTGATTTTTTGTAATATTGAAAATAGCACTGCCAGTAGCCATCGTCGTGTTTGTAGTCAGGCTACCAAAAATCGCAGTCCCACCGATAGTTGTCGCGTCTTCTTGTCTCTCACTTGGACGAGACATTTCTTCCGAAAACAACTGCTTGTAAGGAGCCACAATTTTTAGCAAATGTAAAATTCCGGAATTTAGTGCGAGACTTACGTGGAGACAGACAGAACTTTTAGGTTCTCGGTTAAAGGTAAGTTTTAGTTACAGAAGATTTCAAAATAACATATACGAGAAATCATAATCACCGAAAGTCATTTGAACAAGTTTTTATATTAGACAAAACAAGCAAAAACTTGGTATACTGCTCGTATATCCCATAATTATTTAAAGTTTTTGAGACAGAATATAATCCTGAGCATTGGCGTTTATTTATAGATGAATATAGCAAAAGTTTGTATTTTTTTAATTAAAAAATATATTAAATCTCTAATTTTATATCATACATAAAAATATGAATCAATGTTAATTTTTTTCTTCTAACTAGGTTTGAAAGCTGTACTAATTCACAATGATAACACTACTTTTGATTCCAATAATGATTCTTCATGTTATTGATTAGCCTACACATAAACGAAAAATTGTGGCCGACTTGAAGGTATAAACCATTTTATTTGGTATGCAAGGTGATTATACTACACATTCCTGTTACTTATGCGAATGGAACAGCCAGACAAAAACCAATATGAACGTTCGTCTGAAAATATCACCCTGCCGCCCCTGTATCTTAAGGTGGGTTATATCAAACAATTTGTTACAAATTTAGAGATAAACAGTAAAGCATATAACAAAGCAGAGTTTCCACGACTAAGTGAAGCCAAAATAAAAGAAGGTAAATTATTATTTTCAAACTGTAAAATCCAAGAACTAACGATAAAATATTACAAAAATTTTCATTGTCCACAAATGCGACGCTTGGTGAAAACCAACGAATTTAAAAATAAATTAAATCCCCTAAAAAGACGACCTTGGAACAGTTCCGTTAGTTTAGACCACAATTTTTTTATGAAATACCTGAAGTAGCAACAACGTCAATGTGATAGAAGAATTTTTGGCTGTATATGATAAAATTGATTGCTGAATGTCAACCCTTACGGTAGATTTTTATAGGAAACAAATGATAAGCTTAAAATATTTTTTCTATAATAGGTTTTGTATAATATTTTCGCGACTGTAGGAAAGTTATTATAAGAAAAACTATAAGGTTGTCATTATAAGAGCATAATTATAAGCAGTCATTGTAAAAATAAATAAGAATATTTTCATGATAACAACATTATAAAACATTTATTACAATAAAATAATTATAAGATTCGTGTTATTACTAGTCAAAAGTATAAACGTTCGCGAATTCACTTCGTAACCTTAAATCTAATACTTTTTTAAACATGTTATAATTCTAAACCGATTTAATACAATATGTATCAAAACTTATTAGAAATATAAATCATTTTATTCTAAACGTAGAAAAGATGGATTTATTATAAGATTTCATTATTTTAAGATAATACTTTAATTTGAAAAATTTATAATTGTAAAAAATTTCACTACTTTTTGGAGCTTCTATCTTTTTTGTATGGAACCTCCTAATATCTTGAGGTTTTGAATATTATTTAATATGAATATAATCTACTTGCCTTTAAAGTTTGAAAAACGTGTTTTGCTTCGTTTAGGGAATATTAGATTTTAAAACTTTCTACTCAAAAAGGTTAATTTTGAAAATTAAAGTAAACACAGCAATTTCACATGACTCCATTTAAATTATATTTGTATTAAAATAATGACACTATTAAACATGGTATGCTAACTTCAAGTTTCAAAATTAACCTTTTTGAGTAAGAAATTTTAAAACGTAATATTCTCTAAACGAAGCAAAATATACGTTAGTTAAACTTTAAAGGCAAGTAAATTTTATTAATATTACATTATATTCCAAACCTCAAAATTATAGGAGGTTCCACAAAAAAAAGTTAGAAGCTCCTAAAAATAGTGAAACTTTTTACAAATATAAATTTTTCAAATTAGAGTATTATCTTAAAATAATGAAATTTTATAATAAATCCGTCTTTGATAGGTTTAGAATAAAATGATTTATATTTCTAATAAGTTTTGATATTCTCGATAATTATATTCGTAAAATTAATATATTAAATACGTATAATTGTATGCTTATAATTTGTTTATTGTAATAAATATTTTGTAATGATCGAGGTAATGATGTTATCATAAAAATATACATATAATTTTATTTTAACAATGACTGCTTATAATTATGCTCTTATAATGTCATCCTTATAGTTCTTATAATAACTTTCCTATAGTCGCGAAAATATTATACAAAACCTAATGTAGAAAAAACATTTCAAGCTTATCATTTGTTTCCTATAAAAATCTTTCGTAAGGGAATCAAAGTTCATTTTCTTTAGTCACATCAAGACTTTTATCCTAAAAATTTAGGACAATTTAACTTAATAAAAAATTAACTTTCCATTAGGAAATCTTAGCCATGGAAAACCGGTTCCTAGGAAAGATTAAATTAAGTATGATCTCTGATTACTGCTGGTTGTTAAAAAGAGAAACGAATCCAACGTCGTATAAACGAAAAGGATCAATTAAAAACTTAACTTTTGTATTTGATTCATCCTATTAGAAGTTATTGTTATTGTTCTACAGAATTAAAACTTTCCTATATGTTCTAAAGTAACTACCAAGTTTTTTTAATTTTACTTATTTCTTTAACTTTTTCCTAACTTATGAAGGCCGAATATTCCTATTTTATAAAAATCAGAAGATGCTCAAAATTGGTCGTCTCCAACCGACCTTTCTTTTGCAACCCACTACTTCCATGAAGCCATAGTTAATTTGAAACCAAAATTAATTTCCAGTATTTTTAGCTTCTCATTTAAAGAAAAGTCATTTCATAGCAAGAGACTTGAAAATAATAGGATAGCAAAAATTAATCAATACAAACGTTAAGAGTGCCTGCATCAATGATCAATTCGGATAAGAAAAAACAAACCAACAATCATGGTCTTAATGTAAATGTAGCGTGTATTTTGTTCAAAGTCTCAATAATTTATATTTTTGAAATTTTTCTCAAGCATTTTGGGTTCAGTGTTACTTAAATACAATAGATTCATTTAATAGGTAACAGTAGAACTATAAAAACTGATCCTGATCATGTCCAAAATAAAGCAGAAAATGTCCAGAATCGATAAAAGGACTTTTAAGATTAAGCTTGATATTATGACTTCGAACATAAAAGTGCAATAACTAAGTCAATATTTCATTAATTCTAATTAATATAGGGTTATTAGACGCGTATTGCAATACGCTTTCGATGTAATGTCGCAAAAAAATATTTTAATTTCTAGTAGTTATAAAAAATGTCCTCAAAGTTGAAGACTTGATAAAAAATAGAAATTTTTAAAAACTTTTGAGCTATATCTGCGATAGTTTTTAGGATAACTAAGTGAACCTTAGATGGTTTTCAATCTCTAAGTTTCAGCTTTAAAAAAAATTCTAAATAGGACAAAAATATGATAATTTCATGGTTTTATGTGGGTGATTTTTAATGAAAGTGTAAATCGTGGTCTTACATGATTTTTCAATATAAAAAATAGATCTCAGTGAAAAGTAATTATATGATTTATCTACAGATTATTTACGTATAAATTTCCACTTTTATGAATTACAAATATTTATTTTATAATATTATAAATACTGATTTAGGTGTGAAATGTAACGTCCCCTGGCTGTCTTCAAAGGGTTCTTAAATCATTTAACTTACTATTCCGAGTGACACATATTTAAAGTAGAATTTTAAATTTTACTAAATAATTCTACGCTCTAAAACGAACATTACAATGTATTGTGGAAATTTAATTACAGTCCAATAACGTATTTAAATCGCAATTAAATGTGCCTCACACTTTTTACTTTTCTTAGAGAGTCAATGATTAATAATGTCATATAGAAAAATATTAACTCAAAAATGATTTGCATTAGGTAAAATTTGAAGAAAATGTTTCTATCTTTAACTTAGTGGTGATTAATTTACTCACGAACAGTTATTTAAAAAGAAAAAGATATTTTAATAAAAAAAACTTACTCGTACATTTTTTAATGTAATTCCCCTGGCATTCAATATCATGAAATATATTAACTCTTTTTATGATGTTAAAGGCGATAAATATGAAGCTAAAAATTCTTTTTCAATACGCAGTCTTAAAAATGGCGTGATTCGGTTCTCTGTAGATAACCAGAAAGTTGCAGATTTAAGAACGATTCACTATGTGACATCAGAGTGCAAACAAGTACAGTCCAAATTGCATGTCTCCCACTTTTCTACTTTTCTTGCACGCACTGTTTGACCAACAGAACAGAGTCGATGTCTTTAGCGTGAGTAGTACAGCTTCAAAATCTAACCTGATCGTATCACTAGCGCGGTGTGTTGACAAGTAAAAAAGTGTTAGACATTCAATTTGGATTGTATTTGTGTACACTCTGACGTGACATAGTGAATCGTTCTTCATTCTGCAACTTTCTGGTTATCTATACAGAGAACCGAATCACGCCTTTTATGATTTTGTTATGAAAAGTATCGTTCGTAACTGCGTAAACAAAGCAGTCGTTTGAAACTCGCGCAATTTTTGCAACTCGTTTCACTCGTTGCAAAAACATTGCTCTCGTTTCAGAAACGACTGCTTGTCACGCATGTTACGAAATATACTATTTAAGATTCCAAACTTATATTGTAAGACTTAAATATTATGTCCAACAAAATATGAAATATTATCCCATGTAACGTCCCCTGGAATGTGATGTCCCCTGCTTCTAAGCAAAAATATCAAAAACAAAAAACTGGGCCCTTATCACGTAATTTTGAAAACGAAACCGAAAACGAAAACGAAAACGTAAGTTCGATTTTCAAATTTTTTTGTGAAATGTCAGTTTGCCTTTGTGATCATTATGATCATTGTTTATATTTTGAAATCGTCGCGAATTTAGGGTTAGTAGAATTTTAACAGTTTATGAAATTTATAAACTAAAAATAAATAATTAAATTAAAGTGTTAAAAACTAAAAGAACGAAGACTAAATAGTGCAGTGAGGTGACAGAAGAAAGAAGAAAATTGGAAACATGAATAATGTATGCTGAAATGAAAAAAAGGTTAATTAAAAAATTATTAATTTATTATTAAATTACTAAATAAAAATATTATTAATTGTTTATTAAATATTGTAAAACAATTAATAATATTCTTGATTAATATAATTATTGTTATTTTAACTGGATCATTAAAAAAAACGTTTACATAACATTTTTCTTTGTGGTTAGATTAATCCAAAAAATATTATGAATTTTGAATAAAGACAATAAAGATATATATATAATATAAAATACAACTTTATATTACTTTTAATTAGTTAAATAAACTGATACTTTGAATTTATTTTCCAGATTCTCTTTTTTGGAACACATTCTCATAAATAAAATATTTTATAATAGGAAAGTTTTAATCAAGTTATAATAAGAATATATTTAGTTTACTTATCTTAAGGTATCCTTAAAATTGAACAATTATAATTTTTACTTAATAAAATTTTTTTTTTTTTAATTGCACAATTTAATTTTATATATAACCTTTATTATATTTTAAATTAGTTTTAGTATACATTCATGTAGACTTTTATAAATCAAAATTTTATTCTATTCAATTTTTATTAGGTTACAAATTTAATTAATATTAAAACCTTACTACTTTTAGTATTGATACTGAAATTACTATAAAACTTAATTTTCTTAAGTATATTTATTCAATTCCATGCTGAAAACGTACTAACGAAATAAGATTTAATAAGTTACTTATTCTAAAAATATTGATATAAATTAACTTAACATTTCTGAATTATAAAATATTAAACTTAAAAAATTAGGATCAAAAAGTAGAATTTGAAACTTAAATTGAAAAATGCAGTTTATTCAACAAATATAAAGTAAAATAAATTTCCTCTTTAAATATGTATCTGAATTTTATTTATTCAAATATAGTATACATTAAATAATTTAATTTAACTAATCAAAAAAAATGTAAATTTAAAGGACAGCTTAAGATAAGTACTAAATAATATACATTTTTAATACATAAATTCAGTTAAGACCGAATTCATTTCAAATCAGGCAGGCTAGACTTGCTCGGGACTGCCAGTTATTTTCGCCTTTAAAATGTCGTTTTATAAAGAATTTTAGACGACACGTATTTTTTTATATTGATGAAAAATTTTTTTTTGAAGTTTTAAGGATTTTAAGTTTAAAGGTCGGAAACTTCGTTTCTAAGTGTTGGAACTTTATAAGTAATTAAGATAATTTATTTTTTCTTGTTGCATGTGAAAGGGATTTTGTTCGTTTTTACAAATCCATTGGAAAATTTTAAAAATATTAAAAATTAACAAAATAGCGGTCTTTTTACTAAAAAACTTAAAATGGAATTTATTCAAAAACCGCAACTTTTTTTTGCTCAAAACTTTTTTGGGAATTGTGGTCATAGATAGGAATATTTTTCATAACAATCTTATGATTAAACATTTTAAACAATCTAACTTGTGCCCGATTATGGTACAAAAGAAACATTTTTTTATATTTTTTTTTAGAAAAACATTTTTCTTAAGAAATATACTAGATATGAAAAAATTTCTCTAATAAAAGTTGTTTGTCTTTAAAAAATCTAAAATAATGTCTTTTGTTTTTTTTTCTAATTTGCGTTTTTTCAGTGAGTTTTTAAAAAAAATCGATTAAACTCTCTACCGTTAAACTCTTTTAAATATTAAACAAAAAAAAATAATGACATTTCCATGCAAAAAGAATGTAACCATTGCCTTTTTTTAATGAAAAAATATTGTTACCGACATTAAAAACGCAACAAATGTGAGCTTTTAATCAATTCTTTTCATAATTGACTGAAAAAACGTAAAACGTTTCCCCCTAAATTTTGTAGAAACGAAGTTTCCCACTTTTAAACTTAAAATCCTTATATTTTCCAAAAATAAAATTTTTTAGCAAAATAAAAAAATACGTGTCGTCTAAAATTCTTTATAAAACGACATTTTAAAGGTGAAAATTACTTTCAGTCCCGAAAAAGTCTAGCCTGCCTGATTTGAAATGAATTCGGTCTTAACCTTTCTTCATTATAAAATATTTGATTTATAAGGTATGACAAAAAAAAAAGAATTTGAAAGTTACATTAAAAATTGCAGTTTATTCAAGAAATGTAAAGTACTTAACATAAATTTATACTTCATATATATTTTATTATTTTCTTTATTCAAACCACATAATCTTTGTTGATTAAATTTATCTAAGCTTATCAAATGGAAAATGTAAACACTTCTTATTTTAGATAATCTAGTTAAATTAACATTATTTATATTATATCAATAAAAAACATATTAATCGTTTTACAGTGTTGACAAAACAATTAATAATATTTTTGATTTATTAATTTAATAATTAATTTACAATTTTTTACTTAGCTTTTTTTATATCAGCATACATTTCACTTTTCCAGTTTTCTTGTTTCTTCTGTCACTACACTGTACTGTTTACTCTCTAAATCTGAATTAGTTAAAAATAACTAATTACACTGAGAAAAATGTTTAGTCATAGCAACAAAAATTTGTATGAGCCAACCAAATTATTTGATTGTTATTTGATCAACCAAACTGTTTGGTTGAGACAATTAAATTATTTGGTTCAGTGTTGTTTGTTGGCACAACAAAAGCTTTTGGTTGTCACAACTATATTTTTTATTCGGGATAACAAAAATTTTGGTTGTCATAAAAAAATCTTTCTTTGGGAGCTTACTAACCCAGGTGCGAATTTTCGGTCGGCCAACACATATAATTACGTAATTCGCATGTTATAAATTTAATTACACAAATATAATTAGATGAAAATGTAGAAATGTAATATTAATGGAAATCTAGAACAGAAAAATTTTATTAGTCATGAAGATTCGTACTCAGGTTTTCCAGATGTCAATCCAGTAGGCTAACCACCAGCCCATGAGAGATATAAATAACCAATAAGGAATAAACCTTATAGCTAGACAGTTCAGTAACACACACCGTTGCACAGTGGGGCAAACGTGGAATTTACTGTTCAAAACCCTCTACAGCTTGTAATTCTTAACGGATTTTTTCAATTTTTCAAATGTTTTTTAATTGAAAGATAATTAAATTCTTAAGAGGTCTAGGAAGCTACTTTTTTATATTTAATTTTTAATAACTTTTTTTTTAAACAAAGTTGTAAAAACGAACTTTTGCAGTGAAACAATTTTTCTTTCTGGACTTTATAATGAAATTTTAACAGTTGACAGTTGTCAAAACAACGGTCCACTTTGCTAAAAACCTATTTTATTGGAAATGACACTCTAAGAGTTTTTAGCATCGCTGATAACGAATATAAAGTCAAATTGACATTTTGACAGTTGACAGCTATCAATTCAACTGGCAACTTCGTCAATAAGCAATTTTTTTATGAAAATAACAGTCTAAGGGTTTTTAGTATCGCTGATAACGAATATAATGTCAAATTGACATTTTGACAGTTGACAGCTGTCAAATCAATTGTCAACACTGCCAAAAAGCAATTTATTTTTATGAAAATGATAACCTAAAGGTTTTGGGCTTCTACAGTAACGAATATAATGTAAAATTGACATTTTTATTGTTGACAGCTGTCAATTCAACTGTCAACATTGTCAAAAAGCAATTTATTTTTATAAAAATGACGGTCTACGGGTTTTCGGGGTCTTTGAATTCCCAATTAAGGAACTTGAGTATAACATCAAAAAGCCATTAATGATGTTATCTCATGTAAAATCTTTTAATAAACTGCATTAATCATCTTCGTTTAAAAGAAGAAACTCACATTCGGGATCAACATCAAGTTTAATTTTCGTCCATTGTTTTCTGAAACTGTTAGTGTAAACATCAGAAGAGACTAATAGTTTATGAATTAAATCTTCATTAGTTGTTAGTCGCGTAATTTTTCGAAAGTTACCCTTTCGAAACTTTCTTATATCCTTGTTTCTTGACTCTGACGCTTCTTCTGAAATTGACCTATGGGGAGGTGAAAATATTTAATAACAGTTACTCCATGCACAAGTATTTTATGGACTGGTATGGGCATACTGTACCAGGAATCTACATATAGATTTGCAGTATTATTTAAAAGTTTTTGAAATTCAATTATATTTACTTTTCTATCACTAGACAATACTTTTAAAATGGTACTGAATGATTTAATTAAATATACATCAACTCTTGTAATTTTAGACGTTAATTCCGTATCCTCAAAAAATCTTCTGGCTGTATTGCCATCGTTTGATGTTCCTGCTCCTTGTTTTGCTCGATCGACTATCAAACCAGTTGTTTTTTTAAAATCAGAGTATACTCGTTGTTTGGCATTTTCTTTAAAAATTTTATGGTTTGGATCAGTAACTCTCCATTTGCAAAAATCGAGTCGATAAGATATATGCAAAATAGTTTCCATATATCTAATTTTGGCATGGAGTGTGGATAGATCGAATTCACAGTAATCTGTATAAATTTCTTTTAATCTTACCTTATCCAGTTCATTCATTTTCTTGGGCGTGGCTCCACAAAGGTAGCAAGAAGCTAAAGATTTAGTTTTAGATATTGCTTGACAAACTTTGCCGTCTACCATAGTAAATTTCATATTAACCTTTACATTATAAATACCTGTTTCCGTTTTAATTCTAGTTTCTTGTAGTTTTGATATCTCTTCTTTAATAGAATTCACTACGGTTAAAGTTTCTTCTTTGGTTTCTTTATCGAATTCAAATAAAATGGGTATACAGTTTTTCGGAGATGAAGGATGAGAATTGACCCAAGCATCCGAATTGTCCACTGTATTCCGAAGAAGCAATGGCACCATTGAGACTGTGAAAATACTTTTATCGGATGTATTTGAATCTTCAAACTTTTGTTTGTATTGGCCTTGATATGATGTTTCATCACAACCCCATTTTACCAACAATTCTAATGAATGAATATATTCTTCTTCACTAGAAATTGGAAGAGATTCGTCGTATGTTTTTATTAATCGTGATACGGTATTATCAAATAGCGACTGCAGATTCTGGCTACCTTCTCTGTCACTTACATTGAAGTAGGATAACACATTTTCTTTGCTACCGCAAGATTCTTATACGAAAGGTAAATATTAGCATTTCTTGAATTGGGTTCAATATGAATATACTCATATTGATGTTTAGTAAGTTTAGCATCTTCCACTAAAGCTAAAGCTTCGTCTACAGTATATAGAGTATTTTCACGAACATCATCATCACAATCAGTAAGTTCCTCATCAATAGATAACAAATTGCTTATTTTGTTTGCTAATTTTGTCTTACCAGAAGTCGAAATGTGGAATAAAAGACGTAGATAGGTGTTTTTTAATTTTTTCTTCTTCAATTGGAAGTAAACTATGCTCAGTTTTTATAAAGTTTATTAACTCCTCTACTGTTCCACTTTTATCATCAGTACGAAAATCAGTTAAAAATTTTTTCTTTACTTTGAAAGTATCCATAATTTAATACTTAAATTACTTTTTTTATCAATATATAAAATAAAACGCTTTAATTTTCAGCACGCAATATGCTTTCAGAAACTTATAATCTAACTAAAAAAATGTATAAAGAAAAACAATTAGTCATAAGAAATAAACACATTTACATAAAAAAATTATAAAAAACTTATAAATAAATATATACTTACCTTATAGTGCGAACAAAGAAAATATCATACAATAAACTGTATTTTAAAAACTTACACACTATCAGAAAGAAACCAAGGAATGCAGTATTTAAAAACTACACTGTACATTTCATTTCATTAATACATGAAATCCACTCAAGGTTCCATTTTTTTCATTCCTAAAAAAACGCATATTTTTATACGCCAATTTTATTTTTTCTGAATAACAAAATCAAAGCTCTCATGACATAAACTCTTATCTAGGGATCTAAACTAAAGCTTGGAATAGAGAAGTACAATTAATTTACTTTCATGAAGAATTTATTCGAAAAGAAACTTAGGCGGTCCACTCATGGTGACATTACCCTATTAAAAAATAAACAGAAAAAATTAAAATCTTGAAATAAAACTTAAGTTTTTCCTGTACTTATAGTTGTTGTTCTGAATAATTTTTCTTAAAAAAAAACATATTTTCTTTGATGAGCTAAATTTGAATAAATAAATATTTGTCGTTATGATTTAAAATTAATATTATTTGTAATACAATAAAAAGTTTTAATTTATTTAGTAATTATTTCAATAAAAACAGATTTCCTTATTTAAAAAAAAACTTTAATTTCTCTGTACATATATTATTAATGTCCTGAATAATTTATTCTTCGAAAAATTAATAGCTTTACAAAAGAGATAAATTAAGATATATGATTATGTAATTAGTATCCAAGTTTAATGTTATTTTTAATATAATTAATTTTATTTATTCTGAAAAGTTCTATTGTGTCTTTTTGAAATTTAAATTAACAATTTTTCTATGCTTTATTTATTTTTATTTTCAAAATAAACTTTTATATTTTTTTATTACTCGTAATAATTCGTTTTACAGACAGTTGCTGTACTTAAAAGCTAAATCTAAGTAATTGATTATTTAAATTTCTGATTTAAGTTTATATTATTTTTAATATAACAAAATTTGTTTAATTTTTTAAAGAATTAAAAATATTTTATTAAATTTTAAACTAGCAAAAATCTCATTCTCTGTTTTTTAAAACAAATTTAATTTTTTTATGTCACTACTTTCATTCATTCTGTACAATTACTTTGAAAAAGAGTCATTTCTATAATTGAATGATTTAAATATATCACTCAAATTTAGAAAAATTCTAATAACTATATTTTTTAATGTTTTATATATATTTAATTTTTTTTTAAGTTTAAATCAACCTTGTAATTTACAGACTTTGTTTTTTAATTTCATTTCAAAAAAAATGTTTTAGAAAAGCAAAGATAAATTTTTTTTAATTAAATTTTTTCTTAAATTTATCAAAAGTTTTTAAATAAACACATTTGATTGCTTTAAATTTTTATTTTTTAATTTTAAAAGTAAACTTAGATTTTTTGCTGTTCATGTTTTTATTTGTTTAAATGATTGTTTTTAGGGATAGCCGCTGTTTTATAAAAGCTAAATTTAAGCACAAAATTTTTTGAAGGTATGATTCAAATTTAATATTATCTTGAATGTACCATTAAATTTTTTTATATTTCTGAAAACTAAAATGTTTTTAATTCGTCTTTAAATTTAAAAAAGAATTATTTTCAAAAACAAAGTTTAATTTTTTTCTGTGTTTATTTTTATTTTTATTGACTTTAAATCCAAAATTATTATTTATGTTTTGTGAGTTAGAAGAATCATTTGGAGCAAGAATGTGTCAGGTTTTTAAATTAAAATTTTTTTAAAGAACACTAAACAAAAATGGAGAGCAATCAAACTTTATCTGAATTTAATTTTTGTTAATTAATTTTAACTTCTACTTTATTACAATAATTAATTTTTAAAAATCACTGAATAGCGGATGCGTTTTTCTTTGTTAATTGTATTTTAGTTTCTAATGATTAATAAAATAAATCTCAACAACTAATGATAAGAAACAATTTCAATTTGAAATGAAAATTTGTTAAAATAATTAGGAAAAAATTGTATTTACTTTTATTTTTAACTCTATATTTCCTTCTGTCAATAATCGATTGTCAAACCTCAGAGTGTGTTTTAAAATATAAAAAATAATCTTTTTTTTATGAAATTTTAATCCAAATAATTCATAAACTGGACAACTTACCTTCGCAAAAATTTAAAATTTTGTAGTTTTTATAAAAACTTAGACATGTGGAAAGTGTTAATTTTTTAAATCCTTCCAGAAAAAAGTTCTGTAAGTTCAAAACACGGTGGTCCTGAACACATTTTAACCCAAAGGTTCTGTCACTGTAAATTTTCTTTCATATCTTAAATCTGGACACTTTTCTGAGTATTTTGCAAAAAAAATCAAAATCTTTCATCGAGCCGTTTTTAAGAAAATCGATTTTTAAGGTTTAAATATTGAATTTTTAGCTTTTTATGAGAAACAACTTCTAGTACCGTAGTAAAAATTTATATAATTTACTAAGTTAATAAATTAAACATTTTCGCTAATAAAAATAATTTATTGAACTGTTTACTAAATTCTTTTAAACATTTTTAAATATAGAGAACATATACTAGTAAAGAAAATTAAATGTGCATACTGTTATATTAACACACGGCTTGCAAAAGTTTTTGCGGATAATTCGGGTTATTGTCAGAAACTTTATTTTTTTCCCACACACTTTGAAAGTCGTGATGCACGGCTTCCATTGCCTGCTCACTAAAGCGTCCTAAGCCAACTTGTTTAAGTCTGCAAAATTCTTCTACGTGAAGAATAATCGCGTGAATCTTAGGAGTAATGTTAATACCCAAATCCATGTAACTTGTTTTAAATGCAGCTATATAATTTGAAAAATTTGCATTCAAATCATTCCCGAAGCATGCATCGACGACATTTTTAAAATCTTAGAAAACTTTTACGTACTTTAAGATTTCTATATTTTTTGTTCTTCGGAGAAGATTCACTTTACATAAGAGTTTTCTGCACGAATTCCCTTTAAATTCTGGTCCATTGTGTGTTATCTCTCGTTGTATATGACATTCGCTTGCCCAATCTAAAGCCACTTTTTCGTGTTGTTTTAACGTACTCCGGAAAATTGTATTTACTCCACCTAACATCAAATGTGGTTCAGGTGGAGGCAGGAGATCCAGAAATCTTTTATCTACATCTGCGTTGAATAATGGTGGATTAATACAATTATTAAATTTTTTTGCATTTGTTTTTAATGAACCGGCTTTACACCATTTTTCATAATTTTCCAATGTATTATGGACTGTTCTGGCACATCCACATTCACCTAGCTCATTCTTTTTCGCGAAGCACCAAGTACAAGGAAAATTACTACTATGAGACATTATCCCAACCAAAATATTCGCCAGTTTTAAATCCGTAGCAATTGTGACATCGAATTTACTGATACTTAATTCAGTCCATAATTGTGAAACGTTGCTATAATTCTCTTGCGTACGAGGAGCCACAGCAAGTAAAAGGACTTTTTTTACACCAGAGTCTTTCAAGCGTTTGGGACCGATTCCTTCGTCATAATATCTGGAACGTTTAGTTATTATTTCATCACTCTTAGTTGATTGTATCGATAAGCATATTTTCAGGAATCCACCTCCTCCGTCAATTCCAATTTTTAAATGAGTTTCTCTAATACTTGTCTTGTTTTTTCGACGTGATTAATAAAAGCCGAAAGATCTTTACAAAGAATTATTGTTTTTACATCTTCAGAAATCGTGTTTCCTTTGACATGTTGTAAATTTAATTCTTTACAGCTAAAAAATTGATCAACAGAATGATTTGCAGCTACAAGTTTTTCTTGTAATCCTGGTTCAATATCAAGACAACTTAGTTAATACTTACTCTTTATACAGTTCGGTTACGTGTAAATTTTAACTGTGAAATTACGCGATGTTTTTCATAAAAAGCGAAAATTTCAATATTTTAACTTTAAAAATCGATTTTTTTAAAAACGGCTAGATGAAAGATTTTAAATTTTTTTGCAAAATACTCAGAAAAGTGTCCAGATTTAAGATATGAAAGAAATTTTACAGTGACAGAACCTTTGGGTTAAAATGTGTTCAGGACCACCGTGCAAAAATGTGTTTTGTGGTTAAATTTGAAATTTCACAATGAAATTTGTCAATAACAAAGTAAATATTCGTCTTCTTTCTAGTGATTAAAATGCACAAATAGATAATTATAGTAATTTTCGTTAATATTTGTTAAGTGGATTTCTAAAAAATATACTTTTAAATGTGCCAATAATTGACAGATTTTTTATTAACTTTAAGTTAATTTTATTACTATTATTTTTCATTTTACACAAAATTATATTAATGAAATTAAATATTTTGATACTGATTAAACTTTTTTTTTATAGCACAGGAATTAAATGTTTTTTTCTGAATTAAAAGCGTGTAAAACATGCATTAAAAACGCAATTTTTTTACCATGTAAAACAGGCTTGCTCGCCTTCGATTACAATTTACGAATGAAAAATAAAAAAAAAATTCAGCTAAAACAACTTCAGAAGTTGAATTTAGATACTTTAGTAATACATACAATAATTCAACGACACCTAACCCAATCTAAGGTTCCACACTGTGCCGAGGGATGGATGACACCAGGGATACAAAATCCGGCGTGAAGCTGCCGGGGATGGTGCGAACGTCGCCCAACCTACGTGCTCTTCAATTTGGCTTCTGTAAAGCGCAGGCGTTGGTTGCTGATGCCGGGGGCCTAGGCGACGGACGCACTGTCATCGACAGTGACACGTTCGGAGGTGTCGCGAGCGGTGCTAGGATACCGGGCGCCCTCCTAGTGTACAAATGCCTTACCCACATATTGGAGCTCTGTGTGGGTGGACCGTTTTTTCTCACAGGCTGGTGGGATTCATATGGATACTGACGATTTAAATTTAGATGACGATGTGCGCCAGGGGGCAGTGGTGAGGCACCGCCGGCAACGAGTGCCACAGGACCGGGTTCGGTAGGAACAAATCCATCGTTTTTGACGGTGGATGGTCAGAGTAGGTCGCGTCGCGGAAGTGCAACAAGTATTAATAGCGTTGGCAGCGCTTTCAGCAATCCCACAGCTGCAGACCTCGCATACAGCGAGGAAGAAAGGGTGAAGGCCGAAAATCTTCGCGAGAAAGAGGGGAGGATTTTCCTCGACATGGAAAACGAACTGAGGCTTATGATGAAAAAGCTAAAGGTTCAAAAGAACGTTGCGGCGGAGATCCAAACTGGATTGAAGAAATTCAACCAGTGCACCCCCGATTTACGGAAGATACATTT
Organism: Ganaspis brasiliensis; assembly: GCA_037103525.1. NCBI lineage: Eukaryota > Metazoa > Arthropoda > Insecta > Hymenoptera > Figitidae > Ganaspis > Ganaspis brasiliensis. The sequence continues at coordinate 1,493,874 of JAZKLR010000087.1, forward strand.
GGAGGCAGATGCAGCAGATTCTAGGCTTTATATTGGCCTGAAGAACTGCGAAATTGATCGAACCAAAAGGCAAAAAGTAAGAGAGCGCGTCCAGGCCACAGCAATGGGAGCTTTGGTCTTGGAGTGTAAGAGGAAAAGAGAAAACGGTGGAGGGTCACCTCCAAATACCAAGAAGCCCAAGAAGCCGTCGGAGACCTTAGCTGATAAGGTTGAGGCTCCGAAAAAGGTTAAAAGGAGGGAGGTACCTTCAATTGTTCCTCCCAAAGTAGTAGTGGAGCCGATGAGGCCCAAGAAATCGACGCTCTTAGTGAGGGTTTCTCAGGGACAGACATACGCCTCTGTCCTTGGGAAGCTTAGAAAGGAGGTGGACCCTGGCTCCTGTCAGTCCACGGTGGTGGGTGCAATGCCCACAAAGCAGGGTAACCTTCTCCTACGATTAGGAGAAGGTTCAGATGGAAAGGCCTTTACGGCCAAGGTTGCCGAGGCCGTAAAAGGCATAGGAACCGTCAGGGCCCCGGATGGACAAAGGGTAACTTTGGAGATACGAGATCTGGACGGCCTTACAGAAAAAGAAGAGGTAGTAGTAGCCCTCGAGGAGCTCTTAGGGACTCCTCGAGAAAAGAGGGAAGTCAAGGTCTTGGGTCCAAATGTTAGAGGGGTAAAGTTAGCAATCGTGGTCGTGGACCAAGATGATGCTAAAAGGTTAGAAGAAGAAGAAGAAGAAGAAGAAGGAAGGGTAAAGGTGGGATTTTTAAGTTGCCACATTAGGAGGAGGTTGATAGTGACCAGGTGACATAGGTGCCTGGCCTACGGCCACAAGAAAGCTGAGTGCAAGGGAGTGGACAGATCCTCGGCATGTTTCAAGTGCGGAGGATCTGGTCACATTCTTGCAGAGTGTACAAAAGAGGCACTTTGTTTCCTGTGCTCGAAAGAGCAGGGCATGACGGAAGTGTCCCATGTCGCAGGCTCGGGTAAGTGTGCCTGTTTCAGGAGAGTCCTGCAACAGTCAAAAAGAGAAGAGGCTTTGAAGCGTAACCGCTTCAGGCCCGCCTAATTCGCAGAAAAACTCAGATAGAGGAAGTTTCTTCCTTTTGAAGCATTTTTAGAGCGAATTGACGGTTCATCGAGTCCCTGGACCCAACTTGTGTGTGTTAAGGGCCTCCATGGCTGTCAATGATAGTAGGTCCCGAGGAGCGGAGAAAGTCGCTTTGGCGACAGAGTAGGGGATGAAAGACCACTCCTGATGGCGATACACGCGGAAAGTGCTAGCCGGGAGTGGTTTTAAGGTCCCTAAAAAAGGGTGTGTTTTTAGCGGGTCGGCAGAACATCGCCACCCCCGCATAACCCTGTAGTACGGGCTACAGGGTACCTGGCAGCAGGTTTTCACATCCTACGTAAAAAAAAAAAATACATACAATAATTATAGGTTTTAATATTTTTAAAAATATGCCAGCGATCACCTTTGGTCGAAAGTCACTGGTTTCACCCATCTATACTTTGATATTATATTCTTAACGTGGGATACCCAGTGAACTTGAAAAATTTTTACAATTTCAACGAAACATTTATTTTTCAAGTTAGAAACTTACCTTCAAGTAGTTTTGCTGCGTCACTAAATACTAACATATCTTATATCAACTGAACTAATGTCGGAAGTAACGTTAATAGTTCTTAATCCTACCCAGATAACCAGCGTACAATTACCGTACGCACCATGTACCTTTGCACTATACTAGTACTAAACGTGTATAAAGGTACTGATTTTCGAAGTACGGATACTAAATTGGTATAGTGCCAGTATGTATGTACATTTTTATTACATTTTTATTACATTTGTACGACGTACTTGAATCTTACTGTATTACACTTGTATGTAATAAATAGAAACTTTAATATTTTCACGTAGTACGGCGTACTAAATAAATATAGAGTCGTACTAATCCGCCATCTTGAAAAATAATTTGTCAGTTTAAGTACTGCAAGAGTATAATACAAGTATAGTACCAGTACATCATACTGTTGAATAAAAAAGAGTATGCATATACTGGTAATGTACCATTTTAATGCAAATATCTCAAGATAATTACGTTATACTCGTATAATACTAGTACAATGCGAAGGTACATAGCAAGTATAAAGCCGGTATACCGGGTATTTTGGATTAGTACGCTTGGTTATCTGGGTAAAGATAAATTTCAGTTTGATTTATCATTAAAAACTTCTGCTCTATGTGAAAAGTCCACACTATGTTAAAAAGTTGTTACAGTCCAATAATAACGTTTATTTTTCAAGTAAGAAGCTTATCATTAAGCAGTATTGTTGCAGTATTAAATATAAACATAAAGAAATGTTAATCTAACTGAAGTTGATAATTCAAAATTTTAAAGTTAAATGATATAAGTCTGCTACTGATTAGTTAGTAATTCTTATTGTGTTTTTAATGTGGGAAATCCACTTTAATTTAAACCATTTTTACGATTAATATAATTTTATTTTCAAATTACAAGTCTGCCTTCAAGCAATTTTGTTACATTATTAAATATTAGTTTAATAATTTATAAGAAATGTTCGTCCATTTCAATTTCAATGTCTAATTAATTATATTAAACGTTTAATTTTAACTGTTTCTAGTTTCATAGATTTAAAATATATTATTAAATATTTTCAACTTACTGAACACTTTCTTATTTTACAAATTTAATATTAATACTTGATTAATTTATTAAACCTGAGTTTCTAAAAATAAGATATAAACTTCTTCGTATTTTTGACTAGCCATAAATCGAAACCTATAAATTGTTAAATAATTTAATTGACAAATTAAAATAATATGTACTCTGAAAATTTGAATCAATTAAACTTTAATTATTAGGGAAAGTTCGGGAGAGTTGGAACACCTTTTTTTAAACCACTGTCAATTTTAAGAAAATTGACAAAAACATCAAATTCTTTCAAATTTATTTAATTTAAACCTTTTTACATTTTACCTTTTTACGTTAGTATGTAAAGCCATTTTAATTTTTTTTTTATTTTATCTAATTTAAAAAAAAATTGAAAACAATCGACAATTCCGGGAGAGATGGAATTGTCCGGGAGATATGAAATACAGTCTTGTTTTTTTTAAATGACTATGAACGGAAATTGATAAATAAATACTTAATATCATAAAATAAAGTGTTTTTATTATTTTTTGTAAATATCTTAAAATTCTGTTATTTTATAACTCTGTTGTTTCGAGCCCTTTGACTGATTTTTACAGCAGTTCTTCCGTCATTAATGCAGCTGTCATCAAAAATAGAGCAGGAGACGTAAAGTCATTTTTACACTTGGTGCATCGCAACAAATTCTTGCCATTTCCTTCTCCGATTGACACGTCGCACTCTAGACAAAATTCTATTGCAGGGACTTTTTCAACTGCACTGGATAGTTTTTTTGAACATTTTTTTCCGCTTACTGGAGAATTTTTCTTCTCTTCCCTTTTCTTAGTTACCTTAGAACCCTCGTTTTCCGCTTCCTCCACGTGCAACCTTTTACTCTTCGATTCCCTTTCGAGTGCCTTCTTTCGTTTTTTCTCTTGAATTTTTTCTTTTTTCTCTGCGGCTTTTTGTTTTTGCAAATATTTTTCACGTACTTTATCCCTGTTGCTTTTTGACGTTAAAAGTGCAGCATTGCTGCGATCTCATGAGCTCATCCGCGTTGCAGGTAGTTTTGTAATTGGGTGCATTGTCTTAAGAATTTTTTCAGACGTCACCGTATCTTCATGTGTTTCTTCCTTCTGAAATAGAAGCAGCAACACCTGTGTCCATTTTGTCTGTTTCTGATTCCTCGATGTAATTTTCTTCTTCGTGGTGTTCATTACTAATCGAATTTTCTGCCTTGTTCCAAGCTCCCCGAACGAGAGGACCCAGTTGGTACCTTAAAATTTTCCGCCCAATGTGTTGTTGAAGCCAGGTATTAGTCTCAACTTTAAAATAAGCTTTGAAGGGTTCGAAATACGCCCTGTCAAGTGGTTGGAGAGCATGAGTTGTATGAGATGGCAAAAATACATCAATGATAAATCATTTTTTCCGCACATTCTAGCAATTCTATAGAAGAACAGTGGCTGATGTGACCATCTAAAATTAGTACGTTTCCCCCGCCGGTTTTCTGGGTAAAAATTCTTCTTGAAACCATCTAAGAAAAAGCTCTGTGTTAATATAAGCTGATTTCGGGTTCATATAAACTTTAGAACCTGACGGTAGCCCATCTTGAAACTCCTTTTTCAATTTTTTTACCTTAACGTATTTCTCCGGCGGCAAGTCACCTTAAAAATTTTCGTGTTACTTTATTAGATTCAGTTCTATACTATAATCCACGGCCAAAAAAACATTTCTGGATTGGCTGTCCTCTCTAGTAACGCCCCTTACGCACACATTAAAGAAAATTATACATTTGCTAGCACTAAATTAGCATACACCAGGGATGCCAACACATAAAAGCCAACGACCAATCAGAGATGATCGCGGCGCAAACGTATATACACCCCTGTTCATAAATGCTGTCCTTCCGGTTTATTGTTAGAACAATAAACAAACAATAAACCGAAAGAACAGCATTTATGAACAGGGGTGTACGTGCGTTTTGTGACAGTCGTTTGGCATCCCTGAATAGAAACTTAACTTTCTTATATCGTCGGGGCTAGTGCAATACCGCGAATCTACATATTTCCATAAGAACTTTGTTGCATGGCAAATTGCACTAAAAATAACTCTTATGGAAATATGTAGATTGGCGGTATTGCACTAGCCCCGACGATATGTCATTCTATTTCTTGCGCAGCTTTGTTGTTATTTTCGTCATAGTGAATAATGATGAAAATGTTTCTTTCAACAAAACGGTGAAGCTTGTTATTCTAAAACTTTTACATAAAAATCTAATTGATTCTGAGAATAATTTGTTAGTTTTATAAAAAATTTGTAAGAAAAGTTCCAAAGATATTAAATAAAATGTGGGCTGCGCAAAGTTTTCGTGCATGTTTCCCATGTTAAATAGACAATTTAAAACATTAATAATATAAAAACGGTGAAGCTAGTTCAATTAAACCTTTGTAAGGAGATAAATAATAGCTTACTTAACTTATTTCTAAAATTTCAAGAAATTCCTAAGAAAATCATTTTGCCGGTGAAATACCTTAAGAATAATAATCGGTGGAAAAAAGCGACCGTCATGTCAGCAAAGCAACAAGCCACAAGAGTAACTGTTGTTAATCAATTAGATTCCAGACTCATCAATATTATGAATATTCTAAAGCTTGTCTTGGAGCTGAAATTTTGTGATTTGATTAAATAAATTAATATTGTTTATTTGCAACTTTTCATCTAATAGAGCTAGAGTGTTGTAACTTTTTCTTAATTTTGCAACTTTTCATGCTTATAAAAGCTTACTATTAATAAAAAACTAAAATCCACAATTATAAAAATTGTTTTAACAAATTAATATTCTTTATTTGCAATTTATCATCAAATGGAGCTACAGAGTTGAAATTTTCTTCTAATTTTACAACTTTCTAAGCCAATGAAAGCTTAATATTAATAATAAACGAAAATCCACAATTATAAAAATTGTTTAAACAAAATAATATTGTTTATTTGTAATTTTCCATCTAAATGTGCAACAGAGTTGATACTTTCTCTTAAGTTTGCAACTTTTCGTAACTATGAAAGCTTAATATTAATAATAAACGATAATCCACAATCACAAATATTGTTTAAACAAATTAATATTTTTTATTCGCAACTTTTTATCTTATTGAGCTTTAGAGTTCAAACTTTCATTTAATTTTGCAACTTTTCAAGAATATAAAAGCTGAATATTATAAATATACGAAAATCCACAATTATAAAAATTGTTTAAAAAACTAATATTGATTGTTTGCAATTATTTATCGAATTAAGCTAGAGAGTTGTAACTTTTTCCGAATTTTGCAAATTTTAAGCCTGTAAACGCCTAAAACTTATAGTCAAAGAAAATCCATAATTATTAAACACTTTCAAACAAATTAATATTGTTTATTCGCAACTTTAATACAGTTTGGAAACTGTATTACAATATTTATATTAACAATATTAATTTGTTTAAACAATTTTTATAATTGTTAATTTTACTTTACAATTAATACTGGGCTTTAAAAGGATTAAAAAATTGCAAAATTAATAAGAAGTTACAAGTCTGTAACTCAATTAGATGAAAAATTGCAAATAAACAATATTAATTTGATTAAACAATATCTGTTTATTATTAATGTTAATCTTTTGTAGGCTTGAATAGTTGCAAATTTAAGAAAACGTTACAACTCTTTAGCTCTATTAAATAAAAAATTGCAAATAAACAATATTAATCTGTTTAAACAATTTTTATAATTCTATATTTTAGTTTTTTTCAAATATTAGGATTTACTAAACTTAAATATTTGCAATATTAGAAAAAAGTTACAACTTTTTAGCTCTATTAGATGAAAAGTTTCAAATAAAGAATACTTATTTGTTTAAACAAATTAAAAAATACATTCAACAATTGTTAGTAACTAATTTTTATGTAATTAAAGGAAATTTTAGTGGAAAATGTTATAAAAAGTCGTAATGAATATTTTTGAACGATCTTACACGTTTTTTTGGATTATGAAAATTGTTTATGGTCCTTTAGAAAATAATTAATAATAAAAAATTTGTTAAATAAATTATTAGATCTTATTATTTAAAGTTTTCTGAGGAGAAACAGCTTTATCCGATCGAAAAATGTTAATTTCTTCCATTCCTGCACAAAAACGTGAGTTTTTGTACGCGTGAGCCATGGTTGAAAATCAAAGTTTTAAGGTGAGATGACGTCAGAGGGGAAAAAAGACTCAAGACAGTGAAACTCGTCTTCGCACTCGTTTCACTCGTGCTTCGAATCGTTCATCGAACATTGTGCTCGTCAAAAAACTCGGGTTTTCCACCCTGGGTGCATAATATACTATTTCATGCATTTTATATCAATTCTATGAAAAAGTTTGGGAAACTTTGAGCGCTTTCACTGAATTTCGTGAATTTTGAAATTGAAATGAAGGGAAATTGCATAAATAATGCCAGGTTGACGATAAGTTTAGTATTAAAACTATTATTTAGTAACAGTTTACTTATTTAAAAAAACTGGGAAGCCTAGGTTGGCCCCAACTTGCGCCCACTTACAAACTGGGAAATACTGAGAAGTTTTCTACGTGGGAACTACTTTCTAAGTAGTAACAACTACTTTTGTAGTTATTTTAACTACTTTTTCAAAGTAAATATAATTTTTTAAAGTCGGTTGGGAACCTATTGAATTACTCCAGGTAGTTAAAAAGTAGTCAAATCTACTACATTCTTTTAGTATACAGTGTATTGACAGAAGAAGCCAGAAAACTGGAAAAGTGAAATGTATGTTGATATAAAAAAAAGCTAAGTAAAAAAGAATAAATTAATTATTAAATTAATAAATTGGTGATTCTTCAGAAAGTGGTTACTTTGGACAACATTAAATTTTTAAATTAAAGATCTTTCTTCTTCAATATTATTTATGTAGTACTTATTAGAAATTACTAAAATAAATAATTTTATAAAAATTTGAGTTTAAACTCATGGCTTTAATCTTACATAAAAAAATTAAAGTTTTAAATTTTGAAGGTTAAAAAAATTAATTTAAAATGTTTAATTTTTTACCTTAACCGAACATCCCAAGAATGTTCTGTTAGTTGGAGGATGCGCTAAGATATCCAATGATTTTCTAGGATTATTTAATTATAAATTAAAATAAACGTATTTAATTAAATAATTATATATAAAAAGATCAATATTTTGTTAATAATCCAGGTTAACGATATTTTGAATAGAAAACAAAACACTATTTCCATGCTTTTTTAATATAATGAACCGGAGTTTGGGAGCGTTCACATATGACGTCACGAAATTTTATTTTTATGTTTAATATGAAGTATTTAATACTTAAAGTTCGAGGTATATGATTCGAAACAGTCCTTAATGTATTTGTTGTGCAAAAAATAAGAAAATTTTTTAATCACAGTGTATAATCTATTTAATAACCAAATATCAGTAATAAACACTAATGACTGCAAATTTAGAATAATAAACTGATTGAAAATTATTACTATTAAATTTTTTGTTATTAACGTTGAAAATAAAATTATAAAAATAGGGGGGGGAGGCGAGAAACGTGACGTACTTTTAGGGGTAGGTGTTTACTCTCACGTGACAGAGAGTGACAGGAGGGGGGGGAGGGGTCAAAAATTTGAAAAAAATGCGTGACGTCATTTGTGAACGCTCCCTTTACAGAAACTGGAGTTTACAAATCAAAGAAAATAAATTATTATAGCCGTAAAACTTAATAAAATAAGAAGACCTTTGCAGAATACTGCATAGATTTGCCTACTTTACATCACTGTTATTTTAATTTTATTTTAAATATAAAGAATTCAGTCATTTTTGGCGAACCGGAGTTTACATGTCATTAAAATACGCAGTAAATTAATAATAATTTTTAAATTTTAAAACTAAATATCCCATTTCTTCATGTAAGTATATCCATACGTCAAAGTGTTCATCTTACTAACATAAATAGTTAGTGAAAATCCACTATAAAAATGATTAAAATCGATGAAAAACAATGAAAATGTAAACTCCTGTTCCAAATAACGAAAAGGTGGAGAAAGTATTAAAAAATAATTTACGCAAAACTTATTAATAAAATCTGGAAGATAATACAACAAAAACAAAGTTTTTGAGGTAAACTGTCGATTAGAATAGATAAAAACATTTTAAAAGTATGTTTTAAGTGAAATAAAATGTATTAAATCTCACGAGTCCTATGTGGAGAACCTAGAAAAGTGCAGATTTTGAGTCATTTTTAACAATTCTATATCTTTTGATGTTAAAAAAAATATTTTTCAGTTATGATATTAATAAAAATGATAACAAAGAATAGATGTACAAAGTATTAAATATATTTTTAAATAATTTTGAAAGTTATTAAGTGGGGAAGTAAAAGTAACCACTCAGTGAAGAATTACCCAAATGAAAAATGTTATTAATTGTTTTGTCAACACTGTAAAACGATTAATAATATTTTTGATTTATATAATATAAATATTGTTAATTTAACTAGATTATTTAAAATAAGAAGTGTTTACATTTTCCATTTGATTAGTCTAGATAAATTTAATCAACAAATATTATGTAGTTTGAATAAAGAAAATAATAAAATATATATAAAGTATAAATTTATGTTAAGTACTTTAAATTTCTTGAATAAACTGCAATTTTCAATTTAACTTTCAAATTACTTTTTTTTGTCATACCTTATAAATCAAATATTTTATAATGAAGAAAGGTTAAGTGAATTTATATATTGAAAATGTATCTTATTTAGTACTTATCTTAAGCTATCCTTTAAATTTACATTTTTGTTTCTTTTGATAAGTTTAATTAAATTATTAAATATATGATAGATATGTTTTGATTAAATAAAATACAAATATATATATATATATAAAGTGTAAATATATTTTACTTTACATTTGTTGAATAAACTGCGTTTTTCAATTTAAGTTTCAAATTCTATTTTTGTTACTAATTTTTATAAATTTAATATTTTATAATTCAGAAAGGTTAAACTAATTTATATCAATATTTTTAGTATAGGTAACTTATTAAATCTTATTTCGTTAGTACGTTTCCAGTATGGAATTGAATAAATATACTTAAGAAAATTAAGTTCTAGAGTAATTTTAGTATCAATACTAAAAGTAGTAAGGTTTTAATATTAATTAAATTTGTAGCCCAATAAAAATTAAATTGATTAAAATTTTGATTAATAAAAGTCTACATGGATGTATACTAAAACTAATTTAAAATATAATAAAGGTTATTTATAAAATTAAATTGTGCTATTAAAAAAAAAATGTGTATTAAGTAAAAATTAAAATTGTTAAGATAAGTACTAAATATATTATTATTATAACTTGATTAAAACTTTCTTAATTATAAAATATTTTATTTATGAGAATGTGTTCCAAAAAAGAGAATCTGGAAAATAAATTCAAAGTATCAGTTTATTTAACTAATTAAAAGTAATATAAAGTTGTATTTTATATTATATATATATATCTTTATTGTCTTTATTCAAAATTCATAATATTTATTGGATTAGTCTAACCACAAAAAAATGTTATGTAAACGTTTTTTTTAATGATCCAGTTAAAATAACAATATTTATATTAATCAAGAATATTATTAATTGTTTTACAATGTTTAAGAAACAATTAATAATATTTTTTATTTAGTAATTAAATAATAAATTAATAATTTTTTAATTAACCTTTTTTTCATTTCAGCATACATTATTCACGTTTCCAATTTTCTTCTGTCACCTCACTGCACTATTTAGTCTTCGTTCTTTTAGTTTTTTACACTTTAATTCAATTTTTTATTTTTAGTTTATAAATTTCATAAACTGCTAAAATTCTATTAACCCTAAATCCGCGACGATTTCAAAATATAAACAATGATCATAATGATCACAAAGGCAAACTGACGTTTCACAAAAAAATTTGAAAATCGAACTTGCGTTTTCGTTTTCGGTTTCGTTTTCAAAATTACGTGATAAGGGCCCACCACTCTGGAGTTTCTGAGAAGTCGGCTCCAGCTGTTCTCCGTCGAGGAAGTAAGGGAATTCTCACAACCAATAAATACGACACAAACTATTTCAAATAAACTTCAGTATTTAATAGTTCACAACTAATCAGTTCTAATCACAAAGTCTCCAACTCAATCTCACAACTCAATTAAATTACAATCTAAACTCGCGACAATTCACCAACACGTGTAGTGTGCAAGACCGCCCGAAGCTGGCTCTACATGTGAACCTAACGCTGGTCCGTACGCACGTCATGCGGAAAGAAAAGGACAGAGACTCCCTCTGTCCTTTTCTATCTCATGCAAGACGTGCGTGCGGAACAATGTTAGCTTCGCATGTAGAGTCAGCTCGATTACAAGTGACGATGGCACGTGCCGACGTTCCTCTCGCCCCACAGGTGCGTTGCCCGCCGAAAAGTAGTTCCTCTCCTTTGACTTCCGATTCACCCTCCGCCCTCTTGTCCGTCCTTCGTCTAGGATTAGTTGTCACGCTGCTCGCGGATTTGAACCTGTAAGGCGAAAACTGACGACTGGCTCAGATGGGAAAGGGGAGAGGTGACTGCTGAATTCAGAATATTCAACGACCAAGAAATTAACCAAAATTTACGAGGGAAACCACTTATTAGCGGAAAAACGTCAGTCAGGCTCGTCTCAAGAAAAGTCGAACCCAGGCGCAGATGTTTAACTAAATATTTTCCCTTATTTAACTTATTCAGAATAATACTGCAACTCTTAAGTAACGAAACACTTCGTTACAAATTATTAAAAAAATGTTTTATTTTCTAAAAGTAGATGAAATTCTAAAGAAAATAAGATCTGAGTGAAGTGTATTAGTCCATTTTTCATTGTAATATATTAAAAATAGAATAATTCAAAGGAAAATAACAAAAGTTCAACATTATTATATTCTGTTCTTCCTAAAGTTTGTTTACCTTACAATAACCATATTTTCCATAAATTATCTATGATTCTAAAAAATTTTAATCTTTTGACTATTCCTTCTGTTAACAAAGTTTTAACTTCCGTAGTAAAATTGGGCAAAGACATTTCAAAAAAATGGGAAAAAATCGGTGTTGTCTACAAGATAGATTGTAAGAATTGTGAGTCAACATATATAGGCGAAACGAAACGGGCTTTAGGAGTACGTATGAATGAACATATAACAAAGAAAAATAAAAATTCAGTTTTATGTGAACACCAGAATAAACTTGGCCACGATTTTGATTGGGACAATTCAAAAATTATTGACTATGAACCTAATCGCAGAAAACGTTTAATTTCTGAAATGATTAATATCAAATCCGAAAATTCAACCATAAATAGAAAAGAGGATATTTTATGGCTTAATAAAATATATTTTCCATTAATAAAATTTCTCAATAAAAATCATTAATTTCTGATTTGAAAATTAAATTTGAATTTATTCTCTAATTTCTAATTTGTTTTTCGAACTTGGTTATCATGGAGAGTTAATTGTAAACAATGTAATGATACTAATTAGATTCAGTTTTGACTAAGACGTCGTCTTAGACACGTCTTTAAAAACGTAAATAAAAATTTTAAATTGTGTGTGTCTTCAAAAAATGTGAATTCTAAACAAAAAATGAGGATTTAAAAATTTATTACTTAAGGTAAATTTATATAATATATTTATAAACAAAAAAAAAAAAAAAAAAAAAATCTTGTAATTAAAAACAATTTTAATAAATTTAGCCTGATGAGGTTGCCGAACCAGGGCAACGAAACGTCGCAAAGTTGTTAGACGACAAAAAATTTGGAATATTTTTTCCACTGCCTTCCTCTGATCGTTCCTACTAAATCAATACAATATGGAAGGGATAAATTCTTTTTGTTACTATAAAAATAGAAGAACTTGGACTGTTTCATAAAAATTCAAATTTCTGACGAAATAACCATGGTTTCTTGAAGTTCCTATCCTTCTTTTCAAGGTTATTTTCTAAGAAATAAAACTATTATATAAGCATTAAAGTGCAATTTTTATCTTAGAATATGTAAGGCTTGAAATAAGGACCAAAAAAGATATAAAAATTATATAAATTACGTCTTGATATCAAATACAGCTATATAAAATATAACAAAGTTGTAGCTGTCAACAAATTTCGGAAAAAGATAATGTAATATATTTATTAAAATTTTTTAAATTATTTTTATGTCAATATAATGTTTTCAAATTTTTAGAAATTGTTTTGTCCGAATTTCGAGCCCTGCATATTCTAAGATAAAAATTGCACTTTAATGCTTATAAAATAGTTTTATTCCTTAAAACATTACCTTGAAAACAAGCATAGGACGTTTAAAATATCTTCGTTATTTCGTCAGAAATTTGAATTTTTGGGAAACAGTAAAAACAGTAACATATTGTTATGTTCCAACCAGGGATAAATGAGAATTCTTATATAGATGATCGCTGGTTCGTTAAAGACTGTGAGTCCTTGCCAAATCATTTGTTAAAACGAACCACTCGTTGAATGATACTAACAATAATTTGGACTCGATAAGAGAAGGAATTATTATTTTTTTAACATCAAACAATAAATACACTAAATTTATTGTAGGAAAAATTTAACTACAAAACCAATTCTATTAATAATAACAATTGTTTACAAATAATAATGATAGAGTAGAGTGGGGTGAAAAAGCTAGTTTTTAACTTCTTAGGATGTAAAATTGGTATTTGGGAAATCCTTTCCGAATTTCCAATTGGTTTTATAGTTCAATTTAACACCTGGAAACAAATTATAAGTTTCAAATTAAAAAAAAAACAAGAGATATATTGATAAATTACTGTTGACTGTCTTTTTTCCATGTTTGTTGAACAATTTTTAAAACTTTCAAATAAACAGCAACTGTAAAGTATCAAGGAAATAGAAAATAAATTATTATAGATCATTATATTTTTTATATGAAAAATTAATAATTTTAAAAAACAAATTTTAATAACAAATATAATGTATCTAATGTATTTAAAAAAATATATGCTTAATAATAATGAATAACCTGTTTCTTATTTATTTCATTCTGTTCTGTGAAAAAGATCTTGGAACTAGATGTAATTTTTATGCTTTACAGTGATCTAATCTTTTAAGACCACTGGTGGAGTAGACGTTTGTAATTTTTATAAAGTTGTTTGCATGTATTGTGGGAAAATAAAATATAAGATATTCTGCTTTTACAATAATATTATTGTAATATTATTCTACTTGCTGCATAACAATGTTTTTGAATCCACTATTGGCAACTAATGTTAAGACATTATTTTCCTAATCTTCGTTAACAAGTTGCGCTTGTCTTCTAAATAGCAAGCTTAAAAAGTGTCCTAAAACCATTGAACTGTCACGGAAAGTGCATTCTTGTGCACATAAATCGTGGAATTGCACACTATCAAGATGAAAACGTAGATTTACGTTCGCGCATTCTTCAATTGCATTCTATAAATTGAGCCAAAATCCGTGTACTGATTGTCATCGTAGTTCCATTACAATATTATAATTTGCCAGGAGATTTTCAAAATTTAGAAAATCTGGGGGCGTGTCACTTTTTCAAGTACCCTGTAATAAGAGAGATTTATTGAGCAAGCGTTTTGGCTAGTTGATTGTCCTAACGAAATATGGACAATTGGGCTGGTTGCTCATTCACCCAATGCATTGAGTCCAATAATCCACAAGGTATTTTGAGCTTAAAACTGGAGAAAAAGCGACTTAATATTGATAAAACACTAAGAAACGTTAAATTAAGCATAAATACACAAAATTAGATAATAAAAATACGTATATTAAGAATAAATAACATTTTCGAAAAGACGTGATTTATTGACACTCAGAGAGAAGAACACCTGACTAGCAGAATAGACGTAGCCAATCACAATTTAGTCTCTCGCGGTAGAAAGATTTTGATTGGCTACGTCTATTCTGCTAGTCAGGTGTTCTTCTCTCTGAGTGTCAATAAATCACGTCTTTTCGAAAATGTTATTTATTCTTAATATACGTATTTTTATTATCTAATTTTGTGTATTTATGCTTAATTTAACGTTTCTTAGTGTTTTATCAATATTAAGTCGCTTTTTCTCCAGTTTTAAGCTCGAAATACCTTGTGGATTATTGGACTCAATGCATTGGGTGAATAAGCAACCAGCCCAATTGTCCATATTTCGTTAGGACAATTGAGCAGAGGGCTTGCTCAACTAGTCAAAACGCTTGCTCAATAACCCTCTTATTACAGGGTAGTGAGGGTCATCAGGGCCCTTATCACGTAATTTTGAAAACGAAACCGAAAACGAAAACGCAAGTTCGATTTTCAAATTTTTTTGTGAAATTTCACAAAAAAAACAGGGGACAGTCTTTTGTTGGCTAAAGGTTAAAACCAGAAGCTAAACATGAAAAGTCGGGGTTTGGCTGCAAAATTGGAGGCTAAGGGTGCCGTCTCATGTTAGGGATTAATGGATCAGGGATTAGAATAGACCAATCAGAAAATGCTCTCCAATGTGACCAATTATCTGATTGGTCTATTCTAATCCCTAATCCATTAATCCCTAGCATGAGACGGCACCCTAAGAGGCATTACTCGAGGCTAAGCGGAAAAACTCGAAGTTAATCGAAATAATCGTGTTAAGATGGCTGACAGTTTTATTGGAATTACTTACCAATATTTGTTAATTCGTCGCCGACGGGTGTCGAAAAGCATCTTAATTGTCAAATTGTTTATAATATATTTATTTTTATATTCATAATGAATATTACTTAACAATAAACTGTGTAATATTTATATTAAAATAACCGGCAAGAGAATGTAAACAAACTGTCACCATAAAATATATAACACAGTGATGCAGAAATGCCGGAGGCCGTGACTCTAGATGGACAACTCGTTTGTCTAAACCAAAGAAAGGCATGTATGGTTGAAATCCCATGGACGCGTAAGGATAAAGACAAATGCTGAGGATTAAGCCCAAAGCACAACGAATACGGTTACGGGAGCAGGGCATGAGATAATAAAGGACAGAGACTGTTTCTGTCCTTTTCTGTCTCATGCTCTGGTCCCGTAACCGTATTTCTATCTGCTTAGGCCTTTAAGTGATCAATTAGGAGAATAGAATAAACCGCAATCAAAAAATAGTTTTCAACGTGACCAATTATCTGATTAGTCCATTCTATTCCCCTGATCCTCCGGGTGCATGAAATTTACCATAAACCCAAAAAGTCGAATATCCAAATAGTTTAAATTCAAAAAATCAAATATCCAAACATACCAACACATTTCATACATAGGAAACTCATAAAAAAAATAATTCTACCTTTTGAAGATAAGGAATTTTTTAAACATTTGTTTTATGGAAACAAATGTGCCTACGAGAGTCAAAATTAACTCCCGTTTTGACATTGCAAGATTGTCCGTAAGGGTAAAATCCCATGTGGGCAGAAAGTGTTGAACCGAAAGCAGAAATCATGAGAGTGAGAGAGGTAGGTACATATCACTGTCTCTCTCACGATTTTCTGCTTTCGGTTTTGCGCTTTCTGCTCACAAGAGATTTTACCCTAAAAGATGGCCGCCGCTTGTCAGCTGGGCACGGGCTACGTGACATGGGCCTCAAGTGAGATGGCGGCGGCCATCTTTTACGGAATATCTTGCAATGTGAAAACGGGAGTTAATTTTGACGCTCGTAGGCACATTTGTTTGCATAAAACAAATGTTTAAAAAATTCCTTATCTCAAATACTTTTGTCTACCATATCCCTTTTTTTGAAAAAGTGTCCAGTGCTTTAAAAAAAAATTCATAAAAGGGAAATTTTCGAGCAAAGAAGGAAGAAGTGTTTCTACGCCACTCTCAGCTTTCGGGTTCCAACATCCTTAAGGATTAGCAAGTACGATTCATTGTGCGTTAGGCTAAATTTTTAAAGATTTTTTTCATATGACGTTTCTACCTATAAAATTTGTTGGTATAAGTACATTTGAGAAGTACGCGTAATTAAAAATGTCTATAATGATTTTAAGTTTGGGTCCCTCATCCAACACATTTCATAGTCAGTAATCTTAAGGATGTCTTTTGGACATAAAAGCCGACATAGGACGTCTTTTGGACATGTGTGCCCACTGGGGTTACTCAACCATCGAAAAACAGCTCTTGTAATTTGTCGATTACTGCTGAAGCTGAGAAAGTAAATATTATGAATTGCTAATTTCATTAGGTGTTTGAAGTATTCTTCAATCTTGGCAACCGTGTTTTCCTTTACCTTTGTAAAGTGCCCACACAAAACTGGAACTTCCCTGAACATTCCCAACATCATTCAGGGACGTTTCAAAACTTTCAGTATAAGGATGGGAATCGAAGACGTAAAAACGAATATCAATTAATCGATCGAGTTTGTAGCCTGACAAAAATCGAATTTATTCGATTTAAAATCAATTTTAATTCGAGTTTTCCATTGCAGACTTAAGAATCGATTAACATTATTCGATTAATCGAAAAGTAGTATTCGATTTTTGCGTATATTCGATTTCGGTTTTACCATCCCTATTTCAGTAAGTTTAGGCCAAAGTGGATAGAAATACGGTTACGGGACCAGAGCATGTTACAGAAAAGAACAGAAAACAGTCTCTGTCCTTTATTATCTCATGCCCTGCTCCCGTAACCGTATTCGTTATGCTTTGGGCTTTTGCTGGAAGTTCCAGAACTTTCCTGAAGGTTGGGAATGTTCAGGAATGTTTCGGTGCTGTGAGAGTTATAAAGTAGGCTATTTATCCGAAGACTATGATGGCCTGTTTACACCTTCGAAAAAAAAAATTTTCCGCATTGGAGGGAAGAGAACAGACTGTGTATCTGTCCTCTTTACTCTCATGCAAAAAAAAAAATTTTCGAAGGTGTAAATAGGTCATGAATCTACAAAGCACTAAGTAAGTAGAAAAACGAATTTCAGCATGTTTTTCTGACGCTCTACAAATAGACAAGTAATTACATGACGTGTATTACAAACGTAAGAAACTTACGTAATATACGTCAAAAATTAAAAGTTACGCGTAATTTCCCAACTCTGGCAACATTGAGAAGGTTTAGGCAAGGTAAAAATGCCTTGTCTCAACCTTGCAAATATTGCTGAAACATCCGGTGCTGTTCGGGCAGTAGGTAAATTGTAGGTAAATTCTATCATTGGTCGAAAAGAGCGAGCTAATTTAAAAAATGTTTGGTTTAAAAGCATTTCAAAATGGAACTGCCATTTTGGACCAATGAAACTAACTTTTTATGAACGTCCGTTTCCGGAAACCCGCGACCAAACAGAATTTAAGTCAACATGTCTCAACTCTTCCTTCAGTATCTACAGTGATTGGTCACATTCCTAAACAGCTATTTACGGTGTGCGCAGAATGTGCACGACGCATTGACCAAACTGCTACTTTTCTAGAAAACTCCCACCATCACGATTGTTTTCCTGCGTCTTGTCTTCTTGCAAATACAGGGGTAAAATACCATGGATGCGCAAAAGGTCGCTTTTTGCGCATTGCATTGAGGGGGAAAATGATTTTTTCTAACACACGCACCGAAAGTACAATCTTTCTTACCTGTGAAGAGGTCAGAAAGTGAGTCTTTCCCGGCGACAGGGAGGGAATGTTATATTTCTTCCCCATGACGTCATTGACCGGGAGGGAATGTACATTCCCTCCCCGTGACGTCATTAACAGGGAGGGAATATACATTCCCTCCCGGTGATGCTATTAACAAGGAAACAAGTGTTTCATGATAAAACCTTCTGAGAACTAGAGTTTAATGACAATGACGCATGCAAAATAGCGTTTTATGATAATCACGCATGCGGAATAGTGTCTCATGAGAATTACGCATGCAAAATTGTGTTTTATGATAATGACGCATGGGGAATGGACAGAAGTCCAAGCGCATTTTCTGCTGATTGTCACTTTGCGAATGTTAACTAATTTTTATCAGCAAATATTTTTATACTTTCGGTATACATGTGTTAGAAAAAATAGTATGTGCAACACGGGAGAAAAGTGATTATCGACTCGTGTGTTTGCATCCCTCGCCTTCGGCTCGTGCTACAAACTCACACTCGCGAAATCACTCACTTTCCTCCCTAGTTGCACAATATACTATTGTCCAACGCCTTCGGTGGAATTGAACTATTGTACGCTAGGCACCAATGGAGGAAAGTACCTCATTCCTCCACTGGTGGTTTGGCCAGTGGAGGAATGAACAAACCCTTATGAAAAAGTGTGACATGAAAATAATGACACAGATGCGTGTCATTACTTCATAATGTCATTGCGTGTCATCATTTCGCGACTACACGAAAAAAAATCACATGGCAAAGAATGCACTTTAAACTTTTAAAAACTTTTTTTTAAAAACTTTTTATTATTATTAGTTTTATAATAATTTCGTATAAACATACATTGTGCACCATTTTGGGGAGGAAAAAATTTACTGCGCAGCCGTAGGTGCAGTAGAATAAGTAGAATACGTCTGCGCATCCTGGCATTTTCATGTATGCTTTGCCGTGTCATTTTTTTCGTGTGGTCGCGAAATGATGACACGCAATGACACGAAAGTAATGACACGCATCCGTGTCATTATTTTCATGTCACACTTTTCCATAAGGGAATACTGTAAAAAAAGGTTTTATTATCACATTGCCATCAAAATAACTATCAAAACTGCACAGTTTTGTCGATTTATGGATTTACGATTATGGTGTGCCCACAATGAGTTAACGCAAGCATAGACAAAAGTATGAAGTCTCATGAATGCGTTTTAACGTCCCTTTTTTAACTAGACCATGAGGGCGAAAGTGACAACAGTATATCTCCATCACTTTCGCACTCATGGTCCAGTTACGAAACGGACGAAAAAACGCAATCATGGGACTACACCCTCAGAGAAACACATATATACTTTTATTAGCAAATTGCAACGTAATACGCGTCAATAGGATTTCACCTTTACCCCCATCTAGATAGAAGATGATTCTGCCGTTATGCGTAAATATGCGGAACGCAAAGTTTTCTTGTCGACCAAAAGTACCATAAATCTAGGGAATTTTCATTTTTTGATACAGTGTTATGGTTGGCAAGTGGCAACAAACATTTTAGGTTATGTATCATGTAAAACCAAACGCAAAGGAGAACAAAAAATGGACATGAATCATAATGGCTGATTAGCATTATAGATCTTAGCCGAGTAAAATTTAGTTTCAAGCGGCAAATATTATTCTGCCACTAAAGACTAAAATTTGATCTGCTAAATTATATTCTGCTATTATGCTCCAGTTACTACGCCCCTAGTGTAAAATATTGAATTGTCCGTCCTTTCTCTCTCACAGTTTATGTTTGCGTATACACACTAACGTTCAATGAATCGTAATCGCTAATCTTTAATCGTAAGAGTGAGAGGAAGCAGGACAAAAATATACGTATGTCCTACTTCCTCTCATTCTTACGAATAAGGATTTGCGATTACGATTCATTGTGCTTGGCTTAATATACGTACGTAAAATATGTCATAAGCCCAAAGCACAACAAATCAGGGTTGCGCTAGTAAAATACCTTAGGTAAATTACGTGGTACTTTACGGTAAAATATCTAGTAAATTACCTCAATAATATTTTACATAATGTATTTTTTTGGAGTGGGGGGTGAAATACGGTATTTTACTTACGTAAAATACCTGGAAATTACGTAAAAAACTTCGAGTGACGCGTCACTGCACAACCCTGCAACAAATACGGTTACGGAAGCAGGGCATGAGATAATAAAGGATAGAGACTGTTTCTGTCCTTTTCTGTCTACGCACACAATAAATCCTCCATTCACGTATATAACGACACTAGCACTGCGATAGAGTAGAACAGTTAACTTTGTATATCCAGTCAATGCATTACGGCTTGGCCCCCCTTGGTATATTATGTGCACAATCCTGTTCCCTACAAGTGCACGCGTAACGAGTATGGGGATCTTGATTTTTTGGATAATGTGTAATCAAGAAAAGTATAAAGTAAAATAATTATATTAATACATAACAAATGATGAAATCTTAAACAATTTTCAAAATAATCAATCTTTGCAAGTGTAATTATACGTTTGTCAATTCTGACATTTTTAGGTTATGTTGCGAAGAATTCTAATAATTTTTAGGACAGATTTCAAAGTTGTGGTGTATGATTTGAGATTATATTAATAAGCTTAAACTTAATTCATTTCATTATTAGACACACAAAAACATAATTATTTTTTTAAAATCAAAAGTATACAATTTTTTATTCTCATATAAGGGTACAGGCATAGGCTGGAGAATAGGAAAATAAAGGAATAGAATAAACGAATCAGATAATTGGTTACATTGGAAAGCATTTTCTGATTGGTCTATTCTATTTCTCTATTCTCCTACATGTGCCTGTACCCTAATGCGTCAAAATAAACCAGCTGCCTGCTACTGTTCTGCCTTATGAGTTGAGCTTTACATATCAGGATATCCATACTGATTAGCTGATGGGATCTACACGTAATAAAAGCGAACCAATAAGATTGTTTTTTTTTTGTTTTTTAATAGAAATCTTACTGGTTCGCGTTTATTACATGAGGGTGGAATCAGCAAGACTCCGTTTTGCATTTGGCTGTGATGAGATAGAGAAGGACAAAGTATATGTGTGTCCTATTCTTTCTTATTACAAGGCAACGAAAAAGGGAGTCGACGGGACTTCTCCCTGATAGTAGCTCATACCGATGGTTGCATTCTCCTTTGTGCCGTTATGAGATAGAAAATGACAAACTATACATCTATCTTTTTCTTGTTCTTTACAACAGAATGACGTACACATAAGATTTCACACTAACGCATCCAAGTTACTTGATCCTCCAACCCCCATCTACATGGAAGCTGATTCTGTGGTTATGAGCACATACGCGGAATATATAAACATAGATAGAATTGTGAGAGAGACAAGGACAGACAATGTTTGTTATTGTTGCCGTCCTTTTCGCTCTCATTGGCTTTACTGCGCGTTTTGACGCTTGACGCAGAATCAGCTTCTATGTAGATAGGGGGTTACCCCCTATCCACATGAGAGATTCTTTTGCGTGAAAATTAGAGACGTCCTACTGCAGAAGGGGAAACATGTCCCAACTCTCCCTTGAGGATCTTTACCAAGAACTTAATGGAAAGGACTGGGGTTTCAACGGACAACTAAGAGAATGCAATAAATTTTGCAATAAGTAGTAAATAAAAATTCTATTTTTCCATTACAACACTGAACTCAATACATTTTATTTACCTTCATTAAATATACATATATATACATATATAAATAAAATTTATATAATGTACATTTCATTTTTAACAGACGGTTCTTGAATTCTCACAATTTTAAAATTATTTTGAAATTTTGTTTTGAGAATGATCCCTAAACTAAGTCTTGTAAATAACGGTAAAGTGCGCAACGTTCTTAAGAAACGAAGTAATTGAATAAAATGTTTCGTACTTATTTTTTTTTTTTTGATTTTCTATTCAAATAATCCCTCAAAACTGTTGTCAGTTCTGTTATACAGATAATTTCGTTAATAGCTAGTATTTAAACGTACAATTTCAGGTAAAAT
Organism: Ganaspis brasiliensis; assembly: GCA_037103525.1. Classification (NCBI taxonomy): domain Eukaryota; kingdom Metazoa; phylum Arthropoda; class Insecta; order Hymenoptera; family Figitidae; genus Ganaspis; species Ganaspis brasiliensis. The sequence goes on from JAZKLR010000087.1 coordinate 1,516,189, forward strand.
TAAAGATAAGATTTTCGTTTCTTAAAAATGTTACGCACTTCACCATTGTTTTTTCAAAGCTTTTGCTTTGTGTACCTTTGTAACACTTTTATTAGAGTGGGTAATAGACTAAATTATGCTTTGGGAATACTTTTTTTTCAGGTACATTATACAATGCTACTTTAAATGTTTTTAAGACAAAACAAAGCGAAATATCCTACAACTAGTAATAAAAAAAATCTGCCTTAATTAACTTTCTTCTTACCCACAATGACTTAGACAATATTATCACAAAGTAATTAATAAAAGTTTCTCTTCTCTTACTCCAGCGATAAATAAAACTTTGCTCAAAACAAGTGTTAAGACAAAAGTAACATACATATAAATGAAAATTTATATTTTAACATTTTTATATTATATTTAACATTTTTCAAGTTAAGTGAACAATATAAATCTTAACAAAAGAATTTTATTCCTTGTCGAGCAACTTTGTAGTTTTTAAAACATTTGTCAGGGTGACCATTTTTAATATTTTTTTACTAATATCTTTAGCAGCGACATCCCCCAAAACGGAGAAAGAGAGAAAAGCAACTTGCTGTTCACAATCTTTAGGAAATTCAACATTAAAGATCCAATGAGCCGCTATTAAAAGGATAATAGCTTCAAAACCTTTTGCAGTGAAAATTGAAACCTTATCTATATAGCACATTAGCGGTAAAGTATCGTAAGAAATGTTGGAAGTCGCTATTAATATTGCATCTTTATCAATATTGGGCAATATTTCCGCTAATGGTGTTCCATCCTGTAAAAAAATATCTACATATTAATTAAAGAAAAATTGAAGACCGCTCCCTATTGGAAATTCCTATAAAGCTCCCTTAAAGGTTTCCATATATAGGGACCTACAATCCATTCTCTCAAGATTTTCCTGTAAGTAATGACATAGGGTCCTGCGTAGGATCCTATGTAGGGAACTAAGTAGGTACAATATGTTTTTAAATGTACTGTTTTCATTTTAAATCAAAAACTCGTAATTTTAAAGGTTAATACATTTCTATGAGCTTAATTTAGAAGAAAAGAAACTAGTGAGCAGATGTAGAAGCTATACACGGAGAGAAAATTTGACAGGATTTACGTCAACTAAAACGGGATAAATAGTTTCGATACACCATCGAGGCAATACCAGTTGAAGAACGACGAACAAAGGTTCATATTCGAAGCCCGCTATGTTCATAGTCTATCGGGGCGTATGGCCACAACGATCAACTTCTCATGCCTCGAAAGTTAGCGGATTTTCTCCTGATCGTCGAGGCATGAGGAGTTGATCGTTCAGGTCAGACGACCCGATAGACTTATCGACATAGCTGGCCTCGAATATCAACCTTCTTTTCGTCGTTCTTCAACTGGTATTGCCTCGAAGGTATTGAAGCTATTTGCCCTAGATTTACTCGACGTGAATCCTGTCAAATTTTCTCTTTGTGTAGAAACCGTAAATTCTTAGTGCGCATCAAGTAATATTTTCGGTGGTTTTAGGAGCCTACTCCTATATACGTTTCTACTTAGGTTCCTATACATATATAATCCTACGTAGGACCCTATGTCATTACTTACAGAACACTCTTGAAAGGATGGATTACAGGTCCCAACGTAGGATCATATTTAGGAACCTACCTAGGTACCTATGAGTAAACCTTTCGGGAATCTTTGTGTGAATTTCCAATAGGGTTGACAATTTTTTCAAAATCAATCAAATTCATCAACATAAATTTCTTGAACATGACTGCATATTCGGTTGAAGTCGAGAAAAGGAAATAGGTCACTCATTTTAACCGAATTACATATTTATTTAAGACTGATGGATTCAGTTCAAAAAATACTTTCACTTTTTTTCCATCTTGCCGGTTTGTTGATCCTAACAGTCAAAATAAACTAAGAAATATCAATTTATTAGAAAATATAAGAGTGGCTCTGGCGAGAGTAATGCACTGTCCACTACTTACACCTTTCCCATATTTCTAATAAATCGATATTTATTGACTCATTTTGTCTTTTCAGATGAAAAAATCGCTAGACTTGAAATCAATTGTGACCATTTTTGGTTACAGACATGATCAGCCTCATGCGACAATAAAAAACATGTCTAAAATGCTAAGGGGTAAAATTACATTGAGTGCCTATTAACATAATTGCAGTATTTTCCTTTCAGGGTTTACATGCGTTTTGAATTACTGTCGGTAAGTGACCTGTGCAGACCATTAGAAATTGACTGTCGATTAACAGGATGTACTCAGGAGAATTTTTTCTACAGTTTTTCCTCTCCACTGGCGAGGAATCCTAATAAGGCCGAAAAACGAGTGTATAATTTGAATAAAAAAAAGAGAAAAATAATTTAAGAAAACATTGATTTTTAAAGAAACTTTGCTTTCAATAATACATATCAGCAACATATTGTACCAAAGTTTCTATTCAATCCGACTTTGACGTTCAATATCGCGTTAACAGAACTAAAGAGAAATATTAAATTAAGTATACTAATAGAAAAAAAATCTCACCTTTCCATTTTAATAATTTACTTTGGAATGCAAAAAAAAACGATTTTTATCAGAATGGCAAATTTATTTTGAATTTAAAAAAAACCGAGGTCAACTTTTAAAAACATTAATAAATAAAATTCACTAATCGTATGAGCATTAAGAACTGTGTGAAACTGTTATCAGCTTCATTTTTAAGTAAAATATCAACGACTAACGACGTAAATATTTTAAATACGATTTCTGGTGGTAGTGTATACGTAAACGTCGAGTTCTATATTTCGTTCTTTATTTTATAAAATATACTGCTATTGACCAATACATGCATTTATGCGAACTGTTACCTAAAAGTTTAATGCTCGTATCCACATAGGTTTTCTTATTTTACTCAGATATAGGACACAGCACAATAGATTTCTTGAAACTTCTCTGACCCTGGCAGTTTCAAGTTTCGAAATATTCCAATGAATGTTCAGGCAACATTGGTGCAAGTAGTAAAATGTTCTCTTGTAAGCCAATATTGACACAAAACTTAAGAGAATATTTCATTGTAATATTTAGACAATTTTCAAAGTTAAATGATGAAAACTGGCCTATTTTTGCTCCCATGGTCCGTAGCGCAGTGGTCTTGATTTGTATATTAGAGTTCAAAATAGAGTAGAACATGCAAATCTTATCCGATTTTTAATTTCTTTTTTTTGCAATATTCATTATTAAACTTTTAAGAGATCGCTAGTGGCAAATTTTTCAAATAAAGCTTCAAAACTTTTTTATTTACTTATAAACATTGAAGAAAATAAATTTTTTCTTTAAAACACTGCTGCTTTGTTAAATGATAGTCACATTCATTGAGAAAAAAAAAGAAAGTAGTTACAAGTTAATAGCTTCTTGAAAAAACATTATTGAACAGTGAAAATTAAAAAAAATCCACTTGTTATAAGCGAATTAGTGACCAAATATTTTATTTTTAATAAATTCCTGTATTTCATAGTTTTAAAATTATATTAATAAAAAGGGGAATATATTATAACATCTTGCGTTCAAGAATGAAAAAAAAGAATTATTTATCCATTATTCTTGTTAATTAAACAATTATGATATAGAAATAAATAGTAGAGTTGTTTCTGAAAGAACATACTTCACTTTTTCTATTAGGACTTTTTAAGTTCTAGGACTTTTTAAGTTCTTAGAGTGGACATTTTTGTTATTTGCACTAATGTTGCATAAATATTCATTTCAATTTTCTAACCCATGTGATCGCGCAAAAAGCCAACTAACGCCGCGGAAAGGACTATTCTTCTTCCCCAATGGGAAACTAACGATTGGCGCATTAATGGACCAGTATTGGGAGCCAATGGTGCCAATATTGGCGCATTAATGGAAACCAATATTGGACCACAATTGGTCAATCCTTGGGATGATAACGGGTTTGCCAGTCATTGGCAGCCATCATTGGTTCAATATTGGTTGCCAATGATAATGCCAATAAATAAAATTTTTTAAATTAACAATATTAAAATCTATATTTTTATATTGTTAATTTATTTATTGTTTAAAAAAATTTTTTTTTTAATAAATATTTTAATTTATTTATTAATGCATGTCAAGTATTGGTACAATAATTGGCTTTCAATATTGGTCCATCCTTGGGAGCCAATGAATAACCAACAATCTTATTTTTACAACTCTATATGGAAACAGAGTTGTTAATTTAATCTTCAGCTAATATTTGACAATGATGATTTGAGTGTTGGACACATTAGAAATGTATTTTCAGAGGTACGGGATCAGGTCTTATATAAAAGAGCTGAAGAAACTCGATCGTGAGAGAGGCTGACCGATGCGCGCCCTATGCCAGTTTCCGAAACCACAAACGCGTGAGAATCCTCGGCGCGCAGACGCGGCATAGATGCGGCGGGAAACTTCCACTATTTGAATTTGAATTTTTTATGCATTTAATCAAAAACAAGAAAAGAAATATAATAATACAAAAATTATACAAATTCTTAAATTTGTATAGTTTTCTGATTGTTATTAAAAAGTAATACGCTTAATTATAAAGAAATACTTATAATAAATATCCTCCATAAATAATTGTTCAATTCTTGAAGATTTGAAAAACTCTTAAAGGTGTGTCCTAAGGTTAAAAATTATTGTTCTAAATCTACTTTAATCGATTTTCATGTTATAGAAATTATTTAAATAAATTAATTAGTTTTAAAGAAATCAGAAAGAAATTAAATTGATGAAAAAATAAACATTTAATATTAAAAATAATATTAATAAAAATAATCACATTAAAACTTTGCTTGTAAAATAAACAGAACAAAAAATTTAAAATTAAAAAATTAATGAACAATTACAAAATATTAAAGAAGACTTTAATTTTATTAAAATGTAAACTTAAGTCACATAAATACAAATATTCATGTAAGTATTTAAATTTTAAATTCACCATTTTTTCTGTTTAAATTTAAAGTAAAATTTAACAAATTGTAAAAAATGATAGTTAATAAATATTTAACTTTATTTGTTATTCTTTTCGTTTTTCACATGCAAAAAATAATCATTTTTTTTATAAAACTAAGAAACAAATTCTCTAAATTTGAATACAAATTAAAAATGAAAAAAATTTAATATATGTAAAAAAATTTTTAATTTGAATCATTTAATTAAATAATTTATTTTAACAAAATGACTTTCTAAATATAACTATTCAGAATATATAAAAAATATGAGCAAAAAAAATCAAAATTGGTTTTTAAAAATAAAAAAAAAACTTTTTAAAGTTCAAAATAAATTAAATTTTTTTTAAATTTTGTTATTCTAAAATTAATATTAAACTTGAATAATAATTTTCAATACAATTACTTAAAGTTAGTTTTCAAAAAATTCAATTATCATTAAAATGAATCTTTCCAAATAATAAAACTTAAACAGAAAGAATTAATGGTTTCTTTTAAATTAAAGAAATAATAGAGCATTAAACATAGTTAATTTAATATTTTGAATACTATTAAAAAAAATTTAAGTTTAAAAAAATTAATGATATCAAAAATATTATTTTTCGATCGTAATTTAAAAAATGTATCTTATTTCAATTTAGCTATTACAAAACGGCATTGAGTTTTAAAATTTAAATTTGTATGGAAAGGTTTAATTTAGTTCACATCTTATTTCCAGTTTAACTTAAAAGTTTAAAAAATTTTAAACAAAGTTTTTACTTTCTGAGCACATTTTTAATAATATTCGAAATGTTTACTTTAAAATTTTAAAATTTTTGATATCATTAATTTTTTTAAACTTAATTTTTTTTTAATTTTATTCCAAAATTTTAATTAACTATGTTTAATGCTCTATTATTTCTTTAATTTAAAAGAAACCTTTAATTTTTTCTGTTCAAGTTTTACTACTTGTAAAGATTCGTTTTAAAATTAATTTAAGTTTTTGGAAACTAACTTTAAGTAATTATATTTGAAAATATTATTTAAGATTAATATTAATTTTAATATAACGAATTTTAAAATATTTTTAGTTCAACTTTAAACTTTAAAAAGTTTATATTTTATTTTTAAAAACAAATTTTAATTTAATTTTAATAAAAGATATGGACATAAAAGAAAATAGGATGTAAACTAATTTAAAGCTTAATACCTAGACACAAATTTTAAAATTTTAAATTTAAAAATCAATACTGTTTTATAAAGCTAAATTAATATGAATTTTTTTTTTAAATTAAGATCGAAAAATAATATTTCTGATGTCATTAATTTTTTTAAACTTAAATTTTTTTAATAGTATTTAAAACCTTTAATTTTTTCTGTTCAAGTTTTACTATTTGTAAAGATTCGTAATTTTAAAATTAATTCAAGTTTTTGGAAACTAACTTTAAGTAATTATATTTGAAATTATTATTTAAGATTAATCTTAATTTTAATATAACGAATTTTAAATAATTTTCAATTCAACTTTAAACTTTAAAAAGTTTATATTTTATTTTTAAAAACAAATTTTAATTTAATTTTAATAAAAGATATGGACAAAAAAGAAAATAAGATGTAAACTAATTTAAAGCTTAATACCTAGACTCAAATTTAAAAATTTTAAATTTTAAAATCAACACTGTTTTATAAAGTTAAATTAATATGAATTTTTTTTTAAAATTAAGATAAAAAATAATATTTTTGATGTCATTAAATTTTTTAAACTTAATTTTTTTTTAATAATATTCAAAACATTAAATTAACCATGTTTAATGCTTTATTATTTCTTTAATTTTAAAGAAACCTTTAACTTTTTCTGTTCAAGTTTTACTATTTGTAAAGTTTCGTTTTAAAATTAATTCAAGTTTTTGGAAACTAACTTTAAGTAATTATATTTGAAATTATTATTTAAGATTAATATTATAATTTTAATATAACGAATTTTAAAAAATTTTCAATTTAACTTTCAACTTTAAAATGTTTATATTTTATTTTTAAAAACAAATTTTAATTTAATTTTAATAAAAGATATGGACATGAAAAAAATAAGATGTAATCTAATTTAAAGCTTAATACCTAGACACAAATTTTAAATTTTAAAAATCAACACTGTTCAATAAAGCTAAATTAAAATGAATTTTTTTTTTAAATTACGATCGAAAAATAATATTTTTGATATCATTAATTTTTTTAAACTTAAATTTTTTTTAATAGTATTCAAAATATTAAATTAACTATGTTTAATGCTCTATTATTTCTTTAATTTAAAAGAAACCATTAATTCTTTCTGTTTAAGTTTTATTATTTGGAAAGATTCATTTTAATGATAATTGAATTTTTTGAAAACTAACTTTAAGTAATTGTATTGAAAATTATTATTCAAGTTTAATATTAATTTTAGAATAACAAAATTTAAAAAAAATTTAATTTATTTTGAACTTTAAAAAGTTTTTTTTTTATTTTTAAAAACCAATTTTGATTTTTTTTGCTCATATTTTTTATATATTCTGAATAGTTATATTTAGAAAGTCATTTTGTTAAAATAAATTATTTAATTAAATGATTCAAATTAAAAATTTTTTTACATATATTAAATTTTTTTCATTTTTAATTTGTATTCAAATTTAGAGAATTTGTTTCTTAGTTTTATAAAAAAATGATTATTTTTTGCATGTGAAAAACGAAAAGAATAACAAATAAAGTTAAATATTTATTAACTATCATTTTTTACAATTTGTTAAATTTTACTTTAAATTTAAACAGAAAAAATGGTGAATTTAAAATTTAAATACTTACATGAATATTTGTATTTATGTGACTTAAGTTTACATTTTAATAAAATTAAAGTCTTCTTTAATATTTTGTAATTGTTCATTAATTTTTTAATTTTAAATTTTTCGTTCTGTTTATTTTACAAGCAAAGTTTTAATGTGATTATTTTTATTAATATTATTTTTAATATTAAATGTTTATTTTTTCATCAATTTAATTTCTTTCTGATTTCTTTAAAACTAATTAATTTATTTAAATAATTTCTATAACATGAAAATCGATTAAAGTAGATTTAGAACAATAATTTTTAACCTTAGGACACACCTTTAAGAGTTTTTCAAATCTTCAAGAATTGAACAATTATTTATGGAGGATATTTATTATAAGTATTTCTTTATAATTAAGCGTATTACTTTTTAATAACAATCAGAAAACTATACAAATTTAAGAATTTGTATAATTTTTGTATTATTATATTTCTTTTCTTGTTTTTGATTAAATGCATAAAAAATTCAAATTCAAATAGTGGAAGTTTCCCGCCGCATCTATGCCGCGTCTGCGCGCCGAGGATTCTCACGCGTTTGTGGTTTCGGAAACTGGCATAGGGCGCGCATCGGTCAGCCTCTCTCACGATCGAGTTTCTTCAGCTCTTTTATATAAGACCTGATCCCGTACCTCTGAAAATACATTTTTAATGTGTCCAACACTCAAATCATCATTGTCAAATATTGGCTGAAGATTAAATTAACAACTCTGTTTCCATATAGAGTTGTAAAAATAAGATTGTTGGTTATTCATTAGCTCCCAAGGATGGACCAATATTGAAAGCCAATTATTGTACCAATACTTGACATGCATTAATAAATAAATTAAAATATTTATTAAAAAAAAAATTTTTTTAAACAATAAATAAATTAACAATATAAAAATATAGATTTTAATATTGTTAATTTAAAAAATTTTATTTATTGGCATTATCATTGGCAACCAATATTGAACCAATGATGGCTGCCAATGACTGGCAAACCCGTTATCATCCCAAGGATTGACCAACTGTGGTCCAATATTGGTTGCCAATAGTTTGCCAAGAAAAAACTGTTGGCCGCCAATCATGGGACCATTATTTAGCCAATGGTGATCATTGGCAATTTCCCAGTGGGTCATTCGCTTTGATGCGGCAGGGACTACTGTTTAAGTCTTTTCAATATATAAAATCCAGAAAGTCTACGAATTTTTTCTTGCCATATCTGTGACAGCTGAGAGACTTTTGTCATGTCATTTTCCTCTTTCACGAAGTTGGTGGGATTTTTTGATAATATGTGAGTTTATGTGATGCATTATGTAGAAAGGGACCTAAGAAGCAGAAATTTAAAGTTTATGTTTTAAAAGTGTAAAGTAATAATAAACAATGAAGATTGACTCTTACTGCAAACCAATGATGTTTAAGTTCTCATTAGGGGAGACTGGGGCTACTTTGGTTAGGGGTAGGTTGGATGATTGCAATTTACTCAAATATTATTACCCTCAAGTGGGACTATTTTGTGCACCCAAGGTTTTTAATGAATAAAATCTTTATGTTCCGTTGTTTCAGTTTGCTACTTGCAAGGGGAGACCATCGGGTGTCGATTTTTCACAAATATGACACTTTGCCAAATGAAAGATCATTAGATAAGGATTTTTTGTCGAAGCAGTAAAATATAACTACCAGTAGTTTTCAAGAAATAAATTTTAAAAATTTTGTTGAAAAATGTCGCTTTCCTCATATACTTTGTTTGGGCGAACTGTAACATTGGTTGCCTTGGTAACATCTTGCTGCCTTGGTTACAGCTCACTCAAACAAGCAATATATGACAGGCGCTATTTATCAACAAAAATTTTTAATTTTTTTTTCGAGAACTACTGCTACTACTGCTACTTGCATTTTACTGCTTCACCAAAAAAAACCTTATATAATAATCTTTCATTACGCAAAGTATCATACTTAGGAAAAATCGACACCCCGTGGTATCCCCTTGTTGGTATAAATATTTTCCGATATCTAGATTACAGAGAGAGCTAAATGAAATTACTTCATTCTTTATCAGAAACCAGAAAAAAATCGTAAAATCATGAAAATGAAGCTGACAATTTTCGAAGCTCTCAAAATTCTGTTTACATCTCCGGAAGTTTAAAAGTGTTTCTAAAGGTATTGACAATAAATGTTGACAATTTACTTGTGATGATACGCCCAAATAGCACGTAATATGGTAGCAACGTTACAGCAACATTGCTGTGCAATGTTGGCAATATTGCCACGTAATGTTGCTGCAATATTACTTGCTATCTGGGCGTGGTGCGCTAACTTCTTATTGCACATTTTCAGAAAAGAGAGTAAAATACCGAAAAACCAGGATTAGTTGGATTATTTTGTGCATTCTTCAAAATTAATTCTTTTTCTAAAAGTTGTTTTGCAGTTAATAAAAAATACTTTAAAATTTAGTTTTGAAACATTTTTGTTTTATTTTTGTTAAAAAACCCAGAAATAACCGTAAAATTTTAATTTCACATGCGGTGCCATAAAAACCTCAAAAAAGTAACTTTAATAATTACATGCTTCTCAAGTTAATTTTGAAACTTTTTTCTTTAAAATAACTCAAGAAGTGTAGTAGAAGTTTTATTAAGTAACTTCTATTTAAAAGAATAACTTTCCTTGAAAATCTACATATTTGTAAAATTGCAATCCTTTACTTTCAAATTAGTTAAGCAATTACTACTAAAAAATATTTCTGTCTTTATTTTGATTTATTACACTACAGGATATCTAAAAAAATATTTCATACAGTAAAAATGATAAAAAAAATGTTTACCCATCTTTATAAATAAACAGACTTTTATGGACAACATATCCCCATCCGTGGGGCTATTTTGTGCACAACTTCTAGTTTCTATAACTCAGGCAAAAATTTGTTGCTTGTCGGCTAATTTATATTTGTAGTATCAGTAGAAAAAATAAAATATTTGAAGAACACACCCGGTGTTAGACGAGTCGCTCGTACGTATCAGGAATCTACTATATACATATACCACATTAATTTCATTAAATTTAACTATTAGTAATTTTTGTCAGTCAATTAACATTAATGATAATACTTTTTTATAAATTATAATGAAAAAATACGTTTTTTCATTATGAACAATTTTTCTACTTTATGGTCTTATACTTTTACTGATTTACGTTAAACATATATATTTTTTAATTTTTTTTTCTTATAAAGTAACCCTTAAAGTTTATAAATTGTTTAAAATCTCTTTTTTAAAGGAAAGCTGAATTATAGCAAATTTTCTGTGAGATAAGGTTTTCATAAATTGGATATGAACGAAGTTAAACAAGGAAGAGTGCAAAATGACCAAACCAGCCTCGGACTCCCCTATATCTATAATATTAAATAATAATCCATTTTGATTTTACAGAAATAGAAAGGAACTTTCAATTCAAGTACACTGCAAAAACAGGTGTCTTAAATTGTTCAAAAATGTCTTAAATTGAGACACTTTTTCGTGTCTTAGACACCAAAAGTATCTTAATTTAAGACATTTTTGTCCAATTTAAGACACCATGTTTTTGCAGTGTAAATGTGTCGTAAACATAACCTATAATTCGTTTCTTCTTTAGGTCCCTCTCTTTACATCGCGTTACTGTATATCATTAAATATTTCATAATTTTGATCTTCCCTTTTCCGGCTCTCCCAAAAATTGTGTGTAAATTCAAAAGCATGTATACACATTGGCCATCTTTATTAAAAAATGCGTTGTTACTGAATTTTAGTGCTTCTAAAATTTTTGGAATCACATTCTCTAAATTCTTCGCCATATCAGCTGTCTTCACACCAGTAAGAACAGAAAACTCCCATTTCATCTAAGCAAAAAGGACAAATGATTTAAATTACAATTTATTTTAGTAACAAAAGGAACACAAATGTTTTTTATCCCAAGATTATTTGATTTTGCAGTAAGTTATCTAAGACTTTAAAAATATTACATTAATTGTCTAGGCCCGTTGAAGGCCGTTCTACATGAGTGCGAAACTCACAATCAGTGTTGCGGCGATTTGTCGCCCCCTCCACAATAGGTAACTTTTCGCCTGACTTTTAAGATAGCGTGTGAGGAGCAAGCTTGCCGGCCCTGCAAGATTGATCAAGTAACAAGTTCACAAATTTCTCCTTACCAGCTATTCTCAAAGTCAGAGGACAAGAATCTGGTGGCATGAGTCCAAACTGAAAAGTACAATTTATAACTCTACCGTCGGAAGTTGTCTGTCTGGTCGATAAAAGTGGTTTCAACAATACAGTTCTGTTCACATCAGGATACCTTGGTCAAAATGTAATGGAGTAACTGGGGATTGAAAGATTTGTAAATCGTATAAAATTCTGCGTCAGATGGTCTATTGATACATTATTTTTGACTTATCAAAGTGATTATACTATTTAACAAAAATCAAAAAATACAAAAATTTTCAAATATCTTTTGACATGAATAGGTTTGGCTCGTTCTCTGATGTACAAAAACTTTGAATTTCCCTTCATTTTCTGTGTTGAATTATTATTACACTACAACTTCTATTGAGCGGACTCCTATCGAGCGGAAACGGTAGGTAATTAAGGAGACGAGGAAAGAAGGAAGAATATCACTTACGAAAAAGAAGTACTGGATTCAGTACTGCTTTCAGTACTGGGTTCAGTACTGTTGAATGCACTGTTGAAAATTTGTTCACGTTGCGCACTAAGTTTCTATGTGTCCTACGGCTGCGCAGTAGTTTTTTGTTGTAAATTAAATAGAGAGGAATACACTGAACGCAAAATCACAGTTTCAATGAAATTAAAAAAAAAAATTTATTTTACTTAAAAAATTATATTGCACGAAAAAAGTACTGGTTTCCCAGTACTTAACCCAGTACTGAATCCAGTACTACTTTTTTCTAAGGGAAGTTAAGCTCCATTCACCTAATCTGTCAAGGTTACCTGACTTATCGAGCTGACACACGCCCCAGTTGTTCGTTTGATAGTAGTTCTAGTGTAATTAGAAGCTAGTTTCAATTATAATTAGAGTAAATAAAAGTTATTTAAAATTATAATTAGAATTATGAACATTTCATTCAGACAGGCTTACTTCGCTCACCTATGTTTTTGCTTCAAATTATCTTGAAACTAAAATTTGATACATAATTTTATTAGCAAATTAAATATTCTTACTTGATCATAAAGGGATAAAACTTTTTTAAAAAAGAATTTAGTGCAAATAAGTAGGTGATCGAAGTTATCCGCGCTGAGCGAAATTAGCTCTTCTTATAGTACGTCAAATAGCAAGTCGATATTAAATACTTCGACGTATGAATTTATTTATTAGTAAACTATCTGACGCAGAATTCAATAATCTTCTCGAATATTTTAATTCCAAGTCCCTAATTTTACTTTTTTGACACAGATATTCTGATTTGAATTGGGCTGTGTTCAGAATCCCACTTTCATCGAACTATCAATTGCACTTTTTCAGTTTTGCAGGACTCCCTTCAAAAAATGAATACTGTCCTCCCCGAAAGAGGACGTCTGGCCATCCTAACTTTGGGCATGAGCCACATCTATCTAATTAATCTAAAATCAATATAGTCTACAAATTTTGTTATTAAAGGAATAATTTTAAAAAAAGTAGTGTACGTTTGCGATTCAAAGACAGCAGAGAACCGAAAGTAGCAGAAAGCATTAAATCAACGAAAACGTTCTACTACAATAATTCTTCTTAACAGACCGCTTTTATTCGCTTAAAGAGTGTCCAGTAACTCTAAAATAATATTCCCTGACATTCCTTGACTTTTCCCTGACCGCTGGACACCCTGTCAACGCTGTCTGCTTTTCGTTTTCTGCTGTCAACGAATCGCATCCTTATGATAAATACCATTTCCTTTTTCTTCAACGCAGGATATTTCTGTAACACCTCTTGTGCATTTATTTTAGATGCACTTGTACGTCGTGATGCTCTTGTTCCATTTAAATTTTCCTTTTCTTTTCTGTTAGCTGAACCTGTAGCTTTACCTTTACCTTTAGGTTTTGCTGCCTTTTTTTTTGTGACTGATTGCGACTCCACCTGTTTTTTAGCTTTCATTTGTTTCAAGGAGCGTCGCATTCTATCTAGAGTTTGCATCTGCAAGTAAAAAGGGTTAGTATAACGTTTATTCAATAATAATAATAATAATAATAATAATCATAATAATAATAGTTTTTACTAAAAAATTTATTTTAAAATTTTCGAAGCTTCTTTATACAGCCAAAAGGGATATATGCTTGCATCGCTTATTAATTGCAGTATACTCCTCACACGTAATAGCACGTAATACCTTCGATTTATACATGTAAATAAAAATGTAATGACAATTTTGTATAAAATAATTAACATTATTACATTGAAAAACTACCAAACTGCTAGAAATACAGTAACATGTACAGCGACGCACCAAAGGATTTTCCCACCTTACGGCATGCAAGGAAATTACAAACAGTTTTGTATATTCATTAATAAGAAAGATAAAACCTTCATCAAATATTAATTTTAAAGCTTAAATATTTGACTTAAAACGATACTTAAAAAAATTAATTTGTTTTTTATTGTTTAATTGCTTAAAATAAAAAAAATAAATTTCAATTTTTCTGAAAAAATTCAAATTGATACAACGTTTGAAGAAATCATCACATTTCAATTCTATAAATGGCATTTGAAAGCATTTTTTGTAACTTTTAAAACGATTTTTCAAAAATTGCTATACGATAATTTTTAAGGAAGATATGATCATTTTTTTTATAAAAAAATAGCCTTCTTTTCAATTATTGGTAACCTGAGAACAACTGACTTTTGTAAACAATTATTAAGAAAAAAACGTGCCGTTATGTGCGTAGAATTAGGTAAGTTAATAATGATCTCCATTTACATTACTTCGGAGTAACCAAACCAAATGTTATGACACTTAAAGGAATTCGTTATAGACATCTAAAGTAACAAAACCCATGCAATATTTAATCAAAATATGAATTTCTTTATGAAATGTCAAAACTTTGGAAAAATATGCAAATCCTTATATCTTCTGTTCTATATAATATATTGAGTTAATTTTTTTTAAATTTTTGTTCAAAAAAGACAAAAAATTTTTGTTTCAACAGTTTTTTAATTTTTTTATAAAATAAATTTCTTAAATACATAAATATTTCCACCTTTTGGGCGCCTGAACGGATTTTGCTGTTTTAAAGAGAAAAATAATCTACATTAACTCCTGATTAGTATTGCACAAAAAATCCTTGCAACGATTTTAAAATAGGTATGTAGATTTTTAATAATTTCTGTATCACAAAAATGACGCGTAAAACATAACTAGCGGACGAAAATTACTGGTCAGATATTGAGCATCTGCGCAACTCTATAGAAAGTCGAATCATTGGTCGAAAAGAGCGAGTGTTTAAAATAGCTCACTTAAAACAATTTTTTAACAAACATTAAAAAAAATTAACTCAATATACGTTACATAGAACAGAAGATAAAAGGATTTCCATGTTCTTACAACATTTTGACATTTCATAAACAAATGCATATTCTGCTTAAATATTACGTGGATTTTGTTACTTTAGGATGTCTATAACCCCCATAGCACCTAAACTTGTCTAAACTTTTCCAAACTTTCCTCAAGTTTCTAAACTTGCAGTAAAGTTTCTGAAAGTTGACGATATATTTGGTTCGGTTACTCCAAAATAATGTAAATGGACGGTGGAATCGCTCTTAAACATTAAAAAAAATAAGTTTTTTTATACATTTTTTCCTTCTGTATATATTTTTGAGATGAATAACATGTTCATGTCAATAAATATCGATAAAAGACATTTTTTTGTTTAATGTTTAAATATTGTTTTCCTAATTCTACGCTCGAAAAGGCACATTTTTTTCTTAACAATTTTTTCCTGAAGTCAGTTGTTCTCCGTTCAGGATGTATCGAGGTGACAAAAATTAAATAATAGTGTAAAATGAAAAGCTGTAGATGAAATTCGACGGGTAGTACGAAAAATAAACACAGTTGAGACTCGGCACGAAAAAAAAGCTTTCGTTAAAATTCTAACAAAAAACACAGTTTTCATTTGATGTTTTCTATAGAAAGAAATTAGTTTTGTTGATATTTTTCTTTTGTATTACAACATTTCGTTCATTCAAAGTCGAACGCAATCAACTGTTTCTTAATGGTGATTCTAGAATAGGCTTTGGGACCGTCGATATTTAATACTTTGTATATCTATTCTTTGTTATCATTTTTATTAATATCATAACTGAAAAATATTTTTTTTAACATCAAAAGATATAGAATTGTTAAAAATGACTCAAAATCTGCACTTTTCTAGGTTCTCCACATAGGACTCGTGAGATTTAATACATTTTATTTCACTTAAAACATACTTTTAAAATGTTTTTATCTATTCTAATCGACAGTTTACCTCAAAAACTTTGTTTTTGTTGTATTATCTTCCAGATTTTATTAATAAGTTTTGCGTAAATTATTTTTTAATACTTTCTCCACCTTTTCGTTATTTGGAACAGGAGTTTACATTTTCATTGTTTTTCATCGATTTTAATCATTTTTATAGTGAATTTTCACTAACTATTTATGTTAGTAAGATGAACACTTTGACGTATGGATATACTTACATGAAGAAATGGGATATTTAGTTTTAAAATTGAAAAATTATTATTAATTTACTGCGTATTTTAATGACATGTAAACTCCGGTTCGCCAAAAATGACTGAATTCTTTATATTTAAAATAAAATTAAAATAATAGTGATGTAAAGTAGGCAAATCTATGCAGTATTCTGCAAAGGTCTTCTTATTTTATTAAGTTTTACGGCTATAATAATTTATTTTCTTTGATTTGTAAACTCCAGTTTCTGTAAACTCCGGTTCATTATATTAAAAAAGCATGGGAATAGTGTTTTGTTTTCTATTCAAAATATCGTTAACCTGGATTATTAACCAAATATTGATTTTTTTATATGTAATTATTTAATTAAATAAGTTTATTTTAATTTATAATTGAATAATCCAAGAAAATCCTTGGATATCTTAGCGCATCCTCCAACTAACAGAACATTCTTGGGATGTTCGCTTAAGGTAAAAAATTAAACATTTTAAATTAATTTTTTTAACCTTTAAAATTTAAAACTTTAAATTTTCTATGTAAGACTAAAGACATGAGTTTAAGCTCAAATTTTTATAAAATTATTTATTTTAGTAATTGTTAATAAGTACTACATAAATAATATTCAAGAAAAATGTTTATTTTAAAAATTTAATGTTGTCCCAAGTAACCACTTTCTGAAGAATCACCCATATGTTATTTCTTGATAAATTCCGTAAAATGATTAAAAATTAGTTTAAGAATTGTTACACGATGTTAATTTTTTATTTACTACAATTTTCATAGACTTTTAAGAAGGTGTCCATCTTGGGGCCACTTTTTTTTAGACCGACAATTTTATAAGTAGAACAAACGCTTTAAAAAATGTTTATGTTCAAAATAAAATTTTATCTCTGTGGCCATAAGTTACTTTATAAATTGTTCTTTCATCGGGTATAAAACATTTTAATATATTTTATTTGGTTTGGATTATACAGCAATAAGACGAAAGGGTGTCCAACTTGGGGCCCTCTCCCCTATATTTACCAGTGATTAAATAAAATTTTAATATTTGCAGTAGAAGCTTATCAAAATGTCGAAATTTATTTTAACCCCACAAAAGAAAAAATCAAAACAAATCGAAATGTAAGAGGTTAAATTTGCGACTATAATCAAAACAATAAAACCTTCATATTTGACAAAAGTCAAGTAATTTAAATTACTTAAGAATGCAATATTAAAACATAAATTTAAAATAGTTTTTACAAGTAAGTAAAAAACCTGCCTAATCAAACCAAAAACAAAAATTCTGCAACATAACCTATATTTTTGAAAAATTATTACGATTCAATAACTTTTAAATTAACGTTAAAAATTTGTTGTTGTAAACATTAGTAATTATTTTTTATAGACGTAAAGGTTTTGTTACATATGGTTCAAATCTGAAAAATTTTATAAACTAACTGTTTTTTAATAACTGTGCCTTATAATAAAAGTTCCATATTTTTTTGTATTCAAGTTAATTAAGATAATTAAAACTAAATTATAAATTTCAATAAAATTACATTAAGATTGTAAAAGTTGTGTATACAAAATATTCGCAATAAAAGTAAGAAGCGAATGAGTTATTTAAACTGATATTTCTTTTCAAATAAATTTAATTTATATTTGTACATAGTATCTATTTAATAATAATTTCTTTAAATTTATACTTGCTTTATAGTTTCAACAAAAAAGTTCAATTTTAATTTTTCTCAACCGTGATGTGAATAAAATAATTAACAAGAAAATTAATTGTTTTGTGAATTTTTAAGGAGGAAGGAAACAAATAATCGAAAAAAAATTAGCTCAATTCCATATATTCGTACATTTTAAATAAAAGGGCTGTCTAAATTTTAAGAGCGTTTTTTAAACGTAGAAAATTTTTATGTTTAATATTGGCTTTAAAATTTTAAAATGTTTGGTAAATATTTCCATAAATTCAAATTTGCATTTGAGTAAAAATAAAAATTTTCCGTTCATGAAAACCATTTAGATAAAATAAAAATCTAAAACTTGACACACGTTTCCTACAAGTAGCATTTTGTATTCTTTATTTAAATGCAACTTCGAACTGATCAAAATTTAAAAATAAAATTGTGTTAAAGAAAATAATATAATAACAATTTTTATTACGTAATATACAACATTATTAAAATAATTATTACAAAGTTCAGAAATATCAATAATGTTTTTAATTAATTATAAACAAACACTTTCTTAAAGTATGTATCTTGTAGCCACATACATGTTATTATTTTTAATCACATGTAAACAAGGAACTGGACTATCAAGTGTATGATAATTCTTCAAAGTACAAACTGTTTTCCCTTCATTTTCTTTTATTAAATAAGCGTGAAAATTTTCATCAAACAGTTCTGAATCGAAAACTTCAAATACCATATAAACTTCTGTATTGACTAGAAAAATTAATTTAACTTTCCCAAACGTTGGAAGACCCAAGTCATTCACGTGCAAAAATAAAATTGAACCTATGTGGTACTTGGTACCATAAATTTGAACCCAATTTAAATTTAATACTACATCACCATCAACATTTATTTGTACTTTTGAGTCATATTCAACATCACGGTAAACATTTTCGCCTTTTACAAACGAATTAAATTTTAATTTGTACTTAGTAATTATAGTTTTAAGACGATTTTTAGCACCAGATGCAACCGTAGTTAATTTTAAATCGTGATGCATTGATTCAAAGCGCATACAAGAGCATCTCGACAGTGGACCATTAAGCAAAATTAATCGTACATAGTGCAGTAAAAAATGAAATTTAGGCGTTAAAGTTTTACCAGAAACTTGTAAATACAATTCATGGTGTTTATATATCAAAGATGTTAGAAGAATCAATAAATCTCGACGTATTGTAGCTGCGGTAATTATATCAAGTATTTGTCGTAGTAATTTGTATAGATCCCAAGCTTTGTCATCTTTATCTTTAACTAAATCACCAATTAGTAAACCAAAATATCTGGTGAAACATAGCATCTCAGATGCTGACATTCGAATTTTCACCTTGCGTTTACTCTTGTCAGACAAAGATATTGTTGGTGGTGCATTAGACTTTTCAGAAAATCCCCAATTGAAATTTTGAATACGAATATTTAATCGATCAAGTGAAAAATTTTTTTTAATAAATATAAAATGATCCAGAATTGTGCGCATGGTATATAAGCAAACTCCTTCGAAAACGTCGTGCATTACGTCTGCATACATATTTTTAGTTACATGAAAATTATCAATTTTATGCCAAACGCAATCTTTGGTAATTCCAGTTGAAGTATTATTATTTGTTTCCAAATCTTTTTTATAATTAATTTCAGTGCGAAGTAAAAGATCATTTTCTATGCAAGTAGTTTTACAATTCATTTTGTGCATTTTACATATTCTGCAGTAATAATTCGCGTTGAAACCCTCTATGAATCCAAGTATCGAATTTAAGCCCAAATTGTCGCCAATGATCAGACCCAATTCAAAATAAACTATTTCAGTATCAGTACCGTTTTGTATAGGAATTCCATCCTTTTGTAATAAATTAATTTCATTAATTAATGCTTTAAAAAGTACGTCATTGCCGTATGTCGTTCGATGGTCAGCATAAAATAACATTATTAAAAAAAATATGATCTAAGCGCGAACAATATTTTTAAGGAAAGCAAGGAATATTGCCATATATAGTACCAAACTTATTATTTCCTGAATGGGAACCCAAAGGATTACCGGACTCAAATTCGTCGAAATATATATGGAAAGGAATAAAGAAGCGGTTTCCATGAGATTTCATTTTCTCTTGCCATAAATCACCTTGAATAAAATTAGAAAATGATGATTTATCTTCGAGTAGTTTTCTCATATTTTCCTTAAGTTCATTTAAAAGATTTGGTTTTTCAAGAACTGATTTTAGGGTCTCCCTCCATGAAATATATTCAACATCTACGCTTTTAAGTTCAGAAACTACCGAATTTGCTGTCAATTTTGTTACAGGAGCGTATCCGATTTTATGTTTAGGGGATAAAGAATTGGAAGAGCTTGGTTGGAGTATTTTAAGTTGTTTATGTTCTGTAGCTACTTTAATGAAAGGATCTGGAATGTTATCGAAAATATTAGATACTCGATTTAAAGTTGACTCTGGTAAATCGTGATTCAATTTATCTAGTACTAAAGATTTGACGCAATTTTCGTAATCGTTATTTACAAAATTTTGAACGTTTTCAATAACAAGTTGAATATAATTACGAGGAATTACAAGATTTTTATGTAACGACATTGCAAATTTTAATGTCTTTTCCTCTAATTCTTGAGTTACTGAAATTTTCGTTTTGAAGCTCACAGCCGTTTTTGAACAAACAGTTTTATTATAACTATTCACATTAACTTGTTTGATAGGCGACTTACAAAGAGACGAGGATGAAGAGTCCTTTAAAGTAAAAGATTCGGTCTTAATTGAATTTGGAGTTGGTACTGAGTTGTCATTGCTTTCAACTAAAATAGTTTTACTGCCAGATGCATTCGTTGCTGATAGTTGATTTGCTGATGGTTTATTATTTTTTTCAAAAGTATTTGTATTTTGCTTAGCGTTCATTGGAGAATACCAAGATTTATGTTTTTTACGTAAATGAGATTGAAAAGAGTTAAGATTTGAGAACCACTTTTTACATGTGTTTGATACACACTTATATTCATCCTGGTCATTTAGTTTATGATAATATTTAAAGTGTAAGATTAATAGTTTTCCATTTTTTAAGGACGTTTTACATTTAAAACACGCAGTGCCTTCCATTTTTCTTATTATTTTAAATTATGCACAAATAGGCCATAAAATAATAAAACTTTAAAACTCTTAGAATCAACGAAATAAAATTCGAAAATAAAGAACACTTATATATAGAAGATTATCAAAAAGAAAAGCTTTGTGGCGCTATTTTGCAGGCGTCGTGTTAGAGATCGGTTCAGGAACGGAGTTTTCTTTTAGTTCTAACTTTGTAATGTCTGATATTAATTTGTTTACAGAAGTATATTCTCTTCTTGTTTGTGAAGGTATTTTGTAAACAAATTTTTCTATAAAAGTCCAAACATGTTCGCTTTCATACGAATATTCAGCATTTAATGCAAAACACGATTTCAGGCAACTGTCCACAGTTTTCAATGGTGATGGCATATTATACTGGGTGTCATTTATGATCAGATAAGATTTTCTTTTTTTATTTTCATCAGGACTGCAAATAACTGCAAGCGGTTGATTAGTACCTCCAAAATTTTCAAAACGTTCCTTTCGTTCCTGTAGCTTGTCTTGTAAGTCATTATCTCTACTCAAAAATAGTACAAAATAATCCTGTACAGTTGTATTAGACGGTCTATCAACTTTTTTTCTTCCTTGTTTAATATTCTCCGATTTCTCATGTTTTCGTTTAATGCTTTTAGTTCCAAGCAACAAAGGTAGCACTTGCAATGCCAGAATTCCTACTTCACCTACAAAAAAAACAAAGCTAAAATACAAGCACTTAAACTCATTTAAGACAAGAAATTTTAAAATAAAAGTTTAATTGTAATGTTAAATGAGTTACTTATTACATAGATCTTTAAAAAAGGTTTCTGGTTTATCCAACAATCTGCGTATTTCTCTATCTTTTCTTAATTTTGCGATAGTGATAATTTTAGGAGGAATTTTTGGCCAGTTTAAAATTAAACAATTAGAGTATTCCGGAAACTCAAAATCGAAATCGGCATCCAACTAAATAAAAATAGCAGTATAATAAATCTTAAAAGTCAATATAGCTATCAAATAAATTAAGACTTACTAGCAAGTAACCACTTTTAGGTTCTTTCAACGCTACATAGTTGGTAAAATAATCTGCAATTGTATCCTTTTCATTAATACTTTTTCTTAAAATTGTAGTAAGTTTCCAGTTGTTTAAAACAGTGTCAAATGGTTTATCGTTGTGTCGAAGCCAGTTTTCTGCAGCTTCTACAGTCGGATTGTGACCTACAAAAATAAAAATTAAGTATAGCAAAGTATAATAAATATAAGCGACATTATATTTTGTAAATTCTTACGCTTTACAGAAAAAAAAATAAAATTTTTTTTTAAATATAATATAGATACTACACTAAAAAAAATTATTGGCAGATTTGAGTACCTTTCCACTACCATGCGAAGTTTAATAAATCCGCAACAGAATTAAAAAAGTAGTTAAAAAAACTAAAAAAAGTAGATTAGGTTTTCCTTGCTTTGGTTTTATTTTATATGAAATATTTTTTTTATAAAAAATGGACCTAATTTAGTGCAAATCACAATTATTTATAAAGGGGTAATATTATCTTGAAATTCTGAAAATTCATTAGAACTAAATTTTTGAGTTCCATTCAAATTCTTATAAGTACTTTTTTAACTAAAAACTTAAAAAAGTAAATTTAATAAATGTAATCTGATTTTTTTTAATTAAAAAATATTTTGTTTAAAATAAAAATTTTAAAAATAATATTAAAAATATTATCAACGAACCAACAATTGGAGTAGCAGATTGACTATTTTTTTATGGCAGTAATTATTTATTAATAAACAACCAGTCTGGCATGTATTTGGCAAGGGGTTAGAGGTCTGGCAGTTATATTTTTATAATATTTAGACATAAAGGATTAACATCAACTGAGTCTGGTCCTTAGAAATATTATATAAATTTTGTGCATTTTTAATTGTCTCATATGTTGAAACGCAGGGCATGGGTGCTGCCAGACTTTTATTTTTGCAAACAAGAGCATAGGATGCACCTATTCTCCAATTATAGGCCTTATAAAAAACGCTTGACCAAAACTGTCGCTAGCTCTCCGTCTATAGAAAGGTCGAGCAAATTTTCGAGCACCAGGCCAGACTTGAAAGCGCGACATTTTTTTTATTAGGAAATTTAAATTAAAATGAGATTTTTGAGAAAGCACGTTTTCTCCAATTTCAATTTTCACGATTTTTAAAACATGGTGGGCGAGATTGAAAGAAAATAATTTACTGTTTTTAATTATCCAGTGCTTGTTTTGCTCCCATTCATCCCTGTTTTATTTAAACTAAAGAAATACGGAAAAACATTTGAAAAATTGTTAGAAAAAGTAATTTTTTAATCAAAGTTTTTTTTTGTTTTTATCCTTTAAAGTATTCGAATTTCACAACGTTTTTATAATGTTTTTAATTAGGTAACAAATATATTTATAAACTTTAAAATTTTACTTAGTTTTTGAAACTGATAAAAATTGCGACCTGCATCACGCCCGCCGATTTAGAAAGTTCTAGATCTGTTGCGATCTGTTAAATAAATCAAAACAAAAAAATATGATTTATAATAGTCAATTTCCTGTCAATATCCTGTCAATTTTGAGAAATAAAATGAATTATATTTTTTACAGCTTTTAAAAAATATAGTTATATTACATAGTAATATAAATGTGTTAAAAATGATTTAAAACGACTTTGATCTCTAAAGTATATAATTTTAAGGTTATTTTTTTGTATTACTTATAAAATAAAATAAAAAAAGTATTAATATTAAATTATAAAATTACTTATTATTGTAAAAAAATTTTTAATATCTCAAATAGAAATACTTTACATACTCTCTAAATCAAAATTAATAAAAACTGATTATTGATGAGCCAGTTTCTTTTTTTTTTGACTCCAAAAATTTGATTTTTTGTGTTAATTTGATCATTCTTAATTAATTTAGAACTGCAGAGCTAGCAGAACAAATTATTAAAGAATGAAAAGATTTGACATTTAGTGTGTCTAAATTCTAATAACATATTTTACAAATTATTTATTAAACTTCATAAACATTTTTACCTTGTATCAATTTCATGGTCAGATTCTTTTTCTATTAAAAACTCAGTTAATTTTGTTCGAGAGGGTTTCGGTGTATTAAAAGTAGTTTTGATTGCCTCTCCTCGAACAGTTTGATCTAGATATCGAATCAAAGTTTCGCCGGATGTAACTTCTATTTTATAAAAAATATTACAATTATAATTACTCCGAGTAAAAGCATCTTTTTCACAAGTTTACAGAATACTCTTTCTAACAAATGCGACAAAATGCAAATTAAGTAGTATTTTTGGCGTTTTCTGTCAGGTTTTGACTTTAACGCAAAATATCAAATATTTTCTTTCGAAGTATCTTAAGAATTACTCGAAAAATATTTTAAAAAAGTATAATCAACTGTACTTAATACTCAACTATTAATGTTTTTTGTTAAATATTTTGGCTAATAGCCAATAATAAATAAGCATTAACTTTTTGCATACACTTAATGAGTCTAAAAAGAATTTACTTTTTTTGACAGGTTTTTCTAACCTCTAAATTCGCATTTAGAAAGCACGAGTTGGAAATAATATAAACATCGAATAAAATAAAATGACAAATCTAACAGTAACGGTTACCCTCAATAGAAACGTGTAGTATGATTTCGGCATTTAAAATCTCATTGGAATCATTCATAATAATCGAACTATTCGGAGAAGAATTTGCAATATTATGACTGCCTGTGCCGCTTGTGCTTTGACTCGGGTGAGAAATAGTAATCTCCGTAATCTCTGAGCGATCCATATTTGTTGATAAACTTTCCGAGGAAGATTGTAAATAAGGCACCGATATATTGCTCCCGTATTCTGCTTCAAATTTTCTGGTAAATTTTATGCGTATACCTACTTGAGGGATAAGCTCGCGAATGGTGGTAAAATTCAGCGTTTTAAAAATTTCTTCATCAACGTACTGATCTGACAAACAAAAATAATAAAATAATGCTTTATTAAAATATATAAAATAGAATAAATTAACAGTTATTCAACTCGTATGTTTATTAAAAATTAAAGAAGACCATGAAAATTGTACATGGGAAAAGTTAGGTTAATAAGTATATAATATATTATCGTTTAGGTCATATTATAAGGTTCTGGAAACATAGAACTCAGTACTTACTTTCAAATTCATCTGCTAGAATCTCCAAATCCCACTCTTGTAATTTATTTCTCACAAACATTGACATTTTTTATGATTAAAAAGGATTTAAAACGTTTTATAAATCTCGCATGTCTACGTAAAATGGAAGGTACAGATAACTGGAATTCGGCCCAAAGAAAAATGGCGCAAGTGGCGCTTCTACTTGAATGACGTCACTGTAGACACTAAAACCACTGGCTGTAGTTTATCAAATCACTTTAAAAGTTCCATTGACTGCAAAAAATTGTTGTTCATACCACACTCCCGAAACTCATATAGTTATAAATAAAGCATAGCATAGTTGTCAACGACACAAACTATAGATTTTATTACTACAAGCATTTACCACAATTAAATAGTAAAGATGCCTTTACGAATAGTGATCAGTATTATGTAAGATTTTCAAGCCAACTACAATATTAGTTGTAGTAGTTGCAAACTGTAGTAATTATCTTACTAGTTTAATGTAGTAGGTGCAATTACAGCATTTTTTTACGTGTAGTAGTTAAATATTCTAGAAACATAAAAAGACCATAATTGTAAAACATTTTGAAAAAGCAAATAAGTTTAAAAAATCATTAAAAATCGCACAAAATCAGACATAGGAAGGCACAAATTAAATAAATTTATAATCATTTGTAGATTACTATCTTCCTATATCTGATTTTGTGCGATTTTTAATGATTTTTTAAATTTATTTGCTTTTTCAAAATGATTCACAATTATGGTCCTTTTATGTTTCTAGAATATTTAACTACTATAGTCAACAAATCTTAATAGTTCAACTTCCTTCAATATTTATACACAATATCGCAAAAATATTCATATCCAACATTTCACGAACATTCAAATTCAATATTCAGTCAAGTTCTACGCTAAACCCTGCACGCATTCGGACATTTGAACATCAACCTAAACTCGCATGAGCTTCGCAACTCAAGTTTCCGAACCTCAGCGTGCGAGGTTCGGTCAAGGTTCAGGGAATATTCGGTGCTGTGTGGATAGATGATTAAAATTTGGTAATAGAGCTGTCTCAGTTTGGTACGGGAGCCGTACCAAAGTTTAGTGCGTCAGCAGTCTTACGTCCTGGGGAACACGTTTGGTACAATATATGTACTAAAATAGTGCAGGAGCAACACCAAAATGGTGCTGCTGTTATTCGGAGGTTATAATACTTCTGCTGCAAGTAATTAAGTTTGACAGATTTCCTAACCTCTTTTCGGTGTACTTTTAATAATAATAATTAGAAGTACAAAAAAAATTTTTTGTAAAATCAATTACCTTTCAATAAATATCACACTATTGCTCAGCTATTATTGAAATTGATTAAAACTTGATACAGGTATGCAGTATATATAGGGCGGGAGACCGCCCAACAATAGATAGTAAAAATTTCTGATGGGTGTAATTATTTCAGGCTAAAATTAATAAATTAGAACCCTGCGCCGACAAAAATTTTAACGGCGACGGCGTTCAACTAAAAATCAACCGGCGTAAAAGCCGTTTCTACAAGTATACGTTTTTGACAACAGTAATAAGTAAGAAAAACACATTTCTTTCATGCAAAATTTGCAATATTTTGTAGCACAGGCCGTTTAATGACAAATCTGTTAATTCTTTTTCAAAATTCAAAATGTGGGATCCAATATGGCGGAACATTTTTGAAAAAGTAATTGGATTTGCTTGATACTCGCTATTAACGGATTCGTAATCAGCGCCACCGGAAACCTCTATATACTAACTTTAATAAATTATGGCAAAAATTTTGCATTTTCATCCGCCATTTTTAATTTAAAAATATTATAATTGGATTCGTAATAAGAGACCCCAAAAAACTCGTAGGGTAATTTCGCTCAGTGGAAACTTTTTTTTCAAAATTTATTTATTGTTATTCCTAGAAAGAAAAATATAAAATTTGCAATTGCTGATGTTAAGAAAAGTATCAAACTGTGTCTCAAAGATATTTTAAAGCAAAACTATAGTCAAGTTTTAATAAAAATAATACTTATTTAAATATGTCGATTTTGCTCATTGAGCAAGTGTGTGTAAAAGTCGCTTGTGAAACCTATATTTAAAATATTTTATGTTCAAATCATGTAATAATCTTATTTCCTATATCCCTGACATGATTTAGTAAAAATAAAAATACTGAAAAGTTGAAAAGATTTTGAAAAAAGTCAATTTAAAAAAAATATTCCATATTTGTTGGGTAATTTCGTTTATGAATACAATGTATCATTCAATTGTTTATCAAGTATCTAAGGTTATTTCTCAGACAAAATTCTAAAATTTTATCAAATTATAAAACACAAAACGTGGTTAAATATTTATTCTGATGACTGTAAATGTTATTTAAATAATATTATTTTCTTTCTAATGACTTTATAAAGTGATTACAGCTTGTAAACTAACATATTTTTGTTGTTAAAAATTAAAGTCATTAAAGTTGAGCAAAATTACCCCACATTGAGGTATAATTTCGCTCACAGTAAAAGGTATATTGAATAGGTTTACGCAATATATAGTAATTTTTTTACTTCGTGAAATTAAAGAGGAAGAGTCAGAGATTATATATTTCCAGTACCAAAATTTATTATTAACTTTTTCTTATACTTTTTTCAAAAAAACATGAAAATTTAAGCGAAATTAGCCTGTTTTACGGTAATAGACCAATTTTTACAACAGATTCGTGTTCAGAGCAAAAAATTGTTAAATGCTTACTTTTAAGTTTGAAATTGTAAGCAAGAAATCAATTATGACGTATAAAAATAATTAAAATCTAAAATTAAGCTTTTATGAAACAACGCCGTTAAACGCCGATAGTATCGGCGGCGCGATGGTGTGCGTAGTGATGCCCATTCCAGATGAAAAGGTAAAGTGCGACGCGTGCGCTGCCGCGCGCGTCAGTTTAGTCTCGCGACGCGTCAGAATTGAATTGTTACCAACTGTAAGCAGTGAAAAAAAAAGTTCCCAGTTGTATGTACAATATGTGTGCATGATGATTTTCTTTCATTTTAAAATAATAAAAACCTTTACTACATTATTTCTATTTATAAAAATCTTATGAGATGTCAGATATGGAAATATTGTTGACCAACTCAAGTACATTTTCTAATTACGAATTCGCACTCTCAGTAGCGCAGGTACAGGGCGGAGGAGGGAGGATTTACCCCGATGTCACTTCAATTTGCATGTATTTTCTGTAAAAGAGGGTGATACTCACAAACAGAAATGTGATACTTATAAATTTTGTGGGGTAACTATTTGTCCAGAGGGACACTGGACCTAGCTATGCCCCTGCACACTCTTTTATAAAAGTTTCATTTGATGAAATTCGATGTTATCTATGATAACAGCGGATATCCATTGGATATCGTATGAATATTCGAGAAGATGTATAGGATATCCTGTTAGTATTCACAAGTAACTTACGCTCAATATCCTCAGAATATGGTATAAATGTTCTAAGGGTATCCAGAAGATAGCCTCAGAATATGATTAGAATATTTAATATTTATCTCGAATTTCAAATATCCATAAAATATCCCGGATATTATATCCAATCATATTTTGAAGACATTTTCAGGATATCCTACTACATCGTCCGACATCCATCGGATATCCGACTGAGATTCTTTTGATATAAGGATACCTAAACAAGAGTCTTAAAATGTTATATTTTTCCTGTTTAATAATTTTGTTAGGTTAGTGGTAAATAAGAAATTAATTTCGCGAGAGGGGGGGGGGGTCCACTAAGAAATAATTACAATTGAAACAAGACAACAAAGGTTTTTTTATTTCATGAAGGACTTGCTTCTAACTTTTTTAAAAATTGAAAATTTCGAGTTATCCTTTAATAAAATGGAGTTTGTCAAAAAATTATTTTTAATATTTACTGCTGCCGTCGGGCAGCTCCATTTTTTTTATGTAAAATGTGTGAAAAAATTTCTAATTTCAAAAAATCAAACTCGTTTGAATGTTTTGAAAAAAAAAGTTAAAATTAAACTTCTGGATCCTAAAGCTGACTCTCTGATGAGTAATTTCACCTTTATAACGTTTAATTTGGACTACCCTAGCCCGGTACAAGACTACCCCAAATTACTCTTTTTCTTTTTAATTTTTGCACTTATAAGCACCTTTCCTTATCAAAAATAAGTATTGGATTAAGTATTCGGATTAAGTATTGGGATCGAGTATTGGTTGAAGTACTGAAATAAATATTAGTTTAAGTACTGGAAACCCATTACTTCTTTAGTGCGCAACAAGCAAAATTTTTAAGAATGTTTAGCAAAAAATGTATCTGAATTTCCAATATTTCAACCAATACTTATTCTAGCACTCAATCCAATATTTATTTCCGTTGCATACTCTCAGCACATTATCCAATAATAAATCCAATACTTATTTTTAATTATGTAAAATCCATGTTTGACAGTTTTATCGATAGAAATGATTATTATTATTTATCTCAGGTATTATCAACTGTTTAATTAATCTTTTGCATTAAAATGTACAACTATTTGACTGTTGTTTAAACGAATCAATTTGTTTACAAAATTAATTTGTTATAAAAATCTAACAAATGACATTTTTATATTTTGCAGAATATTTTCGTACAAATTAATTATTGAATTAATTATTAATTATTGCTTGAAATCATTTGTGCATTTTTTTCATAATTCTATTGATGCTATATTTCTAACAGAACGTATAGTTATTGCTCGGGCTTGGCCTCAATACTAGGCATACCGGTCTAGTATTTAGGCGGATTTGTATAATTTTGGTACAATTAGTGTTTATGGTATATTCATAGCATCTGCCATGCAATAATAGCAACAGGTTTTTCTCAGTGTACAAAAGTTGTCTTTTTGTACATATCAAAACAAAAATGTTATGTGTTGCATAACATTTTTTAATCGTTCTAAAAATTAATTATTATTCAGTTTTAACTTTAAAAAATCTTTTTTCTTCTTACAATGAATTATATAACGTCATGTCAAGTAACTGTTACTCTGATGTATTATTTACTTTCACTACTAAAATAATCATAAGTCCCTAGACTTAATTAGCCCATCGAGAAACCAAAATAGAGAAATGCATAAAATTTATACAAATGGTATAAACATAATTAGATAATATTGCCATAGAAAATACAGTAGACATGCCCTATAACTAAAAATAAAATATTTAAGGCTTAACAATTTCTTTATAATAAAACTTAAACTTAAAGGTGGACAAATTAAATAACTATAAAAATATTACAATTTTATATTAAAACATACTGACTTCTGTGATAAGTTTTATAATTGTTAAAATAAAAACAAAGTTTTCATTTTATTTATTATAAAAATAAAATAAATAAGTAACAGACATTGTACATAAAACTGGGAATTTTTATTTTTACTGCTGACAGTTGGTAACAATTCAAGTTCCACGCGTCCCGCGCCTAAACTGACTCGCGCGACAGCGCGTCGACGCACACGGCACATTTTACCTTGAAATGTGGAATCCCGCTAAAAATTGACGCGTCAACTTTGCCTGCGTTGCGATGAGAGATAGAAAAATCTCTGGCGATTTGATTAAATAAAGAATCTTGTTAACTGACATTTTCAAATGAAATTTATCATTATTCAGGTGACTGAATTTTCACAATCCTTGAAATATAAAATATACATTTAATTTTTAAAATAAAATAGTTTCTTAAGTATCAAATTTCTTATAATTTTGACGATTTTCCTCTCAGAGAGGAAAATCTAATGATCTGCGTACCAATCTTACAGGTGTACATACTAATTGATTTCTAAATCTTTATTCATATGTATGTTACAGTAGTTCATTTATTACAAAATGTTAAGGATAATAATGTACGTTTAAAATTTGTATAATTTAATGGAATATTAATTCACTTAAATTACTATTGAAACTAATATTATTTATTGTAAAAATATATGAGGGCACGCGAGAAAAGGTACTTATGTACTTATCTACTTATCATTTCCTTGAATTTTTTTTTTCATACATATATGTGTACAGTCGGGAACATTGCTGCCTTCCCATTTTCCACTAGATTTTTTCATGTGTTTCCATAAAAAATCTAGTGGAAAAATGTGAAGGTATTAATAAACGCGACTGTACGTCCGCATGAAAAGAGCTCACTTTGTCGATTTTATTTTACGAGATATTCGCATTTATCTAAACAATTAGGTTCAGATTTTCGAATTTTGTTTCATTTATGAAAAACAAACTACGTAATATCCCACGAGGAAGCATGCGTTTATTATAACTATCTCATAATTCAAAACAAAAGATAATCTTATTTTTGATTTTTAAAATGTATGGCCGCTAATGGTAATCTTGAACTTTAAACTCATTTTTCTCAAAAGCAGAATTTGGATACTTCTAAATTTCAACGCTTATAACTTTGTAAATGTTTTAACTAAAGGGATCCAAAACCACGCAAAATTTTATAAATTTAATGAAGAATATGGTCATATAGAGAAGTCCAATAGCGTCAAAGTGTGCCCTTTTTATGCGGACTTAAACATATACTTTTTAGTTTGAACTCAGTTAAGTAAACATTATTAACGTTTTTATAAATTTATATTACATTCGGGGAAACCAATAACATAGGCATTCACTTCAGTCGCCTCTCCCAAGTTGGTTAAACACTGAAATAAAATAGATTTTACAAATCAGATGATTGCAGTTTTCGAACACGATCTGTGATTGTTTGAGTTTATTCATCTAGCAAAGAAAATAAACTAACAACAAAACATGCGAGTTTTGGAAATTTTTGCAAAGGTTAAAACAATTTTTTATCCCATAGGCACAAACATGGCGCTTTTAGATGCCTGTAGGCAGGGTCTAAACGCATTCATTTGTTCGACCGGGTCAAAATGGCTTCCATTTTTTCCCTAGGGAAAAAATGAACAGTTGATCCATGCATTTTTTCACCACAAGGCGAAAATGGCCGCCATTTTCATACGGTCAAAGAACCATTTAAACCATAACCTACAATCATTTAAAAGCACCAAGTTTGTGCCTTTGGAATAAAAAGTATCGTTTGTGTATGAGTTCACTTATGAAATAGAGTACTTTTAAAGTACTGTAACAGTCATATAATATAAAGTACATTTATTCGAAATACAGTATAATACTATATTAAATAGTACGGCTGACCACCGCTAGGTTTGTGTGTCAGTTTTCTCCCTCTACTACATCTCTGGCAACTCCAGCGTGTCAAAGATAATATATATAGGTACACGATCTCTGAGGTGTATATACATATATATTATTTTAATCAGAAAAATAATGTCTTAAAATTAAAAAAAAGCAATTTGTAAATCAAGTTTTCACAATAACATTTTTTTTTTACTAGCATCTAAAATTTGATTCCAAGAAATATATACTTACTTTCCATATAAAATTCTCGAACTAGTTTTATTAAGTTCATTTAAAAATTTATGTACAAAAAAATTTCAGAAGTACCATTATTTTCTTCTGCTTTTTATACCAATAATAAATTAATCCCAAATATGCGAAAATATCGCTATAAGTATAGTTATATTTTTTAGATACGATTATTTTTCATTCATGGTAAGTACAATTTTATAAATATTTTTTATGTAACCTCCTGTAAAAGTAAATTTCAAGCAATACTAAAGCTTTTATAACTTCAATTCTGTCATTTTCATGTTTGTTACATATTTGTTATAAAAACATAATATATTACAATTGAAACTTCAGCACCAATTCTGGCGACTCAAATGAGACATTCTCGCTTCACTTTTCTCCCACCACTATTTCTTCTCCGGCGCTAGCGCGTCAAAGTTATATATATACATATAGATACACGCGCGCAATGACATATATATTGTTTCAATCAATAAAGTTAATTTTTTTAGTTAAAAAAATCTGTTATTAAAAAGTTTTTTTCTCTTTTTAGGCACTTGTCTCGAATCTGTTTTCAAAAAATATTTTCTTTCTTTCAAGATACGACTCTTAATCTAGTGTTATTCCAAAATTTATGTGGAAAATTACAGGATTTTTAATACAGCTATTTCTTAATTTATTTTTCATTCCTAAAATAAATAATCCCTCAAGATGCAAAAATATCGTTTAAAGTAGAGTTTTATTTGATAGAGAGAATTATATTTATTCGTGAGAAGATTAATTTTATTAAGGACATAATCGATTTTTTTAAAATTTTTTTTTTAAGCAATCCTAAATGTTTCTTTAATTTGAAACTATAATTTTCATGTCTGTTATGTATATTTTAAAAAAATTATTATTTTTCAATTAAATCTTTTAGAAACACTTCCCCTCTGCCGTCTCAAATGATAGTTTCGCGCGTCAGTTTTCTCCCACCACTATTTCTCCTCAGCGCTGGCGCGTCAAAGTTATATATATTAATACACGCGCGCAATGACATATATATTGTTTCAATCAATAAAGTTAATTTTTTTATTTAAAAAAATCTGTTATTAAAAACTTTTTTCTCTTTTTAGGCATTTGTCTCGAATCTGTTTTCAAAAAATATTTTCTTTCTTTCAAGATACGACTCTTAAACTAGTGTTATTCCAACATTTATGTGGAAAATTACAATTTTTTAATACAGATATTTCTTAATTTATTTTTTATTCCTAAAATAAATAATCCCTCAAGATGCAAAAATATCGTTTAACGTAGAGTTTTATTTGATAGAGAGAATTATATTTATTCGTGAGAAGATTAATTTTATTGAGGACATAATCGATTTATTTTTTAATTTTATTTTTCAGCAATCCTAAATGTTTTTTTTAAAACGAAACTACAATTTTCATGTCTGTTATGTATTTTTTATAAAAAATTAATATTTTTTAATTAAATCTTTCAGACCCACTTCACTTCTGCCGCCTCAAATGACAGTTTCGCGCGTCAGTTTTCTCCCACCACTATTTCTCCTCAGCGCTGGCGCGTCAAAGTTATATATATAAATACACGCGCGCTATGACATATATATTGTTTTAATCAATAAAGTTAATTTTTTTAATTAAACAAATAACAGTTTTTAAATACCATTTTTCTCTTTTTTAGCCACTCGTCTCAAATTTGTTTCCAAAAAATATTTACATTCATTTAAGTTAGGATTCTGCAACTAGTGTTATTGCAACATTTATGTAGAAAGAGATAAAATTACAGATACAGATATTTCTCAAGTTATTCATATTCCTAAACTAAATAATCCCTAAAGATGCAAAAATATAGTTGTAAGTAGAGTTTTATTTAATAGATAGAATTATTTTTATGCTTGAGCAGATTAATTTTATTAAGTAGAGGATCTATATATTTAAAAATTTTATTTTTAAGTAATCCTAAATGTTTCTTTAAAACGAAACTATAATTTTCATGTCTGTTATGTATTTTTTATAAAAAATTAATATTTTTTAATTAAATCTTTGAGAACCACTTCACATCTGCCGCCTCAAATGACAGTTTCGCGCGTCAGTTTTCTCCCACCACTATTTCTCCTCAGCGCTCGCGCGTCAAAGTTATATATATAAATATACGCGCGCAATGACATATATATTGTTTCAATCAATAAAGTTAATTTTTTTAGTTAAAAAAATCTGTTATTAAAAACATTTTTCTCTTTTTAGGCACTTGTCTCGAATCGGTTTTCAAAAAATATTTTCTTTCTTTCAAGATACGACTCTTAAACTAGTGTTATTCCAACATTTATGTGGAAAATTACA
Organism: Ganaspis brasiliensis; assembly: GCA_037103525.1. NCBI lineage: Eukaryota > Metazoa > Arthropoda > Insecta > Hymenoptera > Figitidae > Ganaspis > Ganaspis brasiliensis. Next base: position 1,551,397 of record JAZKLR010000087.1, read on the forward strand.
ATTTTTTTAATACAGATATTTCTTAATTTATTTTTTATTCCTAAAATAAATAATCCCTCAAGATGCAAAAATATCGTTTTAAGTAGAGTTTTATTTGATAGAGAGAATTATATTTATTCGTGAGAAGATCAATTTTATTGAGGACATAATCGATTTATTTTTTAATTTTATTTTTAAGCATTCCTAAATGTTTTTTTTAAATTGAAACTATAATTTTCATGTCTGTTATGTATTTTTTATAAAAAATAATTATTTTTTAATTAAATCTTTGAGATCCACTTTACTTAATTCGAAACTATACTTTTCATGTCTGTTATGTATTTTTTATAAAATACATTTATTTATTTTCACAAACATTAACTTAAAAAATATTAATTTTTTATAAAAAATACATAATAGACATAAAAATTATACTTTCGAATTAAAGAAACAATAAGGATTGCTTAAAAATAAAATTAAAAATAAATAGATTATGTCCTCAATAAAATAAATCTTCTTAAGCATGAAAATAATTCAATCTATCAAATAAAACTCTACTTAAAACGATATTTTTGCATCTTGAGGGATTATTTATTTTAGGAATATAAATAAATTAAAAAAAAATTAACTTTTTTGATTGAAACAATATAAATGTCATGGCGCGCGTGTATTTATATATATAACTTTGACGCGCCAGCACTGAGGAGAAATAGTGGTGAGAGAAAACTGACGGGCAAAACTGTCATTTGAGGCGGCAGAAGTGAAGTGGTTCTCAAAGATTTAATTAAAAAATAATAATTTTTTATAAAAAATACATAACAGACATGAATATTATAGATTCGAATTAAAGAAACATTTAGGATTGCTAAAAAATAAAATTTAAAAAAAAATCAATTATGTCCAAAATAAAATTAATCTTCTCAAGAATAAATATAATTCTCTCTATCAAATAAAACTCTACTTAAAACGAAATTTTTGCATCTTGAGGGATTATTTATTTTAGGAATAAAAAATAAATTAAGAAATAGCTGTATTAAAAAAATTGTGATTTTTCACATAAATGTTGGAATAACACTAGTTTAAGAGTTGTATCTTGAAAGAAAGAAAATATTTTTTGAAAACATGTTCGAGACAAGTGCCTAAAAAGAGAAAAAAAGTTTTTAATAACAGATTTTTTTAACTAAAAAAATTAACTTTATTGATTAAAACAATATATATGTCATAGCGCGCGTGTATTTATATATATAACTTTGACGCGCCAGCGCTGAGGAGAAATCGTGGTGAGAGAAAACCGACGCGCGAAACTGTCATTTGAGACGGCAGAGGGGAAGTGGTTCTAAAGGATTTAATTGAAAAATAATAATTTTTTTAAAATATACATAACAGACATGAAAATTATAGTTTCTAATTAAAGAAACATTTAGGATTGCTTAAAAATAAAATTACAAAAAATCGATTATGTCCTCAATAAAATTAATCTTCTCACGAATAAATATAATTCTCTCTATTAAATAAAACTCTACTTTAAACGATTTTATTGCATCTTGAGGGATTATTTATTTTAGGAATAAAAATAAATTAAGAAATAGCTGTATTAAAAAAATTGTAATTTTCCGCATAAATGTTGGAATAACACTAGTTTAAGAGTCGTATCTTGAAAGAAAGAAAATATTTTTTGAAAACCGATTCGAGACAAGTGCCTAAAAAAAGAAAAAAGTTTTTAATAACAGATTTTTTTAACTAAAAAAATTAACTTTATTGATTGAAACAATATATATGTCATTGCGCGCGTGTATTTATATATATAACTTTGACGCGCGAGCGCTGAGGAGAAATAGTGGTGGGAGAAAACTGACGCGCGAAACTATCATTTGAGACGGCAGAGGGGAAGTGTTTCTAAAAGATTTAATTGAAAAATATTAATTTTTTATAAAAAATACATAACAGACATGAAAATTGTAGTTTCGTTTTAAAAAAAACATTTAGGATTGCTGAAAAATAAAATTAAAGAATAAATCGATTATGTCCTCAATAAAATTAATCTTCTCACGAATAAATATAATTCTCTCTATCAAATAAAACTCTACGTTAAACGATATTTTTGCATCTTTAGGGATTATTTATTTTAGGAATAAAAAATAAATTAAGAAATATCTGTATTAAAAAATTGTAATTTTCCACATAAATGTTGGAATAACACTAGTTTAAGAGTCGTATCTTGAAAGAAAGAAAATATTTTTTGAAAACAGATTCGAGACAAATGCCTAAAAAGAGAAAAAAGTTTTTAATAACAGATTTTTTTAACTAAAAAAATTAACTTTATTGATTGAAACAATATATATGTCATTGCGCGCGTGTATTAATATATATAACTTTGACGCGCCAGCGCTGAGGAGAAATAGTGGTGGGAGAAAACTGACGCGCGAAACTGTCATTTGAGACGGCAGAGGGGAAGTGTTTCTAAAAGATTTAATTGAAAAATAATAATTTTTTTAAAATATACATAACAGACATGAAAAATATAGTTTCAAATTAAAGAAACATTTAGGATTGCTTAAAAAAAAAATTTTAAAAAAATCGATTATGTCCTTAATAAAATTAATCTTCTCACGAATAAATATAATTCTCTCTATCAAATAAAACTCTACTTTAAACGATATTTTTGCATCTTGAGGGATTATTTATTTTAGGAATGAAAAATAAATTAAGAAATAGCTGTATTAAAAATCCTGTAATTTTCCACATAAATTTTGGAATAACACTAGATTAAGAGTCGTATCTTGAAAGAAAGAAAATATTTTTTGAAAACAGATTCGAGACAAGTGCCTAAAAAAAGAAAAAAACTTTTTAATAACAGATTTTTTTAACTAAAAAAATTAACTTTATTGATTGAAACAATATATATGTCATTGCGCGCGTGTATCTATATGTATATATATAACTTTGACGCGCTAGCGCCGGAGAAGAAATAGTGGTGGGAGAAAAGTGAAGCGAAAATGTCTCATTTGAGTCGCCAGAATTGGTGCTGAAGTTTCAATTGTAATATATTATGTTTTTATAACAAATATGTAACAAACATGAAAATGACAGAATTGAAGTTATAAAAGCTTTAGTATTGCTTGAAATTTACTTTTACAGGAGGTTACATAAAAAATATTTATAAAATTGTACTTACCATGAATGAAAAATAATCGTATCTAAAAAATATAACTATACTTATAGCGATATTTTCGCATATTTGGGATTAATTTATTATTGGTATAAAAAGCAGAAGAAAATAATGGTACTTCTGAAATTTTTTTGTACATAAATTTTTAAATGAACTTAATAAAACTAGTTCGAGAATTTTATATGGAAAGTAAGTATATATTTCTTGGAATCAAATTTTAGATGCTAGTAAAAAAAAAATGTTATTGTGAAAACTTGATTTACAAATTGCTTTTTTTTAATTTTAAGACATTATTTTTCTGATTAAAATAATATATATGTATATACACCTCAGAGATCGTGTACCTATATATATTATCTTTGACACGCTGGAGTTGCCAGAGATGTAGTAGAGGGAGAAAACTGACACACAAACCTAGCGGTGGTCAGCCGTACTATTTAATATAGTATTATACTGTATTTCGAATAAATGTACTTTATATTATATGACTGTTACAGTACTTTAAAAGTACTCTATTTCATAAGTGAACTCGTACACAAACATCATTGTAAACTAATTAGACTGACTTTAAACCTGTGTTGCTTACGATACTTTTTATTCCAAAGGCACAAACTTGGTGCTTTTAAATGATTGTAGGTTATGGTTTAAATGATTCTTTGACCGTATGAAAATGACGGCCATTTTCGCCTTGTGGTGAAAAAATGCATGGATCAACTGTTTGACCCGGTCGAACAAATGAATGCGTTTAGACCCTGCCTACAGGCATCTAAAAGCGCCATGTTTGAGCCTATGGGATAAAAAATTGTTTTAACCTTTGCAAAAATTTCCAAAACTCGCATGTTTTGTTGTTAGTTTATTTTCTTTGCTAGATGAATAAACTCAAACAATCACAGATCGTGTTCGAAAACTGCAATCATCTGATTTGTAAAATCTATTTTATTTCAGTGTTTAACCAACTTGGGAGAGGCGACTGAAGTGAATGCCTATGTTATTGGTTTCCCCGAATGTAATATAAATTTATAAAAACGTTAATAATGTTTACTTAACTGAGTTCAAACTAAAAAGTATATGTTTAAGTCCGCATAAAAAGGGCACACTTTGACGCTATTGGACTTCTCTATATGACCATATTCTTCATTAAATTTATAAAATTTTGCGTGGTTTTGGATCCCTTTAGTTAAAACATTTACAAAGTTATAAGCGTTGAAATTTAGAAGTATCCAAATTCTGCTTTTGAGAAAAATGAGTTTAAAGTTCAAGATTACCATTAGCGGCCATACATTTTAAAAATCAAAAATAAGATTATCTTTTGTTTTGAATTATGAGATAGTTATAATAAACGCATGCTTCCTCGTGGGATATTACGTAGTTTGTTTTTCATAAATGAAACAAAATTCGAAAATCTGAACCTAATTGTTTAGATAAATGCGAATATCTCGTAAAATAAAATCGACAAAGTGAGCTCTTTTCATGCGGACGTACAGTCGCGTTTATTAATACCTTCACATTTTTCCACTAGATTTTTTATGGAAACACATGAAAAAATCTAGTGGAAAATGGGAAGGCAGCAATGTTCCCGACTGTACACATATATGTATGAAAAAAAAAATTCAAGGAAATGATAAGTAGATAAGTACATAAGTACCTTTTCTCGCGTGCCCTCATATATTTTTACAATAAATAATATTAGTTTCAATAGTAATTTAAGTGAATTAATATTCCATTAAATTATACAAATTTTAAACGTACATTATTATCCTTAACATTTTGTAATAAATGAACTACTGTAACATACATATGAATAGAGATTTAGAAATCAATTAGTATGTACACCTGTAAAATTGGTACGCAGATCATTAGATTTTCCTCTCTGAGAGGAAAATCGTCAAAATTATAAGAAATTTGATACTTAAGAAACTATTTTATTTTAAAAATTAAATGTATATTTTATATTTCAAGGATTGTGAAAATTCAGTCAGCTGAATAATGATAAATTTCATTTGAAAATGTCAGTTAACAAGATTCTTTATTTAATCAAATCGCCAGAGATTTTTCTATCTCTCATCGCAACGCAGGCAAAGTTGACGCGTCAATTTTTAGCGGATTCCACATTTCAAGGTAAAATGTGCCGTGTGCGTCGACGCGCTGTCGCGCGAGTCAGTTTAGGCGCGGGACGCGTGAAACTTGAATTGTTACCAACTGTCAGCAGTAAAAATAAAAATTCCCAGTTTTATGTACAATGTCTGTTACTTATTTATTTTATTTTTATAATAAATAAAATGAAAACTTTGTTTTTATTTTAACAATTATAAAACTTATCACAGAAGTCAGTATGTTTTAATATAAAATTGTAATATTTTTATAGTTATTTAATTTGTCCACCTTTAAGTTTAAGTTTTATTATAAAGAAATTGTTAAGCCTTAAATATTTTATTTTTAGTTATAGGGCATGTCTACTGTATTTTCTATGGCAATATTATCTAATTATGTTTATACCATTTGTATAAATTTTATGCATTTCTCTATTTTGGTTTCTCGATGGGCTAATTAAGTCTAGGGACTTATGATTATTTTAGTAGTGAAAGTAAATAATACATCAGAGTAACAGTTACTTGACATGACGTTATATAATTCATTGTAAGAAGAAAAAAGATTTTTTAAAGTTAAAGTGAATAATAATTAATTTTTAGAACGATTAAAAAATGTTATGCAACACATAACATTTTTGTTTTGATATGTACAAAAAGACAACTTTTGTACACTGAGAAAAACCTGTTGCTATTATTGCATGGCAGATGCTATGAATATACCATAAACACTAATTGTACCAAAATTATACAAATCCGCCTAAATACTAGACCGGTATGCCTAGTATTGAGGCCAAGCCCGAGCAATAACTATACGTTCTGTTAGAAATATAGCATCAATAGAATTATGAAAAAAATGCACAAATGATTTCAAGCAATAATTAATAATTAATTCAATAATTAATTTGTACGAAAATATTCTGCAAAATATAAAAATGTCATTTGTTAGATTTTTATAACAAATTAATTTTGTAAACAAATTGATTCGTTTAAACAACAGTCAAATAGTTGTACATTTTAATGCAAAAGATTAATTAAACAGTTGATAATACCTGAGATAAATAATAATAATCATTTCTATCGATAAAACTGTCAAACATGGATTTTACATAATTAAAAATAAGTATTGGATTTATTATTGGATAATGTGCTGAGAGTATGCAACGGAAATAAATATTGGATTGAGTGCTAGAATAAGTATTGGTTGAAATATTGGAAATTCAGATACATTTTTTGCTAAACATTCTTAAAAATTTTGCTTGTTGCGCACTAAAGAAGTAATGGGTTTCCAGTACTTAAACTAATATTTATTTCAGTACTTCAACCAATACTCGATCCCAATACTTAATCCGAATACTTAATCCAATACTTATTTTTGATAAGGAAAGGTGCTTATAAGTGCAAAAATTAAAAAGAAAAAGAGTAATTTGGGGTAGTCTTGTACCGGGCTAGGGTAGTCCAAATTAAACGTTATAAAGGTGAAATTACTCATCAGAGAGTCAGCTTTAGGATCCAGAAGTTTAATTTTAACTTTTTTTTTCAAAACATTCAAACGATTTTGATTTTTTGAAATTAGAAATTTTTTCACACATTTTACATAAAAAAAATGGAGCTGCCCGACGGCAGCAGTAAATATTAAAAATAATTTTTTGACAAACTCCATTTTATTAAAGGATAACTCGAAATTTTCAATTTTTAAAAAAGTTAGAAGCAAGTCCTTCATGAAATAAAAAAACCTTTGTTGTCTTGTTTCAATTGTAATTATTTCTTAGTGGACCCCCCCCCCCCCCTCTCGCGAAATTAATTTCTTATTTACCACTAACCTAACAAAATTATTAAACAGGAAAAATATAACATTTTAAGACTCTTGTTTAGGTATCCTTATATCAAAAGAATCTCAGTCGGATATCCGATGGATGTCGGACGATGTAGTAGGATATCCTGAAAATGTCTTCAAAATATGATTGGATATAATATCCGGGATATTTTATGGATATTTGAAATTCGAGATAAATATTAAATATTCTAATCATATTCTGAGGCTATCTTCTGGATACCCTTAGAACATTTATACCATATTCTGAGGATATTGAGCGTAAGTTACTTGTGAATACTAACAGGATATCCTATACATCTTCTCGAATATTCATACGATATCCAATGGATATCCGCTGTTATCATAGATAACATCGAATTTCATCAAATGAAACTTTTATAAAAGAGTGTGCAGGGGCATAGCTAGGTCCAGTGTCCCTCTGGACAAATAGTTAGCCCACAAAATTTATAAGTATCACCTTTCTGTTTGTGAGTATCACCCTCTTTTACAGAAAATATATGCAAATTGAAGTGACATCGGGGTAGATCATTCCTCCCCCGCCCTGTACCTGCGCTACTGTGTGTGCGAATTCGTAATTAGAAAATGTACTTGAGTTGGTCAACAATATTTCCATATCTGACATCTGATAAAATTTTTATAAATAGAAATAATGTAGTAAAGGTTTTTATTATTTTAAAATGAAAGAAAATCATCATGCACACATATTGTACATACAACTGGGAACTTTTTTTTCACTGCTTACAGTTGGTAACAATTCAATTCTCACGCGTCGCGCGACTAAACTCAAGCGCGCGGTAGAGTGGCAACGCACGCGTTGCACTTCACCTTTTCATCTGGAATGGGCATTATATATTCTCGTTCGCTAGAACTTTTAGTTAGTCTGCCGTCGACTAGTTTCGGGCGTGCGTCGAGCTGCTCTACGGTAGTGCTCACTCCTAATTTCCACCCTTATCTTCTCTAGCTAGTGAGGTGCTCCTCCTGGCTAGAAGAAAATGTTCCTATCAAAAGAGTCGACAGGCCCGTCGACGTAGTTTTAGATTAATGAAATTTAATTTGTGTACACGCCCAGGAGTCGCACCTGGTCGCGGAACTAGGGGGTGTATTCTAGAAACCACCCAGATAGGAAACATCGCGTCATTAAACAATTATTTGTATTCTTTTCATTTGTAGTATCGGGAAATTAATCGGCCGATCATTATTTTATTATTTTTCAGACGTTCGGCAAATGAGCTGGATGGTTAGAGCGAGAGCGAGAAAGAGATCAAGAGTGAGACAAACGAGTCTCTCTTCATCATAGTTTTCTTGTATATTTTTATAGTTTTATAGTTTTATATTTGTTTTATATTCGAGTAGCTGCCTTGTTTCTTTTCTTTTAGATAGAGTCATTTATTATTTTATTTATTTAGTATTATATCGAGTCGTTTATTATTTTATTATTGTATTATATTCTTTTTATTTTTTTGTTACAATATATGTACTTACGAAGGTTTAAATTATTGTTTTGTTACTGACTATTCCTGCTCTATCTAATTCACAGAAACTCTTTGATTTAGCGTTATTGTTAAGCGTAGATGGCACTTCACGCCATATGTGTTAAAATAAGATTTATTTATTAACTTGGTACCCTGACTCCATCCGGCGAGAAAATCCTTTGGCAATACCAAAAAAATACGATCATTACACACTAATGCAGATAAGGGTAACGTAGCTGTATGTTTAAAGGCTAAAGATTATTTTAACAAAAATGTCATCTTTACTCTCGGATACTTCCACATATAAAGTTATAAAAACAAATCCGTTAAAAAAATTACAATACAATACTGCAGTAATTTTACATAACCTTAATAATAATGGATTACTAGATAGAGAGTATCATCATAATGATCTCAGTTTGACTGATACTAATCTTGCTAAAGCTTACGGTCTTCCAAAAATTCATAAAGTTGATGTTCCGCTCAGACCAATTATTTCTTTAGTTAATACTTCAACTTATTTTTTGTCAAAATTTTTGTATTTAAAATTAAAAAATACCTTAACTTTGCCTAAATCTCACATCAACAATAGTTTAGACTTTAAAAATAAATTAAATAATATAATTTTAGATGAACACGATGTTTTGCTTTCTTTGGATGTTAAGTCATTGTTCACTAGTATTCCATATGGCCTTGTGTTACAAAGTTTAGATCGACGTTTTAACCAAATTAGACAAAAATGCACGATTTCATTTTACAAAGTAGTGGAGTTTACAGAATTTCTGTTCAATAACAGATATTTTTCTATCAATGGTAAATTTTATCAACAAATCCATGGAACACCTATGGGTTCTCCAATATCACCTTTTTTGCGGATTTAGTGATGGAGGATCTAGACATAGAGATGGATCTAGAGGTTGATTGCTTAAGGACGTTGAAGGAGAAATATGACTGTGTACCGCGAATTTATGCTCGTTATGTTGATGACACTATAATTTGCATAAAAAAAGAATTTGTTGATATTGTTCTTGATGTTTTTAATTCATATAATCATAACTTACAGTTTACTTTTAAAAGAGAGGTCAATAATAAAATCAATTTTTTGGATTTAACTATAATTAAAGAAGATCAGAAAGTTATCACAGACTGGTCTAAAAAACCAACCTCTTCAGGAAGACTGATTAATTATTTTTCAAATCACCCTATTCAACAAAAAAAGAATATTGTATTTAATTTGGTCGATCAGGCGAGATCTTTGTCTGATCAAAGGTTTCATTTAAGCAATATTAAAACAGTTAAAAAAATATTAAATAACAATGACTATCCAACTAAGTTTATCGAAAAACATATAAAATACGTATGAAACAATTAAAATCTCTTTTAATCGAAAACAACATTGATGACAGTATTAATAACAACAATTTATTTAAATATGTGCCTAAAGTTTGTTTACCATATAATGAAGAATGTTTTTTCAAGTTGTCTTATATGTTAAAAAAGCATCAAATTTCTACGATTCCGCTTGTAAACAAGAATTTAAGTAGCATTGTTATATTGGGTAAAGATGTGACAGAAAAACTAGACCGCACAAACACTGTCTATAAATTTAATTGTAAAGATTGCCTAGTATCTTGTATAGGCGAAACGAAACGCGCTTTGAAGGCACGTATTAGAGAACACAAAAAAATACAAATTTAGGAATCTTCAATTAATAAAAGTACTCTTTCCATTGAAATCAGTGAAAATCTTGCCATTGATTTCCACCACTGAGATTACTTACTGAGAATCACTACAATTTACTTCATTAAATTCCACCTCGATAATAATGTGAATTATGTATTGAACACAATATAATTATACACATTCCATATCATTTTAGAATATATTTAGGAAAGGTAACATGTAACTGAAATTGATGATGTGAAAGCTTATCTAATTTAAGGGGTTAACTTTAAATGTGTACCGCACAGCAAGCTGAAACAGCATGTTTATTACTTCTTGTTGCCTATCCCTATATATAAAATTCCTGTATAATAATATCATTCTAGTAAATAAAAATTATATCAAATTATAATTCGAATTATAAAATTTACGTCAAATAGCTAGTCGATGATAAATATTTCGACGTATCAAAATTAGAAAATTGAAATTTGGGCGATAATCATGCGCCCCCTATGCAGATTCCTCCGCAGATTGTAGGAAGGATCCTGTGTACAAGGATCCTGGCTTGAACTTGTACAAGTTCTCCCAGAGGATCTCTTGAGCCCAATGTAAACCAAGAACATATGATCTCATGACGGTTCCTCAACAACCAACATGATCTTTTACATATTTCCTGTATAAGATCTTCACAAGTTCTTGCATAAGATCTTGAACTGTGCTTGTAGAGGTTCTTCTTTTAAGAAGCAAAAAAGAAATTGACACTGACGATTTTCGAACCTGTCTAAGTTTAATCTAACCGTCACTTTAAGCCCCATGTCCATCGTTGTATGGAAATAATTTTACAAAATCTTAATCTTATCTTTTCCTAAAAATTGGCTATTTTGATATAATGAAGATTTTGTAGAATTATTTTCATACAAAGATGACCGTGGGGTTTAAGTCCACCGTTTATTTTAGTTTAGATGGGTTCGAAACTCGTCAAGAAGTCGTCAGTGTCAAGAAGTTTATTTGTTTTTGGAAATAAGATCTGATGCAGGAACCTGTGAGGATCTTATACAGGAAACCTGTACAAGATCATGTACTGTAACTGCCATGAAGTAATATGTTCTTGGTTCCTATTTGGTACATGAGATCCTCCAGGAAATGTTGCACAAGTTGAACCCAAGATCCTTACACACAGGAACCTTCCCAGAATCTGCGTAGGAACCTACACAGAATCTTCCACGAGATCTCGAGTCAGGTTTCCCTGCATGATCCCGTATAAGAATTTTAAATAGGAATAAATGACGCTTCCTGGCGAAAGGGACCTTACCTGCAAGAGGCGATTTTTTAGAAGAGAAGAAAAAGAAAGGAGTACGTATGCACTGCAAAAGCTTCTGTCTTGTAAATGCCTTATTTTAGAACTTTTAAAATCTCTTTTTGGGAAAAATCACTAAATTTAACTGTCTTTTATGTTAACCGTCTAAAAATTCAATGTAGGTATTCTTCATGTTAATCCAATGTAAACAAGACGTCCTTCAGACTAAAAATATGAGATATCAAATGTAGACAACAAAGAAATGGCTTTTGCATTTTCTTTGATGATCATCATTGGTAACCACTCCCAAGTGTACCAGACGATTCTTCTTTATCGGACTGAATTGTTAAAAAAAATGTTGGAGCTGGTGAATCTAAGCTAAATGATGTGGATTAAATATTTTAGTAAACGTTAGATTGAGTGGATTGACTGTTAATGATTATCAATGATAATCACTCCCATGTGTATCAAATGCTCGGACCATATGTGACTCAATTGTGGAAAAAATCTTGTAACTTGTGAATCTAAGAAAAAGTGATACGGCTTGAAGAAAACACCTTATAATCAGAAGCGTTACAATTTTTTTTAATTCTCATTATAATTTTAAAATATAAGATATTATATAAATAAAAGAAAGCAATAGTTTTACACTAAACAAAAAAACTTCTTCCGTTTCTCTGTTTCAGAAATAATAAAGGATGTTGAATATATTAAAACGTTATGATGATGAAAGAAGCCATTGGATTTTTAAAATATGTACTATAAGCAGATAGATCCAGCTGTTCCCTTCTGATAAATGTTAAAATACTACTTTTTCATCATAAGCAATTTTCTAAATAATACTTTAATGTTAATATATTCCATAGTAAAGATAAAGTAACCTGATGCATTTTTTTACAGATACCGTAATACGTTTCCAATAAAATAATTTTTTTTTTCTGAAACTTTATCACACAATAATTTAGAATATTACATTTAAAAACTGCAATTGCAAAAAGAAAAAAGTAAATTACTATTAATGTAAAAAAGGTATTAAGAAAATTAAATGCGATGTAAAAGTCAAAAAGTTTGAAGAGTGGACAGTAAAAGAATTATGTCAGAAAATAAAAATAATTACAAAAGAATACGTAAAAATTAAGATATGTAATTTCCAAAGTATACAGTACAAGCAAAAAGAATTTTAAAAAATGTCGAATTTCATGACAAAATTTTTGACAAAAGCAACTAGATGTTTAATGATATAAAATAAAGTTATAAAATAGCTTCTAATAAAATTGACTGCAGCAACCGACAAAAAATGTAGTAAATACAGGAAAAATCAATTTTTACTTTTTCCAGGAATAATGTTGTTATAAACGAAATTGTAAGTTTATTTTCTTTGTTAAGTTAACAAAGAAGAAGTAAATAAGCAACTGGATTTCTTATTATGACAATAAAATGCAAAAAAGCAACTAATATCTTTTTTTTAAAAAACAAAATTCGTGAAATACATCGAAAATGAATTCCTTACGTTCTCAACACTAAAATTGTTAGAAATTAAATCCACAGTTTATTTTTATCTCCAAGTTACAACAAGTAATCAGACAAGATCTTAGAAATTTAAAAATAAGAAAAAAATTGTATGGAAACATAAAGATAATTTTTATATACTCTAACACAAATTCTCTTGAAGAAGTAAAAAAATTAACCCATTTCGATGTAGACAAAATTCGATTATTACTATTTATACCGTAGCACAATTTTTTTCCAACGCTAACAACAATAATTAAAAAAGTTATTATATAATAAGTATAAACAGTTTGAAAGAATCATCTCATAATTTTATGAAGAGTCTAACAGAAAATCTCGTAAAGAAGTTAAAAAATCGATTTTTTTTTATTTTTAATAAAATTTGTTTCTGAACAATTAAGTAGGTTAGCTGAAAATCACTAATCGTCAGTACAAGTTCGAAATTTTCAGCAAAAAAAAATAAAATGTTAATGCACATTATTGTCAAACCTGAGATGATTTTACCGTACAGTTTCTGAGATCTTGTCTTCCAAAATTTACTATTTTTCTTAATTTTTTGCGTTTTTTAGGGTTCCGTACACCACAAGTATACGCACGGAACCCTATTGGCAAGACTTTGTCGAAAATCGCATCCCCCCCCCCCCCCGCCGCCAAACTATTTGACTTAGAAAGTTCAAATTTGGCCCACATATGTATTTTCATGTGTAGATGAAAGGAAAATTATAGAGAACATGATTCTAGGGGTTGATCATAGCGTTGTCAAGAAAATAACAAGATTTTTGAGAAATTTTGATATTTTTTGGCTGATAACTTTTGCCATTTCTTTGACAGCGCTATCACCACAACAATCTCTATAATTTTTCTGTAATCTACATATGATACTACATTTTTGTACCAAATTTGAACTCTCTAAGTCAAATATGTTGGCAGATAAGAGGGGAATACGGTAATTTTTTCGAAAAAATGCGTTTAATTTGTACCATTGCTGCCCTTTATCTGCCAAATTATTGTACTTAGAGTGCTGAAATTTGGTACACATATGTAGTTTGAAGTGTAGATTACAGAAAAACTATAGAAAACCTTGTTGCAGGCTGTTATCATAGCGTTTTTCAGCAAAGAAAAACGATTTTTTTTTAAAAATGCTAAAAAATGGTCGTATCCCCCCCCCCCCCCTGAACTTCCAAACTATTAGACTTAAAGAATTCAAATTTGGTTCACAAATGTATTTTCACGTATAGATTACAGGAAAATTATAGAGAACATGATTGTATGTGTTGAACATAGCGTTGTCAAGGAAATAACAATATTTTTGAGCATTTTTTTAACATATGGGCCATAGTTTAGTGTTATAACTTTGACAGCGCTATAATCATCACTTTCTCTATAATTTTCCTGTAATCTACACATAAATCTACATACGTGTACCAAATTTCAGCATCCTAAGTCAAATAGTTTGGAAGATAAGGGGGGGGGGATACGGTCATTTTTTTAGCAAAAATGCACTAAAAGTGTACAATGCCACCTCCATATCTGCCAAACTATTGTACTTAGAGTGCTGAAATTTGGTATACAAATGTAGTTTGCCATATAGATTACAGAAAAACTGTAGAAAACTTTGTTGCAGATCGTTATCATAGTGTTTTTACACTCCTCCCATAACTTCTAAACAATTTGACTTAGAAAGTTCAAATTTGGTACACAAATGTATTTTCACGTGTAGATTACAGAAAAATGGTAGAGAACTAATGTGTAGAAGTTGATCATAGCGTTGTTAAGGAAATAAAATGATTTTTGAGTATTTTTTATGGATATTTGCTAAAATCTCTGGATTTTTCGTTGACAGCGCAATCACCATCACGTTCTCTATAATTTTTATGTAATTTACACCTGAAAATACATTCCTGTACAAAATTTGAACTCTCTAAGTAAAATATTTTGGAAGATAGGGGGGGGGGGGGGGTGGTCCATTTTGTGCAAAAAATTCATTATATATTATATTATATATAATATGTATAATATATTTATATATTTAATAGTATCAAATATATTAAAAATTATTTTGTTTTGTGTACGAAACCCTCGATTTTAGTGCGAGTGTAACTCGAACTTGCCCGATTTTTTATTTAAGCTAAGTCACAACTAACCGTTCGTGAGCTAATGCTCGTATATTGTCTAATTTATAAAAGAGTTCTTTTAGATAATCTGAATAAGTTCTATCTATTTTATCTAAAGGAAAGATGGTTGGTATGCGTGACTCTATTCCGATATCGATTATGTGAGTGTTTTTTTAAATATTTTATAACAAATTTAATTTGAAAATATTTGACCCACCCTGAATATTTCTTTATTTTTGTTTTCTGTGCATTTTAGGACCACACTAATATTAGTGTGAAATTTTTTTTACTCCAATTCGAGTGGAAATTTACTTAGTCAGAGTTCACTTTTCGATTGAAGTGAATTTTTATTTGAATTATTGTGAAAATTTACTTAACAAGAGTGAGATTTCATTCTTATTGAAATGACTAAATTTTCACTATTATATAGTGGACTTTTTATACCGCAAGGAATTTAGAGAGAAATTAATTTAATATTTTATAATGATTAAAAACAAAAAAAACGGCAAATGAGATTTCAAATTAAAATTTAGATTAACTTTAATTTAAGTTTAAAAATAAATTTCATGAACTTTGAAATAGTTTTGATATTGCAATTAATTTTTTTATTTCTATTTAGGAAAAATTTAATCAAAAGAAATTTGAGGAAATGGCAGCTGATTTAGCAGTAAAAAAGTATTTGCCCTCCAGTTCTTATGCTGACAAAAGTTTAGAAAATTTATTGACTTATTTAAATTCTGTTGTGGAAGTACCAAAAAAAATAAAATGGAATCTATTAGACTTACTCGATTGGACGGTATTCCAAAACTGGTTTTTGATATTATTAAAGAAAATAAATCAAAAATTTCATTTACCCTTAATGGATGGACTTCAGTTACAAATAAATTTTATTGTGGTATTACTGGGCATTTTTTCAATGATAAGTGGATCTTGCATTCATTGGTAATTGATTTTATTCGGTGTCATGGAAAACATAAAGAGAAAGATACGGCTGAATTATTTATTAAAGTTTTGGAAAATTATGGACTTGCAGATAAATTAATTACAAGGCATAACAGTACACAATACATCATCGAATACAACTTTTGTGCAACAACATGCCCACATGCTTAATTTAAAATTTAAGACTAAACTTAATTCAGAAGACCTCCACTTTCGGTACATTGCACACACTATAAATCTAGCTACAAAATTCCCTTAAAAATCTCAATGTTGACCAGGGTCGAGATATACTTAAAGAGCGTTTGAAGAAGATGTCGATGAATATGAGAGCGAAACTGAGGACTGTGCTGATGACGATTTTAGCGAAGACGAAGAAAATAAATCTGGTGAAGAAAAAGTTATACAAAAGTTACGAAAACTTTTATAAAAATTAAAAAGATCAGAACGGATGAGAGAAAAGTTACGATGTTGTTGTGTTACCACTGGCGAAACTATGGTCTCTCCTTACATAGATGTATCGAGAAGATGGAACTCGACTAACGATATGATAAAAACTATAATTCGTATGAAAAAAGGACTGAATTTGTTATGTGTAGCGAATCATTGTTTAAACTCATTAACAATTGACGAACCTGAATGGATACTTTCAAACAAAATTCAAAAGTATCTACGAGATTTTAAAGCTTTATCTTAACTTTTTTCTGCTGATAAATATATTAACTTGCCACCTGTCGTTGTAGGCTTCAATTTGCTATTGGATAAACTCGAAAATTTGATTTTCAGTTTAAGCCAAATTAATTGACGCTCTTCAATCGGCAGTACAGAAACTTTTGAAGCATAACAACATAACAGTAAACACTAATTCGCAACTTTTGAAATGACAAAATGGGGAAAAGAAATGTCAAAGAAGACTTTAAAAAAATTTAAACAAATATTACAAGATTTTTGTGCTGCATCTAAAGAAGTTCCGCTGCAAAACCAAAGTGATGAGTTATTCGCTGAAACTAACCTCGTCGATGATGATTTAAGTGACGAAGAAAGTTAGATGTTGTGATGTTTTGAAAAACGCAATAAGAACAACTTAATGTTTATATAAACTGATTTAATAAACAACAATTACCCAATACATTATAGGTATGTAGGATTTCGTATTATAGCACATTTGCACGTTTTCAGATACAACCTTAGACTGACTAATCATACGCTCGTTGCGCTTATCGCCCTTACGCACACTCACACGTTTTTCTACATTGCCCGAGGTCCGCTCGTTTACATGAATACACTACAGATGTTAACTGATGGTATAACACTGTCAAAGGTTAGAGTTCTGACCGCGATTAGAAAAATGAAATTGACAGATATTTAGCAAATTCAAGAGCTGATGGATATGTAGATGTAGCTCAATGGCAGAGTCAAAATAGCATTGTATTTCTCAACTTGAGTTCATTTCATCCGAACGCTTTTTTTACGAGCAGGATTAACTATACGAAAACATCGCAATCGTCTTAATGATGACTCTATTAGAGCATGTATGAATTTGAATTCACGGACCAATTGTAGTTTGATGTCGACTATAAATAAGCTACTCAACAGTCTAGAACTAATTAAAAATTAAAAGGTTTTATTATTCAAATTCTTTAAATTCAGTTAATTGATTGCCCTGTGGTTTGATCCTGGTGTATCCTCACGTTTTATACGTTTAGAACTTCTGTTTCTAGTAGAGGAGCTGCTTTTAACTACAGAATCATATGAGGACGACGTTGAGTCCGTACCTTTTCCTGATCTAATTTTTAAGCCTTTAAAGTTTCCGCAGTATTTTCTTACCCTCCTCACGCTTCCGTTTCTTAACTCGACGACGGCGATCTTTCAAAGACGACATTTTTTAAATAATACAAGTAGTTCTTGGGAAAAACTTTACAACCGATGTTGCACGGGACGCACAGAAATACGTAATGACAATATCGGCACGGCGAGCAGAGCGTCACCACACGGAAAATGACGGGAAATTTTTAGAAATTTAAAATAACTGTAAGGAACGTGTAGCAATTGCGTGACTACGTTTCTTGATCTGAAGGACGAGGCAGCCAAGTACAATTAATACTTTCTCGAAAGAAGTCAAATTTAGGAAAATAGAAATTTGTTTGGTCACAAGTTCTCAAAAGTCAAAATTTCAAATAAACAATAGTTGTGATAATATATGCTAGGTAGCCTAGAACAATTGAGGGTCTGGAGGCAGGAACCTCCTTAACGCTCGACGACGTTGATGGTCTCTTTTCTAACAAGATGAGATAACTGTCGAAAATTTATCTTAATTTCAAAAATCGAAAAAACTGAAAAATAAATATGAAGGCCTATGTAAGTAGCACAGATGAACATTTCTAGTTCTTATACATTTTTTTTATCCCACAGGCACAAACATGGCGCTTTTAGATGCCTGTAGGCAGGGTCTAAACGCATTCATTTGTTCGACCGGGAAAATATGGCTTCCATTTTTTCCCTAGGGAAAAAATGAACAGCTGATCCATGCATTTTTTCCACCACAGGGCAAAAATGGCCGCCATTTTTATACGGTCAAACAAGTGAGTGCATTTAGACCCTAACCAACAAACATTTATAAGCACCAAGTTTGTGCCTTTGAAATAAAAAGTATCGTAAGCAACACGGGTTTAAACTCAGTCCAATTTGTTTACAATGAGGGCGAAGCCCTCGTCTGTCACTCGTACACAAACATCAGCGTAAACAAATGGCTGCTTTTAACCCCATGTTGCTTAATATACTATTATTTGGTCTCTTATTTTACCAGATAAAAAATAAAATTTTTAAAGATATTAAATTAATTACATTTTAGTAATGAACCTACGATATCTCGTGAACGCTCAAACTAAGAAAGTTCTAATTTTATTGACTAATCTAACTGAATCATCAAAATAGTAAAAAAATATTAAATTGTTATGTTTTTTAATAAAAGCTGATTTACGCCGGTCTCAAACTTTGAAGAAAGATAGTCAGTGATGAAGTTTTAATTTTTTTTTTTTGCGTAGGATGTGAAAACCTGCTACCAGGTACCCTGTAGCCCGTACTACAGAGTTATGCGGGGGTGGCGATGTTCTGCCGACCCGTTAAAAACACACCCTTTTTTAGGGACCTTAAGGCCACTCCCGGCTAGCACTTTCTGTACGTATCGCCATCAGGAGTGGTCTTATATCCCCTACTCTTCCGCCGTGGTGGCTTCCTACAGTCCGCGGGACCTACTTTCATTGACGGTCATGGAGGCCCCTGAACCACACATGGTGAATCAAAGGCGTCGATGACCGTCAGTTTCCTTTAACTGCGTCTTAGCGCTTCTGTTTTTTTGCCTCTTCAAGAGCCTTCCTGAAGACGGCACACTTTCCCGAACCAGGTTCGTGGCACGTATCTGGTCTGTCAGGATCTGCCTCCCTGCACAGGTAGCAGCAAGGGAGTTTCGTGCAACTTGCAAGAGTTTGGCCAGACTCTCCGCATTTGAAAGATGTAAGGGGGTCTGTCGACCCCCTTACATTGGGCCCTCCTATGGCCGTACCCCAAGCACCTGTGGCACCTGGTGACCATGGTCCTTCTTCTAATAGGGCAGGACATAAACCCTACCTTGAGTCTTCCAAGGCTCTCGAGCCTTCCAGCCTCCTGACGGTCTGCCACAACGACCGCGAGCTTTACACCCCGATTGTTGGGGCCAAGAACCGTTACTTGCCGTTTTTCTTTTGCTCCTTGTAAAGCAGCTTCGAGGGCAGCAACTACTTCCTGCTTCTCTGTCAGACTGTCAAGGTCGCGGATTTCCACAGTCATCCTCTGGTCCTCAGGTCCCCTTACCTCTCCAAATCCCTTAATAACCTCCTTCACCTTATCAGCAAAGGTCTTGCGGTCTGAATCTCCTCCTAATTTTAGAAGGAGATTTCCTGACTTTGTTGGCCTTGCTTCCACTACCGTGGATTGGAAAGAACCAGGGTAGACTTCCTTTTTGAGCTTGCCAAGAACAGACGCGAACGTCTGTCTCTGGCAAACTTTAACGAGCAACGTCTTGCTTTTGGGGTTACTCGGCTCCACAGAGATTCTAGGTACCGATTTATTCGGTACGCTCTTATCTTTTGTTGTTCCATCCTTTGCCTTTTCCGCAAAGAGCTCACCTTTCTTCTTCTTGTTATCCACAAGACTTTTTGGAGGTGATCTTTCCTCCTCTGCACGTTTTCTCTTACATTCCAGGACTAGGTTTCGCATAGCCCTAACCTGGAACTTCTCTCGAATCCTTCTTCTTTCCTGCCTGGCCTCGTCGGTAATCTTATACCCTTCGTAGAACTTGAAGCCTGATTGCGCAGCCTCCTCATGCTTGTCCTTGAGGTCGGAGATCCATTGCCCAAATTTCTTCAAACCGCTTTGGATCTTCACCGCTACATTTCTCTGGACCTTTAGCTTTTCCAGCATGACCCCCTGTTTCCATTAAGGAGAAAATCTTGCCTTTCTCTGAGCGCAGCCTCTGGCACTCCTCGCGATCCCTCTCGCTTAAATCGAGGTCTTCAGCTGTAGCGTTTCTGAATGCGCTGCCACAACTGCTGACGCTCGCCTGGACCTGCAGCCTTCATCCACCATTAGATGCGATGGACCTGGCATTTGTTCGTCCTGGCTAGCAGCATTCGATGCCGTCGAATCTGCCATATAAATCCCACGAGCCTTAGAGAGAAAGCGGTCCACCCACACAGAGCTCCAATGTAGCAACAAATTGTTTAACGACACTATTAGTACGCTGACCGTGTTCATTAAACTTATTCAGGAAAGCGAAAGTTGCTATGGGTATTTTGAAAAACAACAAAATTTACCATTTGTTTTACGTAATATTTAATGATACTAATTACAATTGCAATAAACATACAAAAAATTTAATTGAACCATTTTGAGTTATATATTTTTTTAATACCGACAAACATTGCATTTTAAATATTTCTTGTTTTAACTCGAAGAAAATATCATTCCCCTTGAGATACTAATAGTGCATTTTCATACTCTATAACTCGAAGTTCGAAAAGCTGACTCTTTAAGTCGAATTTTCTTTACAAGAACAGATTTTTTTAAAATTTTTTCTTTTAGGTATTATTATATTTTTATTAAGTTTATTTTTCTAACTTAAATCATTATTAGTTCGACATTTAAGTCGATTTTATATTTTATATTACTCTGCAAGTCGAAAAATGTACATAATAAATATGTCTCTGTAAGTCGAAGTTGTGATCAATAAAACCTTTATATCTCAAAATCCTCTTTAAGTTGAAAACTCATTAACTCGAAGTTTTTAGCGTTTCCCTTGAAATTCGAGTTATCGAGGTTCTACTGTACAACTATTTCTGATAGGGGAGCGTTCTCTATATCTTCGAAAGTGATAAACTTTTCTACGTTGTAAGTTGAAGGTTTGCCCTTATAAGTTTCGTAGACATTAACATAAAGGACAACATTTTGATCACATTGGCAGTATGAATGACCACGTACAGGATACAGATGATGAATTTCAATTTGTAATTTTTGTGGCAAAAATGATAACAGAACAACCATATTGTAATTTTTATTTTGACCTTCACAAGCATCCGAGAACAAAAATATTTTGTTATAACAATTTAATTTAAATTTTTCATAGATAACGTGCATGATTAAATTAAAAACTGTATTTTCTCTTATTTTTAAAAAACCATCTATGAATAAAAACAGAAAACTTCCGGACATGTTATCATTACCAGAATAAACATGAACATTAAATATGTGAAATTAAATTAAACGTAAATAAAATTGTGACGATACTGGAAGTTTTGGTAACGGAAGGTTTTGGCCAAAATCAAACTCTAAACATAAATTTTCTTTATGTGTTGCTAACATTGCCTTTTTTAATTTAACGTAATTGACATTTTCTTTGTGCTTACGAATACTCAAATCGGCATCTTTTATAAATGTTATACAAGTTTTGAGGGTAAAGCTGTTGTCATCAAAGTAATTTAAGGGTGTTCCAGAGCCAAGCTAAGTCATGACAAAGACAGATGATATACATCAAACTTCAATTTTTACACATAAATTTTTGGCACAACACAATACTTGACATAAAAACGCAACACCAACGAGAAATTTTACATATTTATAGTTTCTAAATCACTTGGAACTATTTTATTTTATTCCCGGATGCGGCAACAATTTGTGGTAGAAAATTCGGTTCCCAAAACAGGTGATTGAAACAAAGACAGAGTAAACTTTGACATGGCGCCGCCTGGTGGCTCTGGAACACCCTTAATTGAGATTTTGTATAATGCAATTTTGAGTGGGGGAGACTTCTACCATGTTTAAGGATTGAGTCTTTTAAATCTTTTGTCAATTTAGTAAAATGTCTTGGCGATTTTCCGCAGTTGTCTTTTAAACTAAAGTTTTTTTTTAATTTCACTTAAACTGTTCTTATGCAAGCACTTTTTACATCAATAACATTAAGTAAAAACTTTTCGCAAACAATGAATTCGTCGTTTGCATCTACTTTACGTGGAAAATAATAATTCCTTTGAACTCTTTTTACTTCAGAGTTATTACAAGGAATAGTTTGTATTTCTTTTATAAAAGAAGATAATAATATATTTTAAGAAATATAATCACCAAGCTCCCAAAATTTGTTATAAAGTTTCTCTTGATGTTCAATGGAAATTTGTAAAAAAACATTTTTTCGGACAGCAGACAGTAGAAGCTACAAATTTTTTTCCAGAAACGAGTTTTCCATTCCATATTGACATGTATTCTTTTCCCTGTATAGTGCAAGGAAAATAATGCAAATTACTTCATTCAACAACTTTTCTTTAGTTTCATAAATTTACTTTTATAGTATAGTATAATAATTTTAGCGCGAAAATTTAAAAACTCAAAAACATTATTTTACAATGAATAAAACCTGACTTCAAATGGAATTTCCTGGATTTCCTAGCACTACAATAATATAATAGTTTTAGCACGAAAATTTACAAAATTTAAAATATTACTTTACACCTGCTTTTCAGGGACATATATTGGACTGGCATACAGTGGTTTGAAAGCGAAAAATATCGTGCCTATCACTCTAAATTTAGAAAATTTATGTAATTATATTTTCAATCAGTACGTATCAATTGATTATTTTTATATAACAAAAATTTCGCCAACATCCTGAAAAATCCGATTTTTTGAACCTTCAGCTTTAATTGCTTTTTTCTCAAAACTCGATTTTTGAAGACGGTGGACAAGGTTTCTTGAAAACTAATGCACCGATCTTCTTGAAATTTGGAACACTTCTTGTCAATAGCATTAACTTGTGCCTGAACAAAGGGTTTTTTTTTAATCACAACCAATTTTATAAAGATATATATAGTCAAAAAGTGTGTAAACAATGGCATTTTTTGCATAAAACTCAGCCAAAAATTCAAAAATCAAAATTTTTTTAAACCCTTCGTTCAGGCACCAGCCAGACTCATCTACTGACAGAAAATTTTTTGTTTTCTTATTTCGGATGAAGCCATATGGAATTGTGATGTCCACCACAAACACTTTTTTTTCAGTAGTGTTAAAACGTCAGTCCTTAATGGCTCAATTTTTATAATTTTTTAATGAAATTTATAAAATTTATTCTTTAAATATTGTACTTTTATGTGATAAAAGGGCTCAATAAATTAATTCGTTTATTACATGAAAATAATTATTAAATAAATGTTTTTTTTGGCCTTTGAAACTTATGTAACCCCTTAAACGGAATTTCCTTTATTCCATAGGATTTTACAATAAATAAAATTTATAAGTTTCCTTATCTCATAAGTTTAAATGGAATTTTCTGGATTCCCCGACTTTTCTTTGATATATTGTCTGTTTGTCTAATATTTGTTTTAATAAAATAGATAAATGTCTGCTGACTGGACAACATCCCAATAAAGTAATACCGAAAAACTTGCCATTTTTCGGGCTGATTTCATTTTGTTTCGTTTCCATAAACTTTCGTTCCGGGATTGTTTTCTCCTACTATTTTTTCCAACATTACAGTAAATGTAATTTGTCTAAAGTTTTCATTAAATACCTTATTATACACTTAAAATAAGTAAGAGTAAATTTTGTCACTAAAAATTTGAGCAAAGATGTATTTTCCACGAAAAATCTTCGAAAACTTACGAAAACCGACATGGGATAATAGCGTCTTCAAAGGGTACAATTTTTTTATTTATTGACAATCTGGAGAACATATGTTTCTTACTTTTGGCTATAAAGTAATGCACTGCAAGAAACGCAAACATTGTAAATGCGAATAAACCGTGAATCCCTTATAACCGCGTTCTTCGCAGGTAATATTTTATGGATCCGTTGTGGAAAATATACCTTCTCTAAAACATTTTATAACCAAAACTATACTCTCTAAAATTTAATTCGAGACACCTTTCACTGATTTAATCACTAAACAAAAATTTAATATAACATTCAACAAAAAAGTCTAAAATAAATAATTTAATCCTAAAAAAATATACATACTTTAAACATCAATGTCTGCCAGTACTAAAAATATATATATATATCTGAATATGGTTCAATAAAATATTTGTATGTTTATTGCAACTGTAATTAATATCATTAAAAATTTGGTAAAACAAATGGTAAATTTGATTGTTTTTCCAAAATACCCACAGCAAATCTCGCTTTCCTGTATAAGTTCAATAAACACGCTCACCGCACGGGTAGTGTCGTTAAACAATTTGTTGCCAAAACTACAATTTAAAAGAAAACTAAATAAAAATTTGAGTGACACTTTATTATGTTTTGTTGAACAATTAAACATAAAAAAAAAATTTTAAATCAAAACTTCATGACTGACTATCTTTTTTTAAAGTTTGACACAGACGTAATTCAGTTTTTATTAAAAAACATAACAAATAATTATTTTTTTACTATTTTGATGATTCAGATATATTTAGTAATGCTTTTTACAAAGGTAAGTAAAATTTGAACTTTTTTAATTTGAGAGTTCACGAGATATCGTAGGTTGATTACTAAAATGTAATTAATTTAATATCTTTAAAAGTTTTCTTTTTTATTTTTTATCTGGTGAAGTAAGAGACCAAATAAAAAATTCATAAGAACTAAAAATGTTTATCTGTGCTACTTACATAAGTTTTAATAATTATTTTTTAGTTTTTTCGATTTTTGAAATTCAGATACTTTTTCCGTCAGTTTATCTCGTCAAAAAAAAGACAGAAAGTGATGTCGAACGCTAATGCGGTTCCTGCATCCAGATCCTCAATTGTAAAGTTTTATGATATTTTTCAAGAAAATTAATATTTTTTCCGAAAAAGTCGAACTTAAAGGAAAAGAAATTTTTTTGGATCACAAATTTTCAACATCTTAAATTTCAAAAAAACAATAGTTGTGCTGATTCGTGCGGGCATGTTGATGAGAGTACTTATATATAAACAGTGTTGGTTTGTTTTTTAAAAACACATTCGATTATTATTATTGTTTTCACAATTTTGTCTTTTTTGTAAAAAAGGTTTTTTTACATGTTTTTTTCTTCGTTTTAATAAAATATATAAGGACATTTTGTCACAAATTCTCATTTTTTTTTTTTTTTTTTTTTTTGACTTAGTTGTATGAATATCTATATTTAACTGAAAGTTCAATTACAAGTTTTGTTATTATTTACTAAGTGGTACAAGGAGAACGAAAATGACTTTAATTTCAATTAGTGAAATTACTATCTGTTACTTTTAAATTTTATTTGTCGGATTATAGAATCATAAATTGTTTGTTGAAAGTTAAAATATCTTCTTTTCTGTTAATAGAATTTTTTTGTAATTTTATATGTACCATTTCAGAAATAAGACGTTTTTTCTTAGAAGGTTCCTTATCCAGCATTGTTATGTTTTGACAATCAAATTCGTGTTTCCATTTGTCGTTACTGTTTTTTTATTTTTTATGCTCTATCATTACGGAGTCTTTTCGTTTTGTGTTCATTAATTCTTTTAATTAAATTTTTTTTGTTTGTCCTACATAAGTTGCAGGGCAATTTTTGCAATTGATTTTGTATTCTGTATTAGTTATTTAATTTTTTCAGTTTTGTCTTTTATCTTCTTTACCAAATAGTTAAGGTTACTTTTTATTGTTGTTATTGTGTGGATATTAAGTTTTTTGATGGCATAAGAAAGTTTTTCATAGAAATGATTAATATATGGTAATTTTAATTTTGGTGTCAATGTGTCAATATTTTGATTTTTTCTATTGTTATTTGTGTTTAAAAAAAAATAAAAATCGAATTCATATGTCATTTTTAAAAATAACAAATATTAAAAATAATTAAGTTCAGTGACTCTTTATAATTTTATGTGAACCAAAGAATTATTTTAAATAAGATTTTTGCTTTATCAATCTGTACAGTAAATTTAAAAAATAAAATTCAAATAAATATAAATTAATTTTATTTAAAAAATTACTTTTAACAAACTTTTTATAGAATCAAAAAAGAACAAAAAAAAAATTTTTTTTTGAAATCAAAGTTATCAGGTGCTGTGCTGTATTGTGCTGCTTCTATGTTATTTCTGGAACTTCGTAGCAAAATATCGATTTACTCGTTGAGTAAATTTAACGTTAGCTTCCAAAGGTAACAAGTCAAACTTTAACAAATATATTTTATTATAAATTATAAAATGTTCTCCCAAATGAAAAAACCAAATCCTAAACAAAAAAATAGAATTTATAAATTTAAAAAAATATAGTTTACAGTTTTTTTAAATGTCGATAACGTATCATTTGGTTTACACTTTATCTAATCAAAAGTCAATTTCACTTTTAATTATCTAAGAATCTGGTAGGGATGAATTGCAGAAAGAAGAAAATAACAAAGAAACAATTCTTTTTTTTTAATTATAAACAGTGAAAATAATAGCAAAATTGAGAAAAAGTTGGGAAAAAAATTGAAGTGAAATTTTATAGTTTACTATATCAAAAACTTTTCATAAATAATACCACACTTAAAGTTTTACTTTTTAAAAATCGAGATATTATTTATGGATATTAAACATACATCCTAAATGTAAACAAAGTTTTAAAAAAATTATGCTTATTTTGCAGGATTATTTCCGATTGAAATAGTCGTGTTTTGGAAATGACACGCTTCGTATAAATTATGTAGAAATAATGTTGTCCTTGGAATAAAATATGCCAAACTTTAAATCTATTTTTGTTAAATTAGCATACATCTGTTATGAGATGCTTAAATCTATAGGCGAGCTTTTTTCTACTTATGGATAAAAACATTAATTTGTTCAGAATAAGAAAAAACCTATTGGAAACTGGACCCTTTTTATTTCCGTGTCTATCAAATATTAAATGAATCGGAACAAAGCTAAATGAAGCATTAATGCATAAGAATGCATTATTCACATCGTTGACAATAAAATCCTAAAATTATCCTCTTCTTGCTCATTTACATTTTATTATTATTCTACACCAACAAAAATTTCTATCTTTTTTAAAACTATTAATTTCCACTTAATTTGATTATCAATTTACATTAATTATTTAATAATCAATTTATATATTAATTTTTGCATTTTAAGTTCTAAACGTTTAAAAGAAAGCAATTTTTATTACATATCATATCAAATTCAAATTTAATTTTAAAAAACGTTTTTACATGAAACATTCAATTAAAATGTTTAAAAAACTTCAAAAATTATTTTTATTTTCTATTTTTAAAAACATTTACAATAATTCTTTAATCTAAACGAAAATTTACAACGTTCAAATGAACGTTGAGAACTTCATAAACATATGAATATTTACAATTTATTAAACAATTTTTTAGAAACAATTTCAATGTCCATTTGTGTATTGCAATAATAAAAAACTTTTGAAATCTTTCGAAGCATATTTGTTTTGAAATAAAAAATAAATATCGAGCCAGTAATCTGGGATGTAAACTATAGAAAAGGAGGATTATTTTGAAATATTATTTGAAATGATTTCAGGCCAGCAATAAATGTCGACTTCGATCTAGACAATAGGTCAGAGCGAGGGCAACATTTTTGCATCCACCCGTTATGGCTGATGAATATTCAACAAGTCAGCGTGTGTACATTTTAAGCCCCACTTTCTGAATATGAACCTCGTTATACATAAACATGTGTATGCTATAATTATATTAGGTATATTTTCATTTTACAGCCAAACTACATAATGAATACTCAAAAAAATATCAATACTGTTGTGCGAAATCTACATTTTGGAGAAAATAGTAAGCTTCAAGATATTGTATACTATAAAAAACAAAATACATTGTCCATATCGTGTACCATGAATCACATATTGAAATTGAGTAATGTATTATCATTCGAATCGATAAAAAAACATTATCCTTCTATCGTATGGAAACAATCGGTTGAAATAAAATTTATTCTTGAGCAAAATAAATGTTCAAAATAAGGAACTTGATTATAAATGTTTAAGGAACTTGATTATAAATGCTTAGAAAAAGCATCAACCTATTTTTTCAAGTTAAAAACTATTTCAAACTAATTTTAACAAGTTAAAACGTATTACAAACTGTTTGTAACAAGTTAAAACCTGTTTTAAACTGTTTGCAATAAATTCAATCATATTTTAAAACTAGTTATCTTATTAATAACTAATTCAAACTTTCAAAAAGTCTTAAACAGTCTTAAACTGTTCACAACCAGCTAAAACCAAGTTAAAACTCTTTATAACTAGTTAAAACATGACTGCAAGTTTTGAAACAAGTTAAACCCATTTAAAACTAGTAAGCTTATTAATAACTAATTCAAACTTTCAAAAACTTGTTTAAAAATGTTTGCATAAATTTAAAAACTACTTAAAACCTGTTTTAAACTAGTTAGCTTATTATTAACTAGTCCAAACTTTCAAAAACTTGTTTTAAAATGTTTTTAAACAAGTTAAAATTAGTTATAACTAGTTACAACCAGTTTATAACTAGTTAAAATCTAACTACAACTTTTAAAGCAAGTTAAAACCTGCTCCAAACTGTTTGTAACAAGTTGAAACCCATTTAAAACTAGTAAGCTTATTAATAACTAATTCAAACTTTCAAAAACTTGTTTAAAAATGTTTGCATAAACTTTAAAACTATTTAAAACCTGTTTAAAACTAGTTAGCTTATTATTAACTAGTCCAAACTTCCAAAAACTTGTTTTAAAATGTTTTTAAACAAGTTAAAATTTCTTTATAACTAGTTAAAACTAGTTTAAAACAGTTTATAATTAGTTAAAATCTAACTGCAACTTTTAAAACAAGTTAGAACATGTTTTAAACTGTTTGTAACAAGTTAAAACCCGTTTAAAACTAGTAAGCTTATTAATAACTAATTCAAACTTTCAAAAACTTGTTTAAAAATGTTTGTATAAGCTTTAAAACTGTTTATAACTATTTAAGACCTGTCTAAAACTGTTGTAACAAGTTAAAACCTGTTTAAAACTAGTTAACTTATTCTTAACTAGTTCAAACTTTCAGAAACTTGTTTAAAAATGTTTGAATAATGCATGAAACTGTTTATAAATAGTTTAAATATGTTTAAAGCTTTGATCAACTAATTAAACATGTTTTAAATTATTTATGACTAGTTAAAACAGGTTTAAAATTGTTTGTAACTAGTTATAACTCATTTAAAAATATTTTTAACTTATTAAAACATGTTTAAAACTGTTTATAACCTGTTACAACATGTTCTAAACTGTTTATGACAAGTTTAATCTTATTGAAAACCATTTTGCTTAATATAATAACTTATTTAAACTATGAAAAACTTGTTAAAAATGTTTTTATAATGTTTGAAATTGTTTATACCTAGTTAAAGCGTGTTTATAACTCGTTAAAACATGGTAAAACTTTTATAAACTAATTTTAACCTGTTTATAACGTGTTATATAATGTTTACAATTGCTTGTAACAAGCTAAAGCCTGTTTTAAACTGTTCGTAACAAGTTCAAACTCCTTTTGAACTAGTTTCCTTATTAATAACAAATTCAAACTTTTATAAACTTGTTTAAAAATGTTTGGGTAAAGTTTAAAACTGTTTTTAACTAGTCAAAACCTGACTGAAACTTGTTTCAAGTTAAAACCTGTTAAAAACTTTTTGTCACAAGTTCAAACCTGTTCAAATCTAGTTAGCTTAGTATTAATTACTTTAAACTTTCAAAAACCTGGTTTAAAAATGATTAAATATCAGTTAAAACTGTTCATAAATATTTTAAACATGTTTAAAATTGTTTACAACTTGGTAAAACAGGTTTAAGGGCTTGTTGGAAAATGTTAAGAAGGAATTCTGAACTGTTTTCAACTAGTTAAAACCTGCCTCAACCTTTTAAAACAAGTTGAAACTAGTTTAAAGTTGTTTATGGCCAGTTGAAACCTGATTGAAGCTTTTAAAACAAGTTTAAACCTGTTTAAAACTGCATTTAACTAATTCAAACTTATATACAACTAGGTTTAAGTTTTATAAACTTGTTTTAAAATGTTCAAGAACCAGCAAAATACAGTTTATAATTAGTTTAAGCCTGCTATAAATAGTTAAAACAAATTTAGAAAAAAATTAATTTTTTAACCTTTAAACTGTTTTTAAAAAAATTAAACTTGTTTAAACCTGTTATAAATACTTAAAATCAGTTTAAAACTGTTTATACCAAGTTAAAACCTGTTAAAAACTTTTTTTAAACAAATTCAAAACTGTATTGTTTATTTAAAACTACTTAAAACTTTTGAAAATTTGTTTCGATATTTTGAAAATGATTTTAAAACTGTTTATTATTAGTTAAAAAATGTTAAAACCTGTTTTTAACTAGTTACAATCGGTTTAAAATTATTAAATCTATCTCAAACCAGTAAAAACTGTTTATAATAAGTTCAAACCTATTTAAAACTGTTTCTAACTCGTTCAAATTTATTTAAAGCTACTTCAAACTTTAAGAACCTTGTTTGAAAATGTTTAGAACTGGTTTTAAACAGTTTCTAACTGGTTGAAACCGGTTTTAAATTATTTATGACTAGTTAAAATCTGCATAATAATATTATAACTATTTAAAACTTGTTAAAAACTGTTTATATTAAGTTTCAGTTTATTTAAAACCTTCCATAACAAATTCAAACCTGTTCAAAATTGTCTACTTCATTAAGAACGACTAAAAACTTTTAAGAACTTTTTTGGAAATAATTAGAAAAAGTTTTAAACAGTTTATATTTAGTTTAAAAAATGTTTATACCTGTTTATAACTAGTTGAAACCTGTTTAAAACTATTATAGTTTTTTGAAACTAGTTTAAAACTGTTTATAATAAGTTCAGTCCTGTTTAAATAATAATTTATATCACTATTTTAAACATATAAGGAGTTTTTAGAAATTTCAAGAACTTCATTTGAAAATGTTGAAAACCAGTTTAATATTATTTATAATTGGTTTAACACCAACTATAAAACTGTTTATAACTAGTTCAAACCTGACTGACTAATTCAAACCACTTTGAAACTAATTATAATTAATTATAGTTAATTTTAAGTTGTTTATCACAAGTTAATACTAGTTTAAACTGATCACAACTAGTTTCAACCTATTAATTACTACTTTAAACATTTTAAAAACTCATTTGAAAATGTTTAGAACTAGTTTAAAATAGTTTTTAACTCTTTGAAACATGTTTGAAACTGCTTATAATTAAAACAAGTTCGAGCCTGATTATAAATATTTACAACAAGTTGAAACTTATTTTTAACTGCTTTAAACTTTCAACATCTTATTTTAAACTGGTCGGAACAGTCTAGAACTAATTACATCTACTTAAAATTTTATAGACTTTGATTAAAACTATTTAGAGCTGCTAAAATCAATTTAATATTACTTCTAAATTATTCCATTTTTTTAAGAACTAACTAGAACATATTAGAACTTATTTAAAACTGTTTAAAACTGGTTTAAAACTGTTCAATATTGATAAAAAAAAGTTTATAAAAATTTACAAAATGTTTAGAAATAGTTGCAACAATTTGGAGCTCGGTTACAAATTTTTGTTACCTGTTTATAATTGGTTTGAACTTGTTTCAGTTTATAACTAATATGAATCTGTTTAAATTTGTTTCTAACCAATTTAAACTTATTTATAACTATTTGAAACCAGTTTAAACCTGCTATAACTATTTGAATTCAGTTAAAAACGGTTTATAACAAGTTCAAACCTGTTAAAAACTATTTATTACAAATTCAAACCTGTCCAAAACTGTTTATAACAAGTTCAAACCTCTTCAAAACTGTTTATAACAAGTTCAAACCAGTTTGGATCTATTTAAAATTAGTTCAAACTTGTTTTAAGTTACTAGAACCTGTTTAAAGCCTTTTAAAACTGTTTATATCTACTTAAAACTATTGAGAGCGAATTCATAAATGTTTAAATTTAGAAATATCAAATTATTTGGTTTGACATTTTAATTAACCAATTAAAACCAGTTTAAACCTGTTATAACTATTTGAAACCAGTTAAAAACGGTTTATAACATGGTCAAACCTATTTAAAAAATTTTATTACAAGTTTAAACTTGTTCAAAACTGTTTATAACATGTTCAAACCTGTTAAAAATTCAAAATTATTATAACTATTTGAAACCAGTTTGGATCTATTTAAAACTAGTTTAAACTTGTTTTAAACTGTTAGAACCTGTTTAAAACCTTTTAAAACTGTTATTATCCACTTCAAACTATTGAGGGCGAGTTCATGAATGTTTAAATTTAGAAATGTCGAATTATTTAGTTCTAAACTGTTAAAATCTGTTTAGAACTACTTATAACAGTTTATATATTGTCTGAAACAGGTTTAAAACTCTATATAACTTGTTTTAAAGTGTTTATAATAGATTCAAAATTGTCTAAATAAAACTAATTTATATAATTTTAGAACTTTTATCTATAAAACATCTATAAAATATTTTTATCTAAAACTCCTGAAAATTATTTTAAAAAAATATATAAATCCGTTTATTCAATTCACGAAACCCTTTTCTACTGAGTGTATTTTAAATTACGCAATAAATTCTTTTAGTATGTAATTTTAGAATCGTTTTCCTGAAAAATTTGTCTTACTTTATTGCATGAACGATATGCTTCCTGTACAGAGGAAAAGGGAGTGTGCAATCGTCTGGAATGGAATAATCGACTTCTTTCGCAGACATCAGGAAAAGTTACAGGAACATCAAAAAGTACCTTATGCCTCACGAAAACATTACAAAAACTTTGAATTGCAAACTTAAATTCTTTTCAAATATTATATTAATTTTAATTATTAATGTAACTTTAAATACTTGATCTTTGAATATTATCAATGGTATATGTTCTAATCTTAATTTTTCTTTTTTATTATCAAGATAAAATTAAAAATATCAAAAAACTTAAAAAGCAAGCAAATAATTTGTTTTGCACATTTTTTCAGGCAAATTATAATTTTTCTTCAAACAGAGAGTTTATATATTTTTATATATTTTAATGACCCTTCTTCTTAATAAATAAAAATAAATAAAAATCTATTAAATTTTAAAATCTATTCCAAAAAGAACATTTTCATTCATCTCAGGTTTTTTCGACACCTCATTCACGACAAATAGTCCCTAAAAATACACTAAAATAAAAATAAACTCCTGAAATTTCTAGAAAGAGTTGAAAGCGTTTTCCGACCGGAATTCGAGAAAGGGTGGGTGATAATGAGCATTTATTTTCGTTCGGTAAATTAAATTTGATTAAATTTGAACGAAAAAGAAAATCTTCAATGTCTGAAAGCTAATACCTTGCATGCGCCAACAGGTCAAAGGTGAGAAAACACGATCGATAAGAACGCACGAAGTTTGGATGCGAATCGACCCATCTGCCAGGTGATAATTTCACAAATTACGCAAATTGGCACGTTCCGACTATAAATCGTTTTGCCATCTTTACAAAACCCATTCATTCATTAAATCAAATCTCAGTTATCAGATTCTATTCTTCACTCCGACGATTGCGACAAAAAAAAATTTAAACAAGATTTAAAAAAAAAAATAAAAATAAATATAAACTTTTATTGTTATTAAAAAAAAATTAATATAACTTAAAATTAAAGTTTGTATAAAAAAATACTTACATAAAATATTACGATAATTGGTTTGGTTAAAAAATTAAAGCAAATAATCGATACTCTTTTAGTAAAAAATATTAATTTTGTTTTTTTAGATTAAAAAAAAAACAGGGAAATTAAGCATTCAATCAGTTTTAAAGGATTCAACCATAAACCAAAAAGTCATCTTGAAATTAATCAATATGCTTTCGTAGAAAAAAATATTACACGACTTTTATTCCGAGGGGTGCATTTTAACGATGACAGTAAAAATTATTGACGAAGTCAGTAGTTTATGAAGACATTAAACTCGGGTGTCATAATTTTACCCTTTAAATTCAAAAAAAAAAAAACCTTCTTTAAAGTAGAAAAAATGTTTCTTACTCAGAATATTGTTAAAATTATTAAATTTTATCAAAAGTTCTGCACTTTAAGGGCAAAAAATTTTTTAAAAACAATACCACCCTTTTTTCTAACTTACATTTTTCTCATAAAAAATAAACAACAGAGAGTTCCAGAGTTCTCTTTACATGAAATATTTAAAAACCAAAATCAAGGTTCAAAAATTTAAAAAAAAATAGAAAATTTTATTTAATTTTTCAAAATTTAAAATCCCAATAGTTCAGATCAGAATTTTGTTAGCCTCCCATTTCTACAAAAGTTTCTACAGTTCTACAAAAAACTGTCATGAAGTTTTATTCTAAAGTAAAAATCCTAAACACTACAGAATTTGAAAATTTCAAAATATTTTAAATTCTTGAAAATTTAGAGTTCTAAGAGTTCAGATCAGAGTACTGTTAACCCCACAAATTTTTCCACAACAACTATAAAAAATTTTTTTCTAAAGTCAAAATCCAAAATTACAAAAAATATAAATCTCATACTTTCTGGTGTTTTTTAAAATTTAGAGTTCTAAGAGTTCAGATCAAAGTTCTGTTAGCCCCCAAATTACTCTGTGAAAAACTCTGATAATTTTTTTTAAAATTTCGACATTCAAGAGTTCAGATCAGAATTATTTTAGCCGTCAAATAGTTCAACAAAAAACTATAATAAAGTTTTGTTCTTAAGTCAAAATCCTAAAAATTAAAGAACTTGTAAATTTCAAACATTTTTGAGTTCTTCAAAATTTAGAGTTCTAAGAGTTCAGATCAAAGTTCTGTTAGCCCCCAAATAACTCTATAAAACAATCTGATATGTTTTCTAAAATTAGAACTTTCAAGAGTTCAGATCAGAATTGTGTTAGCCGTTAAATAGTTCTGCAAAAAAATATAATAAAGTTTTATTCTTAAGTCAAAATCCTGATAACTATATAGAAATTGTAAAATTCAAAACTTTTTAAGTTCTTTAAAATTTAGAGTTCTAAGAGTTCGTACCAGAGTTCTGTTAGCCCCCCCCCCAAATAGTTAAACCACAATATTTGTAAAAAAAAATTTTTTAAAAGATTAAAAGATTTAAAAGATTTTAAAAATCCATAAAACTACATAACTTTCCAATTAGAAATTGTTTTGAGTTCTTTAGATTTTAGAGTCCCAAGAGTCCTTATCAGAGTTCTTTTAGACCCCAATGAATTAAAAAAACTACCAAAAATAAATACCATCTAAAAACTGCAGAACTTTGACATTTCAAAAAATTTTCATTTTTTCAAAGTTTAGAGTTCCAAGAGTTCTGATCAGAGTTATGTTAAATCCTAAAATCCTAAAATATTATTCCCAAAAACACTACATTAAGTTTTTTTCTAAATTTGAAATCCATAAAACTAGATAACTTTAAAATTTTCTAATTTTTTAATTTCCTTTAAATTTAGAGTTCTAAGAGTTCTAATGAGAATTGTGTTTAACCCCAAAAAATTATACTAAAAAACTTTATAATTAAGTTTTTTCTAAAGTCAAAATCCATAAAACTATATAACTTTCAAATTACAAATAATTTTGAGTTCTTTAAAATTTAGAGTCCCAAGAGTTCTGATCAGAGTTCTGTTAGATCCTAAAGTGTTCTAAAAAAACTACCATAAAGAAATACCGTCTAAAAACTACAGAACCTTAAAATTTCAACTTTTTTTTAGTTTTTTTAAATTTAAAGTTCTAAGAGTTCTAATGAGAATTGTGTTTAACCCCAAAAAATTATACTAAAAAACTTTATAATTAAGTTTTTTTCTAAAGTCAAAATACATAAAACTACAAAATTTTCAAAGTACAAATCATTTTGAGTTCTTTAAAACTTTAAGTCCCAAGAGTTCTGATCAGAGTTCTGTTAGATCCTAAAGAGTTCTAAAAAAATTACTATAAAGAAATACCGTGTAAAAACTACAAAACCTTAAAATTTCAAAATTTTTTGAGTTTTTTTAAATTTAGAGTTCCAAGAGCTCTGATCAGAGTTCTGTTAAATCCAAAAAAATTCTTTCCAAAAACTCTATATTGAGTTTCTTTCTAAATTTATAATCCATAAAACTACATAACTTTAAAATTTTAGAATTTTTTCAGTTCTTTAAAATTTAGAGTTCCAAGAGTTCTGATCAGAATCTAGTTTAACCCTAAAAAATTCTTCCAAAAAACTTTATATCTAAATTCTGCAAATTTTCTTTTATTTTCATCAATTTCTAATCATTATTATTTTCGGATAATTTTCAAAAATTTCAATTATTTATCTGAAATTTCAAATATTTTTATCAATTTTCTATTATGTTGCGGTTTTTAAACAATTATCTTTAATTAAAATTTTTTACTTAATTTTGTAATTATGTTATTTTCTTTCTTTAAACATATATATTTTTCGATTTTTTCAATTATTTACCTTAAATTTTATTTACTGTTATAAATTTTTCATATTTCAATTATTTTCATCATATTTGAATTTTTTTTCTCAATCTTAAATTATTCTTAGAATATTTCAATTAATTTTTACAAATTTTAACTATTTTCTTCGATTGTTAATTAATATTATTCACATTTTCTAAAATTATTTTCTAAGGTTTTTAAAATATTTTCAAAAAATTTCAATTATTCTCATAAATTTTCGATTATTTCTGCAATTTCTTAATTATTCTCTTTAATTAAATTTTTTTAAGTAATTTTGTAATTATTTTCTCTTTTCAATCATATATTTTAAGATTTTTTCAATTATTTCTCTCAAATTTCATAAACTGTTTTCAATTTTTCATATTTAAACTATTTCTATCATATTTCAATTTTTTTTGTCAATCTTAAATTACTTTTAGCATATTTCAATAATTTTTTTCAATTTTAAATTAATTTTATCATTTTTCAATTATTTTTCTGGATTGTTAATTATTATTATAATTTTCTATAATTGATTATTTTCTTAAAATTTTTAGTATTTTTCTAAAATTTTAATTTATTTTTTTCAATTTTTAATTATTTCAATTTAAAGATCTTCATGTATTTTTCTCAAATTATAATTATGTTTTTTATTTAATATAAATTCTGTAATTTTTTCAATTATTTCTCTCAAATGTTATTTATTTATTACAACTCATCATTGTTTTTATCAAATTTTAAATATTTTCTTCAAGTTTCAAATTTTAAAATATTTTTTCAATTATCTTCGAAACTTTATCTCTTTCAATTTTCAATTTTTTCCTTTTCTTTTATAATTTACAAAATTGTAAACTATTTTTCTGACATTTCAATTATTTATACCTATTATTTTTTTTATTTTTTTCTTCAATTTTCAATTAGTTTCATTTTTTTCACAATTTCCAAAAAGTTTTAATTATTTCTCTTAAACTGAATATTGTTCTCTTCAATTTTTCATTATTCAATTTCTTCAAATGATTTTTAATATTTTCAATTATTTTTCTTAGTTTTAAATTATTTTCTTTATTTTTAAAACATTTCTATGATCTTTAAAATTACTTTGCCCAATTTTTAATTGATTTCATTATTTGTTTCAGTTAATTTGCAAAATTTTCAGTTATTTAGTTTAATTTCAATTACTTTTTTGCAATTTTGAATAAATTTTTCATTTTTCAATTATTTTCCTGGATTGTTTATTGTGATTATAATTTTCTAAAATTGATTATCTTCTAAGATTTTTCAGTATTTTTCTAAAATTTCAATTATTTTCTTCAATTTTTAATCAATTTTATTTGCTTCCTTAATTTCCAAATTTTGTTTATTAATATTATCGTAAATTTCAATTATTTTTATCTCTCTTTAATTATGTTCTCCAATTTTTAATTATTCTCATTTTTTCAATTAATGTTTAAGATCTTCATGTATTTTCTCCAATTTCAATTATTTTCTTTTATTTAAAAAAATTATGTAATATTTTCTAAAATTTTAAACTATTTATCTGATATTTTAATTATTTCATTCAATTTTCAATTATTTATATTATTTTTTATAATATTTTCTTCAACTTTCAATTGCTTTCGTTATTTTTCATAATTTTCAAAAAGTTTTTAATTATCTGTTTTTAATTCAAAATTGCTCTCTTCAAATTTTAATTATTTTTTTCAATTTTCAATTATTTTCTCTAAGTTTTTATTATTCAATATTTTCAATTCATTTGCAAGATTTTTAATTATTTTTCTCAAGTTTAAATTCTTTTCTTTATTTTTTATTTTTTTATTCTATATAATTTTTTTAATTACTTTTCCCAACTTTTAATTGACTTCATTATTTTTTTTATTTTTGAAAATGAAACTAATTGAAAATTGAAGAAAATAATATAAAAAATAATAGGTATAAATAAAGAAAAATATTTTACAATTTTGTAAATTATAAAACAATAAGAAAAAATTGTAAATTAAAAGAGATAAAGTTTTGAAAATAATTGAAAAAATATTTTAAAATTTGAAACTCGAAGAAAATAATTAAAATTTGATAAAAACAATGATGAGTTGTAAAAAATAAATAACATTTGAGAGAAATAATTGAAAAAATTACAGAATTTATTTTAAATAAAAAAAATAATTACAATTTGAGAAAAATACATGAAGATCTTCAAAATTAATTAAAAAAAATGAGAATAACTAAAAATTGTATAAAAGAATTGAAGAGAGCTAAAAATAATTGAAAGCTACGATAATTAATATAAAAATTTTGTAAGTTAAGAAATCAAATTGAAATAATTAAAAATTAAAGAAAATAAATTAAAATTATAGAAAAATACTAAAAAATTTTAGAAAATAATCAATTATAGAAAATTATAATAATAATTAACAATCGAGGAAAATAATTGAAAAATGATAAAATTAATTTAAAATTGAAAAAAATTATTGAAATATGCTAAAAGTAATTTAAGATTGGGAATAAAAATTGAAATATGATAGAAATAGTTTAAATATGAAAAATTGAAAACAGTTATGAAATTTGAGAGAAATAATTGAAAAAATCTTAAAATATATGTTTATTTTTTTATTCTATATAATTTTTTAAATTACATTTCCCAATTTTTAATTGACTTCATTATTTTTTTTCTCGATTAATTTGCAATATTTTCAATTATTTTTTGCAATTCTTGACTGTAACTGTGGGCTTAATATTCTGACAAATAAAAAAAAATTCTTATTAGTCTAAAATTTTATAAATTTTGTCCTGAATATGTAATTATTTATTTTATTTGTTTATATAACTTTATTTTTAAATATCATATTTAAAATATTTATAATTGTTGATAACACAAGGTATATAAACTAATCGCAGGTCAGAGCGCGTTGTTTAATTTAGTCAAACTTTAAATGACTACAATTAGTAAAGTTTTTGGAATTTTTTTTTTTTAAGGTCTATTAGGGTTGACCACTGCCCCACTTTGCCCGTTAACAGTTACGCCACTGTAAAAGAATACACTTTTTTTAAATAATGTTTTATTACTATTCCAAATTTTTAGTTCAGTAAACAGGCGTCAAAAACTAATTTATATTTACAAGAAAATTGATGTTTTTTTCTAAAAAAGAATGTCTTTATATTGTTTTATATCGTGTTATAAATAATGAATGAACATGAGTCGCATTTTTGGAAGGTTTGAAAAATTATCGCTTTTGAAAGAGGTTTTGGGACAAAGTGATAAGTTTAGTAAAGCCAGTGCTTATGCAAGGTTTATGAAAGGGTTGAAGCGCGTCAGTGAGAAGAAATGCGTAAAAGTGTCATGTCATCTGAAATTTATACGTGGAGAGAATTGTCTAAGAGGGTTGTCTAGTTATGGCTTTGGGGTATTTTTGTGTGTAACAGACAGTTCTGAAAGTGCCATTATTCTGCAGGAAATGCCCGTGACTCAGAATCAGCAACCCCTCGGATGATTTTGTCCCAGCATCCGCTGGCTCCTTTCAAGCCACAGAACAAAAAGATCCAGAAAAATTACATGTTTATACATCAGCGGTGATAAATAATATTTTCCTTTTTTAATACAATCAAATTAATCAAAGAAAAACGGTCCATTTTCTTTTAGTATGTGAATTTATTGATTAATTAATTAGTAAATCAGACGGTGTGTACATTTTTATATCATACAATTGTCTGAATATGATATTTTAAAAATAATCAAAATTATACTTCAGCTATATAGTGTTTGTCACTATTCTTTTATTTTTACTTAAATCGAAATATAAATTTTAAATTTTTGATAAAAAGTAATTCAAAACATAACTGATATTGTTGAATTTTATTTTATTATTTACCAATGACTAACATAAAAGCACGAATTGAGAAAAGGAATATTTCATAAATATTATAGTGTCACTTTATTGAACGAATAAAATTCTCTTGACTGTAGAATATCTCCTATACGGAAAAATTTTGGAATTTTTGAAGAATAAAGAAAATAGATATAAAAAGTTTGAAAAATAGAAAGAATAAATAATCAATTATATAAATAATCTAGTAAATAATAAAATCAAAAAAAAATTGTCCCGGACAAGTTTGAAGCTAGTTTAACATAAAAGTATTTAAAACTAATTCAGAATTGTTTTAAACTAGTTTGAAACAGTTTAGAAACTATTTGAAAATATTTCGAAATAATTAAAAAATGAAACGATATAATATCTGTGAAAGACAGTTGATTTTTATTTTTGTATATTAATTTGATACTTTTCCGTAAAACCAAAAATAAAATAAAATTCCTTAATGTCACGAACATATTTTTATCGATACAAAAATCAATTGTGAATAAAAAGTGTTGTTTCGAGCCACTCGACACTATCTCACTCTTTATTGGACGTTTGCGATAAAAGCGTAATCTTTCCCCTATGCAAAATTTCGTGCTGGTAGGTGGTCGACATTGAGGTGGTAAGTTTGATACGTTTGCCATCTTGGATCATTGCACACCTTGCACATAATCATTAAAGGCACGCGAACTATTAAAACTCCCAGAAATTAACAATTAACGTACTTCCCTTCTTGTTTCTTAAATGCACTTAATTTTACTCTCAGAAATTTAATATAAGATAAATTTACAAAAACAAAAAATAAGAAAAGTTTTTATTAAATTAAAAAAATTAAGAACATATGAAAAATTACAGAGAATTAATATACCGAAAAATGTTACGAGAAAATTAGAATTTATTATAAAATGAATATTAAACAGAATCAAAAAAGTGAAGAAATTTTAAAGAAAGAGAAAATTAAAATACGATTTTTAAAAGTTCAAAGAATGGTAAAAAAACGAATTATGAAAAACGAATAAGCTAAAGGAAAATTAAGGAAATTTAACGAGAAGTAAAAAGTTCAAAGGAATGAAAAAAACTAAGGAATAAGAAAATTAAAATAATAAAAAGTTTGAAAAATGGAGAAAATCTTCCAACAAAAATTAACAAACTATGAAAAAATGAAAACAAATTTTTTTAAAATAATAAAAAATATTAACATTTTAAAAAATAAAAGAAAAATATAAGAAACAGTAAAAATAAAATTAAAAAATTAAAAAATGTCGGAAATATTTAAATTACTTTTAATATTTAATATTTAAGAACAAAACTTGAAACTTACAAAGCTAATTTATCTAAAAAAAATAAACAAACTTTCTTTTAAATATCGCTTCTTTAAAATTTATTCAAAATAATTCAATGATTGCTTATTTCCTTCAGAAAATATTTCTTTGCAACTTCACCGTACGATTTTTTAAACAAGGGTTTACCTTTTGTCTATATGATTAATTGTTTAAAAAAAGAGAAGATTTTTATAAACAAATAACTATATTTTTAAAACAGTACATTTATTTAAGAATCAGAACGGTAAAATTGTAGAGAATTATTTTCTGAAGAAAATAATCCCTCATTTATTGAAATCGACTCTTTTTAAAAAAAAGTTTTCAAGACATGTAAATTAAAGTTTAATCATATGCAAAATTGTTTAAAGAAGTAACTTTTCTAAGTCTTACATTTTTTTTAATTAATTATCATTTCAGAAGACACTATTATTAATAATTTAATTCTTTAACTGTCAAATAACTATTTTTTACTGGAAATCTGCATTCCATCGTATTTATTTGTATGAATTCTGACTCTCGTGTTAATTAACAATTTTATTATATTTCTTAAAACTACCATTTCAAACCAAATTTGACTATTTAGGCCAAATTATATGACCTGTATAAAACTATATAGGTCTTTTTT
This sequence comes from Ganaspis brasiliensis, assembly GCA_037103525.1. Taxonomy (NCBI): domain Eukaryota; kingdom Metazoa; phylum Arthropoda; class Insecta; order Hymenoptera; family Figitidae; genus Ganaspis; species Ganaspis brasiliensis. Next base: position 1,594,182 of record JAZKLR010000087.1, read on the forward strand.
AAAATATATGAATTGTGACGCTCTTTTTAATTTATAAATTTGTCATCCTTAATCTTATGTTTTATTGAAACTTATTATTTATTTTCACAATTAAACCACCAAATTATATTTTTATTAATAATATAAATTGATCAATAACTAAATCTGAATTCTTATTTATCATTACCAGAGTAAGTATTCTAAAAATAATTAAAAAACAAAAAAATTTATTGTTTAATTGCTTAAAATAAAAAATATTTTTTTACTTTTTTGGAAAATTTTAAATTAATACAATTTTTGAAGAAATCATCACATTTTAATTCTATGAATGTCATTTGAAAGCATTTTTTATCACCTTTAAAATGATTTTTTAAAAATTGATCTACGATTATTTTTAAGGAAGATATGATCATTTGTTTATAAAAATAGCTTTTTTTCAATTGTTGGTAACTTGAGAAAAAGTGACTTTTGGAAAAAAAATTTTAAGAAAAAAATGTGCATTTTTGTGCGTAGAATTAAGAAAAAAATATTTAAACATTCAAACAAAAATTTTTTTTATCGATATGTATTGATATGTGTTTTTGTTATTTGTCTTTAAAATATATATACAGAAGAAAAAAATGTATAAAAAAATTTTTTTAAAATATTTAAATATTTTTTTCCAAATTCTACGCACAAAAAGGCACATGGTTTTAACAATTTTTTCCAAACAAATTGTCATATCTTCTTTAAAAATTATCGTAAAGCAATTATTAAAATTTCATTTTAAAGGTAACAAAAAATGCTTTTAAATGCCATTTATAGAATTGAAATGTAATAATTTCTTCAAATATTGTATCGTTTTGAAATTTTCCAAAAAAAGTAAAAAAAAAAAATTTATTTTAAGCAATTAAACAATAAAAAAAAAATTAAAAAAATTTTTTTTAGGTACCGTTTTAATTCAAATATTTAAACTTTAAAATAAATATTTGATGAAGATTTTATCTTTATTATTAATGAAGATACAAAACTTTTTGTAATGCTTTACAAGCCTTAGGGTGAGCAAATCCTTTTGAACGGCATTGTAGGTATTTTTTAAAATGTATGGATTGTGACACTCTATTTAATTTATAAATTTATCATCCTTAATCTTATGTTTTATTTAAACTTCTTTTTTTTCCCCTCTTAAACCACCAAATTTTTTTTTTATTAATAACATAAAAAGATAAATAACTCAATCTGAATTTTTATTTATCATTGCCAGAGTGATTTTTAGGTCAAATTATAGCACCTGTATAAGACCAAATAGGTCTTTTTCAAAATGTATTAAATGTGACGCTCTTTTTAATTTGTAAATTTATCATCCTCAATATTATGTTTTATTTAAACTTACTTTTTATTTTTTCTCTTTAACCACCAAATTATGTTTGTATTAATAATACAAATTGATCAATAACTCAATCTGAATTCTTAATTATCATTGCCAGAATGATTTTTAGGTCAAATTGTAGGACCTGTATAAGACTATATAGGTCTTTTTTAAAATGAATAGATTGTGACGCTCCTTTTAATTTATAAATTTATTATCCTTAATCTTAAGTTTTATTTACATTTTTTTTATTTTACCCCTTAAACCACATAATTATTTTTTTATTAAAAATATAAAAAGACCAATAAGTTAATCTGAATTCTTATTTATCATTGGCAGAGTAATTTTAAGGTTAAATTATAGCACCTGTATAAGACCATAAAGGTCTTTTTTAAAAGGTATAAATTGTGACGCTCTTTTTAATTTATAAATTTTTTATCCTTAATCTTATTTTTTAATGAAACTTATTTCTTATTTTCCCTCTTTAACCAGCAAATTATGTTTGTATTAATAATATAAATTGATCAATAACTCAATCTGAATTCTTATTTATCATTGCTAGAGTGATTTTTAGGTCAAATTTTATAGGATTTGTATAAGAATATATGTCTTTCTTAAAATGTATGAATTGTGACACTCTTTTTAATTTATAAATTTATTATCCTTAATCTTATTTTTTATTAAAACTTATTTTTTATTTTCCCTCTTTAAGCACCAAGTTATTTTCAATCAAAAATATAAAAAGATGAATTCTTATTTATCATTGCTAGAGTGATTTTTAGGTCAAATTTTATAGGATTTGTATAAGAATATATGTCTTTCTTAAAATGTATGAATTGTGACACTCTTTTTAATTTATAAATTTATCATCCTTAATCTTATGTTTTATTAAAACTTTTTTTTTATTTTCCCTCTTTAAGCACCAAGTTATTTTCAATAAAAAATATAAAAAGATGAATTTTTATTTATCATTGCCAGAATGATTTTTAGGTCAAATTATAGGACCTGTATAAGTCTATATAGGTCTTTCTTAAAATGTATGAATTGTGACGCTCTTTTTAATTTATAAATTTATCATCCTTAATCTTATGTTTTATTTAAACTTATTTTTTATTTTCACTCTGTAACCACCAAGTTATGTTTTTATTAATAATATAAATTAATCAATAACTTAATCTAAATTCTAATCTATCATTACCAAAATGACATCAAACAATGTCTAGATCAGAGTGAGAGACGGTGAGAAACCGCATTAAATAAATTAATAATTAATACCTAACTAATAATTTTATATTAATAATTTTATTAGTTTGAAAAATATAAAAATTCTTTTCAATGATCAGAAAAGTAAACCAACATTTCCGAAAAATTTTAAAATCGAACTATTCGTTTTATTTCTAAACTTACGTAATAAATAAACTTATGATAATAAGAAAGAACTCACCAAATTAAAATTGAAAGTGGACTAAAAAAATATTTATTTATTTTGAATGAAATATTATTTATATTCAAATTGAAGTGTACGAAAGAGTAAAAATTGAGGCAAAAAAAAGTGTAAAAATCAAGGTAACAAAAAAAAATTCAAAAATTTCTTTTCACCGGAAAATTGATTTAAAAAAAATTTGACGAAGATGTCAGACAGGACTCTGTTTCAAGCAGATTATGTTGTGACAGTTTATGTCCTTATGCAATTATCTCTTGGAAATTAGATTAGGCACGTTCCAGAGGTGTAGAAGTGTGAGACGCACCCTACATCGTCCCATAATAACCATAGTAAATCCTATGGGACTTCCCTGTTTGGCCAACGCGTGCGCAAACCTCTAGAATTGTCTGATAACGGCGAGCGTCGAGACGCTCTTTTTAGTATCGGCCGTAAAGCCGTAGCGTCGCGATGTTCATGAACGACACTTCTCCCCATGTTTAAAAACGCGCGCGCGCTTCTCCATTAAAATTCAATTCAAATCTTCCACAATAATGTGCTCCAGTGTTTATCCAATTATTTTCATAAAATAAAAATATTTCCCTCCATTTCCTACTTTCTGTAAGTTTCTCTCAAGTTAGTTTTTATTTTTTTTTAAAGAGCAGATTTAACAAAAAAAAAAATTAAAAAATAAATCATATTCTTAGTAATGTTTCTTATTTTTGTGCAGTGTCAAAAAATGTGAATAAAAATTTAGTTGTAATTGAAAATAGTAAAAAAAAGAAGGGAAAATATGACTGAAAATACAAAAGGGGGGGAGCAGATAGTGGAAAGGATTTTACAGTGGAACAATCCATTTTTTTTTTTTTTTTTAATAACTTAACTCTTCAAAAATCTGGATGGAAATTATTTTTAACACAAGTTCATACCTAAAAAAATTTGTTTAAAATATTTTTCAGAAGAATGGAATGTTCCACTGTAGGTTTTACCCCCTTAAATACAAATATAAAAAGAGCAAAACTGTAAATATATAAAAGCGTGCAGATAAATAAAAATTTTGATAGATAAAAACATTAAAAATAAATCGTTACAAATAAAAGCCTTGTGACGATTTAATGTGAAATAAACAAGTGTAATGTTAAACAGTTAAAATAAATTTAAAAAACTGAGAACCTTGATAAGAATAAAAACATAAAACTAAAACTATTAATTAAACTCGGGAAAATGTAACAAACTTGTTTTTTATAAACGGAGAGGCTTTTTTTACAAAAATAACTAAAAAATAAATAAATAAAACCGTGATGAATTCTAATGAACTTTTAAAATATTTAATCAATTAATTTTCTATTTGTTCCTAAAGAAAAAATATCCCTATACAATTTCAGTTTATATTCCAGGAATATTTAGAATATTCTAAACAAAAAATAATTATTTCACAGGTTAATTTTAAACAAGGAAAAATAATATTAAATAAATAAGAATGGATTTTTTTCATTACTGCGAAATATAATGCTGCTGGTATTTTTTCAAGGCGCAATTTTAGAGGAAAATAACTATACTCTCCCGAAGACAGAAAAAATTTCATTAAGCCCAAGCTTTTTAATTAAATTACAAGAGTTAATATTGAGTAAAAGAGTTATATTATGTCAAATTTGATTATACTTTGCAATGTAATGTTTTTTTTTTTAATTACTATAATAATTATATTATTCTTAAATTATTATTATTTTTTTTTTATTATTTATTTTTTATATACATTATTGTTATTTAATCAAGTAAATAAAGTCAACTCGGGGGGTGACAATGACGAAGATTTAATTTGGACCGGAGGAAGAGAGAAACTTGTCTTTATGGGAAATCCTATAAAGGCGAATTCTCCCCTATCATAAAATGCAAACTATAATATCCCCTTTGAAGCTTTTGCATAACTTTTTTGTTATATTTCTTGAGGTCGAGTTACGAGTTTGCGTATAATGTTATCAAGTGCCTCGCCTCCGAGTATTTTACAGTGAGAAGACTTTTTTTCCGTGACCATAACAAATTTACCATAAATGTTAATGGAGTCAGTCATTAACGAGAAATATACTAGTTCATATTTCATTAACAGCAATCTTACATAACTCACAATCGTGACTAAAATTGTCAGCCATTAAATAAATTTGAAAAAAAAGAATTCTTTCTTTTTATTAACTAATTAAAATATTATTTTAATCCCAAAAATAATGAAAACAATATAGAAAAAATTAATTCCTCTATTTAAAGATAAAATAACGCAATTAACTTGAATTTTAATTTATATCTAAAACAATTCATTTAAAAAATTAACTAAATCATAAATTTGTCAATTCTACTCTAATTTTACGATTTTTTCTGTGTGCCCAAGAAAAAGTTAATTGTAATTGAATATTTATGTGCAGTGAGGTGTAAATTTGAAAAAAAAACTGCGCAATGTCGCGTGGCAGTGATAAAACGAGCGTGTGAATTTTAGCGGGGAACAAGTGGCGGAAATTTGCATTCGATGACTACATATGCAGTTCAGTGACTTTTGTCGATTATCTGCTGCAAAGAAAACAGATAAAGAATGGAATTCTTCATTTTCGTCATCTGCTGCTTTTTTACACTTTCGACAGGTGAGTTTCGGTTAATTTAGAAAAAAAAAATGTTTTCTTTAAATAATTCTATAAACTTTCAATAAATATTTATGAAAATTCGGTAAAATTACAAATTTTAAATATTATATTTTTCAAAATTAAATTGTTTATACAATTAATCGGAAAAACAAATTCCATCTCGAAAATTTCTAATTGACCCAATTTCACAACTTTTATTTTCGCAATCAATTATTTATGATGAAAAAATGAAGGCCAATCTGCAAATTAAATGTCAAAGTGCAATTAATTTTTTCCACTCAAGTTTCTTTGCAATGCATCTAATTTATGTCATCCTGATTAATTGCCACTTTTATTAATTTAATTCCAGATGATAATGAAAAATACGAAAAACTGACACATTTTCTCGATATTAAAAATTATGAATATTTTAATGTTACGTTCGTATAATTATAGAAAATATAATGAAATTGAAAATGGCCCTATATTTTATTTTAAAGGTCCTGTATTAAGAGCTTTCATGAATAAATAATTAAATCGTTCATAAATTTAGTACACACGGTTCCCATTATCTTTTTAAAGCTCTCTATTTTGCGAAATCCGCAAGAATACAAAATGTCGTTAATAAAAAGTTTATTAAAGAATAATAAAAGTTAATTTATTATTTACATTCATTCCCTTTCTATTGTTATTACGTATTTCGGTTTAAAAAGGAGTAATTAGTAATTAATGACTAAAATTTAAATTAAAAATTAGCGTTTAATTATTTAAACCGATCTACAGATAATGTACCAATTTTTTTTTGTATAATGGTAACATCTACTGGTTCAAAATAATCTCTCTAAATCTAAATTAGTTAAAAAATATCTAATTTGAAAGCAAAAACTCAGTAACTAATTAAAATAATTATATTTCTACTATTTAGTAACTCTCTATATCTGAATTAGTTAAATACTACTAAAAAAATGTGAAAAAGTTGTCCACAAAATGAATAAGTAAAAATTTTTACTAAGAATTAGTGAAATATTATACTAATTTTTAGTAAAAAATTACAAATTAATTCCTCCGCTTAATCCGAATCCAAAGTCGGAATAGTCAAATTCACTAAACTTTTTGAGATAATCTCAAAAAACTACTCAAAAACCCTAAAAAATTCAAAAAAAAGTTTTTTTTTGCCCGGGACAATATGTTAGTGTATAACAACGTATTTTTCTCCGCTTAATCAGAATCCAAAGTCGGAAAAGTCAAATTCGCTAAACTTTTTGCGATAATCTCAAAAAACTGCTCAAAACCCCCAAAAAATAAAAAAAAAGTTTTTTTTTTGTCCGGGAGAAGATTTAGAGAGACCATGCATTAGTAAAGAGTTTTCTGTAATTTAAAAGAATTTTCAAATCAACAAAATGCTTTTACTGGCTGTTATTTAGAAAAGAAAAAATTGCTAAGAAAATTCTCGTAAACAAATGAAATTTTCGTAATGGAAGTCCGTAAGGAAAATAAAGTCATATTTTCCGAGAGTAGAGAAAATTTAAGAAATTGGAATTTCACGTCATTCAAGAATATAGATCAGTTTTTTCATGTATAAGACAATATATAAAATCAGTCTCTTAACATTGTCGTCACACCAATCCATTAATAAATGGCCTCAGACGTTACATTATTAAAAGAATATTTACCGGCCGGATTAAACTCTGCACCCTCTAACTAAATCGTTCAATGGCAGATGTATCATGTTTTTCTTCGGCATTTTCACGATCAACATATTCCTTAATTGACCTATTCTATTTGACAAATGCACTAATTGGATCAAGTCGTTTCTAAGCCTCTTTAAAAAACCGAATACCTTGTTATACTTCACAATAGGTTTCACATACATTAGTTTATTCAATATAAAAATGTAATTTTTGTTTTATTCACTTTTTCAACTGTCAAATTATATTTAAATATATATTCATGGTGAAGTTAAACTTAATTTACATTATTTATTTATTTATTCAAATTGTAAATAAAATCAATGTTTAATTGATGAGAAAATAATAATCCATTAGATTTTGATAAATAAATCACACACTATTGTGAAAAAAAATTAAATTTCATTTGGTTACATGTTTTTTTTTAAGAGGAATGGAAAGTTTTTGTACTTATGACATTATAGAGAGAAAAGCTACTATAAAAATACTCTTCTCTCACAGCTGTCTATAGCTACCAAAATTTGCATAAAAGTTCTCATCGTCTGTGATATATGAATTCTAAAGAAAGGATATTGCAACAGTAATGGAAAAATCGAACAGAATCGTTTACGGTGCATTATTGTTGTCACTACACTATTGTTATTTCGAGGAAAAAATTAAAATTCCACTTTGAATATACGTATTAGCAACAAAAAACTCTTTTCATATTTAGTTTAATAAAATAAACGGAAAAAAATTTAAGAAATTATAGTTAATTAACCCTTTTGTACCACTCGTACATATATGTACCACTTACAAAATTTGATATAACTCTTATACATTCAAACAAATTAACAATTAATATAGCTTGTTTTGATCACTAAAGTTACTATTATATGTAAAAAAAAATAGTAAGTTACATAGTACAATTATAATTATTATAAAATAATTATTCAAAATGGCGGACATTTTTAAAAAATTGCTTAAATTTACCGTATTGGATCCGCCATTTTGAATTTTGAAAATCTGACTTCAAATTCGTAAACATCGACCCAAAAACTCCCGATTAACAACTTTCAACAAAAAAAAAGTTCGGTATCTCGTAAGATGATTTCTCTACCTCATTGTTACTAATTGATGAAAGCTTTGTTAATCAGTCATTGAAAGCTGCTAAAAGGACATTCGATGAAAGGGGAAAAGGTACTGGGTCACGTAATATTGAGCGAGTAGATAAGGTTATCGTGAATATAGACATTGATTTAAAAGCAGACTTGATGTGATACACCAATCTGATTGGTCGAATCTAAAAAGGCGCGGAATAGCTTCTCTTTATTTTCACTTCTTTTTTTTGCCAACTTTTTACGCAGCATTCCCTTTTCATTGTAGCCGATATTTGATATTCTAAATTTGAAAAGACGCCTTTAATATAAAACTGCTCGTGGGAAGTGAATTTAGAGCAAGCTAGAGGCACTCGAATAATAGAGAGATTGTACTCTATGCCATTGGCAACATCGTTATCGCCTTGCGGAGTTCGAATCACACTTTATTCAAGGGGGACAACTAACTCGTTCCACAGAGAGACCTTGATAAGAGGATTTTCAAAAGTACGAGTGTCGATGTCATTATCCTCGGCAAATATTTGCTCCTGATGGTCTGCTGACGATCGATCGATATAAAAAGTCAATAAAAAAATTGGAAAAAAGTTCCATTCTGTTATTTTTCTTTTTGGAACTTCTAACTTTTAAATTGCGTCTGAGCGTGAAATATACGTCAGTGCTTTTTTTGTTAAAGCAATTTTTTTTTAGAAAAACGAGAAACTGGAAAAAAGTATAGAATGGGAGTTTTAAGTTGTTTCTATAATAGTATACAATCGCTAGTATCAGTATGCATATATAAACATCCTCATTATCATCATTGCTTACATTTTTATAAAATACAGCACCACAAAAAAATTGTTCTTTTGTCCAAGGCACAACATTAGTGCATTCATATTTATTTGCTTTTCCATTTTCATCTACTTTGTCATCATGATTATGGTCACAATGATATGTCTACAATCAACATATTATCATATTTGTAATTATTGCTATATGCTATTACAATTTTGGTAATGGTAACGATGGTCACAATGATGGGAATCCAACCGACATATCATCATCATCATCATTGTTACACCATTAAAATTTTGGTGATAGTAACGACGGTCACAATGATATGAATGCAAACAACATATTATTATCAACATTATTGTTACACCGTTACAATTTTGGAGATAGTAACAATGGTCACAACGATATAACTACAAACAACATTATGATGATGATAATGATGATAATCGTTACTATTGACAAAATTGTAATGGTGTAACAATGATGATGATGATGATGGTAATACGCTGGTTGGAGTCATATCATTGTGACCATTGTTACCATCGCCAAAATTTTAATAGTATAACAATAATGATGATAATGATAATATGTTGGTTGTAGTCATATCATTGTGACCATCGTTACCATTGCCAAAATTGTCATAGTATAACAATAATGACGATAATGATAATTCGTTTGGTTGTAGTCATATCATTGTGACCACAAACATGATGAAGTAGACAAAGATGAGAATAATAATGATGATTATTATGTAATAGTTATAATAACGATGACGAAACTTCTTAAAGTGATGGTAACAATAATGAAGAAGCTTACGTTAATGATGATATCGAATTATTGATGATGGTGACAATGGTTATAATTCTTATAAACATCATCCTAATTCATAAAAGAATTGTTTTCTAACAGATAATGAAGTAGTAATATAATGACGAAAATGGCATTCAATCAATCATTACAATGACACAGATGTTAATGATCATAACAATGAAATGTTGTTTATAGACATAACGACAATCATAGTCATGATATTGATGACAGTGATGAAGATATGTAACGATAATAATGACGATGAAATAGAGGACAACAAACATGATGATTATTATCATTATCCTTATTATAATTATTAGTACCATGAATACTATTATTTATGGTACCTATCATCCTACACCTTGAGGCAATGCGACAATCCCAATAGATTCAAATTCAATTGTTACAAAGTAAAGAGAAAACTGTTAAATTGATTTTTGGTCGATTTTTGGTAATTAATGGATTTAAAATGCAGACACGGTGCAGCTGTCGTTGAAAACAAAAGCAAAACATGTTCAGGTTGACTGATGAAGAAATCAATATGAATATTGCAGATGTAATTCCTCGTGCAACAGTAACAGTACGTGACCAAACTGAACTGTAAATGTGATAGCGTGACTGGAGCAATAAGGCGCTCAAACCCTTGTCAAAAGCCACGAGGGTAACCCATTGCTTGTGCTCCAAGTTACCAGCCGGATTGGATTAACTGATGCACCACCCCTCCAATCAAACATTTTTAACATGTCTTGCTTTCATTCTCCATTTGAAAAACCTTTTAGTCTAATTTTTTCGAATTTCCCTCTGTACATTCCAAAAGAAAATCCGTGAAAAAATTTCATTAATTCAATATAATTAGTCAACTAGCCCTCTGAAATGATAAATTTTCAAAATGACCTAAATGAGACGTTAGTAATAATTTGTGAAATGGTGGTAATATAGTGACAATCTCGACTAAATACCGCAATACTCGAGCAATTAAATCTTCTCATAATTTTGCCTTAAAGTAATAATTTAAGATTAAGTAAAACACAGTTTTTGATTATCCTTTAGTTTAATTGCAAATTCCTTGATTAAATGCCAGCATACGTGTCGCTTTCTAAAGTAAAATTTATACGACCCAAGTTTTCATTAATATCGAACATGAAAGCACCATAAAACTACAGTTTATTTGAAGATTCCTCATTTACTCACAAATATTTATTCTCATAGCATTTTGCAGTATAAAACGCGCTCTTAAAAGTTTATACTAATTTTCTCCAAGTTTCTTACACATTTCTTTAATAATGTAATAAAATACAAAACTTCAAACATGAAATTTAGTTTACTTTTAATCAATAACTGACAAGATAATACCTTAACAAACTTTACCTAAAAAGTCACTTACTTAAAAATGAAATTGAAACGTTAATTAATCTATTTGATAAAGTGGGTGTTGCGCTTTTTTTTCTCGGATGAAATTAATTTTCTTCTGTTAGGAAACAAGAATGGAAATTTGCATAAAATTTCATGAGCTCAACATCACCTAATTATTTTTCCTTCATGGTCAATTGACACGCAATGTTGCAGCTTTCGAAGGATTTCTGTAGCGCGCGATCGCTTTGCATGATTACGGTCAAGTGCAGCAAATGTCATGGCTAGGAGCTTTGCGTGACATTGACTTCGATGCGAAATTACTTCGAAAAGAATGTAAACTTGGATATTTGCTAAGTGACGTGCTTTGCTTTCTTCTATTCTAACTTTATTATCCTGATGACGACTCACGTGCTTCAGTGACGTCTCAATCGATAAACCCTTTCAACCGATATACTATTATATAAACAACACCCACGATCAAGATTTTCATCCATAGTAGTGAAACTACAGCAAACACAACTTTTAACCTACTTTTCTATTTATTTAAAAAAAACAATCTTTTTTTTGTATGTCAAATTAAGTGACCGATACTAAAGACTAGATTCACCAAATGTCAAGATCAATATTTTATGATTTCATATTTAATTAAAGGTACTAATTATAGTGTAATGGAATACTTCAGAAATAAATTTGCTCCTTGTAAGGAATTAGGACATGTTCTCTAATTTATTGTCAGTGCTCGAATTTCTCTTCGACAGAGTCCACTTTCAACGAGACAATTCATTGCTTTATTGATTTATAATTATCATTCCTTATTATTTTTTATTTAGTAATTATTATTCACTACTGTTTGTAAACTAATACCTAATTATGATTTCTAATTAAAATATGAATATTTTTAATTATTAGGTAATGATTATGAAACTTTAGGAAATAATTATAAAATGAGACAATGATTAAGAAATGTTAGGTTAGGATTATTAATTATTAGGTAATGATTATTAGTTTTTAGATAGTGATTCTTAATTATCATATAATAATTTTTAATTAAGTAACGAAAATTACCAGTTACTAGGTAACAAGTATTAATTATTAGATAATAATGCCAAATTAATAAATCATACATTTATTTCCTGGTTACAATTTTCTATTTATTATTTAATGAAATTTTACAAAAACTTTAATAATTATTCAATAATTACGTTATTATACATCCTACATGAAACTAAACGCTAATTGCCTTCTGTTTAATCACTTTAGAAAGCAAATTGATTATCTAAACAAATTTGTTTCAGTATCAAAATACAAATTAATTACAAAAATGTAATTGTAAATAATATATAACATAGGGGAGAGTGGCCATCAATGTACCGGGTTTTTTTCAAGGTCATAGTACTTATTCAACTTCACCAATTTCAAGCACTTCTTTGCATCAATATAAAACTACAACACTTCTCTAGGTAATGCAAACATATTATACACGATTTATTTTGATTAAATAATAAAATTTAGGATCTTTCTAAACTAACAAGCTATTTTCATTTTCAACAACCTGGGTACACAATGAACCACCTCTATAAAAACACTAAAAATGTTTAACAATAATAATATTGCAATTTTCATTTTGTAAAAAAACTTATTTTCTATCAAATACTATAAAAAATTATTATTTAACACTTTTTAATTGATAATGTATAACATAAATATACCTTAAATTTAAGTTAACTAGCTAAAATGGCATTTTAGTTTTGCTATGTTGAGAAAAGTACTGATAACAATCGCTGTCACATGCTGTACGCATGCCTAGTTTTATAATCAGGCATACCACTCTGGAAATCGAAAATACACTGAAATTCCAGGTGGTTCATTGTTCCCCGGTACATAGAATCAACATGACATTTTTAACAAAAATGGTTATTTATAACTTAATCCAATATTTCAAAATCTTTATCTCATTAGAATATTGTAGTTAGGGCCCAAAACAAAATAAATCGTAAGTACTTTTATTTTTAAATTGCCTTATTTCAATTAAAAAACGTGTTTGTATTTTAGGTAAATTTTTTTTTCAGTGCATCAAAAACAGTTTTTTTCAGTTTTCTCTGTAAAGAATAAATCCACAAGTCTCAAATTTATGGACGTAGTGTGTTTACGCAAACTTCATTTATATTTAAAATTGGGAGAATTTTTATTTAATAGTTTCTGAGAAAATTGAAATGGATCATTGAAAAAACTGGTACATTGATGGCCACTCTCCCCTAAAACATTTTAAAAAATAAATAAAACCCTGAAGCGTAATTAAAACATAATAAATAATGTAGAAATAATGCAAGATATGAAAATAATGTAAAAACATAATCATCATTTTCAATAAAAAGAGTGTTATTTTTATTTAAAAAATTCTAAAAGAAATGAAAAATTTTAGCGTGGGACTAAAGTATCATTAATCAGAAGAACAGGATTTAAAAGTCATTTTGACCCTTAAAGTACTGATTCTTAATCAAAACAGGAAGCGTATTGTGCACGAACTCTAGGGCGATAATGCACAAAAGAAATCGATTTTTTCAGCATTCTGAAACGAACAATGTTCGACGTAAAGTACATTTAAGAAAAGACATTTTCTAGCTGTAAATATGCAAATGCAGATAACTTCCATTTACGCACTTTCGATATCGATTTGATGCTATTACAATGTTTACTACCCATGCTGCGATAATATATAGCTATATCTCAACCTACGTTTATTGCCCTGAAGCATGCGAAACCAACTAAATAAGAAACCTGCGCAAAGAAAAATCCTTTCTTGTCTATATTGGGTAGTTTCAACCTAATAGATTTAATTAAAAAATATATATAATCAATTTTCCGATAAGTGGATTTAATTCAATTTTTTTTATTCTCAAACGTAAATATTTTAATTTACCAATTTAGCGTTGTCGAGATTCAAAAATTATTTAAAGTTCACGAACATTTATTAATTTAATTCAATGTAATTATATAATTTAAAAATATTTATCTTTCAAAATAATAATCCAAGAGCGAAAATTCTGTATGTTTGTCACTGTTTCGAAAAAACCATAAAACTATTAAATTGAACCATAAAAATACTTTTTCACGCATAAACTATATTTTATGTGGTTGATTCTCTTTTTCTTTTTTGCAACGTAGTTGAAACTCACAGCAAGCTATGAAATAATAACTTCTTTACTACCGTGTTGGAAAATTAATATATGATTCAATTTTTATCTCTTTTGTTTGTTGCTTTATTAAAGTAGAAGGAAGTTTTTATTCATTAAAAAAGAGTCGCTTTTCTTGAATTAATTGTGAAGAGCACTTTTATATACAACTAATTTTTCACGTGATCCAATAAATCAAAATTATTGCATTGCTTCTTTTGACAAAATGCCATCAATCCACTCTTTCATAAACTGACATCAAAGTTTTAAAATCTGACTTTTATTTTAAAAATAATTTATCTCGTGTATTCTTTATCAGAAATTAAATTTTTTTGTTGTAAAACAGTTTTTACGTTGCTAGATAGAGAGAGAACTAGCAATTAGTGAAAATTGGAAAAATACCAAAAGAGTAAAAAGATACCAAAAATGACATAAAACTAATAAAATGACACAATAAAAAATAAATAAAACACAAAAATGTAATATAAAAAATTGCTGTCAGTATTACACGAGAATGACAGAAATGATGATACTAAAAAGTTACTTAATTAGAAATAAAACTCGTGGGTTTTTATACGCACATTCTAATAAAACGTAATGTTTAATATTTAGGTTATGAGGAGTGGTTAAAAAATTCCATTGGGAAAAAGCTCTTCACCTACATTTATTTATAAATACAACTTTCATTTCATTATTTTTTTTCTCCTCTCGTTGCTTTTGGACAATACAATGACACAATCGTTGTAAATATTTCTCTGGGGATTCGTCTACTGTTTTAGATTTCATGAAAACTGAACATTTCTCAACAGAAATTATAATGTAAAGTAATGCAGGTGTGTTTTCATAATCTATGGTTTTTATTCCTTTGTAGTTTTTAATTCCCTGTTTCCTATCTCTTTATTTAATTTAATTTTTTTTTGCAGAATAGAAAATTGTTTCTTAAAAAAAAAAAAAAAATAAAAAAAAAGTAAAATTGGAAAAAAGCAGGAAGATTATGTAGATGAAGGATCAAATTTAATTTCTTGCTTTTTACGTTTTTTTTTATTTTCAAAACTAAAAAATTCGTAATAAAAAGCAGTAAAAAATTCGTACCAGTAAAATCGGTAATTTAGCGTAAAAAGTATTTTTTCGATAACAACAGTGTTTTTAATTTTAATTAAACTTGAACTAAACACATTTTAGAATTAAGTAGCGGCCAATATGGAATTAATTTCTGTTTAATACATTAGTCGATGCAAATCCGAATTATGCAAATCATTCTAATTGAGATCCATATGTGGGACACCAGGAATGGTCGTTCCACAGAGGCGAATTAATAGGAAGATGTCAAGTGCAAGATACAATGAAAGTTCCATGAATTTCGAAGTAATTCATATGTCTTTAATTATAAACCTGCTTTTGACAGAAATGTATATTCTTCACATTTGCAGAAAGAAATTCAAATTTGCATTTGTAAGAAAGAAAAAAGAAATAAACATAAAAAAAAAGAATTAAGATATTAATAAATAATGTTAAAAGTGAGAATTCATTGAAATAAACAAAGAAATTATGTTAAAATAAAAAACAGTAGTTTAATAAAACTATTGACATAACCTAAAAATGAATTTAGCGAATAATTAGTTACTTTTAAAAAATTAAAGTTAAATGATTAAAGTTTTGAGAAAAGAAACAAATATTTTGATGAAACAAAAAAGGGTGGTAATATTAGAAAATGTAATACAAGATTAAATTTACATAAAAGTAATAAAAAGCGAGTCTTTACAAAATGAGAAAAATTAAGAATGTATGAAAAATATGAAAAATTGTACTGAATAAATATTTTGAAACAATGAGAAATTATATAAAACGAAAATTATCAGAATTAAAACAGTGAAACAATTTTTTAAGAGTTAGGAGAAAAAAGAAAAAATTAATAATATTATTAAAAACTCAAAGAATGATGAAAAATATTATGAAATAGCGAATAAATTGAAAGAAAGTGAAAGAAATTTAAGAAAAAAGTTGAAAAGTTGAAAGCAATAAGAAAAAACTAAAACCATTCAATAAACATTGTAAAGTAACATTTTAAAAAATTGAAAAACAGAAGAAATTCAGGAGTTTATTCACAAAATGAAGAAAAATTAAAAAGAACATGTTAACAACTTAAAAAAAAATTAATTATTAGGTAAATTATCAAAACAATTCCAACAATTTTTTTTCAATCATAAAATCTAGAAATTCTATTTTTATAAATAAATTTTCAAAAAATTGGACAAAATGTACAGAAAATTAGAAAACCAATAAAAAAACAAATAAATTTCCTTTCTTCTTATATGAACCATTGTTTTAAAAATATATTTCAGTAAATTTTCTAGTTTGTTTTTTGTCTAGTTATTGTTTTTAATTTTTTAAAATAGATTTTTTTTCATTTCCTTCTCCTTACACAAATTATTTCAGTTTATTTTAGACAATTTTATTTTTATAACATTTATAAAAAATTATTATGAAGTTAGAAAATTAGAATAAAGTTGGAAGTATTTAAATTAGGCCTAAATGAAGTGCAAAATAATTTATTTCTGAATATTGAAATTTAGAAGTTTTGATAAATTAAAAATGTACTTTATACAGACTTTCAGAGAAAAATATTTGACATTTAAAAAATTGAATTTTTATTATTACTAGATTATTTTGTAAGAATAATCATCGATTTTCAAGAAAAAAATTCTAAACCAGCAAAACTAATTTAAGCAAATATAAAGAAACTTCTTTTTATAACGCTTCTTTAAAAATTTTTTTAAATGATTCAATGATGGATTCTTTTCTTCAAAAAATAATTCTCTTTAACTTCGCAATACGATTTTTTAACAAGGGTATACCTTTTTGTATCTATTATTAATTGTTTAAAAAAAGAGAAATTTTGTTTATAAACAAATAACCATATTTGCAAAACAGCGCGCTTAATTAAGAATCCGAAATGTAAAATTGTAAAAAAATTATTATTTTATGAAGAAAATAAGCTATCATTGATTAAAATCAAATCATTTTTCAAAAATTATCGCTTCTTTAAAAAAAAGTTTGAACACATGCAACATCGTTTAAATAAAGTCATATTTGTAAGTTTTGAATATTTACTTGAGAATTAATATTTATCCTTCTAGGAGTAACATTTAAAAAAATTTTGACCAAATTCTAGGTCATTTATCATTTTCAGAGTGATTTTAAAGTCAAATTATAGCACCTGTATAAGACCATATAGGTCTTTTTTAAAATGTAAAATTGTGACGCTCTTTTTAATTTATAAATTTCTCATCCTTAATCTTATTTTCTATTTAAACTTATTTTTTATTTTCCCTCTTAAATCACCAAGTTATTTTTTTTTATTAAAAATAATAAAAAAAGTTCAATAACTAAATCTGAATTCTTACTTATCATTGCCAGAGTGAAACAAACATTTTTTTCAGAAATTCCACGGTATTAACTTTCTTAAAATTTAATTTAATAAAAGTATGGGATTTATTTAAACTATAATAATTTAGCATTGTTAAAATTTAATATTATTTTTTACTTTTTTTCTATCAAAAATTGTTAATTCGTATTCTGAACATTTCAAGTTTAATTTTTCATATTATTATTTAAGAGTAAAAGTTTAAAATTTTCGACATTTATCGACGAATTCTCGGAATTTCTTAAAACTAACATTTCAAAACAAATTTAACTGTACTCTAAGTATTTATTACTCTGAATTGTGACGCTCTTTTTAATTAACAATTTTATGATCTTTCTTATAACTAATATTTCAAAACAAATTTTACCTTATTTTCAGTCCTTTGTACTTTGTGTGAGTTGTGACGCTCTTTTTAATTTATAAATTTATTTACCTTAACCTTCTATTCTATTTTAAATCTATTTTCATTTTCTCTTTTTACCCATCAAGTTTTTTTTCATGAATAGCATAAAAGTATCAATAAGTAAATCTGAATTCTAATTTACGATTATCGGAGTTTGGGATTTATCTAAACTATAACGACTTTAAATTATGATATAATATATTATATGATATTATATTATTATATTATATTATATTATATTATATTATTATATTATTATATGATATTATTATATTATATGATAATATATATGATATAATATTTCAGAAATCAATATTAAAGAGTGAATTATTTTTTAAATGCTTTCTGACACATTTTTTGTTTTTAATTCAATCATGTTTCTATTTATTTATTATTTGTTAAAAGTCAAAGGTTAATGAAACTATTCGGGTTAACATTTTACTTAATTAACTTTCGGATAAAGAGCAACGTAAACAAAGTTTTTGAATGGGATTCAGTCATGTTGCAAATCAGCATTCACGTTGATTGCATGAATGTTTCAAAACCCTCATTCATTTATATGTTGGCTCTTGTCGATTTAATATGCATTCTCATCTTTCAGCGACTTTCTTGACCCAATTTCACAGATTCGACAAATATTTGCATCTTTGAGACATTGAAAACTAAAGAATTTACAAAAATCATTTTTTATTAATACCTGGAGAATACAATCTTTTGATAAGCAAAATTTAATTCATCTGAACAAGTGTATTTAAATGAATAATTTAACCATTATTAAAAGATTGTTTATAAATAATTTTACCAACATTTAAAACTTTTTCGTTAACAAAGTTAACAAAAAAAAATTTTTTTTTATTATGTTATTATAAATTAAATATGTTATTTATTGTTTTACTTTTTTATCTCTTATCAGTATTATATTTATATGTAAGAAACATTTTTTAGAATTCTATTTCCAAGGTTATTTTAAAAATGATTAACAGTGTAACATTATTTACACTGAAATTCATTTTGATAAAATTCTTTCATTGGAATTCATGCCAAAGAACATTTTACATTGAAATTTACAACAGTTTGAAAAATTTTATTGAATTTCGTATCAAAGAAGATATTTTATTTTATATTAAAAAAGATTCTATTGAGTCTGTTATTAAAAAATATTTTATATTGAAACTTTTATTAACACTTTTATTGAAACCTATTGTATTCAAGCTTATATTAAAAACTATTTTTTATTAGAATTTATTTTAAGATAGATATCATATCAGACTTTATATTAAAACACCACTAACTTAAGAATTTTTATCACAATTCATATTAAAGTTTATACTAGCCATTTTGTCGAAATATAGGTATATTACATTTGCATTAAAATTCGTAAATACTTTTTTTTTAATTAAAATTATATTCAAAGATTTTTTTATGCTTTTTAAAGACTTTTTTTTGGTTTTTTTCTAAAAACTGATTTCATAAAATTTTCAACTCGAGTATTGCTTAACACAAATATTGCACAATTTCTTTTGATACCGTCGTCTCAGTCTGACCGAAGCCGGACTTGTTTCACTGATAATTGTGTTGGACCTCTTGGATTCACTTTCGCAAAAAAATAGCAAAATTAATTCACTTATAGGTCAGACTGTAATTTCGTATCAAAACACCTACACTTTCTACTCAACGAATTATTAAATTGACAAAAAAAGGCTCGCACGAAAAGGTAAAGTCTGCGTGTGTGTTAAATACCAAGAAAATCGATTCTGACTTTATGTGCTCAGACACAACATTTCGAAATTCAAGGAATGCTACGAGGGTTCATAAGCATTCATTGAGAAAACGATTTATTTGATTTAAGAAAATCTGTCTGAATTTACAACGAAATTTTGTTTATTAATTATTATTAATAAACAATTAATCAGTGACTAATTCAAATTTAGTAATACAATACAATTCTTCAATTTCCAATTGATTTTTTTAATTTTAATTTATTTGTTACAATTGTTACCATTATTTTCATCAGTTTTCAATTCACAATTTATTTTTCTCTTTCAATTTTATGATTCTTCATCAATTTAAAAATTGTTTTTGTTCAAATGCCGATTATTATCACAATTTGTTGCATTTATTTCAATTGTTAATTTTTTTTTAATAGTTAATTATTTTCGTCATATTGTAATTTTTCTTTTGATTATCAAGTATTATCTTAAAAATTTCATTTAATTCTCTAATTTCCAATTTATTTTATTTTTATTTTTATTTTCTTCAATTCTCAAATTTTGTTTAATTTTCAATTTCTTTGATCGATTTTCAACTAATTTCTCAATATTTAATAATTCTCGGAGTTTTTCAATTATTTTTGTTACTCAAAAAGTTTGTTTTAAAATTTCAATTCAATTATTCAATTCTAGAACTATTCTCTTTAATTCTCAGTTATTTTCTTCAAATTTAAATTCCACTTTTCAATTTCAATTATTTTCTTTAATATTAAGAAATAATTATCGATTACTTCGATTATCGTTAAGATTCTTTAATTTTAAACACAATTGTTAAATTATTTTCTTTAATTTTTAATTCCATTCTTCAATTTTCATTTCCATTCAGTTTTGAATTGTTTTTTTCTATATTCATTAATTCCCGAATTTTTTCAATTCTTTTTTCTTAGTTTTTAAGTATATTCCATAAATTTCAATTTAATTTTTCAATTTTTTATTGCTTTCTTCAATTTTCAATTTTCTTATCAATTTAATTTTTTTTTTTCGATTTTCAGTCCAGTTGTTAAATGTGCAATTATATCCAAAAATTATTCCTATAATTTTCTTAATTTGTCAATTTGCAATTATTTTAATGTTTACAATTATTTTTTTCAGTTGTTTATTAATATAGTCATTTTTTGACTTTTGTTTTTCAGGTGACAACAATTTTCGTAATTTTCCACATAGTTTTTTGAATTTTTCAACTATTTCCTTCAATTATATATTTTTCTCCAATTTTCAATTATTTCTTACAATTTTTGCAATTTTTAATTATTATCTTAAAATTTTATAATTATTCTTTAATTTTTTAAATTATATTGTTCGGTTCTGTATTAACCTAGTCATTTTTTAAATTTTGTTTTTAATTGTCAATTATTTTCGTCATTTCGTAATTTTTTTTCAATTATCAATTATTTTTCAAAATTTTAATTTAATTCTTAAATTTTCAATGATTTCCTCAATTTTGTATTATTTTCTTTAATACAATTATTTTTTCAATTTTCAATCCAGTTATTCAATTTGCAATTATTTGCAACTGTTATTCCTGTAAAATTTCAACTATTTTGTTTAAATTTAATATTTATTGTTTAATTTTTTAAACTATTCTTTTCAACTATGTAATTATTTAGCCATTTTTCGAATTTTTTTGTAATTGCAAATTATTTTTTTTAATAGTTCATTATTTTCGTCAATATTTAATTATTTTCGTCATATTGTAATTTTTCTTTTAATTGTCAATTATTTTCTTGAAATTTCCATTTAATTCTTTAATTTCCCATTTATTTCTTTAAATTTTAATTTTTTTCTTCAATTCTCCAAAATATTCTTTAATTTTAAATTATTTTTATCGATTTTCAATTAATTCCTTAATATTAATTAATTCTCGGATTTTCTCATTTATCAATTATTTTCTTTCAATAGAATTCTTGAATTTCGAATTGATTCCTTTAATTTTCATTTATTTCCTACAATTTTTACCATAATTTTCATCAGTTTTCAATTGTTAATTTATTATTCTCTTTCAATTTGATGAATATTCATTAATTACAAAATTTTCTTTGTACGAATGCCGATTATTCTCACCATTAGTCGAATTTTTTTTCAGTTGGTAATTATTTTCTTTAATAGTTAATTATTTTCGTCATATTCTAATTTTTCTTTTCATTTTCAATTATTTTCTTGAAATTCCTATATTTAATTCTTTTTATTTTCAACTTATTACTTCAACTTTTAATAATTTTTTTTCTCTTCAATACTAAGTTATTTTCTTTAATATTTAATAATTTTCGCGTTTTTTCTTTTATTTTTTTCGATTATAATTAAGATTCTTTTATTTTAAATACAAATGTTCAATTATTTTCTTTAATTTGTAATTCCAATCTTCAATTTTTATTTCCATTCTTTAGTTTTTAATTGTTTTCTTTATATTTATTTATTTTCGGCTTTTTTCAATTACTTTTATTTAGTTTTTAAGTATATTCTTTAAAATTTAATTCTATTCTTCAATTTTTAATTGGTTTCTTCAATTTTACATTTTTTTCGATTTTAATTATTTTTTTCTATTTTCAATCCAGTTGTTAAATGTGCAATTATTTATGTTTACCATTTTTTTTAGTTGTCTATTAATCTTGTCGTTTTTTGAATTTTGTTTTTCAATTGACAATAGATTCCGTAATTTTTAACATATTTTCTTCAATTTTTCAACTATTTGCTTCTATTATTAATTATTTTCCGTAATTTTCAATTATTTCCTACAATTTTTAATTATTATCTTAAAGTTTTGTAATTATTCTTTGATTTTTTAAATTATTTTGTTAGGTTGTGTATTAATCTAGCAATTTTTTCAATTTTGTTTTCAATTGTCACTTATTTTCGTCATTTTGTAATTTTTTTTTCAATTATCAATTATTTTTTCAAATTTTAATTTAATTCTTAAAATTTCTATTTATTTCTTTAATTTTTTATTATTTTCTTCAATTTTAATAATTTTTTTCGGTTTTCAATCCAGTTGTTCAATTTGCAATTATTTCCAACAGTTATTCCTATCATTTTTCAACTATTTTGTTTAAATTTAATATTTATTGTTTAATTTTTTAAACTATTCTTTTCAATTATGTAATCATGAAGCCATTTTTCGAATTTTGTCAATTATTTTCGTCATTTTTCAGAAATTTCTTCCAATTCGTTATTTTCATTCATTCCGTAATTTTCAAATTTGAAATCTAGACTGAGAAAAACTTAACCCTGTTTTGGAAGCAAAAATTCAACAACAAAAAAGCATCTTATGTGTTCATTTAATTTAAAAAAAGTAGGGGAGAGTCGGACAAAATGCCTATAGTAAAGTTTGGAGCAAAAAAAAAGTATTTAATTATAGTTTTGAAAAATATAAACCATCAAATATTTAGAAAACAACCTTTAAGAATATAATAAGGTAGTCATTTTAAGTATTTATTTAAGAAAAAATAGAAAAAATAATTATTTAAATATTGATGTCAAAATTCGCCATTTTGACTCACGACTGGGTAAATCGCCTATGCACAAAAATATGAAAAAATATGAATAGAAGTGAAAAATTGTTTTTTATGTGTTTTCTAGAATCAATTATCTTGTTAATATTAAAAAAAAGAACTAGCTTTAAATACAAAAATATAATATTTTTATCATAAAACTAAAGTTTCAATCCAAAGCAGTCCGACAAAAAATGAAAATAAAGTCTATAACAAATAAATAAAGCTTCTACAATTATAAAATAACTTACAAAAGTAAATTAAACTCTGTAATAAATTACAAAAATACCTTCTTGCTTCAAAACAGCGTGAGTTTTAGAAAGAAAACGAAAATTTTAACATTCAATGCCAAATGTGACAGGTTAATCCGCCATGATTCTTTATAGTCACGTGACAATAAGTAACTCTCGGAACGTATGTATTTTTTCTGCACATGCGCACTTGTTTTCATTTATCCCGCGCTTATTTAAAATCATGTTTTAAAAATATATTAAAAATGATTCTTCAATGCATAATTATTATAATTATTATTAATATAAATTAAATAATCAATATAATTAATTTGTTTAAACACTGATTTTTTATACAGAAGCAGTAACAACTTGATATTTAGTTTCTACAACAAAATATATGTAAATCAAAGTGTTTATAGATAGCTAAATGTTCAAGGATTAATTTAAAAAAAAAATTATGTATGTCTGAGACAGAAGTGCATATTTTATAAAATTTAAAAATGAAAAAATTATCGTTGGAAAGCATCATTTTCACAATTTTTTAATAATAAACTGATAAACATGAAACTTTACAGAAATCATCTTTACCTTAATATACTTCATTAATAAAAACAATGATAATTAGTATTTATTTTTGGCCAAGTTATTAACGATTGCCAATTTACCCAATTAGTCATTTTACCCGACTCTCCCCTATTACGAAAAATTAAATAGTATTTTGTAATTTTAAGTTTTAAATTTACTTCCATTCAGTTGAAATATTCAATTTGCCATCAACTGTATCAAATTAATAAATTTTTAAGAGTAAGGAAATGTCAAAATGCTGATAATGAAACATAGTATGGCAACTACAATAATGACTAGAATATTACAATATGACACTTTGTGTAATTAGAATGTCATTGAAGTGCACGCCACATTGTAATTATCTCCTTGATATTGTGGGGGTGGTGTTCCCCATTAAGCCTTAGGAGAGGAGAGAAGGTTACATTACAAAGTGATGGCGTGTTGACAGTGGAACCTGCACAAAGTCTATCTCTCTTTCTCTTGTCATAGTAACTGCTAACTAGGTATGGTGTGTTTGGACAGTGTACATTTCGCGTAATGTTGCGGATGTGCTATTAAACTGACATGATCAACAACCATTGCAAACACATATTCTCATCTAAACACTAACACCATTCCTTCAACATCATTTTTGCCAAATTTATGCTTTTAATTCCCTACTCTCTTTTTTTTCAACTGTTCCCAATTTTTTTAAAAAAGTGTGCCATTAATTTTCTCATAAAAAGTACGCAAAAATTCTAAATTATTATTTTTTTCATAAAAACATAGAACTTTGTTTTATAGCAATAATAACAAAAAATACAGAGATTTGTGTATATAAAGAATCCATTTGATGTTATTGCGCATATATTGTGTTATCACGTATATACATTTTGAATAATGTGTGCAAAGTGTGAAATATAAAAGCGCAGTTTAAGAAATATATAAGAACCAGTGCTTTCAGAGACGTAAAACAATACAATAAAATGTCAGAGCACAGTTTTCGTAAAAGTTTATGTTCTCGTGTTCAGTTATTTTTGAAGTTTTACCTGAATTGAAAATGAGTTTGATCCTTTCGAGTAAAATATATATCTATATTGAGACAAATACGTTTTTGAGAAAAGGAAATAGCACAAGAATAGAAACTTGATACTGACTCTGAAATATGACACTGAACGTAGAAAAAGTCTGTGAAGAAAAATAAAAACTAAAATGGCTTTAAAAACTGCTTCTTCCTTTAAAATAATAAAAAGCGCAAATAGTAACGAAGATAAAAATACGACTGTGTAAATTGGTGGAGAATTTCATTTGTATCGGTTAAATTTTAGGTCAGTTGAAATTATTTTTAAATTGTAAAATTGTGTATTAGCAATAATTGTGTCAGGATTATTAAA
Source organism: Ganaspis brasiliensis (assembly GCA_037103525.1). NCBI lineage: Eukaryota > Metazoa > Arthropoda > Insecta > Hymenoptera > Figitidae > Ganaspis > Ganaspis brasiliensis. The sequence goes on from JAZKLR010000087.1 coordinate 1,619,684, forward strand.
AGTTAATTTTATTATTTTTATTAAGTTTTAACAAAACACCTATTTTCTCCTAAATGAGAAATTTAATAACCCATAAAATATGACACGTGTTAAAATAATTATTACGAAATCCCTTATTAGACGTAAAATATTTAGTTGTAGGTATATAAAAATTCCTAAGAGACGTGAAAAGAGCAAAGATGAAAATTGGATCATGTTAACTTTAGTCTTGATTAAAGTACTTGCACCTTATTGCTAGTAAAACTTTAAGCTGATAGTTTGTGGTCTTTAGACAAACTTGTGAACGTCAGAGCTAATGAAAATTATCTCACTTCAACAAAAAATTACTGCGACAGTTTTAAAAGTTGTTAGAATTAACAAATTAGTAAATAGGTCATTAAAAAAAAAATCTACTCAAAAAAAATTCGGTTGAAACTTTGCAGATCCATAGGTCTTTAAAATTAATAATGATTTTCCTTTAAACTTGTTGCTAAAATAAGAAACAAAAAGTCAGAACAAAAAAGAATGAAAAATTAACGAAATTTGTTTCAAACTTGTAACATTTGGGTTTTTAGGATCGATGAATTCGAATCTAATAAAAAATTCATTTTTAGCAACCTTAAAAACAAAGTAACAAGTTTTAAGCGAACTGAATTAATTTTTAATTTTTGTTTGGTCCACCATTTTGTTTCTTATGGAATCTGGCAACAAGTTTAAAGGACGATCATCAATTATGAAAATCTTTCGTAGAGTTGGGAAGAAGTAATATTACCTGGAGAACGGTAATGAGAACGAGAATATAACCGGGAATATAACCGACCGAAATTCTAATCGAGAATAGATAAGAATTAAAGTTTTTTATTTATTTATCAAATCAAGTCCAATTTTCTTACTCAATGTACGAAAATAGAATCTCTAGCGTCATTCTTATTAGTAATGATTTGAATTTCAATGTTAACAGTAAGAATTATAAATAATAACTAGCAAACAAAACTAAACAAAATTAAAAAATTGCTACATAATTGAAAAGAATAGTTTAAAAAATTTAACAATAAGTATTAAATATAAATAAAATAGTTGAAAATTTATAGGAATAACAGTTGCAAATAATTGAAAATTGAACAACGGGATTAAAAATCGAAAAAAATAATTGAAATTGAAAGAAAATAATACAAAATTGAGGAAATAAATTGAAAATTTAAGAATTAAATTAAAATTTGAAGAAATAATTGATAATTAAAAAAAAATTACGACATGAAAAAATAATTGACAATTGAAAACAAAATTCAAAAAATAGCTAGGTTAATACACAACCGAACAAAATAATTTAAAAAATTAAAAAATAGTTATAAAATTTTAAAATAATAATTAAAAATTGAAAAAATTGTTGGGAATAATTAAAAATTGAGGCAAATAATTAATAATAGAAGCAAATAGTTAAAGTAAAAAATTACGAAAACTATTTTCAATTGAAAAAAAAAAATTCAAAAAATGACTAGATTAATAGCCAACTAAAAATAAATTGTAAACATTAAAATAATTGCAAATTGAAAAATTAAGAAAATTATAGGAATAATTGTTGGAAATAATTGCATATTTAACAACTGGATTGCAAATTAAAAAAAAAATAATTAAAATTAAAACAAATAATTAAAAATTGAAGAAAGCAATAAAAACTTGAAGAATTGAATGGGAATTTAAAGAATCTTAATGAAAATCGAAAAAAATAAAAGAAAAAACTCGATAAATTTATAATATTAAAGAAAATAACTGAGAATTGAAAAGAATAGTTCCAGAATTGAATAGTTGAATTGAAATTTTAAAACAATTTTTATGAGTTAAAAAAATAATTGAAAAAATCAGAGAATTATTGAATGTTGAGGAATTAATTGAAAATCTATAAAAAAATGGAAAATTGAACAAAATTTGAGAATTGAAGAAAATAATTTAAAATTAAAGAAATAAATTGAAAATAAAAAGTATTAAATGGAAATTTCAAGAAAATAATTGAAAATCAAAAGAAAAATTGCAATATGACGAAAATAATTAACTATTAAAAAAAATTATTAAAAATTGACGAAAGTATTTGAAAGTTGAGAAACATAATTCAAAAATGATTAAAACTTTATTGTTTTAATCATTTTTGAATTATGTTTGAGAGAGTATGATTGATTTGAGTATGATTTGAGATAATTAATAAAATTTAAGATATTAATTGAAAAATAATTAATATATCTAATCAAAAGGTGAAGAAAATAATTGCAAAAGTTTTAAGAAAATAAAAATTGAAAAAAAGTAATTGTAATAGAAGACAAATAATTGAAAATTTAGGAATTTAATTGAGGAATAGTAAAAATAATTATACATTGAGAAAAGTCGGCAATCGAACAAAAAAAAGTTTAAAATTGATGAATAATCATAAAATTGAAGGAGAAAAATAAATTGTTAATTGAAAAGTGATGAAAATAATGGAAACAATTGTAACAAATTAATGAAAATTAAAGAAAACAATAGGAAATTGAAAAATTATATTGAAGTTTCAAGAAAATATTTGATAATTGACAAAATGCGACAATTATTGAATTTTAAATAAAATAATTGAAAAACGAAGAATGCAATTTCAAATTGAAGAAAATAATTGAAAATTAAATAAACAAACGAAAGAAATCAATTGGAAATTGAAGAATTGTATTGAAAGAAAATAATTGATAATTGAGAAAATCCAAGAATTAATTAATATTAAGGAATTAATTGAAAATCGATAAAAATAATTGAAAATTGAAGAAAATTTTTGAGAATTGAAGAAAATAATCAGAAATTGAAGAAATAAATGAGAAATTAAAGAATTAAATAGAAATTTAAAGAAAATAATTCATAATTAAAAGAAAAATTACAATATGACGAACATAATTAAACATTGACGAAAATAATTAACTATTAAAAAAAAAAGTTTATTATAAAACAAAATAATTAAGAATTAAAAAAAAATTCGAAAAATAGTGAGAATAATTAGCATTTGAACAAAAAAAATTTTTAAATTGATGAATAATCATAAAATTAAAGGATGATTTTATGATTAAAAGAAATTGTCAATAGAAAACTGATGAAAATAATGGAAGAAATGGTAACAAATAAATGAAAATTAAAGAAATCAATCGGAAATTAAAGAATTGTATTGAAATTTCAAGCAAATAATTTAAAATTGAAGAAATAAATTAAAAATAAAAAGAATTATATAGAAATTTCAAGAAAATAATTGAAAATCAAAAGAAAAATTTCAATATGACAAAAATAATTAACTATTAAAAAGAATTAATTAACAATTGAAAAAAAATCGACACAAGGTGAGAATAATCGGTATTCGTACAAAGAAAATATTGTAATTAATGAGTATTTATCAAATTGAAGGTGAATAATAAATTAACAATTTCAAATTGAAGAAAATAATTGAAAATTAAATAAATAAATGAACGAAATCACTTGGAAATTCAAGAATTGTATTGAAAGAAAATAATTGATAATTGAGAAAATGCGAGAATTAATTAATATTAAGGAATTAATTGAAAACCGATAAAAATAATTGAAAATTAAAGAAAATTTTTGAGAATTGAAGAAAATATTCAAAAATTGAAGAAATAAATGGGAAATTAAAGAATTACATGGAAATTTCAAGAAAATAATTGAGAATTAAAAGAAAAATTACAATATGACGAAAATATGTAAATATTGACGAAAATAATTAACTACTAAAAAAAATAATTAACTATTAAACAAAATAATTGAAAATAAAAAAAATTCAAAAAATTGTGAGAATAATTAGCATTTAAACAAAAAAAAATTTTAAATTGATGAATAATCATAAAATTGAAGGAGAAAAATAAAATGTCAATTAAAAACTGACGAAAATAATGGAAACAATTATAACAAAAAATAAAAATTACAGAAATCATTGCAAATTGAAGGAATGTATTGAAATTTCAAGAAAATATTTGATAATTGACAGAATGCGAGAATTATTGAATTAAGAAAAAAATAATTGAAAATTAGATAAATAAATGGAAAATTAAAAAATTAAATTGAAGATAAACGATTAGATTGAAATTTGAAAAAATGGTTAATAATTGAAAGAAAAATAACAAAACTTTTTCAACTTATCATTGTTTTCATCATATTTTAATTATTGTCTTTAAGTTAATTTTAAAATCATTTTCCAATTATTTTACACGAGTTTAAACTATTCTTATTTGTTTAAATTATTTTCTTTAATTGTTAACCATTTTCAATTATTTAATTCAATTTTTAATTATTTATATTATTTGTTTATTATTTTCAATTATTTACGTTCTTTTTCATAATTTCCAAAAAGTTTTTAATTATTCATCTGAAATTTTCATTTTTCTATTCAATTTTCAATTACATCTACGATCTTCTTGTATTTTATGTACCTATATTCTGTATTTTTTGCTGTTATTTCTCTTAAATTAATAATTGTTCTTCTCAATTTTAAATTATTATGTTTATCTTTTTTCATCTATTTTCTCTAATTTTCAATTATTTTCTTCTTTTCTGTAATGAATTTCTGAAAGTTTTAAGTATTTTTTTGAAATTTTCTTTAAATTCCCTTTACTTAAAATATATTATTCAATTTTTTCAATTATTTTCTCAAATTCTAATTATTTTCTTCAATTTTTAATTATTTATATTATTTCGTCTTAATTTTCATAAATTTTTAATCATTTTCATCATTTTCTGAATTAATTTTCTAAATTTTTAATTATTTATCTCAATTTTAATAATTTTTTTCAATTTTCAATTATTTTCTCTAATTTTTCATTCTTCTAATTTTTTGCAATTTATTTCTGAGATTTTCAAGTTATTTTTTTTAAATTTAAATTATTTTCTTTCATTTTAAAATTAAAATTGTTCATAATTGTTATATTTAATAACAATTTGTACACTTCATTAACTTATAGGTAGTTAGTTTGTAAGATAATCAAATCATGTAAACTCATTTAAAAACTTATGAAAACTCATAATCAACTCATGTAAACTCATAAAAAAAACTCATGAAAAAGCATAATCTCATAAATAAAGTAATCAATATCATTTACCACAAGCACTTCTTTTATTATTATTCTTTTTTTTTAATTGTTTATGACCATTCAATTATTATCAATGTAATCATACAGCTTGAACATTTTTAAAGTTGATAAAGAAAAAAAATTGTTGGTGCGAAGATTCGAACTTAGATTTCTAATGCGGAAGTCGGACACTTTGTCCGCGCAGCTACACTTAAGCTTCGCTATTTCTGTAGCTAACATAATTTAAAGAATCTACTAAAAGATGGCTATCACTGCAAACTTCTGATTATTAATCAATTAAGACCCAAATAACATCTATATTTTCAATTTAAATAATGTTGTTATCATTACAAAAATAAAAATAACTTTTATTGGTAAATATATATTACGAATGTGAAGGAAATGCTAATTTTTGACATTAGAAATTTCTCGAGATCACGTACTCGACATAATTTGAATCTACAAAGTTCATTTTCGAGGGAGTAAACCAAGAAACTTCACGTGCAAATTTAACGACTTGATAGCAGAGCTAAAACTAGAATAATCGTCTGCATGCCTCTGGTAAAATTTTAAGACTCACAGAGATGCTGCACTTTTTTATTTTATATTAAAAAACTTTCGGCTCTTTTCAAGTTTTCCACCAAAGTTAATGCCCTCATAGTAATACTTTTTACTAGAAAAAAAACCGACGTTCTGCTCAAATTTACACATTTGATAAAATACATTTTTCATTTTCCTGGGAATTTTATTCTTTTAAGATATTTACATTTTAGTAAAAAATTGAAAATAAAATTTATTCTCTTAATTGAAAGTTTTTTTCATATTGTGAATAAATAACAAATTAATTTAGAAACAAAATTCGATAAAAAGAAAGAAAAGAAAGAGTAAAAGGCTTGTTAAACGTGTTTTTTTCTATTAATTAAATCGAGAAATACAGTTTTCTGTTTTCTCTAAAATTCAATTTCCGCGAACATGAAAAAGGTGTTTCAATATCCGTTTCAAAGTCAATAATTGAAAAGGATCCAGATTGAGTTTGCCAAGAGAACAATTTCAAGGAATTTTCTTTACCAATTAGGAAAATTAATTACATAAACGATAAACTGATATTTAATCGAGAGATTGTTTGTTCCATTACCAATAAGCGAGTTTTGGTCACAAAATAAATTCAGAAAAAAGTTTCATCATTTCTTTTATCGATATAATGTTAATCAAGGAAATATACCACAAGCGCACTGCGGTTTAATTAATTTCCACCATCAGAATATTTTAAAACTCTAACTCATATTTCACGAATTATTTCATTTTAATTCGTTTCGCTAGCAGGAAATTCGTTTTGATTATGAAGAAGTAGAAAATTAATTATTCAAAATAGTAACAAAACTTTGTAAATTAAAATAATTATTCTTTACTCTGAAAAATGTTCAATAAAAAATAGCCTCTGTACCAAAAGAAAAAAATCTATAAGATCTAAAGCTTTCTTTAATTGGACCCATTTTTCTTAAATAAAAAAAAAATGCTCCTTGTTAAATGTAATTTTTTGCTTCCAAGTAGAAGAAAATTGTAAGTAATAAATTTCCAATAGTCAGTAATTATCAAAACACTTAGTTACAAGCTGCTATTAAAATTTCGACCCCTCTTACTAAGATTGACACTATCTTAAGACTCAGAAGCTCTTCTTTTCCGAAAGGCACTTAGGATCGATGCCGAATTACGAGTGCTGTCTGTCAAGTTATCAGGCCTAAAAATAGTTTTGCTATTTTCGTATTCAGTCTCGTAAAACTTTGGAGTAAAAAAGAAAAAGAAGAAAATAAAAAAAAAAGCTGTCTGTAAATCGAAGGGAGGATAAATGCGCAAAGGTCGTAGGCATAGTAAAATAAATATGAAAAAAAAAGTGAAGGAAAAGGAAAAACTAGGGAAAGTAAACAGAGAAGTTCCGTTTTTGTTATTCACGAGTGACATGTGCATGCAGGTGTGTCAGCTTGTGATATATGTATTCACTCTTGTATGCTAATGTCACACTCTCTCACTCACATTCTCTTTTCCTGGGCAGCGACCTTTGTTACAAAAGTGCGAGAAATATATTGGCATCGTATATTTGCAGACTGGCAGTGACACAAGCACAAAAAATTGCTCCAATTTTTCTATTTATTCAAGTGAGTAAATTCTGACTAAAAATTCTCAGAATTTTCGCTTCTTCATAATCCAACATCATTTCCTGTTTCCGAGTTTCCGATGAGCTTCATTAACATGCAAATAATAATTTTTATAATTAAAAAAAACTTCACGAATTTTTTCCACATCCCGGAATCAACATTTTAAACTTTAAATGTACCTATACGTTATTGTTATATGTTTTTTAAAGGGTTATTTGACAAAGCGGTGTTAAAACACAAATCAAAAAGTCTTAAAGAAATAAAAAAATACAACACTTAATAAATGAACAAGTACCAAACAATTATTTAAAACTTTATTAGAGCAAAAATAAGAAAATTCGGGTATAGTTAATGTAAAAATAAAAAAATATGTTAAAAGTAAGAAAACAGTCTACAAAACAAATGTGAATAATGTAATATGCAGTTTGAGTAAAAAGAATAAAATTAGAGAAAATCTTAAAGCAGGAAAACAAAATCAAAAAATTATATAAAGCGAAAAAAAATCTTTAAAAAGCAAGAAAAATGAAATATTTATTAGAAAGGTGCAATGTTAAGAAAAAGGAAAATGTATTACTTTCAATATGCAAGATAATTTACTTTTTACTATTGAAATTTGGGTTGATTGAAATTTTAAAGCTCGAATAAATTAGAATTTGACTTTTGGGATTTATTTAAATTACAATTACTTGGAGAATTTAAATGTTAAATTTAATTAAAATTTTCATGATGTAATAAGTTTCCGGCAATTTCCCGGGTCGCTAGATACCACTGTATTACTTTGCTGATATATATATATAGCTCCTTACAACAAGTTATTTATATTAAACAAATAATGCAACAATTTTTTAATACTTTTTATGCAACAATTTCAGAAAATATCAATTTTTTTAATAATACTTAAGCTTATGCGACAATTTTAGAATATATTAACTTTTTTTAAGAATACTGAAGCTTATGCAACAGTTTCAGAATATATTATTTTTTTAAGAATATTAGAGCTTATGCAACAATTTCAGAAAAACCTCTACTTTTTTAGAGCAAAAAAGTCGCCCTGTGGAATTCCATATGCAAAATTACAGACAAAAAATAAAGTTCTTAATAAGAATGTGAATAAATGAATTTACAATTCGAAGAAAAAGATTAAAATTTAAAAAAAAAAATCATATTTTTGAACAGTAATTGAAAAATGACGAAAGAAATTGAAAATTAATTAATAAATAATAAAACTAATTTGATATTAAAGGAAAGAATTAGAAATGAAAAAGTTTTATTTGAAAAAGTTAAAGAAAATAATTGAAACTCGAGGAAAATTTGCTTTTAAAATTTAGAGGGAAACTTGAAAAATAATTATAATCATTAGAAATTGGAGAAAATTTTTGAAAAATGATAAAAATAGATGAAAATTGTAACAAAAGAATTGTTAACAGTTGAAGAAATTTTTAAATATTTTTAAATTTATTTTTCTCAAAGCATGGATTAATTACATTTTTAATTAATTTAATATTAATTTCTACAATTATTTTCATCATTCTGCAATTATTTGCTTTTATTCCCAATATATTATTATTATTATTTTTAACCAATTAAAATTATTTTCTTCAATTTTTAATTATTTTTATTACTTTGCAAATATTTTCTCGAATTTTTAATTATTTTCAATATTCTTCAATTAATTTCCTAGATTTTAAAATATTTTTCTTAAATTTGAGTAACTTTCTTCAATTTTCAATTAGGGTATTACTGTTATCATTTGCAATCAATTTCTTCAATTTATAATTATTTTTACTATTCCTCAATTAAATTCCTAAATTTTCAAATTATTTATTTCATTTTTCAATTGTTTTTTTTTTTTATTTTTCATTTTCTTTTATCGTTTTACAATTATTTTGTCCACCTTTTAATTAGATATATTAATTATTTTTCAAATAATATCCTACATTTTATTTATTATCTCAAATCTAAGTTACTGTATCCACTTTTCAATTTTTTAATCATTCTTCAATTATTTTTCTCAACTTTCAAATACTTTCGTCAATTTTTAACTTTTTTTTTAATTTGCAATGATTTTCACAAATTTTATATTATTTTGAATATTTGTTGATTAATTCAGAAAATTTTAATTATTATCTCAAATTTCCGTTACTTTCTTCATTTTTCAATTACTTTTTGTCATTTTTTAATTATTTTCCAATTCATTTTCTAATTTTTTTTATTATTTATCTCAAATTCCAGTTATTTTTTCAATTAAAAATTATTTTTATCATTCTGCAATAACATTCTTTTATTGACAATTTATGTTGTAATTTTCTCAATTATTTTTTACAAATTGAAATTATTTTAATACTTTGCAAATATTTCCTCGAAGTTTTAACTATTTTCAATATTCTTCAATTAATTTTCTAGATTTTTAACTATTTTCAATATGCTTCAATTATTTTCCTAGATTTTAAAATTTTTTTCTCAAATTTTAATAAAAATTGATCCTAAATTATTTTTCTCAATTTTTAATTACTTCGTAAAATTTTAATTATTTTTTTTTCATTTGTAATGATTTTCACAATTTTTATATTATTTTGAATATTTGTTGATTAATTCCGAAAATTTTAATTATTTCTATAATGTTGTAATTATTTTAAAAATTTTAAATTCTCGAGATCATTTTGTAATAAGGTACTTTCTTTTACTTCACAAATATTCTGAATTTTTTCCAATTATTTTTCTAAAATTGCAATTATATTTACAAATTTCAACTATTTTTATCATTTTTCAAAAATTTTTCTTTAATAATTTTTATTATTTTTCAATTTTTCCCCTAAATTTTGAATTCAAATTTTCCGTGAGTTTTAATTATTTTCTTTAATTTTTTCAAATAAAACTTTTTCAGTTTTAATTATTTCCTTCAATATGAAATTAGTTTCGTTATTTATTATAATTAACTTTCGAGTTTTTTCGACATTTTTCAATTATTTTCAGAAAATAGGATTTTTGTTTTTTAAGTTGTAATTTTTTTTTCAAATTACAATTAATTTGTTAATATCGAATTATTAATGTCAATTTGTAATCTCAAATAATGTCATAATCATTTCCCAAATAATTCTCAATATTAAAAAACTTGTTTCATAAGTCCATTAATTTTTATTAAATTTTTATATTTTTGATGTATTTTTCAAGTATTTAAATAATGTTCTTCGATTTTCAATCACTTTCTTTTATATATCAAATAAATTCTGTCTCAAGTTTTTTCTCAAATTTCCATAATTAACTTTAATTTCTAATTATTTTTACAATATTTTTTACAAATTTTTATTAAACTCTTTAATTTTCAATTATTTCTATAATTTTTCAATTATTTTTTGTCGTTTTCAATTATTTTTTAATAAATTCTCTATTTTTTTTATTATTTAACTCAAATTCCAGTTATTTTTTCAATTCACAATTATTTTTATAATTCTGCAATAATTTTCTTTTATTATAAATACACAGTTAAAAATTTTGTGTATTTGTGTAGAAAACAGTTCTTGTTAAATTTTTTGTGTTAAAATTTAACATTTTTCGTAAGTTGATTTTACACATTCTTCAAATGTCATTCGATTCTTGAACATAACCTAAAATTTTTTAGTAGTAACACAATAATTTACGTTTATTTTTTTGTTGTAAAGCAACAATATTTAATTCTTAATTTAATAATTATTTAATTCTTATTAACAATTCATTTTAATCTATGCGCCTTAAATTATCACGATTATATCACTTGTACGGAGCAGTCGATATAACAAAACAACACAAATTCTTATACTAAAAATCAACACAAATTTTAAGTGGACCGTTTGGAAAATGTGATTTATATTAAATTTAAAACAAAATTTTCCACTTTTTTAACACAAAATTTTGAGTGGACCGTTTGGGACATGTGAAATAACAAAATTTTTAACTGTGTATATGTTGTAATATATGTTGTTTATATTCTTATCAGTTGCAATCAATTTCTTCAATTTTTAAATTATTTTTACCATTTCTCAATTAAATTCCTTAATTTTCCATTATTTATCTCATTTTTCAATTATTTTTTTCAAATTCCAATCAAGTTCGTCAATTTTTTTAATTTGTAATGATTTTCACAAATTTTATATTATTTTGATTATTTGTTTATTAATTTCGGAAATTTATTCGAAATCAAATAAATTGTCAATTTTTGCGTTACAATAATTACGATTGATTGAAATTGTGCAAAAAGACTATGCAAGTTCTTAAAGTTGTTTAAAAAAATAGTAAAAAATTCACATGAATATTTTTTAGCAAGAAATATTTTTTTATGATATCATATTTAAACACTAACTAAATTACTTCATATCAGTCTCATTTTTCGCGCCATTTTAATTCATAGCTTTAAATTTTTTAACATAAAAAACTATTAGTTATTAAACTTTGGTAAATAAACGATTTAAAGAAAGATTTAGGATTATAATAAAAAATTATTTTTACAATAGTTACTAATACATAAAATAAATAAATAATTCCTATTAACACTCATATTTCTAACTTTAAATAAATTTTTACCAAATTTTGATTATTCCTTATTCAAATTGCATTAACTAGCCTTTTAAATTCTAATATTTTTTCATTTATAAAAATTATATAATTAAAATAATTTACTTTATAAATTATTAATATTAAACATGTGTATCTAATAAAAAAAATTTGTAAATAAATATCTTAATATTAATTATTCTTAATATTAATATTTTTCCATTTATAATAAAACTATTAAAATTAAAAATTCCCTAATTACAATTAAATATATAACTATTGAATAAACTCTTGTCTTATTAAATTTGATTATAAATGAAACAATAATAGAAACTCTTAATATTAGCCTCCCAACAACTAAAGGATGTAATATTTCAAAATTTAATATAAATACTAATATAATTATTAATAATAACATAAAAAAAAATTATTAAATAATTCATTTCAAAGAATAGTTTATTAAAACATTAATTTTGGAGATTAAAATTATAAATTAAATATTTTATTATTTTTGAAAGCTAAAAAATTACTTTCTTTTTAATTTACAAAATTAATGTTTCAATAAACTATTTAGCTAATAATTAATTTATTAACAATTTTTTTAACATTATACCTTTTAACATTATTTATAATTTCATTTAAATTTAATCATCTTCTAATTATATCAATATTTTTAGAAATCTTAATATTATTTTTACTATTCATAAATATTTATATGTTTATTAGTATATTTTTGTATACGTATTCATTGTAATTTATTTATTTTTTTTTTTTATTTTAGAAATTTAAAGCCCAACAGTATAAACCAATATTAGGGCTACAGAGTATGTTAAACATAATAATATACAAGAGCGTGTAGACGTAGGTCAATTATAATTTAAGTAAGGTGTTGAAAATTAATTTATATTTTTTCTTTTATTACAAGTCCATATTTATGTTTCTTTTAAATAGACTTTTCGACCTTCTACAAAGGTCCTCTTCAGTAACGATTCTGAAATAACAATCATGGAATTACAGTCAATTCAACATTAAATCGTAGATTATGTAACAATTAATAACAATCTGAGACCACCAGTGTTAAAATTGTAATTAAATTACCATATAATTCAAATCATACTCACAGATCACACAATAATTAAAACATATTATATCCATAGGACATCAAATAGATTGTCCAGTTGTAAAACTACAATAAGAAACTTCCATCGTTCTCATACATATATAATTATAGTTTAAGTACGATGCTCTATATATCTGCGTGTAACAGTAATAAATTCTGAAATTGTTGTTATAAAAAAATCAAGGTTACAATTCGGAATATTTTTAAATAAATCGTTAACATGTGTATATATTCGACACAATTGACGAGCTTAAAAATAAATAATATGTTAGAAAAAACACGTCTGTCTTCAAATGACCATACTCTAATTTATCCTGCTAGATAAATTCCATCTTGTTTCCAAGCTAAAAATTTCCAAAATTTTTTATGACATTTTTCTATTGACAATGGATACTTTTTCAAATGTGGAGACCACACAACAGTAATGGAATATTTAACGAAATGCGAAAAGTTACTACTTTCAGGTGGAAGGGGAAAGAAATAGAATGTGTATATAAGAAGTTTTTAGGATGCTTGAAGTGAATAGAATGCTGATGGTAATAAAAATAGTTCCCTTAGAGTTTTACTATCTGAGGGGATTGGAGAGGATATCTATGACTCTTGAGGGATCTTGGGAAGTACATAGGGTGATATGTAAGGCTCTCTGTCTATGGGGACTTTTATAGGGCTGCACATATCGTATTCTGGGCTCTGTTTTCGGGAATTGTAACTCGATGTCTAATAGGGTTTCCAGGAACAATGATTCTTACGACAAGTATTGACTGGACAGATTCTTGAGTTCTTATACCCTTTCAGTTTATCTGAATCTCTTATATAGCTGCACTAAAACACTAATTCACACCCAAAAACACTTCTGTATTTGATTTTCCAAACTTAATCTCCAAAGAGAGAGTGTAACATATTTTTACATTAAAAATGTATTTTAATATTTTTTTTTTACTTTATAAATTTATATGTTTTTACTTTATCTTTATATGCTGAATCTTAAATTATACTTTATATTATCTGACAAGTATCATACATTACATTTTATACTTTATATTTTTTTGGCCATTCATGTAAAATAAGTAATAAAAAAATGAACTACTTTTTGCCGATACCTTTTATGCATGAAAGGTCAGTAAAGCTTTTTTTAAAGACGATAAAGATTTTCTCGAATAATAACTCACTTTTAGATGGAAAATGAATGTAATTTAAGAATAATAAAGAACAAAAAAAAACGTTTAATGGTCTAAAGGTGATAATGAAAGCGTTTCATTCATTTTGAAAGGGAGTTTTACATTGTAAGCTTATTAAAACAGATAAAAGGGGTATCAGCATAAAGAGTTTTAATAAATTAGTTCCAATTATTTCTGAATTTTAAGCTGAATTATCGAACTTTTAGATTTACGTTCTTTTATTAATATTAATATTTTTATCGATTGACTTTTCTTTTAAATTTTGTATTAAAGTTTAAACTATAGAAAAAGTTAACCACTTTAAAATAATGTCTAACATTTCTAATAATTAATTTTTACAGTTTTTTTGTTATTTATTTTTTACTATTTTTATTAATGACATTGTTATTAATTACGATTTATTTTGTATATCCAGAGCATGTAAATTTTATTTTCTTATTATTTTTTCAGGTATGTTTTGCTAACAATCAACTTGACAAATTGATACAAGTATTTAGACAAATAATCTTGTATTCAAGACAACTTCTAACGAATCTGAGATGTACAAGGGTTTTAGATATATTGCTTTAGGGCGTATAAAAATAGAAAAGAATCCTCCGATACACCGGAACTTTTTTTTACTACCAACTCTATTCTAGCCCCACTCTTCACATCACTAATGCAATTTTTTCTAATAAAACTTTTTCCAAAGTCCCGGAAAATCACAAAAACTGCATTTTTTATTTATAATCTTTTTATTATTATCATTCTATATAAGATTCTATACCATAGATTTTAAAAATATTTTTACAATTAAATTTTTTACTTTTGTTTAATTCTATTTTATTTTGTAGCATAGTATTTTACGTTTTTATCACGTAACAATAACTTTTGGAAGTTTAAAGTGGATCTTGACCATGACAGATTTACTACTCTAATAAAGAAGATTTAGGAAGGGTTAATACCACAAACAGATCTAATACCCTTCTATATGGTGGAACACACTATTATGTTCTCATTTTCGAAACCAAAATTAGCATTGAAAGTAATTATCGGGGTGTTAAATTTTCAAGAGGGGTGATAATGACATTCCAGAGCCATTAAGAACCAAATGGAACACACTTTTTATTCAGAGGATACAAAACTTGATCTATTTTTAAACATATCCATCCCAATTTCTGTCTATTGATAAATAATTCATTCCGATTTCATTTCTGATCATTGGATTTTAATATCTAAAGTACTTTTTCAAATTATATTGAGAAGTATTTTAAATTTCATATAGCTAAGTGAGAAACTACTAATTCATTAACAAATTATTTTTAGATTATGTTAAATTACTAATAAATTGGTAGAGTTCTGTCTACTAAAAATTTTAGTAATTGTTTACTAGTAAAATCGACAAACTGTGTTCAATAAAATTTTTATTTTTTAAATTATGTGAGATTAAGATAAATAAAATAAAAAATTAACTCCGAAAACACGTATTTTACTCTTTAAAAAAATTAATATAATTTAAACTTAACACTGTAACAATTCTGAAATAAAAAATTAGGCATAATTTTCAAAATTACACGAACTTAAATAATTAATCATACATATTGCACTCTTTTGACAGTAAATAAATCTGTAAAACATAAATTATAAAAAAGCTTTAATTTTAGTTCGGTATTTCCAAAAAAGAAAAAAAACAAACAAAACACAAATATGAAATTACCGCAAGGAATTTAAATTGAATAGTTCTGGAAAAAAAAAAAAATAAAAAAAAAAATAAAAATGTCAAAATAACATGATACATGAACGACGATAACTTAATTAAGTGACATCTTAAGACTTTTTGTCATTAATGTCATTAATTAAATTCCACAAAGTTAAATTCAAATGAAACAATGGGAAGAAAACAATTTAAATGTAATACTCAAAGACAAGAAACAACAGTAGAACACAAATGCGAAATTGTCGCAAACAATTGAAATTTAATACTTCTAAAAAGACAAAACAAAAAACGAATTAAGTATATCAAAATGGCGCGAACTTAATTAATAACACTATTTTGGTAGTAAATAAATTAAAGAACAAAAATTACATTTAACACTATAAATTAAAGAAAAAATAAAAAAAAAATTAATTTAAAACTATAAATTATTGCAAATTCAAGTAATGAAAATTACGAAATGGAAGAATATTTCTGAAAAATGACGAAAATAATTCACAGATGAAAATAATTGAAAATTGAAAAACGGGATTGAAAATCGAAAAAAAAATTGAAATTGAAAGAAAATAATACAAAATTGAGGAAATAAATTAAAAATTTAAGAATTAAATGAAAATTTGAAAAAAATAATTAGTAATTGAAAAAAAAATTACAAAATGACGAAAATAATTGATGATTAAAAACAAAATTCAAAAAATGTCTAGATTAATACACAAGCCATCAAAATAATTTAAAAAATCAATGAATAATTATAAAATTTTAAGATAATAATTAAAAATTGCAAAAATTGTAGGAAATAATTGAAAATTGTGGAAAATAATTAATAATTGAAGGAAATAGTTGAAAAATTGAAGAAAATAAGTAAAAAAATCACGACAATTATTGCCAATTAAAAAACAAAATTCAAAAAACGACTAGATTAATAGACAACTGAAAAAAATAATTGTAAACATTAAAATAATTGTAAATTGAAAAATTCAGAAAATTATAGGAATAATTTTGGAAATAATTGCACAATTAACAACTGGACTGAAAATCGAAAAAAATAATTGAAAATTGAAAAAAGCAATAAAAACTTGAAAAATTAAATTGAAATTTAAAGAATCTTAATGATAATAAAAAAAATAAGAGAAAAAACGCGATAATTTTTTAATATTTAAATAAAATAACTGAGAATTGAAGAGAATAGTTCTAGAATTAAATAGTTGAATTGAAATTGTAAAACAATTTTTATGAGTTAAAAAAATAATTGAAAAAATCAGAGAATTATTGAATGTTGAGGAATTAATTAAAAATCGATAAAAAAAATTTTAAATTAAAGAAAATTTGAGAATTGAAGAAGCAAATGGGAAATTAAAGAATTAAATGGAAATTTCAAGAAAAATAATTGATAATCAAAAGAAAAATTACAATATAACGAAAATAATTAACTATTTAAAAAAAAAATTAACAATTGGAATAAATTCAACAAATGGTGATAATAATCGGCATTTAAACAAAAACAATTTTTAAATTGATGAAGAATCATAAAATTGAAAGAGAAAAATAAATTGTGAATTGAAAACTGATGAAAATAATGGAAACAATTGTAACAAATAAATGAAAATTAAAGAAATCAATTGGAAATTGAAGAACTGTATTGAAATTTTCAAAAAATATTTGATAATTGACAAAATGCGAGAGTTATTGAATTTAGAATAAAATAATTGAAAAACGAAGAATGCAATTTCAAATTGAAGAAAATAATTAAAAATTAAATAAATAAATGGAAGAAATCAATTGGAAATTCAAGAATTGTATTGGAAGAAAATAATTGATAATTGAGAAAATGCGAGAATTAATTAATATTAAGGAATTAATTGAAAATCGATAAAAATAATTAAAGAATTATTAAATTTTTTGAGTTTTGAAGAAAATAATTAAAATTGAAGAATTAAATAAGGAATTAAAGAATTAAATGGAAATTTTATAAAAATAATTGATAATTAAAAGAAAAATTACAATATGACGAAAATAATTCAAAGTTGACGAAAATAATTAACTATGAAATAAAATAATTGACAATTGAAAAAAAAAATCAAAAATGTTGAGAATAATCGGCATTTGAACAAAAAAATTTTTAAATTGATGAATAATCATGAAATTAAAAAAAATAAATAAAATAATAAATAAATAAAATAAAAAATGTAAAAAATAAATGAAAATTAAATGAATCAATTGGAAATTGAAGAATTGTTTTAAAATTTGCATAAAATATTTGATAATTGACAAAATGCGACAATTATTGGATTTTGAATAAAATAATTGAAAAACGAAGAATGCAATTTAAAATTGAAGAAAATAATTGAAATTTAAATAAATAATTGAAAGATTAAAGATTGAATTTTTTAAAAAATATTTGGTAATTAAAAGAAAAATTACAAAATTTTATCCAACTTATCATTTTTTTCATCATATTTCAATTCTTGTCTTCAAGTTTCAAATTTTAAAATCATTTTCCAATTATTTTCCACAAGTTTTTACTATTCTTATTTTTTTAAATTATTTTCTTAAAATTTTGATTATTGTCAATTATTTAAGTCAATTTTCAGTTATTTATATTATTTGTTTATTATTTTCAATTACTTACATTCTTTTTCATAATTCCAAAAAAGTTCTTAATTATTCATTAGAAATTTTTTTTTTTTTTCTATTCAATTTTCAATTACATCTACGATTTTCTTGTATATTCTCAAATTTTAATTATTTTCTTTAATTTTAAATTATTTATATTATATCTTCTTTATTTCCATAAATTTGTAATTATATTCATCATTTTCTGAATTAATTTTCTAAATTTTTAATTATTTAGGTATCTCAATTTCAATAATTTTTTCAATTTTTTTTTCAATTTATTTCTGAGATTTTCAAGTATTTTTTTTAAATTTAAGTTCTTTTGCTTCATTTTAAAATTAAAATTGTTCATAATTGTTATATTTAATAATAATTCTTCCTCTTCATTGTCTTCTAGTTAATAAATTTTGTTATTAAATGCAACAACAATATTGTTGCGAATAAATTAATCGCCATATTTGACAATATTCAACTAAAAAAAAAAAAATCATTAAAAGTTGCTCAGCCTTTTCACTTTTCCTTTTGAAAATTACAAAAAAAGCAAAGAATAACAATTCCCGCGAAAAAACTCACGAAAATGTATGCGTAAAGGTACTTTCTCACCTCAGTAGCTGCCATGGGAGTGAAGGGTTGCGACAATTCAAATTTTCATTGTCTGAACTCTTCACTCTCACACGTTACCATAGCAACCTTCAGCCAGCCAGCCAGCCAGCCGAGGTGTGAAAGTGCCATTAGAAACTACAAACCATTTTTCACGCGTCATTTATATAATTTTATGTTCAAATTTCTTTCACAATAAATCACAATCTATCAGAAACTGATTTCGGTTATAATCAACACGAACGAGAAACTATACATTTTGTCAAAGTTTTGTAAACTTTTGTAAAAATATCGCGGAAATAATAAAATAATTTGCTTCTACTCACGAGAATCCACAAGAACAAGATCAAGAAGAAAAGGGAGTACAAGTAAACAAGGTTGGGTCAGCGGAAGTTAAACGATCAGCCAATCAGGTTTCAGAGCCACCAAACCGCCATACTATGAGCGCGGTAAATTTCAAACAAATTCAAACTACTTTCTTAAATTTAATGTTTTAATTTAGCTTTTTTAAGTATTGTAATAAAATTAAAGTTTAAGGAAATCTGTTTTTTAACAAACTATTTATTTTGCATGACTTTAATTAATAATAATCAAGTAATAATTAATAATAATAACTATCAAGTGCATTATCGATAAAATTAATTCATGTTAATTAAATCATAAAATAAAATTTAATAATTGTCTTTAATATTATATTTTTTAAATATTTATTTACGAACACATAACTAATTAATTTATCTAATAAGAAAAAAATATTTTAAATATAATATTTAAAAATCAATTAATATAAATAAAATAAATATTTATTTATGACAAAATTTATAATATTTTAGAATTAAAAAGAATTTTAAAAAATAATTGAAATTAAACAAAATAATTGCAAATTTTGCAAATTAATTGAACAAAAAAAAATCAATTAAAAATTGGGGAAAGTAATTTAAACAATCATAAAAATGTTTTAATCAATAAGGAAAATAATTAAAATTTGAGAAAAATACTTGAGAATCTTAAAAAGTAAATTAAAACAAAATTGAATAATGAAAAATTAGGGAAAATAATTGAAAGTTGAAAAAACATTGTTAGAAATTGAGATAAATAAATTAAAATTGAAAAAAATAATTAAAATTTGAGAAAAAATTAAACAAATTACATAAAATATTTTAAATAAAGGAAAGTTAAACAAAATTTGAGAAAAGTACTTAAAACTTTCAGAAGTTCATTGAAATAAAAGAAAATAACTAAAAATTAGAGAAAATAATTGGAAAAAGATAAAAATAATTTAAAATTGAACAGAACAAATTTTAATTAAAGAGAAATAAGTAAAAACTTTTTGGCAATTATAAAAAAGGATGAGAAAAAGAATGAAAGCAATTGAAAATTGAAGAAAATAATATAAAAAATGAAAGAATTGAAAACTCAGATAAATAGTTAACAATTTTTGAAATTATGAAACAAATGTAAAGAATTAAAGATTGAAGAAAATAAATTTTGGAAAATAATTGAAAAATGTTTTTAAATTTTAAAACTTGACGAAAATAATTAAAATATGATACAATGATAAGCTGTAAAAAAATAAATGGCATTTAAGTGGGATAATTTAAAAAACTACAGAATTTTTTTTAAATAAAGAAAAAATAATTGAAATTTGAAAAAAATACATGAAGATCTTAGAAATCAATTTAAAAAAATAGAAAATAACTAAAAATTGGAGAAAAGAATTGAAGAAATAAGCTAAAAGTAATTGAACTTTACAATAATTAATAAACAAATTTTGAAATTATGAAAACAAATGAAAATAATTGAAAATTGAAGGAAACAAATTTTGGAAAATAATTGAAAAATGTTTTTAAATTTTATAACTTGCCGAAAATAATTAAAATATGATACAAACAATGATAAGCTGTAAAAAAATAAATGGCATTTAAGTGGGATAATTCAAAAAACTACAGAATTTATTTTAAATAAAAAAAAATAATTGAAATTTGAAAAAAATACATGAAGATCTTAGAAATCAATTTAAAAAAATAGAAAATAACTAAAAATTGGAGAAAAGAATTGAAGAAATAAGCTAAACGTAATTGAAATTTACGATAATTAATAAACAAATTTTGAAATTATGAAAACAAATAAAAATAATTAAAAATTTTAAAAAATAATAGAAACTTTAGAAAAATTATTAAAAATCTTAGAAAATAATTTTAGAAAATGAGAATAACTAAAAATTTAAGAAAAGACTGGAAAAGTGCTAAAAATAATGGAAAATTACGATAATTAATCAAATTGTTTGGAAATTATGATAAAAAGAAAAAGTAATTAAAAATTAAAGAAAGTAATAGAAAGTTGAGAAAAATTCTTAAAAATCTTAGAAAATAATTTTAGAAAATGAGAATAACTAAAAATTCGAGAAAAGACTAGAAGAATGCTAAAAATAATTGAAATTTACGATAATTAATAAAAAAAAAAAGTTTGAAATTCTGTTAATAAATGAAAATAATTAAAAATTGAAGAAAATATTTGAATTTTTAGAAAAATACTTAAAAATCTTAGAAAATAATTTTAGTAAAAGAGAATAATGATTAACAATCGAGAAAAATAATTGAAAAATGATAAAATTAATTCAAAGTTGAAAAAAATAATTGAAATATGCTGAAAATAATTTAAGATTGAGAAAGAAAATTGAATTATGGTGAAAATAATTTTTAATACGAAAAATTAAAATCATTCAATAAAATTTGAGAGAAATAACTGAAAAAATCATAGAGTATATGTTCAGAAAAAAATAATAATTACAAAATTACTTAAAAAATTTTAATTAAAGAGAATAATTAAAAAATTGCAGAAATAATACTTTAAATCTCGTTTCAAATATAATAATCCCACACCATAAACTAGATTTAATTAAGATTAATTATATCCCTAGTGCGCTTGAATTTTCACTAAAAGTGGTTCTTGTATCGAAATATTCTATGAAGAGTAAAATTTACGATATTGGTTCAAATAGCAAAATAATCAAATTGCTTATTTATACTTTTTTATTAATAATTAAAACATTTTTTCAATCTCTTATTTAAAAATTACCTTAAATTCGATAATTAATTTTAAATCTGCATATTCGACTTTTTATTTCAAATTTAATAAAATTTTTAAATTTTACTATTCCCTCATTGATTTAATTTTATTAAATATTCTCTATATATTTTTTATTAGATCATTTATCAAATTGAAATTTTATGTGTATATAAAAATAATTAAACTGGCAATATTTTAAATTTTCCCCTAGCAGTAATATATTTATGAATGTTTATGATGCTGTGTGTCAACAATGAAAACTCTGATAAAACAAGATACTACATTTTTCTACTTTATAACCCACACGCAAACTTTGATTAAAATTAACTGCCTTGTAAATATCGATTTAATGCTCACCTTCATGAATGTTGGGCCAATGTACTCAATTAAAAAAAAAAAAACTAAAACCCTTTTTATTTATTTATTCAGATACAATTTTGTTGAGAAAATATTTTTAAAAACTTTACCAAACTTTATAAACATAAATTTCATATTAACAGTTTTAGGTTTTTTGTATCTCTTCACTTTATTAAATTAAAAGCAATATTAATTTAACCATATTTTTATTTTTAAATACTTTTTTGTATTTCTTATTCTAATTAATACATTTATTAATTCCTATCATTTTCATACCCTTAAATTTTATATTAGGTAGTTTACATAGTTTACAATTTGGAATTTTAAAAAATAGAATAAGAATAATAGATAGAAGAACAGACGATAAATCTCACAAAGGACGAAGAATATATATCAAAAAGATAAATTTTTTCCAAAGATATATTTAGCCGAAGGCACTAACTTAAATATCACATTCTCAGTAGTAAAAAAAATACAAAAAAAAGATAATCATTATTTTCATCTATAAATACTTTTTTCCAAAGTACATTCTCAATTTTCTATCGCATATTTTATTCATAATATCATTTTTGTCACGTTTCGGTTAAAAAAGACATTTTCGAAAGTGGTATTCTTTATAAAATTTCTCGTTAAAAAAGTCAAGTCGTAAAATGTCTTTTTGTTCCTTCCACAATGCTGGAAATCGTTATTCAAGTTTTCCATTCAAAAAAACTGATTACATTCGATTTTCCATTCTTCTTTTGTATCTCAAAACGTTTATTGGAAAAGAATTTAGACAATTTTAATAAAAGTAACTAGATTTAAATATTTTTGCCGACATATAAATTCGTTTTCAATATTTATAAACATTAATTTTTCCTTGAAAATTGATTTCTATTTATTTTAAGTATAATTAAACATTTCAAATCAGTTTTGTTACTTAAATTTAAGTAATCAACTTGTTAAACTGGAGAAAGTTCCTATTGTTCAGCCAGCAGAGAATTATGAATTAAATTTACTGATTCAGAATAATATGTAGTGAGTTCTCTCAGAACTGTAAATTCAGGCACACTTTCATCCTCCACATTTCATGTTGGATCTTCTGAACTAGGCGCCACCAATTTATGTGAAAAGCGTTATGCTATCGCATTGTTCTCCGCTCTAGCGATTTTCAGAATTATTGTCCCTCGAAATTCCAATCAAAATTGAAATAGCATTTTCCAAAAGCAATTGCAAATTTAGCATATTATTACATTCGAAGAAAAATAAATTCTAATTTTACTTTAAATATAAAAACTCAAATTCAGAAACTATTTAAATACAATAATAACGAAAATAAGTTTCATGTTATGCAATATATGTCGGAAAATCAATTTTGCATTCTAACTAAAGGCAGTCGAAAAAATGTGTAAAAATAAATATTGAGAACATGATTGTTGATCAATGTTTTTTAAAGACCGAGAGGGGAAATTTGCAAAATTCTTCATCACGTCACAAATTAAAAAACATAATACAACATGCATTAAGAGCATTTATTTTGTAAAAAAAAAAAAAACATTCTTCGATTTTTAGTTTTTTGATTGATTTTTCCCAGTCTTTTAAAAATATTTTTCATCGAATCGACAAGTAAACTTGCTCTTTTTTTTTTAAATAAAGCACAAAAAAAACTAGTTATTTATTTTATTTTTTTTGAAATGTTTTTCTATATGACTCGCAAGATTACGCTCGTATTTCATTGTTTTTGAACAAATTGGACACGGATATCCTGATTCTTTTCCGTCAGTTAAATCATTCTTCTTAGGATGAGCTGTTTTCTGGTGAATCTTCTTTTGACGCACATTGCACTCAAATTTTGGTTTTAAAGAATTTCTCAGTATTAGCATTTTTTTCTTTTCGTGAGCTTTTAGATGTCTTACAAGATTACATTTCATCTTGAAGTCTCTAAAGCAAATGGGACACACAAATGTTGACTCAGTTTTTATCTCAGTCTTCAGATTCAACTTTTTTGTGCAATTATCGACTGGTTCAGTTTTTAAATTAACCGGAGCATTGTGAACATTTCTTAAATGAGCATAAAGATTATGCTTGTACTTAATATTTCGCTCACAAATATGACACTGGAATTTGTTGTTTGTGCTTTCATTTTTCTTCCTATCAAATTTTCGCACAATAGTATTCGGATTACTCGTGCAGTTGATCTTTGTGCAAATATGACAAGAAGGTTTTGTTTCGTTATGAGAAGTTGCATTCTTCTTAATGTTATGAGTTGCTATATGAGAAGCAAGATTTTGTTTATATTTTAACTTCTTTTTGCAGATAGGACACTCAATTTTTGGTTTCGTTCTAGTTGGAGCTGTTCCACTTTTTTTCTCACTATGCAATTTCATATGAGTATCAAGATTATGTTTGTGCTTCATTTTTTTCTGACATTTTGGACACTCAAAAGTCGGTTCTTTTTCGCATTCAAAATTTATGTGTCTGTTCAAGGTATGAATATTCTTATATCTATTTCCACACTTGAGACAAACATAAGGTACTGGTTGCCTTTCGTTTGAAACTTGGTCATTTTCTGGTGCTGGGATTTTCGAAGGTTTTGTGTCGGGAACTGTTGAATCGATTATTTTCTCATTTGCAGTACAACAGCTCGTTGACGGTAAATTTGTTTGTAATACATTTTCAGGAGTATTCGTATTCTCAAAAAATGTATTAAGGATTTCGTCGTCAAGAACTGTCATTTGCTGCTCGAGATTCGCAATGGAGAATAAATCGGGAAGGTTATTATCAGGATTCTGATTAGCAACAGGTGTGACTTCCAACTGAGGAACAGTCTGTGATGATGTATCGGTAGAATTTAACTCACATATTTTTCGTTTCTTCCTCTTCCTTGAACCTGGATTCTGTGAATCTTCCCTGTAAACAGAATTGACAAATTAAATAATTGAACTTTTAATTTATTAAAAAAAAAAGGTGAGAATTTTAACGATAAAAATAGAAAAATATAGTTTCACGATTTTAATAAACTTTAAACGAAAAAAATTAGGGGTTAATAGATAATAAAAAATGTAGAGAGGAATGTTGGAAATGATTGTAAATTAATAAGAATGTTGTTTTTAAAATTATTAAATTATTGTCAGAAAAGAATAAAAACAGTTTATAGCAATATTTTTTTAAACAAAAAAATATATAAATTATTAGAACTGAAGAAAATAAATAAATAAAAATGTCAAAAAAAAAGCAAAACAGCTGCAAATTTAAATAAGAATCGAATATAGAGAGAATTAAGGCAAATAAAGTTTAAAAATAACGAAAAATTGTAAAAAAAAAAAAAAATACCAAAAACTCAAGTAAATAACTGAAAAATTAAAAAAAAAATCAATTAATTTTTAAAACATTTGAAAAATTATAAAAGGAAATTAAAATAAATAATTATTTTCAATTCAATTAAAATAAAAACGGTAAATTAAAAGAAAAGAAAAAATAATTGAAAAAAAGGAAAATTATAGGGTAGTCCCAAAAAATTAATAAAAAATAATTAAATAATAAAAACGTTAAATTAAAAGAAAAGGACATAATAAATAAAATAACTTAAAATATAGAAAAGTTTAGAATGCCAAAAAATTATTTAAAAAATCAGAAATGAAAAAAAAACGAAAATTTTTTAATAATTTTGTTAATTATTAATATTAATATTTTGAAAAAATTCAAGACTGAAAATGAAATGACAAAATTAATCTGGTTATAAAAAATTAAGGTAAACAAAACTTGAAAATAACTGAAAAAGTTAAAAAAAAAATTACCAAAAATTCAAATAACTGAAAAGTCTAAAAATAAAATTGAAATTTTTTTTAAATATTTGTAAACTGTAGAAAGTGCGGGAAATTACAAAAATTTGGAGAAAATTATAAGAATATAAAGAAAATGAGAAGAATAATTATTTAAAAGAAAATCGTTTCAAATTAAAAAAGTAACAGAAGAAAATTAAAATAAATAATTATCTTGAATTCAAAGGAAAATAAACACCCAAAATTAAAAGAAAAGAGAAGAATAAATAAAATAACGTAAAATAAAGGTAAATTATAGCATAGTGCTAGATAATTAAGAAAAGAATCAGAAGTCGAAAAAATCTACGAAATAGAAAAAATAACAAACAAATGTTAATAAAAACTTTTAAAAAAGTAAAGATTAAGAAAAAATGATAGAATTTAAAATCGAATTTAAATTTAATAGACAAATAAAAAAATAACAGAATAACAAAAAACGCAACAAAAAAATGTATAAGTTAAGTACAAGATAAACAAAATAAATAAAAACTGTAAACAAAACTGAAGGATAAAAGAACAATAATAAATGAATAAAAATATTGCAAAATGGAGTAAAAAGAGGTAGAATCACTAAATCTTAAGAAAATAATTTGATAATAAAACCAAAAAGAATCTACGAAATTAAAAAAAAACAAAAAATTGTATACAAAATAACTAGAAATTAAACAGTAATAATAATTAAAATTGGCAACGAAAAAACAATTAATATGCGAAGAAAATTACTAAAAAAATAGAAAATTATATCTGAAAAATGACGAAAATAATTGACAGTTGAAAACAAAATTCGAAAAATGGCTACACAATTCAAAAAAATAGATTAAAAAATGAAACAATAAATATGAAATTAAAAAAAAATGGTTAAAAAATTGTAGGAATATCTGTTGCAAATAATTGCAATTTGAACAACTGGATTGAAAATCGAAAAAATAATAATTTTTATAAAAAAAGAGATTTATATTTACTTCGAAAAAAAAGCCTCGTAAAATTTCTGAACAAAAATAATTTAAGTTGAAGAAAATAATAAAAAATTGAAGAAATAAATTTAAATTTAAAGAATTAAATTGAAATTTCAAGAAAACAGTTAATAATTGAAAAAAAAAATACAAAATGACGAAAATAATTGACAATTGAAAACCAAATTTTAAAAATAGCTACGTTAATAGACAACCGAACAAAATAATTTAATAAATCAAAGAATAATAATTAAAGTTTAAGATAATAATTAAAAAATAAATAAAATTGTAAGAAACAATTGAAAATTGCGGAAAATAATTAATAATTGAAGGAAATAGTTGAAAAATGACGAGAATAATTGAAAGATTTAAGAATAAAAAGATTTAAGATTTAAGAAATATCTGAAAAATGACCATTATAATTGTCAATTGGAAACAAAATTCGAAAAATGACTAGATTAATAGTCCACTGAACACTTTAACAACTGGATTGAAAATCGAAAAAAGGTCATTTTTAATTCGTAAAAAATAATTAAATTTGAAAAAAAATAATTGAAAATTGAAGAAAGCAATTAAAAATTGAAGAATGGGATTAAAATGTAAAGAATATACTTAAAAATTGAAAAAAAAAAAAAGTAATTAGAAATAGTCAAAAATTAATGAATTTAGAAGAAAACAATTGAAAACTGAAAACTGGAAATAAAAATTAAAGAAAATAATAATTAAACAACTGGATTGAAAATCGAAAAAAATAATTGAAATTGAAGAAGATAATAAAAAATTAAGGATATAAATTAAAAACTTAAGAAATAAATTTAAAATTTAAGAATTAAATTAAAATTTGATAAAAAAATTGTTAATTGAAATAAAATTACAAAATGACGAAAATAATTGACAATTGAAAAAAAAATTCAAAAAATGTCTAAATTAATACACAACTGAACAAAATAATTTAAAAAATCAAAGAATAATTATAAAATTTTAAGATTATATTTGAAAAATGAAAAAAATGTAGAAAATAATTCATAATATTGAAGGAAATAGTTAAAATATGACGAGAATAATTAGCAAATTGAAAAACATATGTAAAAAATGACGAAAATAATTGTCAGTTGAAAAAAAAATTCAAAAAATTTATTTATTTAACATATATAAACGGGGAAAATCCCTCTAATACATATATAAAAAAAAAACAAATATGTAATTCATTAATAGATTAACATAAATGACTAGATTAATAAAAAAAAAAAACAAATTAAATTTGAAAAAAAATTGAAAATTGAAAAAAAACAATTAAAAATTAAAGAATGGATTTGAAATTTAAAGAATAGGTATACTTAAAAATTGAAAAAAGTCGAGAATTAATGAATATAAAAGGAAACAAATGAAAATTGAAAAATGGAAATAAAAATTGAAGAATGGAATTAAAATTAAAGAAAATAATTGAACAATTGTATTTTAAATTAAAGAAACTTAATGATAATCGAAAAAAATAATAGAAAAAAGGAGATAATTTTTTAATATTAAGAAAAATAATTGAAAATTGAAAAGTTGAATTTAAATTTGAAGAAAATAACTTAGAATTGAATAGAATAGTTCTAGAAATGAATAATTCAATTGAAATTTTAAAACAATTTTATGAAAGAAAAAAGTGACTGAAAAAATCAAGAATTATTGAATTAATTGTAATTATTTAATTAATTAATTAAAATTTCAAGAAGTATTGAATTGATAGGAATTACTTGAAAATCGATCAAAATAATTGAAAATCAAAGAAAATATTTAAGAATTGAAAAGAATTATTAAAAATTAAAGGAATAAATTATAAATTAAAGAATTAAATGGAAATTTTAAGAAAATAGTTAATAATTGAAAGAAAATTTATCAATTGACGAAAGTAATGAAACATTAAATAAAATAATTTAGAAAAGAGGAAAACAATTTAGAGAAAATGTTGAAAATTGATGAAAATAATTAACAACAGAATAAAATAATTTAAAAAATCAAAATTAATTATAAAAGTTTCAGATAATAATTAAAAATTAAAGAAATTGAAGGAAAGAATTGAAAGTTGGAGTAAAAAATTATTAATGATTGAAGGAAATAATTGAAAAATGACGAGTATAATTGAACAATTAAAGAAAATACGTAAAAATGACTAAAATAATTGTTAATTGAAAACAAAATTTGAAAAATGACTAGATTCATACAACTGAAAAAAAAATAATTGAAAAAATTAAACTAGAAATATAAAGTTGAAAGAAAATAGTTGCAAATTGAAAAATTATGAAAATTATAGAAATCATTGTTGGAAATAATTGCACATTTAACAACTATATTGAAAATCGAAAAAAAGAATTAAAATTAAAAAAAATAATTGAAAATTGCAGATAGGAATAAAAAGAATGGAATTGAAATTTAAAAAATATACTTAAAAATTGAAAAAAAGTACTTGAAAAAAGCCGGGAACTAATGAATATAGAAGGAAACAATTAGACACTGAAAAATAGGAATAAAAATTGAAGAATGGAATTAAAAATTCAAGAAAATAATTGAAAATTAAAAAATGGAATTTAAATTTGAAGAAAATAACTTAGAATTGAGTAAAATAGTTCTAGAATTGAATAATTGAATTGAAATTTTAAAACAATTTTAATGTGTGAAAAAAGTGATTGAAAAAATACGAGAATTATTAAATACTGAAGAATTAATTGAAAATCAATAAAAAAAATAAATATTAAAGAAATCAATTGGAAATTTGAAGAATTGTATTGAAATTTCAAGAAACAGGGTGTTTACCAAAACATGATTTTTAAATTCCCGGCAAATTCCAGGTTTTCCCAGATCTCTTTTATGTATGATTAAAAGCTATAATATTAAAATAATTATCAGTTAATAAGAAATATTAAGCAGATGGGGTAAAAAAAAGTCAATACGCGTCTTTCCTAATTAGAAAAATATAATATAATTTATTTTATGAACTAATCAGTCCACAATTCAAAATCGCGGGTCCAATATCAAATGTCAAAGATAATTGAAATTTGAAGAAACAAAATAAAAGATGCCAAAAACGAATTAAAAATTAAGTAAAAAATTTAAAATTTAAAAAAAGACTTGAAAAATGACAAAAATAATTGAAAAATGGAAAAACAAAACAAAATTTGATGTCAATACATAATTAAAAAATTGGAGAAAAAAATTAACGTTTAAAGAAAATAATTAAATAATTGAAAAATCATTAAACTGATAGAATTTTGAAGAAAATACTTAAAAAATGATCAAAATAATTAAAATTAAAAAAAAACAGTTGAGAAATGACAAAAATAGTTTGAAAATTACAAAAATATTAAAAAAATGGAACAAATAGACGATAAATGACAAAAATAATTGAACCAAGAAGAAAAAAAATGAAATATGATAAAACTAATTTAAAATTATGTAAAAAATTTATGATTATGTAAGAAAAGAAGTAAAAAATGACATAAATAATTGAAAAATGGAGAAACAAAATAAAAATTAGAAATCAATATTTGAAAAATTGGAGATAAAAATTGAAGCTTAAAGATAATAATTGAATAATGACAAAATCACAAAAAAACCGAAAATTGAAGAAAATACTTAAAAAATGATAAGAATAATTAAATTTAAAAATAAAAAGCAATTGACAAGTAACAAAAATAATTGAAAAATGAACAAATTAAATGTAAATTAAAGTAAGAAATTAAAGAATCCATGACAATAATTTAAAGATATAAGAAAATAAGTAAAATTTGGAGAAAGTAATAAAAAAATGTCGAAAATATTGATATTAATTAAAAAATGACTAAATTAATTGTAAGTTTAAAAAAAAACTATTAAAAAATGACAAAAATAATTTAAAATAGAAAAAAATAGTCGAGAAATAAAATAATATCGGGCAAGTACGAGTTACACTCGTACCAAGTCAAAGGGTTCCGTACCGCTCTAATTTTTTTCAATTATATGAGTCAGAGATTATTTGAATAATAATTTAAATAAGGATAAATTAAAATAATTTTTTTTATTTTTAAAGAAATTTAAGTATAAACTTAATGATTTTTATAAGATTAAAAATTTCCAATTAAATAGACTAAGATTTTTTATATAATTTTAAATTTTAAAGCCAAAAAAATTTTTTTTTAAATTTTTTTTTATTTTTTAACTTTTAAAGTAATTTAAACATAAACATAAACATTTTGTACAAAAAAATAATCTGAAACTATAAAATATTGTAGCTGTTTAGAAGAAAAAAATTTTTTTTTGGTAAAATTTCAGTTTTTTGGAAAAAATGTTATGATAATAAACTTAAACCACAATTTTTATAGTTTTATAAAAAATTCTGCATAAAATTACACATGTTTAACCAATTCCCAACCTTTCAGGATAAATACGCTGAGCTCTAGCATAGGGGTTTTTTTGGCATTTTTCAACTTTTCATTAATAACTTTTGAAAATTAAGTCCAGCAACGTTCGCTATATTTTTCCTGTAATCTACACGTAAAAATACCTAGATATACCAAATATCAAACCTCTAGGTCAAATGGTTTGGAAGATAAGGGGGGGGGGGGGGGGACACGTTTTTTTTGAAAAAAAAAGTTTTTCCTTGACAACGCTATGACCATCATCTCCAATCATGTTCTCTATATTTTTCCTGAACTCTACTCGCGAAAATACATATGTGTACCAAATTTCAATACTCTAGGTCAAATAGTTTAGGAGATAAGGGGGGGGGGGGGAGGGGTAAATAGTCATTTTAATGCATTTTTTGAAAAAAATCTTGTTATTTCATTGACAACGCTATGAAAATCACGTTCAATCATGTTCGCTATATTTTTCCTGTAATCTACACGTGAAAATACATAAGTGTACCAAATTTCAACTCTCCATCTCAAATAGTTTGGCCGCTAGGGGGGGGGGGGGGGGGTGGGGGGTAATGGTTTTGGGCGACGGACAAACGAGTGAAAACATAAGGGTTCCGTTTGGACACTTTGTGTACGGAACCCTAAAAAATAACAGAAATTTGAAGAAAATAATTGAGAAATCACAAAAAAATAAAATTTTAAGATAATACGTGAAAAATAAAAAAAAAATAAAAATTTGAGACAAATAATTGAAAAGATGCTAAAACTACTTAAAAATTAAGTAAAAAATAAAAAATTTGAAAAAAAGACGTAAAAAATGATAAAAATAATTAAAATTTGAAAAGAATTTGAGAAATGACCAAAATAAATGAAAATTGAAGAAATTACAAAATTTATGAAAATAATGTAAAGATATAGGAAAA
Organism: Ganaspis brasiliensis; assembly: GCA_037103525.1. Lineage (NCBI taxonomy): Eukaryota > Metazoa > Arthropoda > Insecta > Hymenoptera > Figitidae > Ganaspis > Ganaspis brasiliensis. The sequence goes on from JAZKLR010000087.1 coordinate 1,652,109, forward strand.
TAAGTATAAAATTTGGAGAAAGTAATAAAACAATGTCAAAAGTATTGACAACAATTGAGAAATTACTACGTTAATTGAAAATTTTAAGAAACAATTTAAATATGACAAAAATAATTTAAAATAGAAAAAAATAGTCGAGAAATAACAAAAATAACAGAAATTTGAAGAAAATAATTGAGAAATCACAAAAAATTTTAATTTTAAGATAATACGTGAAAAATAAAAAAAATAATAAAAATTTGAGACAAATAATTGAAAAGATGACAAAACTAATTAAAAATTAAGTGAAAAATAAAAAATTTGAAGAAAAGACTTGAAAAATGATAAAAATACCTAATTAAAATTTGAAAAGAATTTGAGAAATGACAAAAATAAATAAAAATTTAAAAAATTTAAAAATTTATTAAAATAATGTAAAGATATAGGAAAATAAGTACAAAATTTGGAAAAAGTAATAAAACAATGTCTAAAATATTGACTTCAATTGAGAAATTACTAGATTAATTGAAAATTTTTAGAAATAATTTAAAAATGACAAAAATAATTGAAATTTAAAGAAAATAATTGAGAAATAACATAAAACTTAAATTTGATGGTAATACATGAAAATAACAAAAGTAATAAAAATTGAGATAAATAGTAATTGAATAATAACATGAATAATTGATAACTGTTGTAAATAATTAAAAGAATGAAGGATTGAAAAAAAATTGAAATTTGAAGAAAATAATTGTTAAGTATTGTTAATAATTGTGTTAAGTATCTAAGAATTATTGATATATAATAATAAAATTATTAAACAAAAATTGCAGCAATTTGAAAAATAAATTAAATTCGTAGACAAAAATTGAGAAATTCATGACCATAAAAAAAAAGATTGAAAAAAATTATTGAAATTTGATGAAAATAATTTTTAAATTTCAAAATTAATAGAAATATGCGGAAAATAATTGGAAAATGATAAAAATAATCGAAATTTGATGAAAAAATTGCAAGAAGACAAAAGTAATTGACAATACCGGTTTAAATTTTTTACATTAATTAAAAAAATTTTAAAGTAATTAAAATTAGAGGAAACTAATTAAACAATGTCAGAAATAATTGAAATTCCAAGAAAATAATTATATTTAATAATAATAATAATAATAATCATCATCATTTTACTAAGAAAGTGAGAAAAGTTAGTTTTTTTTTAAAAGAGTAATAGTGAGTTATTTTGAAAAAAGTGAATAAAAGTTAGAAAATTGAGTCATAGGCAAAATTATAGATTTATTTATTAATGAAATTAAAATTATTTAAACAAATATTTATAAATTTTAATCAATTTAAATACATTTTTTAAAAAGACTCTGATTTAAATCAAAAAATATCTATCAAACTTCAGGTGTGGACAGAATGAAAAAATAAATCCAGGGTGTCTACCGAAACATGATTTTCAAATTCCCGGCAAATTCCCGCTTTTCCTGGATCTAAAATCACTTTTTTCCCGGATTTCTTTTATATATAATTAATATCTATAATATTAAAATAGTGAAAAAATTAAGTGCGTAATATACAAATTTTTAAGGTAAAATTGATCTTTGAAGAAAATAATTAAATAATTGAAAAATCATAAAATTGATAGAAATTTGAAAAAAATACTTGAAAAATGATAAAAATAATTAAAATTAAAAAAAAAATTGAGAAATGACAAAAATAATTGAACCTTGAAAAAAAAATGAAAAATGATAAAACTAATTTAAAATTTTGTAAAAAATTTATGATTTGAAAAAAAGACGTAAAAAAATGTTATAAATAATTGAAAAATGGAGAAACAAAATAAAAATTAGAAATCAATAATTGAAAAATTGGAGATAAAAATTGACGTTTAAAGAAAATAATTAAATAATGACAAAATAATTGCAAAATCCAAAAAAATTTGAAATTTGAAGAAAAATACTTGAAAAATTATAAAAATAATTAAAATTAAAAATAAAAAGCAATTGACAAATGACAAAAATCATTGAAAAATGAACAAATTAAATGTAAATTAAAGTAAGAAATTAAATAATCCATGACAATAATTTAAAGATATAAGAAAATAAGTTAAATTTGGAGAAAGTAATAAAAAAATGTCGAAAATATTGATAATACTTGAGAAATGACTAAATTATTTGAAAATTTTAAAAACAATTAAAAATGAGAAAAATAATTATAATAGGAAAAAATAATCGACAAAAAATTTAAATTTTAAGATAATATGTGAAAAATAAAAAAAATAATAAAAATTTGAGACAAATAATTAAAAAGATGACAAGACTAATTAAAAATGAAGTAACAGATAAAAAAAATTTGAATAAGACTTGAAAAATGATAAAAATAATTAAAATTTGAAAAGAATTTGAGAAATGACCAAAATAAATGAAAATTGAAGAAATTACAAAATTTATGAAAATAATGTAAAGATATAGGAAAGTAAGTATAAAATTTGGAGAAAGTAATAAAACAATGTCGAAAATATTGACAACAATTGAGAAATTACTACGTTAATTGAAAATTTTAAGAAACAATTTAAATATGACAAAAGTAATTTAAAATAGAAAAAAATATTCGAGAAATAACAAAAATAACAGAAATTTGAAGAAAATAATTGAGAAATCACAAAAAATTTAAATTTTAAGATAATACGTGAAAAAAAAAAAGTAATAAAAATTTGAGACAAATAATTGAAAAGATGACAAAACTAATTAAAAATTAAGTGAAAAATAAAAAATTTGAAGAAAAGACTTGAAAAATGATAAAAATACCTAATTAAAATTTGAAAAGAATTTGAGAAATAACAAAAATAAATAAAAATTGAAAAAATTAAAAAATTTATTAAAATAATGTAAAGATATAGGAAAATAAGTACAAAATTTGGAAAAAGTAATAAAACAATGTCTAAAATATTGACTTCAATTGAGAAATTACTAGATTAATTGAAAATTTTTAGAAATAATTTAAAAATGACAAAAACAATTGAAATTTAAAGAAAATAATTGAGAAATAACATAAAATTTAAATTTGATGGTAATACATGAAAATAACAAAAGTAATAAAAATTGAGATAAATAGTAAAATATAAATATATAAATATATAAATATAAATAGTAAAACTGTTGTAAATAATTAAAAGAATAAAGGATTGAAAAAAAAATTGAAATTTGAAGAAAATAATTGTTAAGTATTGTTAATAATTGTGTTAAGTATTTAAGAATTATTGATATATAATAATAAAATTATTAAAGAAAATTGCAGTAATTTGAGGAAAATAATTAAAAATCGTAGACAAAAATTGAAAACTGTAATAAATGGAGAAATTCATGACTATAAAAAAAAGATTGAAAAAAATTATTGAAATTTGATGAAAATAATTTTTAAATTTCAAAATTAATAGAAATATGCGGAAAATAATTGGAAGATGATAAAAATAATCGAAATTTGATGAAAAAATTGAAAGACGACAAAAGTAATTGACAATGGTTTAAAATTTTTACCTTAATTAAAATTTTTTAAAGTAATTAAAATTAGAGGAAACTAATTAAACAATGTCAGAAATAATTGAAATTCCAAGAAAATAATTGTATATAATAATAATCATCATCATCATCATCATCAGTTTACTAATAAAGTGAGAAAAGCTAATTTTTTTTTAAGTGAGTAATAGTGAGTAATTTTGAAAAAAGTGAGTCATAGACAAAATTCTAGATTTATTTATTAATGAAATTAAAATTATTTAAACAAATATTTATAAATTTTAATCAATTTTAATACATTTTTCAAAAAGACTCTGATTTAAAACAAAAAATATCTATCAAACTTTTGGTGTCGACAGAATGAAAAAACAAATCTTGTGGATTATTATTATAGATTAATTTACAGTTGCAACTGAAAAAAAAATATTAAGTATTCAATTTCTCTTACCTGCAGGAAAAATTGTCGTCCATGTCATTAAAAATATCGCCAAAAAGATAATCAAAGTCTCCAGTGATGTCCAAAGATTCTGGACTTTGTTGCATCTCATTTCCAGTGCTATAACACGAGTCATCAGTAGAAGAGTTGATGTTCGATCTCCCGGATTGCTGAGCCACAGAAATCGGTGCTTTACCGTACTTTTCTAATTTTGGTGGATTATTGTTGCTTTCAACTTGAAGATTTGAAGAATCTTTTTCATAGAATCCCGTAATCTGCAAAGCTTCTGCAGCTTTTACAAATTTTTGCAGTTCGTCTTGGTAAACGTCAATTTCACCTCGATAAATAAAATCAATCATGGACCTTAATTCCTTAAACCTAATGTCTTTAAACACAAACATCGTGTCCTTGTGATGATTTTCACTGAAGAGATTGCTAAAATACGGACTGCTTGCCGAAAGAATTATTTTATGCGCCTCTATATTTTTCCCCTCTGCTGACAATATACAATCTACCAAAGTGCATGATTCTCTCAATTTGTCGATATTTTTTACAAGTGTCGAATCATGCGTTTTGCAACGTAAATAAAATTGCTGATCGTCCTCCATTCTAAATTCTTGTGTTTTTCGAGTAATTTTCTGATGAGGTTCATTCAGCCATCTAATTTCGATTTAATAGTCTGGGGCAAAAAAAAGAATTTTTTCATTAAGATAAATGAGAAAAAAAAATTTTCTTTGTTAAATATTTCTAAGAAATTTTTGTATGAACGATTTTCAATAAAAGCTACGAAGCAGACAAAGAATCTCAAATTTTACGTGATTTTCGAATAAAAATGAACTATTTAACTGTTTTATAAGTAAAATATGAAATATAAGTAAAATATTACAAGTGGTCATTGTTGGGAATTTGGGAAAAACAATAGAATTACTTACCTTTGTTTGGAAAAACTTAACAATAAACGTGTTGGTTTACGGCATTTCTGGGAAAAATGTATCAAAAGCTGATTTTGTTCATCGTTAACAAAATAGAGAAAATAGACAGAAATATACTTTTATCAAAATATCTCAGGAATATAGACAAATGTAAAATTTATAAAATATATTAAATACTGCTTGTTTCTATACGAAAATTTACAGGAATGAACTTGCAAGGTAACAAGGTCAAAGTAAAAGTGAGGTTGGAACTATGTGACGTCATTTGCCTTCCGGATTGTTCAAGAATTTGAGATGTTAATTTTGTTTAGGATATTTATTTTGCCGACGTATATATATAGATATAGCAATAACACTGATTTCTACGATTTTTACACATATATATGCATCGGTAATATAAATATTTGCGCAAAATTTAAATTATCCACCAACTCTGTGAGCGCGGTTTATTTGAAAAAAATTCCTACGACTCACTTGAATTTAATGTTTTAAATTTAACTTTTTAGGTATTATTAATAAAATATAAGATTTTGGGAAATACGGTTCAAAAGGAAAGTTTAACTTTTAACAAACTTTAATTAATATAAGTATTATTGGCAACATTTAATACCATTTATTTTTTAATGTGCTCAAACTTCGCGCGCTTTTAAATTTTCACAGGATGTCAGCCTGCGAACGACTGCACTGAACACACTTTCAGCTAACTTCAGCTAGACTAAAAACCGTTGTCGAGCATTGTCGAGATCGAGTTGTTATCATTTAAAAATGAAAAAATTATCAGTTTTTATCAATTTTAAATCAGTTTTTGTCGTTTTGATCGTTTGTACTTTTACTACAATAAATCAGATATCTTCAATAGTCGGTCGCGCCTAAAATTACTCATTTTTATCAGTTTTTATCGTTTCCGTTTGTTTTTTTTCTAAAAAACAATTCTTGTTTACTGTTTCAGCACTGTACTTTCCACAGTCAGATTTTACACTGAGAATACCGTATTTGGCACAAAATGGAGTTGGTTTGAGCTCTGACATAAAATTAATTACGATCAGAACTCTTAGAAACGATTCAACAATTCCGAAAGATCCGAAATTTCAAATTGTATCACCACGAGAAAAAATCGCATCCCTCGATCTAAAAAATGGAACTGTCATTCTACACGCATTGCCTAAAGGAGGTAAAGTTTTGTTCTTAACATTTTTAGAATTTTTAGAAATACATTTTTTTAATTATAAATAACAACATATTTGTATTTGATTATTTGTTTAGATTTATTTTACTGTATGTAGACTTGTTTTTTTTTATAAAAACAGGAATTTCGAGTGTTATTATCGTCCAAGGAAAAGAAAGAAACGGAGACATTTCATCTTTGGAAATTAAAGTGCAACCAGTTCCGATTAAAAATGGACAATTTAATTGCACGGATTATTTGGAGGTGATAATAATATTTTTGTCATTTTTCAATTATTTTCTTCATATTTCTATTATTTTTGCCATTTTAGAATTATTTTCTACACATTTCTATTATTATATTCAATTTTTTTACATGAATTTTTAAATTTTTTACACCATTTTTCAATTATATTCTACAAATATCAATTATTATATTCAATTTTTTTTTACATGAATTTTTAAATTTTTTATACTTTTATTTTTTTATTTTATTGTTTTTAATTTTTTTTATCAAATATTTTCTACAAATTTCAATTATTTTCTTAAAACTTTAATTATTTTTTTCATATTTATGTTTCTTAACGTTTTTGAAATATTCTCTTCATTAATTCATTCTCTTAATTATTATTGTTATATCAATTTTTAATTTTATTGTTATTTGAAACAAATTTTTTAATTTTATATCGTAATGGTCTTTTGTCCGTAAATAAATAAAATAAAATAAATTTCAATTTGTTTCTTAATATTTCAATCATTTTCTTCATTATTTTAATTATTGTTATGAATTTATTAATTTTTTATACCATTTCAATCAGTTATTTTCTGTAATTTTCAATTATTTTCTTCAAACTGTTTTACTTTTTTCATATTTAAATGTTTCTTGACATTTTTTAAATATTTTCTTCAGTCATTAAATTTTTGTTACGGTTATTTAAATTTATTACACAATTTTTCAATTATTTTTGTCATTTTTCAATTATTTTCTTACAATTTCAATTACGTTCTTCAAACTTTAAATTATTATCAGAAATATTTCAATTTATTTTTGTCATTTTCCAATTAATTTCTTCATATTTCTATTCTTTTTACCATTTTAGAACTATTTTCTACAAATTTCAATTATTTTATTTAAACTTTCATTATTTTTTTTATATTTATATGTTTCTTAACATTTTTGCAATATTTGCTACAAATTTCAATTTTTTCCATTTATATAGTCTACAAATTTTTAATTTTGACAACAGCTTTCAATTATTTAAGTCATTATTTAATTAGTTTCGTAAAATTTTAATTGTTTCATCAGTTAACCAAGTGTTGTCTACAAGTATTTAATTTCTTCACCTCTTTACAATTATTTATTTTTTATTTTTAAAGAACATTTGACAACACTTAAAGTATTTTTGTCAGTTTTCAAGTATTTTTTAGATTTTTAATTTAATTTGTTTAAATATCAATTATTTTCTTCAGTATTTAAATTATTGTCATGATTATTTAAGTTTATTATATAAGTTTTCATTTATTTCATTATTTCCAACTTTTAATTATTTTCCTCAAACTTCTAATATTTTTATCAATTTCTCAAATTTTGTTTATAAATTTATAATTTTTACACCAGCTTTCAATTATTTATGTCCTTATTAAATTAGTTTGTTAACATTTCAATTAACTTGCAAATTTTTCAAGTTTGGTTTTCAAATTTTTAATTTTTTACACCAGTTATCAATTATTTTTGTCATTTTTCAATTATTTCTATCAAATTGCAATTATTTTTGTCAATATTCAAATATTTTTGACATTTTTCAATTATTTTCCTTAAATTTTAATTATGTTCTTCAATCATTAAATTATTACGAGGAATATTTAAATTTTCTACAATAATTCCAATTAACTTTTGTTATTTTTAAATTATTTTCTTCAAATTTCAATAATTTTCTTCAAACTTTAATTACTTTCTTCATATTTAAATTTTTTTGCTCTTACACCATTTTTCAATTATTTATGTTATTATTTAATTAGTCTCTTAACATTTCAATTCTTTCATCAATTTTTCAAGTATTGTCTTAAAAATTTTAATTTTATACACCAGTTATCAATTATTTTTCTCATTTCTCAATTATTTTTTTCAAATTACAATTATTTTTGTCATTAATCAAATATTTTTGTCATTTTTTAATAATTTTTTCTTTAAATTTCAATGATGTTTTTCAATCATTAAATTATTGTCAGAAATATGAAAATTTTCTACAACAATTTCAATTTACTTTTGTTATTTTTCAATTATTTCCTTCAAATTTCAATTAATTTTGTCATTATTCAAGTATTTTTTATCACTTTCTAACTATTTTCTTCAATTTTCAATTAATTTTGTCATTCAATTAATTTCATTACATTTCTATTGTCTCCGCAATTTTTTAAAAAAATATTATCTTTACATTTTTTATTTTTTCATTTTTCAATTATTCTTTTAAAATTTCAATTATGATCGTCAATCTCTAAATTATTGTCAGGAATATTTAAATTTTCCACCTAAGTTTCAATTAACTTTTGTTATTTTTCAATTATTTTCTTTAAATTTCAATTACTTTTGTCATTATTCGATTTTTTTGTCATTTTACGATTATTTCCATCGTATTTCTATTTTTTTTGCCATTTTTGAATAGTTTTCTACAAATTTCAATTATTAAAAAACAAAATTTTTTTATTGTCATGAATTTTTCAATTTTTAACATCAGCTCACAATTACTTTCTTTAAATTTCAATCATATTCTTCATTCTTTTTATTATTGTCTGGAATTTTTGAATTTTTTCACCTTTTTCAATTTTCTACAATTTTCAACTATTTTCTTCAAACTTTAATTACTTTTTTGAAATGTTTAATTGTTTCTTGATATTTTTTTAATATTCTCTTCAAATATTAATTATTTAATCAAACTTCAATTAATTTTTCCAACTTTTAATTATTTTCTTCAAACTTCTAATATTTTTATGAATTTCTCAAATTTTGTCTACAAATTTATAATTTTTACACCAGCTTTTATTATTTATGTCCTTATTAAATTAGTTTGTTAACATTTCAATTAATTCGCAAATTTTGCAAGTATTGTCTTCAAATTTTTAATTTTTACACCAGTTATCAATTATTTTTGTCATTTTTCAATTATTTCTTTTAAATTGCAATTATTTTGGTCAATATTCAAATATTTTTGAAATTTTTCAATTATTTTCCTTAAATTTCAATTATGTTCTTCAATCATTAAATTATTACCAGGAATATTTAAATTTTCTACAATAATTTCAATTAACTTTTGTTATTTTTAAATTAGTTTGTTCAAATTTCAATCAATTTTGTCATTATTCAAATACTTTTTTTTATTTTTCAATTATAATATATTCTAATTATTCTTGGTATTTTCAAATTATTTTCTTTAAATTCCAATTATTTTATTCAACTCTTTTTTTTATTATCATGAATTTTTAAATTTCTTACACCAGTTTTAAATTATTTCCATCAAATTTCAATCATTTTATTTTTTTTCCATGAATTTATAAATTTTTTTTACCTTTTTCAATTATTTTCTACAAATGTCATGAAGTTTTGAATTTTTTTACCTTTTTCAATTATTTTCTACAAATTTCAATTATTTTCTTCAAGCTTAAATTACTTTTTTCATATTTAAATGTTTCTTGATCTTTTTAAAATATTCTCTTCAAATTTTAATTATTTTCATCAAACTTAAATTAATTTTTACAAGTTTGAATTATTTTCTTCAAACTTCTAATATTTTTTTTTAATTTTTCAATTATTGTCTATAAATTTATAATTTTTACACCAGCCTTCAATTATTTATGTTATTATTTAATTAGTCTCTTAACATTTCAATTATTTCGTTAATTTTTCAAGTATTGTCTTCAAATTTTTAATTCTTTACACTAGTCTTAAATTCATTTTTTTTAAATGGTAATTATTTTTGTCATTCTTCAATCATTTTTTTTCATATTGCGATTTTTTTCCATTTTAGAATTGTTTACTACAAATTTCAAGTATATTTTCTTCATTCCTTTTATTATTGTCATGAATTTATTAATTTTTCACATTTTTCAAATTATTTTCTACAAACATCAATTAATTTCTATAAATTTGAATTATTTTCCTCAAACTTTAGAAATATTTTAAATTTTTTAAATTTTGATAATTAATTTTTATACTGGCTTTCAATTATTGATGTTATTATTCAATTAGTTGCTTAACATTTCAAATGTTTTGTCAATTTTTCAAGTATTGTTGTCAAATTTTTAAGTTTTTATACCAGTTATCAATTATTTTTGTTATTTCTCAACTATTTTTTTTAATTTACAATTATTTTTGTCATTATTTCAATATTTTTTTTACATTTTGGAAATATTTTCTTTAAATGTCATTTTTCTTAATCTTTTTATTATTGTAATGAATTTATTAACTTTTACACCTGTTTTCAATCATTTATGACAGTTTTTTTTTTTTTTTTATATTTTATCAACCTACTTTTAGTATTCAATTAGTTTCTTCACATTTTAATTATATCGTCAATATCTTAATTATTGTACTCAAAATTAAAATATTGTATACCAATCTCAAATTAATTTTTTTAAAGTTTAATTATTTTTGTCATTCTTAAATTATTTTCTTGTAATTTCAATTATTTTTTCAACTTTTCAATTATTTTCTTCAAATTTCAATTATTTCGTTTCAATTTCTCAATTTTCGGCTTCATTTTTTGTTTTTTATTCAACTTTTCAATTAGTTTTTGTCAGAGTTTCTCTCTGTTTTTGTCGTTTTACAACTTTTTTCCTATTTAAATTATTTTTGTTATCTTTGCATTATTTTCTTCATATTTGAATTATTTTTGCCACTTTTAAATTATTTTATTTATTTATTTATACATAGACGAACAAAATAAAACAAAAAACTGCCTTTCGTATTATAATTATAATTAGATTAAATTATATTAAATTAAAAAGTCACTTTTTTACTTTCATTATAAAACAACGCTTAGAACATCTAAAGACATTACAGATTTACTTTTTAATTTCTGTAATTTTTTGCATACTTAGTTATTCATTTTTCTTATTTTCTCTTAGATTTAAAATTTTTTTATAATCTTGCTACATAAGTTTTAATTTTTATTTATTTATCATTAATGTTTAAATTATTTATTTGTGTATTAAATTCAAACAAAAATACATTTCCTGTTAGGAATTCGACGTCTTATGTCGCGAAGTAGTTTGTCTGGTCTCGTTTTATTTTTATAGAGCCCCTTTTCCCAAATGAAATGAAATATTTGGTTTTTTACAGGATATGTGCTTCTGGCAAGAGACCAAATACAGAATTTACGAAAATCAACCAATTACTATGCTCGGCGTTCTTGGGCCTGAATTATACAAGGATATTTGTTCCAATTTTCACGTAACACGCTATGAATTACTAAATGGTAAGCTCAATTTTCATTGCTTTCAAAGAACCTTTTTTATTCAAATAATCAATAAATAATTCAATAATGCTGTTTTAAACACTTTAAAGGTACACAATTTTTCCACGTGGAAGGAAATAAAGTATTCTCGAACGAGTCTCTGGATCGAGACTCGAAGGACACTGTCAGAGGCACAGGAGCTCACGTGGACATTCAAATTCGATGTGTGATTTGGGAAAGACAGACTGGATTTCAACATGCTATTGAGAAAACAATTGGAATCGACATCTTGGATCAGGACGACAATCCTCCAGTCGACCAACTCAAGGGCAATCTCGAAATTCAATTGGGAGATTTCACTTTGGTAAGAAAAGCAAGAAACTGTTTTAAACAACTGTTTAAATTTTTTGTTTCAATTATCTGACAAGAAAAAACTGAAAGACAAAAAAAGACAAAAGAAAAATAGAACCGGAAGACATGAAAAAGTAAAAAAAATAAGATCAAAGAGGTTTTTAAACTAGTTTTTTAAAATCGGTGTAGATTAAAATTGGATTAGGAACTGGTCTAAATTGTCAAGTCGAAGATCTTCCGATTATGAGTAGACGAACTTAATCAAAGCGACATTGTATGCATAATTAAAGCATTGTATTATAGACTGTTTTAAGAATAAAGGAACGAGGGGAGCGAGAATTATAAAGAAACTAAAGAGCGAAAAAATGAGCATAAAAAAGAGAGGAAGAGAGGCTTGAGGGCCTGATCCTGATTAAACCCTAGGCTTTTTATATTCTCTCTTTTTCTCGATTTCCCTTGCTTCCTCGCACAACTGTCAAGTACAAAAGTGACGAGCGCGAGTAAAAATACCGGAATTTTTCAGGAAATAGGAAAAAACCAAAGATCTATTCTAGTACGCATCACACGATGTCTTGTCTTTCTATCGAAAAGAGAATTTGCGTCCCCTCTCGTTATTTCACACTCTCAAGAAACGTCGATTTATAACTGGACTTTTTTTTAATATTTGGAGGTTTCGAGTTTAGCCGTGGGGTCGTCAACTCCGGTATTAATTGTACACCCTCCAGATATTCTCATAAATTCTATAATATTCCCATATATTCCGAAATATTTTTTTTAGTATTCTTAAATAATCTTCAAACTTCTGATAAATTTTATTGTTTTTTCGTTATTTTTTAAAATACTAACAGTCTAGGGAGTACCATTAAAAATATTTTTACATTTTAGAATTTTAATTTTGAGTATTTTTTGTGTTAATAAACATCTCGTTTTTGTCGTTTATAGTGATTTCATTTATTCATTAAACGAAAAATTATAAAAATAAGTGAAAAATTTTTTTTAATTAATAAAAAAATTGTTGGTGTCAAAATTTAAAAAATTCGCAAAATAAAAGAAAATTGACAATTTGTAAACGAAATTCGAAAAATAGCTAGACAATTACACAATTTACAAAATTTTAAAAAATAATTGAATATTAAAAGACTGGATTGAAAATCATAGAAAATAATTGAAATTTGAGAAAATAATTCAAAATTGAAGAAAGTAATAAAAAAATTAAGAAATAAATTGAAAATTTAAAAATTAAATTGAAATTTGAGAAAATAATTATTAATTGAAAAAAAATACAAACAGAAAGGCGAAAATAATTGACAATTGTAAAAAAAATTCGAATAATGGCTAGATTAATACACAACTAAAAAAAATGTTAAATAAAACAACAAAAATTCAATTTCAAGAAAATAATTGCAAAAAGAAGAATTAAAAAAATTACAGGAATAATTGTTGAAAATAATTGTAAATTGAACAACTGAATTAAAAGTAGAAAAAACTGAAATTGAAGAAAATAATTGAAAATTAAAGAAAACAGTTAAAAATTTAAGAAAATAATTAAAAATTGAAGAATTGAATAGAAATTTAAAGAATAGAATACAAAATTGAAAAAAGTAACTAAAAAAAGGCTAGATTTATTGAATATGGCAAAGAATTATTGCAAACTGAAAAATGGAATTACAATTTGAAAAAATAATTGAGAATTGCAGAAAATATTTGGATAATTGAATTTAAAATTAAAGAAACTTATAAGTAATCGAAAAAAAGTAACCAGATACGATTATTAATAAAATAATATGTAAATAAAATATTAATGAAAATAATTAAAAATTGAAGAAAGTAATTTAAAATTTTAGAAAAATAATTGAAAAAACATTTTAAAATGACGAAAATAATTGAGAATTAAAAAAAATCTCAAACTGGCAAGAATAATCGACAAGAGAAAAGAATAACAAATAAAATTAAAGAATAATTTTTAAATTTTAAAAGAATAAATAAAAAGTGAAAAAAATGTAGGAAATAATTGAAAAATAACGAGAACAATTGCAAAATAAAAAAAAATATCTAAAAGAAGACGAAAATAATTGGCAATTGAAAACAATATCCAAAAAATGGCTAGAATAATAAACAATTTTAAAAAATAATTTAAATTATTTAATTTAAACTAAATAATTTAAAAATGAGGAAAACTATAGGAATAATTGTAAATTGAACAACTGAATTGAAAAAGGAAACAAAATTAAAATTTATGAAAATAATAGAAAACTGAAGAATTGAATTAAAAATTTTAAAAAATAGTTAAGAATTTAAAAAAATAGTTATAGAATTCAACAATTGAATTGATAATTTCAAACAATTTTTATGATTGTTAAAAAAATTTTAAAAATCCGATAATTATTGAATATTGAAGAATTGATTGAAAATTGAAAAAAAAATTGAAAATTGAAGAAAATAATTTAAATTTGAAGAATGGATTTAATATTTTGTAGACTATAATTGAGAAAAATAATTGATATAAGTCGAAAATTTTTATTATGAAAGAAAATAATTTAAAGCTTAAAAATGAAATTAAAATTTGAATAGAATAGTGAGGAGTTCAAGAAAATAGTTGTAAAAAATGGAAGAAAGAAGAAAATTACAGAAAATTGTTGCATCGAAATTTTAAAACAATTTTTATGATTGAAAATATTTTTTTTGAAAATGCCAAGAATTTTTTAATATTAAAGAGTCAGTTGAAAATCATACAAATAATTGAAAACTGAAGAATGTAATTGAAATTAAAAGAATATGATTAAAAATTGAAAAAGTTATTGATAAAACCCGAGAATTATTGAATGTAGAAGAAAAAGTTGAAAGCTGAAAAACAAAATTACTAAATTTTAAAAAAAAATTGAGAATTGAAGGAAATATTTAAACAATTGAATTTTCTATTAAATAAACTTATTAATAATTGAAAAAAAAATTGACCAAAGGTTGAAATTTTATAATATTCAAGTAATAATTGAATATTAAAAAATAGAATGAAAATTGAAGAAAATAAATAAAATTTAAAGAAATAAATTAAAGATTAAAGAATTAATCTAAAATTTTAAGAAAATAGTTGATAATTGAAAGAAAAATTACAAAATGACTAAAATAATTAAATATTACAGAAAATAATTGAGAAATGAGAAAAATAATTGACAATTGAAAACAAAATTTAAAAAATTGTAGATTGGTACACAATCGAACGAAATAATTTAAAAAATTAAAGAATAATAATAAAATTTAATGATAATAATTGAAAATTGTAGGAAATAACTGAAAATTGCGGGAAATAATTAATAATTGAAGGAAATAGTTGATAATTATAGGAATAATTGCTGGAAATAATTGCACATTTAACAACTGGATTGAAAATCATGAAAAAAAAAAATGAAAATTAAGATTGCAATTAAAAATTAAAGAAAGCAATTAAAATTTAAATAATATATTTAAAAATTAAGAAAAAGAAGAGAATTAATTAATATATAAAAAAACAATTGAAAACTGAAGAATGAAAATAAAAATTTAAGAATGGAATTAAAAATTAACGAAATAATTGAACATTATTGTATTTAACATTAAAGAAATTTAATGATAATCGAAAAAAAGTTTAAAAAGGGCGACAAATAATTTTTTAATATTAATTTAAATAAAATAAATGAAATTTGAAGAAAATAACTGGGAATTAAAGAAAATAGTTCTAGAATTGAATTGAAAATTTTAAACAATTTTTATGAATGAAAAAATAATTGGAGAAATCCGAGAATTATTGAATATTTAGGAATGAATTGAAAATCGATAAAAATAATTGAAAATTTGAAAAAAATATTTGAAAATTGAAGAAATTAATTACAAATTTAAGAAATAAATTGAAAAATAAAGAATTAGACGGAAATTTCAAGAAAATAATTGAGAATTGAAAGAAAAAGGAAATAATTAAAAATTGAGGAAAATAATTAAAATTGTAAAAATCAATTGAAAATTAAATAATTAAATTGTCAATTGATAAAAAATTCGATAAATGACGGGATTAATGGGCATCAGAAAGAAATAATTTTAAATATTAAAGAACAACTATAAAATTGAGGGATAATAATAAATTATCAATTGAAAACTGTAGATAATTAAAGAAAAAATTGTAGGAAAGAAATCAAAATTGAAAAAATCAACTGGAAATTTTAGAAACGTATTGAAATTTCAAGAAAATAATTGATATTTTAAAAGAGTCGAGAGTTATTGAATATTGAATAAAATAATTAAAAACTAAGGAAAATAATTAAGAATTAACGACATAAATTGAAAATTAAGAAAAAATAAATTGAATTTAAATTTGAAGAAAATAGGTAATTGAAAATTGAAAGAAAGATTATAAAATGACGAAAATAATTGAATATTAAAGAAAATAATTGAGAAATGAGGAAAATAATTGACAATATTGTAAAAAAAATTCTAAAACTGACGAAAATAATCGACAATAGAACAAAATAATTTAAAAAAATTAAGAATAATTACAAAATTTAAGGAGAATAATTGTAACTTGATAACTGTTAACAATTATAGAAAAAATTATACATTTATTAATAATTCTTATTAATATATTCTTCGTACGCTCTAAAATGAAGTTGTCGACCCCTCGAGTTTGTCTTTGAAATTTTAAGATTTTTAAAATTTAAATAATTAGTATTTTTTTAACTCTAAAGTAATTCAATTAATTTGTGTTAGTAATATTTTGAAAATAGTTGAATTTTCAGTGTGAAAATATTTAATTGAGCTTAGAAATGTAAGAAAATAGTGTTTTAATATTTTTAATTGCTAAAAATCTAATTAATTTTTTTATTATCCATTATTGGAACTAATCAAATGAAAATAATGATTTATTTAACAGGGCGACAGACTGGACAAAAACGAGCTGATGGTAAAGGATGCGGATGCGATAAGCAGCAATCGATACTCGGTCCAAATTCTAGGCGATATTTACAACGCTTTCAATATTACATATGACACTCTAGCTGTAGAAGTTGGACCTGAAATTCCTCCATCAACAGTCATTTACACAAGTTAGTGCATTAAATGAAAATTCACAATTACTCCACTTTTTTTAGTTTTTTATTCTTCTTCAATTGGACTAAAAAAAGCCATAAATAATCTAACAAAGAACTTGTAATTAAAGCCTATTTTTATTCTATTAATATCCAAACCATCTAAAATTATAAACAATAATATTTTCTAAATTTTATCATAATTTTTGAATTTTTCAAATTTTTGGAAGATATTTTTTCCTTTATTTTATTTATTTTCTTACTTTATTTTCTTTTATGTAAATTTAATCTTGTTCTAAATTTTTTTTGTCATTTTCTATTTCTTAGATATTGTTTTCTTTTATTTAAACTACTTAATTTTTTTTTCTTTAAACTTTTAATTTTTTTTTAATTCTTGATAAAATGTTTTCATTTTTTCTCTTAATTTTACAAATTATTTTTAATTTTTCTAATTTTAGCGTTTTCTCGATTTTCTAATTTTTCCATTCGTGAGGTTTTTAATTTTTTTTTTGTAGTTTTCTCATTTATTCATAATTCAAATCATTTATTCATCAATTTTTTTATTATTTTTTTGCACTTCATTTTTAAACTACTTTCTATTTTTTCCAAATAAAAACAATATGTAATTTAAAGTTTAAAACGTTATAAAATCTTTCTGAACTTACTAATGTTTAAATAGTTTAAATAGTCAGTTATTAACCATTAAAGAAAAAAATCCTGGAAAATTGGAATTTTACGAAATCCGGGAATTTGAAAATAAATAATCAATTGCTAAACATCCTGAGTTTTAAAATTCTTGTTTTCACAAAATTATAAATTGTTTAATGTAGATTAATAATCAGAAATAATAAATAATAGATTAATAATTAGAATTATTAATATAAATAAATTTTATATTTACAGGAATTTATTCAAGAACCACCCTGCTTCCAAAATCGCCCTACCGAGTCGTTCTTCAAGTTAAAGATGAATCTCTTCTTTCTGGATATGGAAACAATTCGGTAAGTTTTTTTCTAATCTTAAAATCATAAATAGAAAAAACTATATTTTTTCTTTTAAAACGAAACTTTACGTTTGAATCGAATTGAATTTAACAAAAAATAAATTCATAAACAATATTTTCTATCTGTGAGAAAACAATTTAATAATTTTAATTTCATTTTTACAGAATTTAAAAACAAAAACCCTGGCTTTGAAAGATTTATAAACTCTTTTTTGGGACGAAATTTAAATATTTTCGGAAAAACTTTGAATGGGGAGTCTGATGCAGATCGGGGTGTAAAAAATTGGTCGTTGAAGTGTAAAACCGAACTAGACGGACGCCCACAGCTGTCCATCATGCTGACAACTCTGCAGTAAATTTGTGATTAAATTCTGCCGGGAAATCAATGCCACTCCCCCCAAGAAATTATCTGAACTTGGCTTTAATTGGACCATAATCATGAAATATAGTTTGGGAATTTTCGCTGCGAATGAGATCAAATCCGGTTGAAATAAAGAACGGGATTATTTCTCTTTAATTCAGGATTTACTTTCTGTTTGTTTGTAATGAGTTATATAACTTTATCATCAACTGGTTTATGTTTGTTTAATCTAGATAATTGCTTCATTTCAAAATCCGCAGTAATCACTTGACTTGGAATCGATCCAGTAATTTATGAAATAGTTCCTCCATAATTTGGATCCACTCGAATTGAATTTTAGACGACCCCATTATCGATTATACAATTGAATCGAGAAATTTTCTTTTCGCAGATTCATATCATTTAGCAAATCGATGCACATTTATTCTCCCCCTTAAACTGTTTTCCCTGCACGTGACAGCGGGGAGATACTGGATATTGGAAAAATTGTTGCCTCCTCGAAAGAACTTTTCCTCACGACAAGAAACTCTTGATAAAATCTTCAATTTAATTTGTCTACGAATATGATTTGTTGTCTCAAACTTTTGTCCCTGACTCTTATTAAATTCGCTCTTTTTATGCCAACCTAAAAATAAAATTGATACGTTTATTTTTAAATTACGATCAATAACAAACTATAGAGGTTTTAAAATAGGATTAAAAATAGAAAAAGGGTAAAGGAAATAAAATAGAAAAGAATTTATTGACATTCTAATGTAAAACAGAATTTATTATCATCTTAACGGGGTTGCCAGTGACTTTTGTCACTTTTACTCACTTTTATTAAAATTGCTCACTATTACACACTTTCAAAAAAAAACTCGCATTTCTCACTTTTTTGGTAAAATATCTATTACAGTTGCGGGGAGAGGGGTCTTCTGATATTGGGTTCATTGATTAATAATTTACCATTAAAATCAATTAATTTGTTCAGATTCCAATTACATCGTCAATTTTGTAGTTGCAGTCCACAAATATTTAATTTCTACACCACTTTTCAATTATTTTTGTCCTTTTTAAAGTACTTTTGTCAACTTTAAAGTATTTTTGAGATTTTAATTTAATTTATTCAAATATCGATTGTTTTCTTCAGTCTTTAGATTCCTATCATGAATATTTAAATTTATTACACAAAGCTTTTATTTACTTTTGTCATTTTTCAATTATTTTTTTAAAATGTCAATTATGGTCGTCAATTTTTACATTATTGTCAGAAATATTTAAATTTTCTACCCAAGTTTCAATTAACTTTTGTTATTTTTCAATTATTTCCTTTAAATTTCAATTACTTTTGTCATTATTCAATTTTTTTTTCATTTTACGATTTTTTCTTTATATTTCTATTATTTTTGCAATTTAAGAATTATTTTCTACAAATTTCAATTATTTTATTCAATTTTTTTCATTGCCATGAATTTTTTATTTTTTACACTATTTTTCAATTATCTCCTTCAAATTTCAATCATTTTTTTCATTCTTTTCATTATTAAAATAAATTTATGCATTCATTTTTTACATCTTTTTCAATTATTTTCTACAAATTTCAATTCTTTTTTATTCATTTCTTTATTTCGTTTCACACATTTTCTTCTGACTTTAATTTCTTTCTTCATAATATTTTAATGTTTTTGACATTTTTATTATTTTTTCATTAAATTTCAATTATTTTCTTTAACCTTCAATTAATTTCTTCAGTTTTAAATTACTCTTCTCAATCTTCTAATACTTTTTTCAATTTTTCAATTACTGCCTATTAATTTTTAATTTTTACTCCAGCTTTCAATTATTTATGTCATTATTCAACTAGTTTCTTAACATTTCAATTTTTTAAGTATTGTCTTTAAATTTTTAATTTTTTACACCAGTTATCAAGTATTTTTTTTCAAATTACAATGATTTTTGTCTTTATTCAAATAGTTAGGTCATTTTTCAATTATTTTCTTTAAGTTTCAATTATGTTCATCAATCATTAAATTATTGTCGAGAATATTTAAATTTTCTACCCAAGTTTCAATTAACTTTTGTTATTTCTCAATTATTTTCTTTAAAATTCAATTACTTTTCTCATTATTCCATTATTTTCGTTATTTTACGATTATTTTCTTCATATTTCCATTATTTTTGCCATGTTAGAATTATTTTCTACAAATCTCAATTATTATATGCATTTTTTTTTATTGTCATGAATTTTTAATTTTCTTACACGATTTTCAATTGTTTTCTTCAAATTTCAATAATTTTTCTCATTCTTTTTATTATTAAAATAAATGTATGCATTAATTTTTTACACCTTTTTCAATTTTTTTCTTTATTCATATATTTATTTCGTTTCACACATTTTCTTCAGACTTTAATTTCTTTCTACATAACATTTTAATAATGTTTTTGACATTTTCGATTTATTTTCATCAAATTTCAATTATTTTCTTTAACATTCAAATAATTTCTTCAACTTTGAATTATTCTCCTCAAATTTTTAATTTTTTATCCCAGTTATAAAGTTTTTTTTTCAAATTACAATAAATTTTGTCTTTATTTAAAAATTTTGGTCATTTATCAATTATTTTCTTTAAATTTCAATCATGTTCTTCAATCATTAAATTATTGTCAAGAATATTTAAATTTTCTACGCAAGTTTCAATTAACTTTTGTTATTTTTCAATTATTTTCTTTAAATTTTAATTACTTTTGTCATTATTCAATTATTTTTGCCATATTAGAATAATTTTTTACAAATTTCAATTATTTTATTCAATTTTTTTTTATTGTCATGAATTTTTAATTTTTTTACACGAGTTTTCAATTATTCTCTTCAAATTTAAATCATTGTTTTCATTCTTTTAATTATTGAAATGAATTAATGTCTTAATTTTTTACACCTTTTTCAATTATTTTCTACAAATTTCAATTTTTTTTTTATTCATATATTTATTTCGTTTCACACATTTTCTTCAGACTTTAATTTCTTTCTACATAACATTTTACATTTATTACTTCTGCAGCAAATTTATAATTTTTAATTTTAATTTTAATCTTATTTTATTCAGCTTATATATTTTTAGTTCTAAGGTATATTTTTTGTATTTATTAACAAAATAATTTCTTTTATACAAATGTAAAAGGTTTTCTTAAGCCTGTAAATCTACTTAAATAAATAAATAAATAAATAAACATTTTAATGTTTTTGACATTTTCGATTTATTTTCATCAAATTCCAATTATTTTCTTCATATTTCTATTATTTTTGACATTTTTCAATTATTTTCTACACATTTCAACTATTTTAAAACAAAATTTTATTATTGTCATGTTTTTCTAAATTTTTACACCTTTTTCAATTATTTTCTGCAAATTTCAATTATTTTCGTAAAACTTTAATTATTTTCTTCATATTTAAAATTTTTTTACATTTTTGAATTATTTTCTTCAAACTTCTAATATTTTTTTCAATTTTTCGAAAAATTGTCTATAAATTCATTATTTCTACACCAGCTTTCAATTATTTATGTTATTATTTAACTAGTCTCTTAACATTTCACTTGTTTCCTCAATTTTTCAAGTATTGTCTTAAAAATTTTGATTTTAACACCAGTTATCAATTATTTTTGCCATTTCTGAATTATTTTTTTCAACCTACAATTATTTTTGTCATTTATCAAATATTTTTGTCATTTTTCAATAATTAATTTCTTTACCCAAGTTTCAATTTACTTTTGTTATTTTTCAATTATTCTCATTAAATTTTAATTCTTTTTTATTCATATGTTTATTTCGTTTCACACATTTTCTTCTGACATTAATTTCTTCCTTCACAATATTTTAATGTTTTTGATATTTTTAATTTCATTTCATCAAATTTCAATTATTTTCTTCAACCTTCAATTAATTTCTTCAACTTTGAATTATTCTCCTCAAAACTTCTAATATTTTTTTCAATTTTTCAATTATTGTCTATAAATTTTTAATTTTCACGCCAGCTTTCAATTATTTATGTCATGATTAAATTAGTCTGTTAACATTTCAATTTTTTAAGTCTTCTCTTCAAATTTTAAATTTTCTACACCAGTTATCAAGTATTTTTTCAAAATACAATGATTTTTGTCCTTATTTAAATATTTTTGTCATTTTTCAATTATTTTCTTTAAATTTTAATTATGTTTTTCAATCATCAAATTATTGGCAGGAATATTTAAATTTTCTACACCACTTTTCAATTAGTTTCTTCAATCTTTTTATTATTGTCATGAATTTATTAATTTTTCATCTTTTTTAATTATTTTCTCCAAACTTTAATTGCTTTCTTAAGATTAAATTTTTTTTTGTCGTTTTTGAAATATTCTCTTTGAATTTCAATTATTTTCTTCAAACGTCAATTAATTTCTTTAACATTCAATTATTTTTGAAACTTTTGAATTATGATATCCAATTTTCAATTTTTTCGTTATAATTTTTCAATTTTTGTCATCATTTTTTTATTTTTAATCGATTTTTCAATTAGTTTTGTCATTTTACAATTTTTCTTCAAATTTCAATTATTCTTGTCAGTTTTCAATTATTTTCTTCATATTTCAATTATTCTGTCCATTTTCGCATTTTTTTTTTCAAATTTCAATTATTTTATTCAATTTTTTTCCATTGTCATGAATTTTTAAACTTTTTGCACCAGTTTTAAATTATTTTCTTCAAATTTTAATCATTTTCTTCATTCTTTTTATTATTGTCGTGAATTTATGAATTTTTTACTTTTTTTCCAATTATTTTCTACAAATTTTAATTATTTTCTTCTAACTTTAATTACTTTCTTCATATTTAGATTTATTTGCTATTCTTGAATTATTCTCTGTAAATTTCAATTATTTTCTTCAACTTTGAATTATTTTCTTCAAACTATTAATATTTCTTTCAATTTTTCATATATTGTCTATAAGAATTTTTAATTTATAATTTTTTACACTAGTCTTAAATTCATTTTTTTAAAATTCTAATTTTTTTTTGCCATTCTTCAATTATTTCCTTGTAATTTCATTTTCTTTTTAAATTTTTCATTTATTTTCTACAAATTTCAATTACTTTTTTGTCATATTCCAGTTATTTTCTTCATATTTCGTTTATTTTTACCATTTTAGAATAGTTTTCTACAAATTTTAATAATTTAAAAAAAATGTTTATTATTGTCATGAATTTTTAATTTTTTGACACCAGTTTTCAATTATTTTCATAAAATTCCAATCATTTTCTTCATTCTTTTTTTTATGTTCATGAATTTATTAATTGTTTACACCTTTTTCAATTATTTTCTACAAAATTCAATTAATTTCGACAAATTTGAATTATTTTCCTCAAACTTTAGAAATATTTTTAATTTTTGATTTTTATACCAACTTTCAATTATTTTTGTCATTATTCAATTAGTTTTTTAATATTTCCATTGTTTCCTCAATTTTTCAAGTATTGTCTTCAAATTTATAATTTTTTACACCAGTTATCAATTATCTTTATCATTATTCAATTAATGTATTAAATTTTTTTAATTTCTACTCCATTTTTTAATTCCATTTCTCATTTTTCACTAATTTTTTTTAAGATTTCAATTATTTTGGTCAACTATTTCAACTATTTTCTAGATACAATTCCGCTGGTAGCCCTGTCTTAATATAAAAAATAATTTTTCAAAAAAAATTTAAAAGGGAATTGAAAGAAAAATGTAAAAATAAAAGGCATGTGAAAGGGAGATTAGACTAAAGAAAATAGCAGCTATTTTGGTGTTTAACTCACAATTTTTTGCAGGTGTTTTACTTTAATCTAAAACCGAGTTTCGTTATTTTTATTCACGGACTGCAACAAGGGGGAAAAAAAAGTCCGAAAGGAAAATAAAGGCCTCCCAACTTTAAAGTTTTAATCTGAATACGATGTTGCAAAAGGTACCTGGAGTGGGCGAGGTGGTTAAATTGGATCCGGCTGAGGAAATAAATCTCTCTATAATGTCTGGCTTTCCCTCGAGCGATATCTGGCTGGTCCTTACAGCTGAAAAAGCATCTATGCAACTGAAAGTCGGATTACTTTGCAAATTGATCTCCTTTTTCAAAGAAAATGACCATTTACTTGCATTCATCTAAACACGCAAAAGAGAAACAGAAATTTAGTCAATTCTTGTAGATTAATTAGCCAATTTCTCGACAAATTTATTTATTCATTTATTTAAAATCGCGATAGGAAGAAAAAAAGGATCTAAGAAGACAACAATCTTAGGTTATATTTTGTGATTTTTGGAATGAAAATACATACAAAAAATAATATGCACATTCTTTTTTAATTTATAAAAAATTTATTTTATTTAAACTTCAATTGATTCAAGTTCGTCTTAATTAAAAATGAAATTCATCTTTAAGTATACCTACTAAATTTAAATTAATTGAAAAATTTCTCTAGTTTTTCTCAATTCTTTAAAAATTGTCATCATTTTTTAAATTATTTTCTTCAATTTTTAATTATTTTTAAATTAATTTCTTAAGTTTGTAATAAAGTAGTTTTATTTTTCTGTTATTTTCTTTAATTTTGAATTATTTTCATCTATTCTCAATTGTGTTCTTCAGTTCTTTAATTTGTATTCTTCAATTTTGAAAGATATCCTTTTTAATAATTATAATAAATTCCATTATATTCCCCAATATTCATTTTGTTTGTTTTTTTTTTTCATTTGTTTTATTGTCTTCAATTCTCTGTTTTTGATCTTCTTTTTTCAATTTTAGAGGTGTCTACTAACCGGGAAATAACCGGGAATTTAAATTGACCGGGAAAAACCGGGAATTTTCTTTCTGGGCTAATAAATTTGACTAATATATCAATTTGTTTTATAAATAAAGATAGCAACTTTATGCATTTTGAACCAATCTGATTACGCTTTTTAATTTTGTGTAATTATGCGACAATTATGCAATTGAAAAATAAAAAATATACATTAAAAATTAAAACATAATATATCAATATATTATTCAATTCTTCAATTATTTAACTATTTTCAGAAATTCACAATTATTTTCTTCAATTGCCAATTATTATTTTCAATTATTTTCTTCAACTCTCAATTATTTTTTTCAATTTCCAATTATTTTCTACAATTCTCAATTATTTTCTTCCATTTTGAATTATTTTTATTAATTTCAAATAATTTCTTCATTTCTCAATTATTTTCTACTATTTTCTTCAATTGCCAATTATTTTCTTCAATTTTCAATTATTTTCAACAATTTCTAATTAATTTCTTTACTTCTGAAATATTTTCTACGATTTTAAATTATTTTCATCAATTTTTAATTATTTTCTTCAGATCTCAATTATTTCCTTCAATTTTTAAATATTTAATTCAATAATTCTCGACTTTTTTCAACTATTTTTTTCAATTATCATTTATTTATTTCACATCTCAATAACTCCTCCAATTTTCAATTATTTTCTTCTATAATAAATAATTCTCGGCTTTTTTCAATATTTTTTTCAATTATCAATTATGTTTTTGAAACTTCAATCCAATTCATCAATTATTATTCAACAATTTTCATAAAATCACATTTTCTTCAATTTCAAATTATTTTCTACAATTTTTAATTAATTTCTTCAAATTACAATTACATTCTTCATTTTTTATTGTTTTTTTTTTCAAAAATTCTATAATTCCTGGGTTGTTCAATTTCTTTTTTCTTCAATTATCACTTATTTTCTTCTACTTTCAATCCCATTGTTTAATTCTTGAATTATTTTCTTTAATTCTCAATTATAATTTTCGACATTCAATTCCATTCTTTAATTTTCAATTGTTTTTTTTTTTTCAAAATTCAGTAACTCTAGGCTTTTTACAATGATTTTTTTTAAATTCTCAATTATTTTCTTCAATTTCCAGTTTTTTTCTTAAATTTCAATTATTTTCTTTGATTTTTAATTATTTTGTTCAATTTTCAATTGTTTGTTTCAATATTCAGTAATCTCGACTTTTTTCAATTATCAGTTATTTATTTCATGTTTCAAAACCTCCTTCAATTATCAATAATTTTCTTCTATTTTCAATTTAATTGTTTAATTATTTTTTCAATTCTCAATTAATTTCTTTAAATAACAATTCTATTCTTCAATTTTTAATGTTTTCTTCAATATTAAATAATTCCTGGCATTTTCCATTTTTTTTTAATTATAAATTATTTTCTTTTTTCAATCCAATTGTTCAGTATATTTCTGTAATTCTCAATTATTGTATTCAAATTTCAATTTTATTTCTCAATTTTCAATTGTTTTTCTTTTAATATTCAATAATTCTGTGTTTTTCTGATTTCAATTTCATTATTTTATTTTCAATTTATTTCTTCAACTTTGAATTATTAACTTAAAATTAAAAAATTTTTTTTATTCTCTATCTAGTTGACCAATTTTCAATTATATTCTTTGAATTTAATAACCATTGTTCAATTGTAGATTAATATTTACTTTTTTTTTAATTTTGTTTCTAATTTTCAAATCTTTGTCATTGTTCAATTATTTCTTTCCATTATTAATTATTTATTTTCATTTTTTAATTTTGTTTCTAATTGTCATATCTTTGTCATTGTTCAATTATTTCTTTCCATTATTAATTATTTATTTTAATTGTTAATTATTATTTTTTGTAGAGTTTAATATTTAATTCTTCAATTCTCAATTATTTTCTTTGAATTTCAATTATTTTCTTCAATTGTCAACTGTTATCTTCAATTTTTGTAGCCATTTGTAGGTTTATTTATACGTAAAATAAATTTTAAGTTAACAAGAGAAAAAACCTGGAAAAACCGGGAAATGACCGGGAATTTTGTGGGACCAAATTAGTAGACACCCTGAGTATACTAAATTTAAATTAATTGAAAAATTAATCTAGTTTTTAATAATTCTTTAAAAATTGTAATCATTTTTTAAATTATTTTCTTTAATTTTTAACTATTTTAATTACTTTAAATTAATTTCTAAAGTTTGCAAAAAGGTAGTTTAATTTATCTTTTATTTTCTTTAATTTTTAATTATTTTCGTCTATGATTAATTGTGTTTTTCAGTTTTTTAATTTTTATTCTTCAGTTTTCAATGAAATCCTTTTCAATAATTGCAATAATTTTCCATTATTTTCCCCAATATTCATTTTTTTTAAATTTATTAATTTATTTTATTGTTTTCAATTTTCTGTTTTTGATCTTCTTTTTTCAATTTCTTTCAAATTGAATTTTTTTTCAAATTGTAAATATATTTTTCAATTCTTTAATTAATTTTTTCAATACCCAATTATTTTTATATTATTTTTTATTTAACTTCCTAATTTTTTAATTGTTTTTAGTTTTTTTTAGTTTAATTTCTTCAAGTTTTAATTTAATTATTTTTATGAAAATTTTAATTATTTTTTTTTTCATTGTTTTCAATTATTGTCAGCTATACTAATTTTTTATTTTTCAATTTTCAAATTATTTTTTTTTAAATTAACTTATTAAATATTTGTTTAATTACCTGAAACGTTAATTGTATTTCTTAATTTTCAAAGATTGTTTTTTCAATTTTTATGTACAATCTTCCAAATTTCTGAAATTTGTTCTTCAATTTTCAATTATATGTTTCAAACTTTTTAATTATTTTTCACAATATGAATTTTTTTTTTAATTTATCAAATATAGTCTTTTATTTACTACTTTTTTCTTCATTTGTAAATTTTTATCATTTGGTTAAATTGATTTTGTCAATTTTAATATTTTTAATCTTTTTTCAATCGTGTCGTCATTTTGCATTAATTTCTAATTATTAATGCAAATTTCAATTATCAGTTTTAATATTTCCAATTATTGTCTTTCATATTAAATTAGTATTTTCATTTTATGATTTCGAAATTGTACTGTTTTTTTTTTTATTCATCTTAATAAATTTTTAATTATTTTTTTTAAAATTCTTGAGATAAATTTTTTATTTTCAACTATTTTCGTTTAATTTCATGGTATAGCTTCTATTCAATTATTTTTCACTTTTTTCTTCTATTTTCATTTACTCTTCATTTTTTTCAATTTTATTCTTAATTAACGTAATTTTTGTAAATCTTCCCTTATTTCAAAGTTGTTTTCAATTATTTTTAATACAGTTATTCTAGGATTTTATATTAAATATATCAAATTTTTGAAGATTATTTCATTTTCGTTTCATTTTTTTTTTGTCTTTTTTCTTCTCTTTAGTAAGCATCTTACTTAGCATATTCCAATTTCTCATTTTATTTTTACATTTCTTGTTTATTTTTTCCCTAATTTTATTAGTTTTACTTTTATTAACAAAGTTTTTAATACTTTTTGTAACTTTTCTTATTTTTCCCATGCTTTTTTAAAGTTTTTTCGAAGGATTTTCTTCATTTTTAAAATATATTTTGTAATTACCTTTTAATTAATGATCTTATTTTTAAATGTTGATTACTTTTTTGAAACTTTTTTCTTTGGCCTCTTTATAATTTTTTATTTTCCCAAAAAACATATTCAGTATTTTGTATTTTTTCCCCGCATTTTGTTGATTTTTTTTCATAATTTCTTTAACATTTGCGTAAAATCTTGTGTTTTTTTTTTAATTTTAAAATTTTTTTGTATTTTTTTTTTGTTTTTTTAATGTTGATTGTTAAGATTTTACCCGGGATTTTATTAATCAATTTAAATTTTCATAAATTTATTTATTCATTACCTAATTTTATTTATTTAATTTTTTTGCCTAAATTGTTATTATTATTCGGTTTACTTAATTTTGTTTTTATAACATTTAGTAAAAATTGCTTGACTTTTTGTTAGTATTTATTTCATTTTTTTTAAAAGGATTTTCTTTTTTTTATAATTTTTCTAAATTTTTTCCAATTTTGTAAAATTTTCCGCTAAATCCTTGATTTTCTTGTTTATTTTCATAATTAAAAACAATTTAAAAAGGTTTTGAAAATCTTACATTGTTTTAAAAGATTTTCTTATTTTTTATGTTTTACATTTCTTCAACATTATTTTAAAACACTTTTCCTACTTTTTTTTCGCAGATTCATTTTATTTGTAACTACGGGAGAGATTTTAATTAATTCTTTAATTTTTATATTTCTGTTCGATTCGTTCATATTTTTATAGATTTTCTCTAATTTCTTTCTACTTTTTTTTTCTATTTATTCGCAAATCTATTTACTCTTTTATACAAATTTCAGTGTTTCTTGCTATTTTTAAAAAAGTAAATAAATTAGAATTAAAATACATCAGTATTTTAATACGTTTCTATTCTTTTTTAAAAAAAAAAATTCTCAATTATTTTTTTTTTCATTATATTTACCTTTTTATCAATTTATGTTTTCCCTTTCGCATTTTTCGGATCCATTCCCCGATTTTCTCATTTTGTCCATTTATTCACAAGTTTTTAAATATTTTCTGTCATTTTCTCAATCGGAAAATGAAACGTAATCAACTTTCTGTTTGAATAACAAGAACAACACAAATAAATAAAATCCTTTACAATTAAAAATATAATCAAACTTATAATTAAGTTAACTAACAATTCCAATTTAACTGGATCAAACACAAAGATTGAGAAAATTTAAATCTCCTCAATTTAAAGAGAATACATTCCAAAATTTAATAACACTTTAAAAAGTATTACTTTCTTTTTCTCCAAATTATTAAAATATAATTAAAACGATGTCGAGCAAGATTTCCTCTTTATCAGCAAATTGCATTAGGCAAATTGGATATTAATATCCAAGAAGTGAATTCAGGTCGTGATGATCGAAGAATCTTAATTTCCACGAATCGGGAAATTTTCGAGTAAACTAAAGCGAATGCAATGAGAATACAATGAGGAAGCAATTAAGCAAAGAGAAGATTTGTAATTAAGAATCGCTTAGAGACAAGAACATTAATTTCTCGAAGTAAAAAAAAAAAATTAATAGTTTCGGGGAAAAGCTTGCGAGTTTAATTTAATTAAATATTGTTAATTGGCAAAAAGAAGAGAAATCGAGTTTTAAGAATGACTAATGAAGAATATTTGCCTCGTAATGTAATCTGAGAGATTTAATAATTGCGCAATTTAAAACATGCTATAGCTTTTCTCGTAAAAACGTAACTAAGGGGAAATAAATTTCAATAAAAGGAAAAAGATACGAGAGACTTTTCTCTAAGAAAACCTTCAAGATCGATTTACCAGTCGGCAAACATACCTTTATGGACCCTTTACTCACTTCAGTTTATCCTGTGTTTCATGGATACATTGATGTTTAGTTACCACAGAATTTAAACTGAAAAGAGCTTTCTGATGCTTTTTATCTTTTTCCTTCATTCTTCCTTTCCATAATTCACAAGCTACAAGAAGAGAAAGAAAAATATAACAAATTTTTAATAAACTGCTATACAGTTTTGTAATATTTTATAAACCCGAGGGAAAATAATAAAAAGAATTTTTCAATAGTAGTAACAGTTTAAAAAATTGAATAAAAATAAAAAATATATTTGAGGAATTCATTTTCTAATAGTAGATAGAGTTTAATAATAAAGACGATTGAAAGTTAATTCAGGGTGGCCACTTGACCGGGAAAACCGGAAAATGAAATTTTTTATCTAACCGGAATTTCATCGTGGATCTAAAAGTTCTGAGAAATTTTATTGAAAATCAATTTTTTTCATATATCACAAATCTAAAGTAATAATCCGCAAGTTCTTTTATTCCTTCAATAATTTTTTATCTGTTCACACCTGAAGTTTGGCTCGTAAATATTTTTTGTATTAAATCAGATACTTTTTGAAAAATGCATTATTAAATTCATTAAAAATTTAATTTAAAAATTTCAGTTTAAATAATTTTAATTTCATTAATAAATAAATCTATAATTTTCAACAATTTTCAATATACAATTATTCACTTTAAATATTATAATTTTTCTTTATTTTTTTTTAATTATTTTGTTCTGTTGTCGATTATTCTCGACAGAATTCGAATTTTTCTTTCGATTGTCAATTATTTTCCTCATTTCTCAATTACTTTTTTTAATTTTTGATTACTTTAGTCATTTTTTAATTTTTCTTTCAATTATCAACTAATATCTTAAAATTTCCATTTAATTCTTCATTTCTCAATTTATTTATTTAATTTTTCATTATTTTCTTCAATTTTTAATTGCATTGTTCGTTCTTTAATGATTTTATTTAATATTCAATCACTATCCCATTTTCTCAATTATTATCAATTATTTTCTAAAAATTTCAATACAATTCTTAAATTTTCAATTCATTTCTCCAAATTTCATTTATTTTATCTACAACTTTTTTCATAATTTTCATCAGTTTTTAATTGAAAATTTATTATTCTTCTTCAATTTTATGATTATTCATTAATTTTAAAAGTATTTTTATTCAAATACCGATTATTCTCCCCATTTTTTGAATTTTGTTTCAATTGTTAATAATTTTCTTTAATAGTAAATTATTTTGGTCAATATTTAATTATTTTCGTCATATTGTAATTTTTCTTTTAATTATCAATTATTTTCTTGAAATTTCCATTCAATTCTTTAATTTACAACTTATTTCTTCAATTCTCAAATATTTTCTTCAATTTTCAATTATTTTTATCGATTTTCTATGAATTGCACAATAATAAATAATTCTATGATTTTTTCAATTTTTTTTTTTTATTCATAAAAATTGTTTTAAAATTTAAATTCTATTATTCAATTCTATAACTATTCTCTTCAATTCTGGGTTATTTTCTTTAAAACTAAAAAACTTTCCTTTTTTCCGATTATCATTAAGTTTCTTAAATTTTAAATACAATAATTGTTCAATTATTTTCTTTAATTTTTGATTCTATTCTTCAATTTTTATTTTCAATTTTCAATTGTTTTTTTATATCTTCATTAATTATCGGCTTTTTTCAATTACTTTTTTTTCATTTTTTAAGTATATTCTTAAAATTTCAATTACATTCTTCAATTTTTTATTCCTATCTGCAATTTTCAATTATTTTTTTTAATTTTAATTATTTTTTTCGATTTTTAATCATGCGCAATTATTTCCAACAATGATTTCTATAATTTTCATAATTTTTCAATTTACAATTATTTTCTTTAAATTTAATATTTCTTGTTTAATTTCTTCAATTATTTTTTTCAGTTGTCTATGAATCTAATCATTTTTCGAAATTTGTTTTCAATTGACAATTAAATTATTTACTTCATTTTTTACATATTTTCTTCAATTTTTCGATTAATCTCTTTTAACTATTTCCAATTTATTTCTTAAATTTGTAAGTTTTTTTTCTCAATTCTCAAATATTTTCTTTAATTTTCAATTATTTTTATTAATTTTCAATAAATTTCTTAATGTTTAATGATTCTCGGGTTTTTTTCAATTATGTTTTTCACTCATAAAAAATGTTAAAAAAATTTTTATTTAACTATTCAATTCTAGTACTATTCTCTTCAATTCTCCGAAAGGTTGTTTACAACCTGTATATTTTTGATAAATAAATAAATAAAAAAATATTTAAATTTTAATTTTCAATTATTTTCTTTAATATTAAAAAATTATCGTCTTTTTTCTATTATTTTTTTCGATTATCATTAGGTATCTTTAATTTTGAATTTCGGCTTTTTTCAATTACTTATTTTAAATTTTTAAGTATATTCTTTAAAATTCAATTCCATTCTTCAATTTTTAATTGCTATTTGCAATTTTCAATTATTTTTTTTAATTTTAATTCTTTTTTTCGATTTTTAATCCAGTTGTTAAATGTGCAATTATTTCAAACAATTATTCCTATAACTTTCTTAATTTTTCAATTTACAATTATTTTCTTTAAATTTATTATTTCCTGTTTAATTTTTTCAATTATTTTTTTTATTTGTCTATGAATCTAATAATTTTTCGAAATTTGTTTTTAATTGACAATTATTTACTTCATTTTTCACTTACTTTCTACAATTTTTCGATTTATCTCGTCATTTTTAAACTATTTATTTCAATTATTAATTATTTTCAGCAAATTTTAATTACTTTCTACAATTTCTTCAATTTTCAATTATTATTTTAAACTTTTATAACTTCTTTTGATTTTTTAAATTATCTTGTTCTGTTTTTGATTATTCTCGTCAATTTTCAAATTTTTCTTACGATTGTCAATTATTTTTCTTATTTCACAATTATTTTCTTCAATATTTAATTATTTCAGTAGTTTTATAATTTTTCTTTCAATTATTATCTATTTTCTTAAAATTGCAATTTAATTCTTTAATTTCCAATTTATTTCTTCAATTTTCCATTTTTCTCTTCAATTTTTAATTATTTTCTTCAATTTCTAAATATTTTCTTTTATTTTTAATTATTTTGATCGATTTTCTATTAATCGTACAATATTAAATAATTCTCAAATTTTTTCAATTTTTTTTTTCATTCATAAAAATTGTTTTAAAATGTCAATTCAATTATTCAATTCTATAACTATTCTCTTCAATCCTCAGTAATTTTCTTCAAATTTAAATTCCACTTTTCAATTTTCAATTATTAAAAAATGTTTGCCTTTTGTAAGCGGTTAAAGGGTACAGATTGTCCTACTCTTCGATGGGCACCCCACTTCTCTCCGATCTACGCGATAAGGGCCCGAGACGCAACGCGATTATTCTGTGACGAACCTTCGGGTTAAACTGTACTGTGATATAAAACTTAATAAATTGTGACTTAACTTATATAGTTATCTTATTGTTTTAATAAGACCATCCTTACAAACTTCAGAAGTGGGATAGTAGTCCAACCACCCTAAGTGAACCCTGATAAAAATTTCGAATTTAAATTTTCGTCACAGAATTAAGAAAAGTCGGTCCCCAATATTGTTTCGCTTTTAAGTATACTTAAGAAATTTTTGCGTTCCGTGTTTCAGTAAACTTATGATAAACTTTTTTACATTTTATCGGACGCAGAGTATACGGGACAAGACAATTGTGTTGTAAAGTACATTTTAGGACTTTTATTAGAGTCACATTCTGTCACAGAACTTCCGAAATTTTTGTGATGGTCTGACACGTTTCAAAACCGCTTAAGCAAAGTTCGCATTTTCGCACTTGGAAAACTTTAGAATAAATCCAAACCTTGTGTAACGTAAAGCGAATTGGATTAGAAACTGTGTCATAAAGTGCTTTTGACCTATAGGTTTTAATATACCTTTGGATATTGTTTTAAAATTAATTTAAGGTCTAGACCACGTGTTGAATACGTGTAAGTGATTTTTGCGTTTCTGTGCTTTTAGAGGACTTAAGTTTACCTTTTTGGAAAACGCAAGATAACAGTGATAATTTCTTTTGATTGCAACAATTTTCTGGTGATTCCTGACCTGAAAGGGAAAAAGGAAGAAAATAAATTTTGCACGTGTTATAGGATTTGCATATGGCGAATCTTCAAAGACCATCAATTAGTGCATGATAGTGAACGTGTCGTGTCGCTCTTATCGGTCCGATCGGCCAAGATCGCCAATTTACGTGATTCCCGAATACTTAGGGCACGCATGCCTGGTTGATTTCTGATCTCTCTAGAGTGTGGTTACCGTCAGTGCCGTATACCCTATTCCATAGTGGGCTGACAAAGAGCCATCTGAAATTTGGAATTTATATGTGTAGTGAGTGTCCCTTCAGTGATAACTTGTGTAGTTATGGATCCTACTACATTCACGGTGTCGATTCTTAAACAGGTGGCTCGAGATTTAGGAGTGTCAACCTATGGATTGAAGTTAGAAATCATCAAGCGGATTCAAGAGGCGGATCCGAGTGATAAGTGGATGGATGACGCCACGAAACTTGTGAATAATTCTTCAAGTATGGATGAAACAGGTGATAATGCAGGAGGTGATACCAACCGACGTGATCGGATTGAAGTACTAGAGTTTCCAACAAGAAACACAGGAGATCAAGGTGTACCCTTAGAGGAAACGCATAATCCTATTCAACAGACTCGAAACGCTAGTGAACGGGAAATTGAACTTTTAAATCGCGAACGTGATTTACTGGCAAGGGAGCTGGAGTTGACTAGGCGCGAGTTGTCTCTCCTTCGCGACGCCCCCCCTCCTAGGACAGAAGTACAGCCTACAGTCAAACAAGTAAACATAAACACACTTAAAGACTTGCTGAGCGATTTCGAAGGTGACGATTTGGATTTCCGCAGATGGAGAGAACAGTTTTTGCTCTTGTGTAATACTTATGCCTTGGACGACTCTCACAGACGTCTTTTAATGGGTAGCAAACTTAAAGGAAAAGCTTTAAAATGGTTTCATTCAAAGTTGGAATTCATAACCATGCCGGTAGAGGATTTGCTCGTGGAAATGGCGACTATATTTGACAACCGTCAAAACCGGTTGACACTTCGTAAAAAGTTCGAAGGTCGCACGTGGAAGAATTCAGAAACCTTTAGTAATTACTTTCATGAAAAGCTGATCCTTGGGAATGCTGTGCCCATAGACAAAGAAGATCTTATAGATTACGTAATTGACGGAATTCCTGATATGTCTTTAAGGAATCAAGCGAGAATTCAGTGCTTCTCGGATACGAAAAGCCTTTTACAAGCGTTCGAAAAGATTGTTCTAAGAGACGACTGCAGGAGTTTCCAAGAAGTTAAGAGGACTACTGCTGTCAGCGCAACGAGAGTAGAGAGCGGAGCTAGAGATGCTGCATCATCCAAGAAATCATCGACGGTGAGGTGCTTCAATTGCAGTAAATATGGTCACATTGCCCCTGAGTGTGACCGACCAAAGAGACAGGCAGGAGCCTGCTTCAGGTGTTTTGAAATGGGTCATCATTCAAGAGATTGCCCAAATAAGAAATCTCAATCAGCTGGTCAGATTTATAATAAACCAAGAATTTTGCCAACTGATGAACAACAAGGATCTCAGATAAACGCTGTATCTGAATACCCTCAAGATCAACGACTAAATGGTTCTACGGAAACTCTTCAGGATGATGAATGCTTCAAGACTGCGTCGTTCGAAGTTATTTCTGGTGGCACACCCTATATACAAATGTTGGATACTCTTCTGGACACAGGTAGTCCAATAAGTTTTGTGAAAGAGAGCTGCGTCCCTGCGTTAGGTATGAGACCATGCGACTTCAAAAATTGTAAGTACAAAGGCATCAATAGTAGTCCTCTCGTGAGATTAGGTATTGTAACTGCGAATGTTTGTTTTGATAATATGAAACGTGAGTTGGAAATATTCGTGGTACCTGACAAAACTATGCAGAGTTCAGTTCTATTAGGTCGCGACGCACTGCGCAAATTTAATTTGGGTTTAAAAGCTCTACCTCAGGAAGAAGCTGAGGTTATTAAAGAAATCTTTGATATTGATGTAACGATGGATAATGTAGTAAATTCACTTCAGATAAATCCGGAAATTGATCATCAGATTCAGGCGTCATTAAGAGAGTTGTTTTTTTCTGAATACGTAGATGCAAAACGTCCCGAGTCTCCCAAGGTCAAGGTTGAATTAAATTTACGGGTAACAAATGATAACGCGATTTGTTTTGGGCCGCGTAGATTGTCCTTCGAAGAAAAGGATCGACTTCAGAAAATTCTCGATTCTTTGAAATCTAGAGGGATAATCCGTGATAGTGATTCACCTTACGCTTCGCCGATTGTCATGGTCAAAAAGAAAAACTCGGAATATCGGTTATGTGTAGACTATAGATTTTTGAACAAAATTACCGTAAGAGATAATTATCCGTTACCCCTTATCGAAGACCAAATCGATAAATTAAGGGATAAAGTTTTTTTTACCTTACTCGATTTAAAGGATGGTTTTCATCACATCGACGTGGCTCCAGACTCAGTCAAATTCACATCTTTTATAACACCATTGGGCCAATACGAATACTTAAAAATGCCATTCGGGTTAAAAACGGCTCCCGCAAAATTTCAACGATTTGTAAATCGTGTACTTGAAGAATTAATAAGGCGGGGTGATGTCGTGGTTTATTTAGACGACATACTTATAGCTACCGAAACCCTGAAACATCATTTTGAAGTTCTCAAAAAGTTGCTCTCCCTTCTAGTCGAAAATAAACTTGAGTTACGTCTAGATAAGTGTAAATTCCTTCAGACTGAGTTGGAATATCTCGGGTATAAGATAACAAAAAATGGAATAAGTCCGACGGACCACGGCATCGAAGCAGTCGTGAAGTTCCCACTTCCGAAAAACGTCCGTGAAGTTCAGTGTTTTCTGGGCCTGTGTTCATATTTCCGGAAATTCATTCAGGGATTTTCTATTATCGCTGCACCTCTTTATAACCAATTAAAAAAAAATGTAGAGTTTAAATTTGGTAAAGACGAATATGATGCATTTGAAATTCTTAAATCTAAATTAGTAGAAGCTCCGGTTTTGAATATTTACAGCCCTTCGAATGAAACTGAGCTTCACTGCGACGCGAGCAAGGTGGGCTATGGTGCTGTCCTTGTTCAGCGTAAAGTAGATAAGCAATTTCACCCTATTTTCTATTTCTCTAAAAGAACCACCGAAATCGAAAGCAAATATCACAGCTTTGAGCTTGAGACTCTGGCCGTGATCTACGCTTTAAGACGCTTCCGGGTTTATCTGCAAGGAATAAAATTTAAAATCGTGACAGACTGTAACGCACTTAAATTGACACTAGAAAAAAAAGATATTAACCCGCGAATTCAGAGGTGGGCTTTGGAGCTGGAAAATTATGATAAAGAGTTTGAGCATAGATCGGGCGACAGAATGAGGCACGTTGACGCTTTTAGTAGAGCTTTAAGTGTGATGATAGTTGAAGATAATTCATTAGAATCAAATTTGTCAATCTGCCAAAATTTTGACCCCAAAATTAAAGAATTGCGCGAAAAACTGCAGAATTGCGAAGATAAACTGTACGAAATGCGGAATGGGCTAATTTATAGAAAAAGAAGCAACGAGATTTTATTTTATGTACCTGAGAAAATGGAAAATCATATTATCCGAAAATATCATGATGAAATGGGTCATTTCGGGATAGAAAAAACATGCGAGGCGATTCTTAGAAATTATTGGTTTCCGTCCATGACTGATAAGGTTAAAACTTATGTAGCTAATTGTTTGAAGTGTGTAGCTTTTTCTCCTTCAACGGGGAAAAAGGAGGGATTTTTAAATTCTATTCCGAAGGGCGAATTGCCATTTCTCACTTGTCACATCGACCACTTTGGTCCTATAGATAAAAAAATTACGTCGAAACAACATATATTTTTAATAATCGATGGGTTTACAAAATTTGTAAAATTATACGCGGTTAAAACGACTGATAGTAAAGAGGTAATAAAATGTCTTCGAGAATATGCTAGATATTACAGTAAACCCAAGACGATTGTTTCCGACCGCGGAAGTTGTTTTACATCACAAGAATTCAGGGATTTTATTTCGGAAGATGATATTTACCATGTATTGATTGCGACAGCATCACCTAAAGCTAATGGGCAGGTGGAAAGGGTGAATAGGGTATTGGGTCCTATGCTTGCTAAGCTTTCTGATCCGTCGTCAGGGAAATATTGGCATAAAATGCTCGCCGACGTGGAATTTGCTCTAAATAATGTCGTTCACAGTACTACTGGAAAACCCCCCAGTAAGTTATTATTCGGAGTTTGCCAACGCGGTAATACATCAGATCCATTAGCGCATTATTTGGAGCAGGTTGAACGCGGCGGAGAGATTCGTGATCTTGAAAAAATTAGATTTGAGGCCAGTGAAAATATTAAGAAATCGCAAGAATACAATAAAAAACACTTTGACTCCAAACGCAAAAAACCACACGATTATAAAACAGGAGACCTGGTAATGGTAAAAAATTTTGATAGCACGGTAGGAACATCGAAAAAACTAATACCACAATTTAAAGGCCCCTATGAAATTACGAAAAAGCTGCGAAACGATAGATACGTATTAAATGACGTCGAAAATTTCCAACTCACACAGAGACCGTATGTAGGCACGTGGGAGGCTTGTAATATGAAGCCGTGGCATACCGATTTTGTTGCACTTATTGGCGAGATGTTTCCTATGTGTTCTGATTTAAATAATTGACAAAACGGCTATTTTGAAAAAAAAAAAAAAAATTGTATCTGTCCGGGTCGAACAGAGGTCAGGATGGCCGAACTGTAAGCGGTTAAAGGGTACAGATTGTCCTACTCTTCGATGGGCACCCCACTTCTCTCCGATCTACGCGATAAGGGCCCGAGACGCAACGCGATTATTCTGTGACGAACCTTCGGGTTAAACTGTACTGTGATATAAAACTTAATAAATTGTGACTTAACTTATATAGTTATCTTATTGTTTTAATAAGACCATCCTTACACTTTTTTATATTATCATTAAGTTTTTTCAATTTTAAATATAATTTTTTAATTATTTTCTTTAATTTTTAATTACATTCTTCAATTTTTTTTTTCAATTTTCTTCAATTTTAAATTATTATCTAAAACTTTTATAATTATTTTTGATTTATTAAATTATTTTATTCTGTTGTTGATTATTCTCGCCAAATTTCAAATTTTTTTTTCAATTATTAACTATTTTCTTAAAATTGCAATTTAATTTTTTAATTTCCAATTTATTTCTTCAATTCTTAAGTTTCTTCTTAAATTCTCAAATATTTTCTTTTATTTTCAATTTTTTTTATCGATTTTCTACTAATTATACAATATTAAAAAATTCTCAGATTTTTTCAATTTTTTTTTCATTCATAAAAATTGATTTAAAGTTTCAATTCAATTATTCAATTCCATAACTATTCTCTTCAATTCTCAGTTATTGTCTTCAAATTTAAATTCCACTTTTCAATTTTCAATTATTTTCTTTAAATATTAAAAAATGTTTGCCTTTTTTCCATTATCATTAAGTTTCACCAATTTTAAATTCAATTGTTCAATTATTTTCTTTAATTTTCATTTCCATTCTTCAATTTTTATTCTCATTTTTCAATGTTTAATTGTTTTCTTCTATTTTCATTAATTCTCGGCTTTTTTTAATTACTTTTTTTTTTCATTTTTAAGCATGTTCTTTAAATTTCAATTCCATTCTTCAATTTTCAATTATTTTTTTATATTTTATTATTTTTTAGATTTTTAATCTGGTTGTTAAATGTGCAATTATTTCCAATGATGATTTCTATAATTTTCATAATTTTTCAATCTGTAATTATTTTCTTTAAATTTTATATTTCTTGTTTAATTTTTTCAATTATTTTTTCTTTTTTTCAGTTGTATGAATTTATTCATTTTTCGTATTTTTTTTTTTTCAATTGACAATTATTTTAGTCATTTTTACATATTTTCTTTTATTGTTCAATTATTCTCGTCATTTTTCAACTATTTCCTTCGATTATTAATTATTTTCCGCAATTTCCAATTATTTATTTATTTTCTACAATTTCTTCAATTTTCAATTATTATCTGAAACTTTTAAAATTATTTTTGATTTATTAAATTATTTTATTCTGTTGTTGATTATTCTCGCCAATTTTCAAATTTTTCTTTCAATTATTAAATATTTTTTTAAAGTTGCAATTTAATTCTTTAATTTCCAATTTATTTCTTCAATTTTTACGTTTTTTCTTAAATTCTCAAATAGTTTCTTTAATTTTCAATTATTTTGATCAATTTTCAATTAATTTCTCAATATTTAATAATTCTCGGGTTTTTTTTTCAATTATGTTTCTCACTCATAAAAATTGTTATAAAATTTAAATTCAATTATTCAATTCTAGTACTATTCTCTTCAATTCCCAAGTTATTTTCGTTATATTTAAATTTTAATTTTCAATTATTTTCTTTAATATTAAAAAATTATCGTCTTTTTTCTATTATTTTTTTCGATTATTATAAAGTTTCTTTAATTTTAAATACAATTAATCATTTGTTTTCTTTAGTTTTTAATTCCACTCTTCAATTTTTATTTCCTTTCGTCAGTTTTCAATTGTTTTTTTCTATATTGATTAATTCTCGGCTTTTTTCAATTACTTTTTTTTTAAATTTTTTAAGTAATAAATATTCTTTACTTTTAAATTCCGTTTTTTAATTTTTAATTCCTTAAATTTTCAATTATTTTTTTCAATTGTCATTTTTTTAATTTTGTTTTCAATTGACAATTACGTTTTTCGTTTTTTAAATATTTTCTCAATTTTTTCAATTATTTTCCTTATTTTTCAACTATTTGCTTCAATTATTAATTATTTTCCGAAATTTTAAATTATTTTCTACAATTTCTTCAATTTTCAATTATCATCTTAAACTTTTATAATTATTTTTGATTTTTTAAATTATTTTGTTCGGTTGTGTATTAATCTAGCCATTTTTGGAATTTTGTTTACAACTATCAATTATTTTCGTAATTTTGTTTCAGTTGTCAATTATTTTTTCAAATTTTATTTTTATTCTTAAATTTCTCAATTTCAATTTTTTCAAATTTTGTTTTCAACTGTCAATTATTTTTGTCATTTTTCAGATATATTCTTCAATTTCGTAATTTTCATTATTCAAATTTAAGTATAAATTTATATTTTAATTATAAAGGGAATTTCGCAAAATTAAAAATATGCTGTTTTAATTGTTAGAAAATTTCTGACCGGGAATTTAATTTCATAAAACAAGTGGCCATCCTGTAGACAATATTTTAAATTAAGAAAATAGGCTGAACTTAAATTTAAAGTCAAGTGTATTTAATGTACAATTTTAAATAAAAAATGTTTAATTTCTTTTTCAGGTGAACATAAATTTAGTTTTTGTTGGGCCGCAGCATCATACGACAACATCAACGACTTCCTTGCCAGTTCGACTGACAATTTTATATCCTGGAAGTACAAAAATTGCACGAAATTCTTCACAGTATTTTCGAGTTGCTCAGCCTTCGAACAAGCCTAGTCCTAAGATTTTATTCAGCCTCTCTGGATCAAAGGCTTTCAATATCACCAAGAAAGGTGGAATAATTTTCGTCTCAAATCCAGATCTTCTTCATTCTCTTCAAACTCCTCTTCTGTACGTATTTTCCTCAACGAAATAATTTATTATTTTGTTATTTAATTTTTATAAAAAAGCTTCATCTTTTATTTTTACACAGAAAATGAAAAATTTAATGTTCAAACTTTTATTTAACAAAATTCTAATCAATTCGAATTAATTTTTCTTTATTTATTGTAAACAAATTTTCATCAATTTAAAAT
The DNA here is from genome assembly GCA_037103525.1 of Ganaspis brasiliensis. Taxonomy (NCBI): domain Eukaryota; kingdom Metazoa; phylum Arthropoda; class Insecta; order Hymenoptera; family Figitidae; genus Ganaspis; species Ganaspis brasiliensis. The sequence continues at coordinate 1,694,613 of JAZKLR010000087.1, forward strand.
TCAATTAATCTCAATTTTAATCAATCCAAACTTCAACTATTTCAGTTTTCAACTATTCCAATTTTTTAATTTTAATTAATCAAAATTTAAATTGGTCCAAGTTTCAAACATACCAAACCCAAATTTATCAAATTTTTTATCAATCATTCAAATTTCAAGTGATTTAATTGTGAGTTGATTAAAATTTTACTTGATTATAATTTCAAGAAATTTAAATCGATTGAAAGAACAAAAATTTTGAATTTGGATTGATTAAAATTTACCGCGATTTAAATTTCAACTCTTTTTAAATTCATCCAAATTTTTATTTACTACAATATTTTGTTAATTCAATTTTTTAACAATCAAAAACTCAATTAATGCAAATTTCAATTGTTCTAAACTTTATCTAAGTTTCAATAAATTCCAATTTTCATTTCGAAAAATAAAATTAAGGCAAATTTAATATCGATTCTTTTAACTTATTCAAATTTCAATTGATTTTAATTTTACTCAATCCCGAGCTTGAATTTTTAAAATTATTATTTATTGAAATTTTATTAATTTTGATCTAAGTCAAATTATAATAGATACAAATTATTAATTTGTTTTTAGTTCACTTTAATTAATTTATTTTCTGATTATTTTTTTCTGTCATGTATTTTAGCAAAATGATTCACTTTTTCACCTATTCTTAAAAAATGGATTTTATTATCCCTGAATAATGAAATTATTCTTAATTTTTAGATTGAGAATAGAATGGAAAGCGCCAGACAACACTATTTCTTCAACTGAAATAACGATTCATTTAGTTGACACTTCTGTCCAAATTGTCGAATCTTGCGATTTGAATCAGTGGTCTTCTCGTTCATGTGCAAATGCAGAATCTAAAAAAGACTGTGAAAACAGATGTGGAACTGGCAGTGGTTTTCTTAAGTAAGATTAGTTCAATATTTATCATAATTATATTTTAAAAATAAAAATAAAACATTAAAAATAAAATGAGCAACTGTTTCTTTTAAAAAACAAAATTCAAAGAATAAAAAATTGTCATTCTAGTGAATATTGAAATACAATTATAATTTTGTAATTTTTTTTAATTTTAGAATTCTGCAAAATTTTAAAAAGAATATCTGCAAATATTTTCCTTTCTATAAAATAAAAAATGGTATAAATTTGTATTTTTCATAATTTAACTGTCTTTTCTTTCAGTAATAGTGGATATAATGGCCACTGCATCTGGAGATTGAACAATGCCAATAATCCTGGAGCCAGGATGACCGAGAGATACGAAACTTGTTCTCCAGATTTGTCTTTTTGTCCAGATCACATCTGCGATGAACTCGAGGTTCTTGATCATCGAATTTGTCCTCAAGATTGCACTATCGAATGTGAGTCAATTTTAGGTTTTGAAAAACTGTCCATTTCTCCGATTTGTTTGGTGAAAACAAAAATACTAAACGAAAGGAGAATTTTCCTAATCGATCTAATTTTATTTTCATCAGGGTGTCTAGTAATTCGAGAAAATTACGGGAATTCAATTCATCATGGAAAAAAACCGGGAAATTGTAAAAAGATTCGTGAATTCTTAAAATGATCTGGAAATTTTTAAGAAATTGACAGAATTTATAGATAAATCCTGAAATTTGCAATTTTAATCTTGTATTCTTGAATAATTTTAAAAATTGAATTTGAAGTGGTCAAAATACGATCTAAGAATCTTGGATAGAAAGAAAATCAAAAATAATATAAAATTTTTTAATGATTCCAAGCCATTTTAATTTAAATAAATCCCAAATGCCAATTAAATCATTATTTAATTTATTCAAGCTTTTAAATTTCAATTGTCAAAAATTAATTTTTTCTGACTTCAAATATTTCCAACTTTTTCTAATTTTCTGCAATTATCATAAATTGTTTCCTTTCAAAATTTTTTCCGCGTTATAGATTTTCTTTGATTTTCGTCTTTTTATGCACATGATTTCAGTTTATTACATACAATTTTGTTTCTAAAACATTGAGGAAAATTTATTTTATTTTATTTTCTTGGTTCCCCTAAATGTCTCCTATTTTGCGATTGGTCCCTAAAAGTCCTCTATTTAGAAAATTTTACCGTAAACTCCCCTATTTTCAACCTTCAATTATTTCTATCATTTTTAAATTATATTCTCCAATTTTTAAAATTATATTTGAATCGATTTCCTGGATTTTTAGACAATCATCTCAGATTTCAACAATTTTCTTCAATTTACAATTATTTTTATCATTTTTAAATTTTTTCCTACAATTCATACTTATTTGTATTATTATTTCATTAATTTCATAAACTCTCAATAATTTTCATCAAATTTTAATTATTCTATTCAATTTAAATTATTTTTTAGATTTATTACCTATATATTTTCATTATTTTTCAATTAATTTACAAAACTTGAAATTATTTTTTTACATTCTAATTTTTTTTATCATTTTTTCATTGTGTTTATCATTTTTCAGTTATTTTATTAAATTTCAAAAATATTTTGTAATTTTATCACTTAATTTTCATAAATTTTATTTATTTTCTTCAATTTTCAATTATTTCTATAATTTCTACATTTTTAAATTATTCATCTCAAATTTTAGTTATTTGTATTATTTTTCAATTACTTACATCATTTTTATATTGATTTCTTTAATTTTTCAATTTTTTCCCTCAAATTATAATTTTTAAAATGAGTTTTTAACTGATTTACTAAACCTTTAATTATTTATTTCAAGTTTCAATTATTAAAAAAAAAATTTTAATGAATTTCAGAATTTTTCAATTATTTTTTCAAATTTACAATGATTTTCAGTATTTTGTCATTAATTTCCTAAATTTTCAATTATTTACCTCAAATTTTAATTATTTTTACACATTTATCATTATTTTTACAAATTTATCAATATTTTTAACATTTCTCAATTATTTCCTTTAATTTGATACATATATTTGCTAATTTTTTTCAATTATTCTTCTCAATTCTCGATTGTCTTCTTTAATTCCCTAATCTTTTTCTAATTTTCAACCTATTTCTATAATTTTGCAATTTTTTTTCTCCAATTTTTAATTTTATTTAATTAATCTTCAATTATTAATCTTATATTTCAATTTTTTTCCAATGTTCAATTTGTTTTATAAACTTTCAATTGATTTCTTCGATTATAAATTACCTTCATAATTTTTTAATTAGTTTAATAATTTTCAATTATTTTTCTCAATTCTCGATTGTTTTCATCAATTTTGATTTTTTTTCAATTATTCTCATCATTTTTAAATTAATTTCTTCAATTTTCAATAATTTCCTTAATTTTTAATTATAGTCTTCAGTTTTTAATTGTTTCTATAATTTTGCAATTATAAAAACAATTTTTAATTTTTTAAATTATTTTTAAATTAATTTATTAATTTCGTACTCTTTCAAAAAATTTTTTCGTTTCTGAATTATGTTCTTCAATTCTCAATTTTTTTTATTATTTTTAATTATTTTAAATTATTTTCCTCATTTTTTAATTATTCTCATCATTTTTATTTCAATTATTATCTTGAATTTTCAATTATTTCTAAACTTCTACATTCATTTTCTATAATTTTAAATTATTATTTATTATATTTTGTAATTATATTTTTTTTATCCTACAATTTTGTAATTTTGTTCGACCCAAATAAAATAATCGAGGTTCTACTGTACATAATAAAAGTACAATAATTAAAATTATTAAAATTAAATAACATTAATATGTCATATTAAAATTATTACTTAAATTTAATATTTTTATTTTTTACTAAATTTTAATTGGAAAATTTAAATTTATGATCTTATTTAAGATTTATCATCTTATTATCTTTAAATAAATTTATTTATTTATGAAATTTTTAAAGTACTCTAAAAGTTTCCTATTTTTAGGGAATTATTTAAAATTATTATTTTTTCAGTGATTTTAAAATAAAAAATTCTCTTGTTTAGAATAGTTATAAAAAACTATCTAACGTTTTAAACAAATTTCTCTTTTAAAAAGAGAAGTTTTTCCCCTAAAAATATATATATTTAAATGAATTGATTATTCTTTTTTCTAAACTTTAAACATTTTTTTTTTTTACTTTTTCTTAGTTTATTCTTGACATTTTTTATTTTTTTAATTTATTTTCAATAATTTTTACCTATCTATTTTTTTCACAGCTTATTTAATTTTCTTTTAAAAATTTTTACATTTTTCAAAAAATTGCTTTATTTTTTTTATTATTTGATGTTCTTAGTTTTTCCCATTCCTTTAAACTTTTTGACTTGGCCTTAAATTTCTTTTATTTATCTTCAATTTATTCGTTTTTCTATCTCTTTTTGAACTTTTAATAATTATATAGTTTTTTTTTTTATATTTCCTAATTTTCCCAATATATTTATTTGGTATTCGAAGTTTTTCTCATCCGTATAATTTTAACGTTTTGTCATGGATTTTCTTATTTATTTTCTTAATTTGAAAAAAATTATCCGTAAATATTGTAATTTTTGAAAAAATGTATTTTTTGCTAAAATTGTTTTCACGTTAAAAATACAACTTAATAAATAAAAAAAATTATATTCCTTATCTCAAAACCAATATAAGGTATATATAATTCACCAAAAATTCGCATAATAATTTATATTTCGTTTTTTTTTTACATTTAAAAATATTTTTCTTTCTACAATGTCTTTAATTTTTATTTTTTAACCACAGTGTCTTTGGATGAAATATTCTAGATTAAAAAACAAACTAATTGGTCTATACAAAGTATTATTTTCCCAGAAATTTACAGAATTTATGGATATTTTTTATTTTTTAACAAAATTTAAATTTCTTTTTTTTCCATTATTTTAATCTATTGCATCCTCTGTAAAGTGTTCATGCAATGAACATAATTTTCATCTAGTTTCTATTTTATTTTTGTAGTTATTTTTTAAACTAATCCTAATATTTCATTCAAACCACTCATTATTTAACTAGTGTTATTCTTATTCATTAAACGAAAAAATTCGTAAAAATTGTCTATATAATTTATTTAGTTTAATAAAATTTTGTTCAAGGTCAAAGACATAAAAAGCTACACTAAATATTAAAACAACCGTAAAATTCCGAAAGCTACAAAATTATTGGCTCGCCACTTTGGAAAATGATCAGAAAGTGAAGTCTCTTCGAGTGAAAGGATTCAATTTAAAAAATTTTCTGATCTTCTTTGTTGCAGCTGAAGTGCACTTTGGAGAAATGAACAAGGGTGGACGAGGAATACGAAGCGGATTAGGGATTTGTACTTGCAATGACATGATGCAGTGCACCTGTGGTCTGGACTCTTTCCAGATAAATGGGAGCAGAGGCGGAAATAGCAGCAGGAGGGATGGAAAAGATGGATCTAAATGGAAAAAAGATCGTGAACGTGAAATCGTACCGGTCGTTTCGGACGCTCGTAAAGGTGAATTATTTAATAAAATAAACTCTGAGCAGCTTCTCTTTAATTAAATTCCCGCAACAACAACGTATTGCAAATCACTTTTCAACACAACCTGCGCACGAGATTTATTCGTTTCATATCCAAGGCATTTTGTCCTATCTGTCTTCATCAAATTTCTGATTTTCCAGCAATTCGAGTTTGCTGATTAAATTGCTTTATTGAAAAATAAAAATATTTCTGTTGCAGCATCAAATGGATCTTGCGGACCTACTTGTCTCATTGGAGTTGTGGGTTCCAGTTTCTTCGTTCTGCTGATAATTGTCGGCTCATTTGTAACCTGGAGGTACAGGTAGTTGGATTTTTCAAAATATTTTGAAAGTATTTTTTATTAATCTTGAGAAGCAAAGGAATTCTAATCCTGAAATGTTGAAAATTTTTGAAAAATCGAATTAGCGATTCTTTTTTGCGATCTTTTCAATCGGCTGAGGTGATTTATCTCGATTTCAGGGCTTACTTTTATCACTTTTACTCACTTTTATTCAAATTTCTCACTATTATACACTTTTTTGGTAAAATATCTATTCCAGTTGCGAGGAAAGAGATCTTCTGATCTTGGGTTCATTGATTAATAATTTACCTTTAAAATCAATTAGTTTTTTCATATTCCAATTACATTGTCAATTTTTTAATTGCATTCTACAAATATTTAATTTCTACACCATTTTTCAATTATTTTTGTCATTATAAAAGTACTTTTGTCAATTTCCAAGTATTTTTGTCAATTATTGAGTATTTTTGCGATTTTGAATTTAATTTATTCAAATATCGATTGCTTTCTTCAGTCTTTAAATTCCTAACACGAACATTTAAATTTACTACACAAGTTTTAATTTATTTTTGTCATTTCTCAATTATTTTCTTAAAATGGCAATTCTGGTCGTCAATCTTTAAATTATTGTCAGGATTATTTAAATTTTCTACCCAAGTTTCAATTTACTTTGGTTATTTTTCAATTATTTTCTTTAAATTTCAATTACTTTTGTCATTATTCAATTATTTTTGCCATTTTACGATAATTTTCTTCATATTTCTATTGTTTTATTGCCATTTAAAAATTATTTTCTACAAATTTCAATTATTTTATTCAATTTTTTTTTATTGTCATGAATTTTTAATTTTTTTTACATGAGTTTTCAATTATTTTTTTCATTCTTTTTATTATTAAAATGAATTTATGTATTAATTTTTTACACCTTTTTCAATTATTTTCTACAAATTTCAATTCTTTTATATTCATTGCTTTATTTTGTTTCACACATTTTCTTCAGACTTTAATTTCTTTCTTCATAATATTTTAATGTTTTTGACATTTTTGATTTATTTTCATGAAAATTCAATAATTTTCTTCAACTTTCAATTAATTTCTTTAACTTATTATTAATATTAACTTAATATTAACTTGTTATTCTTTTTGTCATTTTAAAAGTACTTTTGTCAATTTTAAAGTATTTTTGTAAATTATTGAGTATTTTTGCGATTTTGAATTTAATTTATTCAAATATCGATTGTCTTCTTTATTCTTTAAATTCCTATCATGAATATTTAAATTTATTGCACAAAGTTTTCATTTATTTTTTACATTTTTTAATTATTTTCTTATGGTCGTCAATCTTTAAATTGTTGTCAGTAATATTTAAATTTTCTACCCAAGTTTCAATTACCTTTGGTTATTTTTCAATTATTTTCTTTAAATTTCAATTACTTTTGTCATTATTCAATTTTTTTTGTCATTTTACGATAATTTTCTTCATATTTCTATTATTTTTGCCATTTTAGAATTATTTTCTACAAATTTCAATTATTTAATTCAGTTTTTTTTTAATGTCATGCATTTTTAATTTTTTTACATGAGTTTTCAATTATTTTTTTTATTCTTTTTATTATTAAAATTAATTTATGTATGTATTAATTTTTTACATCTTTTTCAATTATTTTGCTTTCTTATAGAGGAAGTATTTTTCATTCTTTTTATTATTAAAATTAATATATGTATTACTTTTTTACACCTTTTTCAATTATTTTCTTTAAGTTTCAATTACTTTTGTCATTATTCAATTATTTTTGTCATTTTACGATAATTTTCTTTATATTTCTATTATTTTTGCCATTTTGGAATTATTTTCTACAAATTTCAATTAATTTATTCAATTTTTTTTATTGTCATGAATTTTTAATTTTTTTACATGAGTTTTCAATTATTTTTTTTATTTTTTTGATTATTAAAATTAATTTATGTATGTATTAATTTTTTACATCTTTTTCAATTATTTTCTACAAATTTTAATTCTTTTTTATTCATTTCTTTATTTCGTTCCACACATTTTCTTCTGACTTTAATTTCTTTCTCCATAATATTTTAATGTTTTTGACGTTATTATTATTTTTTCATTAAATTTCAATTATTTTTTTTAACCTTTAATTAATTTCTTCAGCTTTAAATTATTCTCCATTTTACACCAGCTTCATCAAAATTCAATTACTTTTGCCGTTATTCAATATTATTTTTGTCAGATTCCAATTATTTTCATCATATTTCTATTATTTTTGCCATTTTTCAATTATTTTCTACAAATTTCAACTATTTTAAAACAAAATTTTTTTTATTGACGTGAATTTTTCAATTTTTTACATTAGTTTTCAATTATTTTCTTTAAATTTCAATCATATTCTTCATTCTTTTTATTAATGACATGCATTTATTAATTTTTTAAATTTTATCAATTATTTTCGTAAAACTTTAATGATTTTCTTCATATTTTAAATTTTTTTTGACATTTTTGAATTATTTTCTTCAAACTTCTAATATTTTTCTCAAAAATTGTCTATAAATTTATTATTTTTACAGCAGCTTTTAATTATTTATGTTAATATTTAACTAGTCTCCTAACAGTTCCTAACTATTAATTAATTAATAATTTAATTTCCCAAGTATTAATTTTTCAAGTATTTTCTTCAAATTTTTAATTTTTTTACATCAGTTATCAATTATTTTTGTCATTTTTTAAATATTTTTATCAAATTACAATGATTTTTTTCCTTCTTCAAATGTTTTTGTCATTTTTAAATTATTTTCTTTAAATTTTAATTATGTTCTTCAGTCATTAAATTATTGTCAGGAATATTTAAATTTTCTACACCAGTTTTCAATTATTTTCTTCAAACTTTAATTACTTTCTTAATGTTTAAATTATTTTTTTCACATTTTTAATTCTTCTCTTCAAATTTTAATTATTTTTTTCAAACTTTATGAAATTTCTTCAACTTTCAATAATTTTTTTCAAATTTCTAATGTTTTTTTCAATTATCCAATTATTGTCTATACATTGTTAATTTTTACACCATCCTTCAATTATGTATGTTATTATTTAATTAGTTTCTTAACATTTCCATTCTTTCGTCAAGTTTTCAAGTATTGACTTAAAAATTTTGATTTTAACACCAGCTATCAATTTTTTTTGTCATTTCTGAATTATTTTTTTCAAATTACAATTATTTTTTTCATTTATCAAATATTTTTGTCATTTTTCAATAATTATTTTATTTAAATTTCAATGATGATTTTCAATAATTAAATTACTGTCAGGAATATGAAAATTTTCTACAACAATTTCAATTTACTTTTGTTATTTTTCAATTATTGTCTTCAAATTTCAATCAATTTTGTCATTTGTCAAGTATTTTTATCACTTTCTAACTATTTTCTTCAAATTTCAATTAATTTTGTCATTCAATTAATTTATTACATTTCTATTGTTTCGGCAACTTTTTAAAAAAGTATTCTCATAAATTTATATTTTTTCATTACTTAATTATTCTCTTAAAATTTCAATTATGGTCTTTAAATTATTATCAGTAATATTTAAATTTCCTACCCAAGTTTCAATTTACTTTGGTTATTTTTCAATTATTTTCTTTATATTTCAATTACTTTTTTTCATTATTCAATTATTTTTGTCATTTTACGATTATTTTCTTCATATTTCTATTATTTTTGCCATTTTAGAATTATTTTCATCAAATTTCAATTACTTTCTTCAACCTTTAATAAATTTCTTCAACTTTAAATTATTCTCCTCAAACTTCTAATATTTTTTCAATTTTTCAATTATTGTTTATAAATTTTTAATTTTTACACCAGCTTTCAATTATTTATGTGATTATTAAATTAGTTTGTTAACATTTTAATTTTTTTAAGTATTGTCTTCAAATTTTTAATTTTTTACACCAGTTATCAATTGTTTTTTTTTAAATTGCAATTATTTTTCTCTTTATTTAAATATTTTTGTCATTTTTAAATTATTTTCTTTCAATTTCTATTATGTTCTTCAGTCATTAAATTATTGTCAAGAAGATTTAAATTCTCTACACTCGTTTTCAATTATTTTCTTTATTTTTTTTATTATTGTCATAAATTTATCAATTTTGTATATCTTTTTTAATTATTTTCTTCAAATTTTAATTTTTTTTAAAAAAGAAATTCAATGACTTATGTTATTAATTATTATTTAATTAACATTTCAATTGTTTCCTTAATTTTTTAATTATTGTCTTCAAAATTTTGATTTTTTACACAAGATATCAATTATTTTTGTCATTTCTCACATATTTTTTTTCAAATTACATTTATTTTTGTCATTTTCCATCTATTTTTGACATTTTGTATTTTTATTTATTTTAATTTTTATTTTTATTATTGTCATAAATTTATTAACTTTTATACCAGTTTTCAATTATTTATGCCGTTATTCCATTAGTTTCTTAACATTTCAATTATATCGTTAATTTTTCAATTATTTTAGACAATTTTTCAATCAGTGTATTAAATTTTAATTTTTTTACTCCATTTTTGAATTATATTTCTCATTTTTCTTAATTTTCTTTTTTAAATTTTATTTACTTTTGTCATTTTTCAATTATTTTTTTGAAATTTCAAATTGTTCTTCAATTTTTAAGATACTTTCACGAATTTTTAAATTTTCTACACAAGTTTTAATTTGTTTTTGTAATTTTTCATTATTTTCTTCAAATTTCAATTAATTTTGTCATTATTCAAGTATTTTTGTCATTTTTCAGTTATATTCTTCATATTTCAATTATTTTTGCCATTCTCAAATTGTTTTCTTTAAATTTGTATGGCTTTCCTGAATCTTTCTATTATTGCTATGAATTTATTAATTTTTTTACACTTTTTTCAATTATTTTTTACAAATTTCAATTATTTTCTTTAGACATTAATTACTATCTTAATATTTAAATTGTTCTTGCCATTTTTGAATTATTCTTTGCAATTTCAATTATTTTTTTCAAATTATAATTAATTTTTTCAACTTTCAATTATTTGCCTCAAACTTCAAATATTTTTACACCTTTTTCAATTATTGTCTACAAATTCTTAATTCTTGCACCAGCTTTCAATCATTGTTTAATTAGTTTCTTCACATTTTAATTATTTCGTCAATACCTCAATTATTGTACTCAAAATTTATATTTTTTACACCAGTCTCAAATTAATTTTTTTCAAATTTTAATTAATTTTTGCCATTCTTTAATTATTTTCTTATAATTTCGATTATTTTTTAAACTTTTCAATTATTTCGTTTCAATTTCTCAATTTTTGTCTTCATGTCTTTATTTTTAATCAACTTTTCAATTAGTTTGGCATTTTACAATTTTTTCTTTCAAATTTAAAATATTTTTGACATTTTCGAATTATTTTCTTCAAATTTGAATGTCTTTCCTGAATCTTTACAATGTCGTGAATTTTTACATTTTTTAAACACGTTTATTGGCGTAACTTACACCCTCAAAGTTCGATTATTGCACACACTGCTGTGCATTCAGGTCGTGTAAACAATTTCTAACTCGGTTAGAAAACATGATCCTGTGCGACTTTCTTCCTTCGAGTAATTTTCCTTATCATTAATCCACTGCTTCGTACACTTGGTCATTTAATTTAACACATAATTTTCCTGACACAATTTCCCTTCTTTTGAAAAATTCCAGAAGCAGAAAGCAAACACTTGGAGCGATAAGAGAAATTAGTTTTTATCAAGAAGGAACAAATCAGGTTTTAAAAATATAGAGACAAATAGTAAATTGTTATTTAAACAATATTACATTTTTTTTTATTTTCTGTTATTAAATTATTGTAATTAAGTTCTGCATTAAATTAAATTTCAAATAATTAGATTTCAAATCATTAAATTGAAAGTTTGATTTAAAAAAAAAAAAAAAAATTAAAAAATCAAAATTCCGTATATTTGATCTGTTTTTAATTGAAATAAACGTCCGGGTCAAGAGGCATTTACGAAAAGATCACAATCAACTTATATCGACCCTCGTTCCCTTCGAGAAGGTCGTGAATATGTGAAACGACCTTTGGCAATATAAAAAGTTTTTTTCCACGGACGTGGGTCGAAACAAAAGGGGTGAAATACCGCGGCAAACTCGACCGAGTAATTTGATTTTAAAGAGCTTTTCTTTCAAGATTTTCTTTTCAATTAGTACAACATTTAAGCTTTAATTTTTACCAATTAATCACTCATTTTCAACCTAAAATTAAAAGACAATCAGTACCTATTTGAAATATAAAAATTATTTTCAGTTTAAAACTCGAATTATAGTTCTAAAAACTGAAAATTGTGTTTCAAATTGTATTTTGATATTAATTAAAATATCCTTGTATGTTTTAAACCAACATTTTGATATTTAAATTAAAATTTTTATTTTTAAAATTAACATTTTTTTATTAGAATTTTTGAGAAATAATTTTAAAAATCTTTTCTTTTGAATAAAAATCTCTCCGACGAGGATTTTCTGAATTAATTTAAAAATGTAATCGCTAATTCGTTCATCAGGATGTACCGAGTTTTTATTCAGTTCTATTTTCGGATGAAGGTTTGGTTCATTGAAATTTTAATCAGCTTAAAACATTCCATTCGTTCTTTTAGAGTGAAAGCTGTGAAATAAAATAAATTATTATTAAACACGGAAGAATAATTTTTTTTAAAAAAATGTCAGTTATCGAATTAGAAAAAATGAGAATTTAAATTTATTTGTAAAGAAAATATTAATATTAAAAATTATTATTGTAATTATCAATTGTTTTATTATATAAATTAATAGAAAATATTTTTTTTCGTTACAGAATGGCCCTGAAAGGATCTCGTCGTGACTGCAAACACAGAAGAGAAAATGGAGCAAATGGCTTAGGAATTTTGCCCTCAGATTATATCGACAGAGGCGATGGTCTTCTCATTGGTCTTGATTCATTTACCGGTGTAAATCGATCTCTTTTGCTTCCCAAAAGCTCTCCTGTAAGTTACAAAAAATCATTGAAAATAGAATCAAAATTTTTTTTTTATTTCTGGGCTGTCACAGGTCAGAGAAAAGCACGAAATAGTCAGGAAATTTATGTCAAAAGTGCGGGAAAATTATAAAAAAGCTAGAGAGATTGAAAAATTTTATTTTTCTGAAATAAACTAAATATAAAAATTTGCTAAATAGGTTTTTGAGAGTCACTATTTGAACATTTTTAAAGAGAAGCAAAAATTGAAAACTGAAAATTAACAATTTTACACAATTTTATTTTAAATATTCGAAAAAATGTGATTAAAAATTTAAAAGCTTCAGGGTAAAAGGAAACAAATTAGAAATGAGGGACATTGAAAAATGTAAAAAAAACATTTATGGCAACTGTATTTTTAATTTTTATCATTTTACAAAAGATTTTTCTTAGTTTTTATATTTAAACATTTTTTAATTCATATTCTTTTCGTCGAGTTTCTTTTGTATTTCCATAATTTTTTATAAAATGTATAAATCTTATCTTTCTGTTTTTTTAAATAGATCTGTCAAAATTTGTCCATTTTTTCACCTTTTTTTATTTTTTTCTGAAATTTGTTTATTCTTTCATAAAATTTCTAGTGTTTCTTGATTTTCTTTTATCTTTTATTTCCTGGGATTTGTTTTGAAATTTATCTAATATTTTACAATAATTTCAATATTTTACGATTTTTTCGATAATTTTTAAAATGCAGTGAATCAATTTCAAGGTACTGACAACATTTTTTCAAAAAAGTAAGATATTGTAACAAATGAATTAAATAGTTTCAAAAAGTGGGATAAACGTTGAAAACTATGTTCATTAAATAAAACATAATGAAAAATATTTTAAAATGGTGAAAATCCTATTAAAAAAATCTAATAAATTATGAGCAAAATAAGAGAATTTTTGTGTATAAGTAATTTTATTTTATATTTTTTTAACAATTTTTTTCTATTTTTACAATTTTATCATTTTTCAATTTTTTTCTTTTGTAGGTTTTTTACTATTCTTATTTTATTTTTCCATTTGGTTATTTTTTTGCTTTTTCCTGATTTTATGATTTTTACATTAATACACAATGTTTTTTATCCTTTTTATAATTCTCTTTTTTTCATACTTTAATAGATTTATTTAAAAGGATTTTTACCATTTTAAATCATTTTTTCATTATATTTAATTCAATGATCCTAATTTTAAACATTTATCCCTTTTTTTAAACTTTTTTCTTTGTTTCTTATAATTTATTATTTTTTTAAAAAAATTTATTCAGTACCTAGAAATTTATTCACTTCATTTTTTAAACATTTACTTCCTTTTTTGTAAATTTTCTTATTTATTTTCATACATTTTGAAAGAAAATGTTACTGAAAATATTTTTTTTCTCTTTTTTAAATTAGATCTGTAAGAAATTCTCCAATTTTTTACATCTTCTTTTTATTTTTTCAAAAATTTTTATTTTCTTTCATAAAGGTTCCAGTTTTTCTTCATTTTTAAAAACTTTCAGTTACTCTGATTTTTTCCTAAATATTTCTAATTCTTAAAAGTTTTTCCGTTCTTTTAAAATTGTTTTTGTACATTATTTTTTTTTCAATATCTTTATTTTTGGATTAATTTTTTAAAACTTTAACACATTCTTTAAAATTTCCTTAATTTATAATTAATTTTCTTATTTTTTTTACATAATTTTGAAAAAATGTTTTGATAAATCTTTTCCTTTCATTTGGTTTTGTTTAAAATCTACAGGAATTTCTCCAATTCGAATTCTAATTTGATTTTTTTGTAATTTTCGTTATTGAACTTTTTTTTTAAATTTGTCGAATGTAAATTTTGTCGAATGTTTTAAAATTAATAAATTTTTTTCAATTGATTTTATATAAAATTTTGAAAGTTTCTCCTTTTTTAAATAATTTTTTCAAACTTTTCGATTTAAAAAAAAATCTTTTTTTAGGCCTTTTTTTTCTTTTTACAATTTTTTTTATATTATGTTTCCATTTTCTTATTTTTTCCTTATTTTTCTTATTTTTATCATCTTTTAAAATTTTTTTCATTATATTTAATTTAATGATCTCAAATTTTTATGCTTATTTCTTTTTCATAAAATTTTTCTTCTTTAATTCATAATTTTTTCAAAAATTTTATTCAGCTTTTTGTATTTTTTCCCTAATATTTCCGCGAATTTTGTTGCTTTTCTTAGTTTTCTCCTTTTCTCTCACAATTTTAAAAAAATGTTTCAGTAAATCTTTTTCTTTTTAAAATATAATTTCTTTTCTTTTTTAATTTCAATATTTTCTTTCTTAGATTAATACACATTTTTTAAAATTTTTCTCTTTTTTTTATGATTATGGAGGAAAGCTTTTAATTTGTTTTTTAATTATCTTATTTATTAAAGTTGCGCTAATATTTCCTACATTTTCTTTCATTTGTAAAAAAATTTCTTCTATTTATTATTTTCGCAAAAATTTCTTTATTAAGAATTCTCTCATTTTTTCCAAGCTTTATATTGATCTTTTTTCAATTTCTCATTTTACTTGTCTGTTTTTTTTTTCAGTTTGTAACTGTTATAATTTTTGTTTTCTTATTTATTTATATTTTTATTTATATTTTTTTTATATTTATATTTTTAAAAAGATTTTTATCCAAATTTTACTTAATAAAATTAATATCCAAAGCATAAAACAAAAGCTCTAAACTTGTTTCCAAATATTGCCATTAAAATTTGAGTTGAATTTTAATTTACTTGAGATAATGAAATTTCCAAATGTCGCACTTATGATATTTTCATAATTCCAAATTTCGAAACTGAAAGTTAACGTACTTTTGAACAAATTCTCGTGAGAAACTTGCACCTCAACACATTATCAGTAAAATGTTCTTGCACTTTATTGCACCCTAATGTAATATCAGAAACTTGACTCTGTTATCTAAAACAAACAGTTAAATTGCTTTCCATTATCGTGTTGTGCACAACAAATGTTTGGAGAATAACAGTCTTGAATTATGCATTTACCTAATCATTTTATCACTTCTAAGTTAGTAAAATTAGTAACTCCTCGTTAAATCAACTCGGAAAAATTTTCTTTCTTTTTCCCTACGAAATAGATTATTCGCTGCAGGTTTTAATTAAAAGTTTCACTTTTATTTTTCTCTGGACAGCTTTTAAAATGAAACTTTCATTTCTTTATATCTCGGCAACAATTTCGAAGACAATAAAGCTTACTTTTATGGATTTAATTCTGATGGAGGAATCTCTATCTAAATTAAATCTAATTTATGTTTTAATTTGCATAATAATTATTTTTACGAATTGCCGGAAGATAAACTACTTTAATTAAAATTTGTTTGAATAAAACAAAAACTTTGTTTTCAATTTTAGTTTAAGGTGCAAAAAAATTGTAATTAATTTAATTTAATTGGTAAAATAATAATGAAACGGAAATTTGAGTGACGCTCTTTGGAGCATGGATTTTGATTTTATTATTTATAGATATGGGAATGTTTAATTCACCGAAACTGAAAGCTATTTCTCAAGGTCGGCGAACATTCGTCATTCGGCTACGGAAGAGATAAAACTATTTCCTGCGAGTCTCTACCTTCACGAATTCTCGACTATACAATTCAACTGCACGAGATTGGCGTGATAAGAATTCTTGCATAATTCACTCTGCAATAGGCGCTATACTACTGGCTTCTATGTACCCTCAAGTCTCCCGGAAATTGTCTTAGAAGTAGTTTATAACGCACGGATAAGCTAACCAAGACCTACGTTAAAATAAAGATCGATCCGAGCAAATTATACGATCTATAGAATTTTACACGAGGCGTAAAAACGCTTGTTGAATTTAGAATAATCCATTTTTTTAAGACGGAGAAAGGGAACTAAGAAGTTAAAATTTTTAGATTATGTTTGTTATTTTTGGAAAGAAAATACGGAAAATACACAGAGAAGATGAATTCTCAATATAAACCATTCATGTTTTAGTTTTATGAAAATTTACTATTTAATCAATTTCCGAACATTTAGATTTAGATTTAGATTTATTCAAAATTCATTTATTCAAATTTATTCAAATTCATTTAAGATAATTTTTTTGCAATTTCTAGATTTTAAACAAAATTTGAGAATTTTTTGAATCTAGAATTTTTAGAACATTTAAGACTCTAGAATAAAGTTTAGAATATTTTAAATTTTAAAATAAAATTTAAAAGATTTTAGATCCTAGATAAAATCCCGGAATTTTTTAAGTCTGGATTAAATTTCACAATTTTTAGACCCTTAAATTTCCGAACATTTAAGATTCTGAAATAAATTTTAAAATGTTTTAGATTTTAAAATTTCGAAATTTTTTAATTCTGTTATTCAGAATTAATTATTATTATTTTATTATATCAGAATTGTTTAGATTTTAAAATATGTTAATTCCAGAACATTTTACATTTAATTTGGCTTAGATTATCTAGAATCTAACAAATCAGGAATTCTAAGCAGAATTAAAAAATGTTTGCAATTTTTAGATTAAAGTTGAAATTCCGGATTTTTTAAATTCTATAGATAAAATTCCAAAATTTTATAGACTCTAAAATTTCCGAACATTTAAGATTGTAGAAAAAATTTTAGAATGTTGTAGATTTTAAAATAAAATTTAGAACAATTTCGATCTTGGATAAAATCCGGGAATTTTTTATTTCTGTTATTCAGAATTAATTAATTTGCTTAGATTGTCTAGCATCTAACAAATCAGGAATTATAAACAGAATTAAAAAAATAATTATTTTTTGATTAAAGTTGAAATTTCGAATTTTTTAAATTCTGGATAAAATTCCAGAGTTTTCTTAGAATTTTAGAACATTTAAGATCCTATAATAAGTTTTAGAATGTTCTAGATTTTAAAATAAAATTTAGTACATTTAAGATTCTAAATATTAAATTCTAAATTCTGGATAAAGTTTCAGGCTTTTTAGACTCTAAAATTTTTAAAACATATATAGAATTATAAAATAAATTTTCAAATACTAAAGATTCTAGAATAAATTTTAGAATGTCTTAGATTTTAAAATTTCAGTATTTTTTAGTCTCTAAAATTTTAGAACATTTCGGATTACCTATAGGATAAATTTCCGAACCTTTAACAGTTGAAAAATAAACATTAGAATGTTTTAGATCCTAGATAAAATTCTGATATTTTGTTATATCAGAATTTTTTAGATTCTTAAATCCTATTTTAATTCCAGAACATTTTATATTTAATTTTGCTTAGATTTTCTAGAATCTAAAAACTCAGGAATTCTAACCAGAATTTAAAAATTATTGCAATTTTGATATTGAAGTTGAATACTCTAAATTTTAAAATAAAATTTTAAAGATTTTAGACCCTTGATAAAATCCCGGAATTTTTTAAGTCTGGATTAAATTTCACAATTTTTAGACCCTTAAATTTCCGAACATTTAAGATTCTGAAATAAATTTTAGAATAGTAACGTTCCACTCTCAATTAAATTTTAAAATGTTTTAGATTTTAAAATTTCGAAATTTTTTAATTCTGTTATTCAGAATTAATTATTATTATTTTATTATATCAGAATTGTTTAGATTTTAAAATATGTTAATTCTAGAAGATTTTACATTTAATTTAGCTTAGATTATCTAGAATCTAATAAATCAGGAATTCTAAGCAGAATTAAAAAATGTTTGCAATTTTTAGATTAAAGTTGAAATTCCGGATTTTTTAAATTCTATACATAAAATTCCAAAATTTTATAGACTCTAAAATTTCCGAACGTTTAAGACTCTACAATAAATTTTAGAATGTTTTAGGTTTTAAAATAAAATTTAGAACAATTTCGATCTTGGATAAAATCCGGGAATTTTTTAATTCTGTTATTAAGAATTAATTAATTTGATTGTCTAGCATCTAACAAATCAGGAATTATAAACAGAATTAAAAAAAAAATTATTTTTTGAATAAAGTTGAAATTTTGATTTTCTTAAATTCTGGATAAAATTCCAGAGTTTTCTTAGAATTTTAGAACATTTAAGATCCTATAATAAGTTTTAGAATGTTCTAGATTTTAAAATAAAATTTAGTACATTTTAGATTCTATATAAAATCACGGAATTTTTAAATTCTGGATAAAGTTTCAGGACTTTTAGACTCTAAAATTTTTAAAACATATAGAATTATAAAATAAATTTTCAAAAAACTAAAGATTCTAGAATAAATTTTAGAATTTCTTAGATTTTAAAATTTTAGTATTTTTTAGACTCTAAAATTTTAGAACAAAAATTTTCGAACCTTTAACATTTGAAAAATAAACATTAGAATGTTTTAGATTCTAAAATAAAATTTTGAATATTTTAGATCCTAGATAAAATTCTGATATTTTATTATATCAGAATTTTTTAGATTCTTAAATCCTATTTTAATTCCAGAACATTTTATATTTAATTTTGCTTAGATTTTCTAGAATCTAAAAACTCTGGAATTCTAACCAGAATTTAAAAATTATTGCAATTTTAATATTGAAGCTGAAATCCCGGATTTTTTAAATTCTATAGATAAAGTTTCAAAATTTTTTAGATTTTCAAATTTTCGAACATTTAAGATTCCAGAATAAATTTTCGATTGTTCTAGATTTTAAAATAAAATTAAGAATATTTTAAATCCTAGATAAAATCTCGGAATTTTTTTATATTTGATCAAATTTCAGAATTTTTAGTCTCTAATATTTTAGAAAATTTAGGATTATAGAATAAATTTTCGAACATTTAAAATTCCAGAATAAATTTTAGAATGTTTCAGACTTTAAAATCAAAGTTAGAACATTTTAGATCCTAGAGAAAATTTCAAAATTTATTATTTCTGTTATTCAGAATTAATTATTATTATATTATTTTATTATATCAGAATTTTTTAGATTGTAAAATATATTAATTCTAGAACATTTTACTTTTTATCTTGCTTAGGTTATCTAAAATCTAAAAACTCAGGAATTATAACCTGAATTTTAAAATTTTTGCATTTTTTAGACTCTTAAGTTTTAGAACATTTAAGATTATAGAATGAATTTCCAAACATTTAAGATTGTAGAAAAAAGTTTAGAATGTTTTAGATTTTAAAATAAAATTTAGAACATTTTCAATCCTAGATAAAATCCCGTAATTTTTTTATTCTGAATAAAAATTTAGAATTATTAGTCTCTAAAATTTTAGAACATTTAAGATTATAGAATAAATTTCCGAACATTTAAGTCTGTAGAATAAATTTTGGAACACTTTAAAGTTTTTAAAAAATTTCATAATATTTTACATACACATTCCTTTTTTTTTTTTTTTTTTTGAATTTCTAGATTTCATTATTAAAATTCCAGAATTTATTAACTCCAGCATTTTCAGAACATTTAAGACTCTAGAATAAATTTAAGAACATTTTAGGTTTCTTTTAAAATTAGAAGATTCTAACATAAATTTCGGAATGTTTTAAATTTTAAGAGAAATTTCAAAATATTTTATAGATAGATAAAATTCGGAAATTTAAAATTTTTTTCTGTTATTCAGAATTAATTCTGATATTTTATTATATCAAATTTTTTTAAACTCTAAAATATGTTAATTCTAGAACATTTTACATTTAATTTTTCTTAGATTATCTAAAATCTAACATCTCAGAAATTATATCCAGAAATAAAAATTTTTAGATTGAAGTTGAATTTCGGATTTTTTAAATTTTAGATAAAATCCCAGAATTTTTTCGATTCTAGAATAAAAACAAGAAAAACTTTTGTCTTTTTATTAAATTCCAGAACATTTTAGATTTTCTAGAATTTAAAAACTCGGGAATTTTACAAATTCCGAAAATAAATGTAAGAATAAAAAGAAAACTATTCACGAAAACCTGAAAATACCAGGAAACTGTTTTTTATGTCTGGAATTTTTTGGAGAACTTACTTTTGAAAACTGTTTTCAATTTTCGCAAAATAATTCAACATCTCAGAAATTTTTCAATTCTAGAATAATTAAAAAAAAATTTTTTTGATTTTTTATAATAAATTCCAAAATGTTACAGATTTTTTTAAAATTGTCAGATTCTAGATGAAAATTTTTACAATTTTTTATATTCTAGAAAAATTTGGATTTTCATTATTCTAGAAAATTATTCTAGAAATTTTTTAGATTTTAAAATATTTTAATTCCAGAACATTTAGAATATTTGTTTTTAGAATATCTAGAATCTAAAATATTCTGAGATTAATACTATAATCTAATAAATCCAAATAGATAAATCTAACATATTCTAGAATTTGTTCTAGAATCTTAATTTTGAAAATCCCTAATCTTTATTTTTCAAACTGTGAAAAAAATTGTAATGTTCAGAAAAATCTAAAAACATCTGGAAATTTTTTTTCAGAATAAATTTCATAATTTTTCTTAAAGAAGACCAAATTTCCCAATTGTTGTGTCTTTTAGCATCTAATTTAAATTCAAATCTTGTCAGTTTCGATTTTATTTTCTACCTTTTATATCTTTTATCATCGATTTCAATTTTATTCACTTTCTTTTTCAATTTTAGTCTTCACTGACGATCTAAATTTCAGCCATTGTCAATTTCAATTTTGTCTTTCGTTGTCAATTCTAATTTTATTCCTCGTCAATTTCAATTTTATTCATTGTCAATTTCAATTTTATCTTTCCTTATCGATTTTAATATTTTTCGACGTTTTTTCGTGACTTTTCTTATAAATTCTAATCTATATTCAGTGTCAATTTCAATTTTAACTTTCATTATAAAATTTTATTTCAGTTTTTTGTTTCATCAACTTCAATTTTATCTTGTGCCATTGATTTTAATTTTATCATTTGCTACTAAGTAATGTTCATTTCATTTTTTGTCAAATCGCAAGTGAAGTAATTTGAAATTGAGGTAAATTTTAATCAATTAGCAAAACCTCTTTTGTCAATTTTAATTTTTGTCGAGCAAATTTTGATGGAAATTTTTTTTAAAAAATATTTTTAGGAGCAGAATTTAAGACTGAAATCTCATAAGCGTGAAATGTGATTTTAGAAGCTTTAATTCACGACCATTAGCTTTATGTAGAAAATTCCCATGAAAGTTATTTTTATTGATAAATAGCGAGGATTCTCAGCAAAATGATAAAAGCTGTTTTTCGTTCATAAAAGTATTGTTAAATTTTTCAATTTTACTCCATTATCTCCAAATTCTCGGTTCTTTATTAATTCCACTTCATATTTTATTTCTGAATAAATTTTAATATACCATTCTGTATTCAATTGATAATGTATCACATTCTATTAAATTGTCCATTGGATTTTAATTTAATTTCTTCTTTAATTTCTGTTTATAATTGCATATTTAATCCAAATTTCCATCGATGCAAAATTCTGTTCATTCGAATTCATAGTATTAATTAATAAACATTTCAATTGATAATAATATATAATTATAATTTTGATCAAGATAAATTTTAGTTAATCGAAATTTGAACAGATCTTAACTTTGATTAGCCTAAACTTTCGCATGAGATTCAGATTTCAATTAATTCTGAACATTTCCAAAACTGTCAGGACTTTCAGAACAAGTAGACATCCCGAATTAATCTTTAATTGAATACAAATTTAAATTACATTTAAATTAATATTTTTATAATTATTACTCTTGGAAAATTGTAAAGAGAATGTTAAAGAAGGTGGAAATATTAAAAAAATTGGTTTTTGTTTAGAGAAAAAAAATTTTTTAGTTTGAATTGATTAAAAATTCCATCGATCTGAATTTCAATCTTATTCAAATTTCAATTCTATTAACATCTCAATCGATTTAAATTTCAAAAAATCCAGATTTAAATTTTAATTTATCATATTGTAGATCTATTTAAATTTAAATTAAAATTGTTAAAGTTTAAACTTGATCGAAACTTTAATTTTTCGAATTTTCAATTTATATATTTCAAATTCTAACTCTATTTATATGTATATTATTTTTTTAAATTTTTTTTCACTATTTTAAATTTCTCTTATATTTTTTTCAATTCTAAGGTTAAAATATATTTAATCTATCTCAAAAACCTAAATATAAAAATAGATTAGAAAAAATATGTCAAAAAATGAAAAATGTTAATTTTCGCATTTTTCGAAAAAATGTCATGTCTCCCGTTCATATGAATATTTTTTAATCTAATAAGGCTAAGATTTTAAGTTAAGCTAATACTTAAAAATCTGCAAAATTTGACTTTAATCGGTCAAGCCCTTTCTGAGTTACAGTGGAACAAAATATTGAAGACAGACAGACAGACAGACAGACAAAACTTTTTTATTGACATTTTTGGAATCCTTGTTGTTCAAAATGTCGATATATGACAAAAAATTTAAATTAGGAGCAATGTACAGACAAAAGTCTGATTTTATTAATATAAATTAAATTTAATTTTAATTTTAATTCAATTCTCAATTTTTTTTAAAATTTAGTAATTCAATTTTTCAGTTTTTAACGTTTTCTTCTACATTCAATAATTCTCGGGTTTTATCAATAACTTTTTCAATTTTTAATTATATTCTTCTAATTTCAATTATATTCTTCAATTTTCAATTATTTGTACGTTTTTCAACTAACTCTTCAATAGTAAAAATTCTCGGCTTTTTCAATTAATTTTTTCAATCTTAAAAATTGTTTTAAATTTTCGTTTCAACAATTTTCTTAAATTTTCTTCTTTCTTCAATTTTCTACAACTATTTTCTTCAATTACTCATTATTCTCTATGAATTGTAATTTCATTTTTAAGTTTTTAATTATTTTCTTTAATAATAAAAAATTCTAGACTTATATCAATTTATGTACATCAATAAATTTCTTTTATTTTAGATATAGTTATTATATTCTACAAATTTTAATTCCATTCTTCAATTCCATTTTTCAAATTTATATTATTTTCTACAATCTTCAATTACTTTTTTCCAATTTTCAATCAATTCTTCAATATTCAATAATTATCTGATTTAAAAGTTTTTTTTTTTATAATAATAAAAATTGTTTTAAATTATCAATTCAATTGTTCAATTTTATAACTATTTTTTTAAATTCTTAATTATTTTTTTCTAATTTTCTAATCAATTCTACAGTTTTTTAATATTTTCTTCTGTATTTAATAATTATGTGTTTTTTAAATTACTTTTTAACATGTTTTATTATATTTTTTAAATTTTAATTACATTCTTCAATTGTCAATTATTTTCATCAATTTCAATTTTTTTTCCTTTTTCAATTCAGTTGTTCAATTTACAATTATCCCTATAATTTTCCTAAATTTTCAATAATTTTTTGAACTATTTTTTCCAATTGTTTATTATTCTAGCAATTTTGTGAATTTTGTTTTCAATTGGCAATTATTTTCGTCATTTTTCAGATATTTTCTTTCATTTTTCAATTGTTCTCTTATTTTTCAATTATTTCTTTCAATTATTTCCTCCAATTTTTTCAATTTTTATTTATTTTCTTAAAATTTTAGAATTATTCTTTTATTTTATTTTTTTTATTTTTCTTTCTTATCGATTATTTTTGCCAGTTTGCGATTTTTTTTTTCTCAATTATTTTTGTCATTTTGAAATGTTTTTTTAATTATTTTTCTAAAATTGTAAATTACTTTCTTCAATTTTTAATTATTTTCTTTAATTTTCAATTATTTTCTTCAATTTCAGTTTTTTTCTACTTTCAATCCAGTTGTTCAATTTACAATTATTTTCAACAATTATTCCTATAATTTTTTTAATTTTTCTTTTTGCAATTATTTTCTTGAAATTTAATTTTTATTGTTTTATTTTAAATTTTTTTTTAAGTTATGTATTAGTCTTGCCATTTTTCGAATTTTGTTTTAAATTGTCAATTATTTTCGCCTTTGTTTTTGTAATTTTTTTCAATTATTAATTATTTCAAATTTCAATTTAATTTTAAAATTTTTAATTTATTTCTTCATTCTTTTATTACCTTCTTCAATTTTCAATTATCTTCTTCAATTTCAATTATTTTCTTTGATTTTTCAATCCAGTCTTTAAATTTTTAATTATTAACCACAGTTATTCTTATAATTTTCTCAATTTTAAAATTATTTTGTTTAATTTTTAAATTTATTTTTGTCAATTGTGTAATTTTCTATCCATTTTTCGAATTTAATTTACAAATTGTCAATTTTCTTTTATTTTGCTAATTTTTTAAATTTTAACTCCAATAATTTTTTTATTAATTAAAAATTCTTTCCACTTATTTACATAATTTTTCCTTTAATGAATAAATGAAACCACTATAAACGCCAAAAACGAGATGTTTATTAATGCAAAAAATACTCGAAATTAAAATTCATGAATGTAAAAATATTTTCTACTCCCTCCAGTGTTAGTATTTAAAAAATAACGAAAAAACCATAAAATTTATCAGAATAATTATTTATTATTTAGAATTAATTAGTTTTAATTTAAATCTGAATAAAAATATAAATTGAGCTGATTTTGAATTTTTGTTTGTTTTAGCCGGATCCAAAGTGGGAATTTCCAAGATCTCGATTAACGATAGAGCAGGTGCTGGGCGA
Source organism: Ganaspis brasiliensis (assembly GCA_037103525.1). Classification (NCBI taxonomy): domain Eukaryota; kingdom Metazoa; phylum Arthropoda; class Insecta; order Hymenoptera; family Figitidae; genus Ganaspis; species Ganaspis brasiliensis. The sequence continues at coordinate 1,720,010 of JAZKLR010000087.1, forward strand.
GGGTGAATTTGGAAGAGTTTTGCGAGCTAAAGCTCTGGATATCGGCGGTTGGACGGGATTAACAACCGTGGCAGTGAAAACCCTCAAGGAAGATGCCTGTGCCTCCGAATTGGCAGATTTACTCTCGGAGTATCAGCTCCTGAAGGAAGCCCAGCATCCGAACGTTATTCGCCTCCTGGGAGCTTGTACTTCTCCCGATGGTCCTGTTTATCTCATCATCGAATTTGCAGAGTTTGGCTCACTGAGGTGAAGACAATCGCTTGTTGATGCGAAATCAATGATTCACCTGACCTGAAAATGCAAATACCAGACCATCAGATTCATTCGTCTGAAAATCATTTTGCCTCTTTCTCCCGATATTAAATCTACATTTTTACCAAATAGTTTTTTACTATTTTTACCATTATCTCAATAAGTTGTATATAATTTCACTTTCGTATATTCCCTCAAATTTGAGTACGAAATTATTTTTGAAAACATTTTTATTTTGTCAAAAGTTGCATCAAATTAGTTAAAATTAAATTAATTCTGCATTTTATTATTCTTAAGAAATTGCAGGGAGTTTGGCGATCCGGGAATTAATAATTCCCGAATAATATAATAATATAATAATAATGAATAATAATTAATAATTCATCATGAAAAAAGTGGGAAACTTAAAAAAGATCCGGGAATTTTTAGATAAATTGTGACAATTTTAAATTTGTATTCGTGGAATAATTTTGAAAATTGAATTTAAAATGGTCAAGATACGATCTAAAAATCTTGGCAGAAAGTAAAAAACAAAATTAGTTTTAAAAACATTTTTTTTGTCAATAGTTGCACCAAATAATTTAAAAATTAAATTAATTCTGGTTTTATTATTCTTAAGTAATTGCAGGATTTTTAGGGATCCGGGAATTTTATACATCATGAAAAAACCGGGTAATTGTAAAAAAATCAGAGAATTTTTAACAAATTCCGATAATTCGTAGATAAATCGTGACAATTTAAATTTTTTATTCTGGAATAATTTTGAAAATTGAAATTGAAATGGTCATAATACGATCTAAAATCTTGGGCAGAAAGAAATAAAAAATAATATTGATTTTTTTAATAATTCCAAGTCATTCTAATTTCAATAAATTCCAAGCGCCAATTAAATCAAACTTTAATTTATTTGAACTTTTAAATTTCATGTAATTTCAATTTCAATAATAAAAATTAAGGAGATTGTCTCCATTGACATAACCTTAAACTAGAATTTGATTTTAACGACAAATAAAAATATTATTAAAATTTATTTCACCAAATTTTAAAAGATCCAGTAGCACATTTTTTTGAAAAAATTAGGATGTGCCAAAATTTGTTATAAAATAATAATTATTGAAAATTTTGTATTTTTTCTTTAAATCTATTGTAATTTTCGTCCTATTTTGACAAATAATAGCTTATTTTCTTTTTTGAAATATTCTCTACAATTTTATTTGTGGATTTTGTTAAATAATAATAATAAAAATAATAATAATTATTCAAAAGTTATTAAACAAATGCGAAATTGAATTTTTATATATTTTTTTAACAAAATATTATTTAACAAAAATCCTAGAATTGAAATTATAGAGAATGTGTCAATGAGAAAAATAAGCTATTATTTTCCAAAATTGAATAAAAATTACAAATGTTGACTGGATTTAATAAAAAAAACACACAAAATATTAATTTATTATTATATGAAAAAAATGTGGCTTAACCAAATTTTTACTGGAAAATGTGTAATTGGATCTTTCAAAAATTGATTAAATTAATTTTAATAATATTTTTGTTTGGTGTGAAAATAACTTTTTAGTTTGAGGTTATGTCAATGGACAGAATCCCCTTAACTCTTTTACTTTTTATTTTGTCTTATAAATATTTCTAATTTTTTCTAATTTTGTCCTTTATAATTTTTTTTTGTTTTATATATTTTCTTTAATTTTTTGCTATTTCAGATTTAAAACCTTTAATAAAATTTATTCTTTTCATACTTTGGTGAGTTATAGAATTTTTTCTAGTTTTTTTTTTTTTTTAAGATTTACTCCTTTTTTTACGTAAATTTATTTAATTTTCTTTACATTTTGTTTCTAGATTTTATGATTTAAAAAATACAGATTTATTGTTAGAATCATTTTATAAAAATATATATCTGACGTTTTAAACAAATTTGTTGTTCTATTTACTTATTTTTGAATTATTTTTAAATTTCCTTCATGTTGGGAATAATTTATTAAAAACTTTTAATTTTAAAGAAATTTGTTTTATTGTTTTTCTAGACTCTTAACTTGTTTTTTCCAAAATTTTCTTATTTATTCTTACTGTTTTTTATTTTTGGTATTTATTTTCCACAATTTTTATATTTTTATCAAATTTTTGTTTAAAGAATTTTTTCATTTTTCAAAATATTGCTTTATGTTTTTTTGTTTGATATTCTTAGTTTTTCTCATTCCATAAAACTTTTTGACTTGGCTTTAAATTTCTTAAATTTTCCTTCAATTCGTTCTTTCATAATTTTTCAATCTCTTTTCAAATTTTCTAGTTTTTTTCAAAATACATATTTATTTTCTTCATATTTTTCTGTATTTTTTTATAATTTATTAATTTTTATAATTTTTAAAGACTCTTCTGCCTTTTTTTCTATTTTATGCGAATTTGATCTAATAATAAATATCTCATTTTAGCATGCATTTTCTAATTCTTAAATATTTTTCCTTTTCTTAAAAATGTTCAATTTTAATTCATTTTATTTTTCATGTATAAAAAACTTGTTCAAAATGTTTTTTCCTTAATTTTTAAATCATTTTTTTGAATCTTTTTTCTATTTAGAAAATTGTTAACGTTTTTTTATCGATTTTTTAATTTATTTTCTTATTATCTCTTTTTGAAAAGAAATATCTGAAAATATTTTAGTTTTTCGAAAAAAATTTCTTTTAATTCTTTTGTAGTTACAATTTTTGATTCTTAAAACTTTACTATTTTTTATAAATTATTGCGCTGTGTCTTGATTAGAAAATTAATTTAAGCATTTTTTCTTCAAGTTTCTAATATTTTAAAACATTATTACCATATTTCTGAATGTTCCGACAACTTTCTTAATTTTTTCATTTTTAAAAATATTTATTTATTATATGTAGGTTTTTCAATTATCTTTTTATATTTTCTTTTTGTTTTTAATTTTCCCATTGCAAATCAGATTATTCTAAACTTTTGAGAATTTTTGCATTAGAACAATGTTTTTAATAGTTTTTTTTTGCAATTTTATCATCTTTTAATAATTTATCAAATTTTTTTAAGGTTTTCATTTTTCATTGTTCATTAAATATATCCACTTTTTTTATTTATTCCTTATTGTTTACTTTTTCTATAATTTCTTTATTTTTTCGTTGATTTTGTATTTTTCTCGTAGTATTCCTGAAAATTTTAAAAATTTTATCTGAAGACTCGAATAAAATAACGAGCTATTGGAGGTTTTTTTTCGATAATAAATGTAAATATTGTTTTCGTTCTGGATATAACTTTTCGTATATTGAAAGTTGAAATTATTTAAATTTGTATTTTAACGTAAATGGAGTGATTGAAGGGAACTACCACTTTCTATGCAAATTCATGGGAGACAGTATTTCCTTGGGAGTCTATTTGGGGAATGTGGCTGTTATTGCGAATACGGAAATAGTTAGATGAATTCCACATCAATAGCACGCATACCAACAGAACAATAACCGACCAGTCTTGCTCCAAATTTTAAGTAATTAAATTTTTTGAGTTCACTGTCTCCTTGATTAAAGAATTCTCACGTGACTAAAATAATTCAAGAGCGTAGAAAATAACAAAGTCTGAATTTTAAAACCAATTATCCTTTATAAAGTTATTTATATTATTTAAAATAAAAATTGTACGGAAATATGAAAATAATTTTTTAATATTGTGAATAAAAAGTGATTTTTATTTTTAGGAATTATTTGAGACGGAGTCGTCATTTGGAGTCGGAAGGAAGAGTTCCCTGTTCAACGACTTTGCTTTCGTCATCTCCAAATAACATAATTCAAGAATTCCAAACGGACCCCCCTTCAAATTATACTATTACACCTCGAGATATTTTGTCCTTTGCTTGGCAAATCAGCAAAGGAATGGCGTATCTTGCCGATATTAAGGTAAAAATACTTTTTATAAAAGTTGTTTTCTGCCAAAATTATACATTAAAAAGAATTTTGTGATCTTGAGAAGAAATTAAAGTAAATTAAAATTAATAAATAAATATAAATAATAAATTAATCCATCTAATCAAAGACGAGAAAAAATTACTATTAATTGAGATTTATTCGTAGGAAGAAACTTTTTTTAATTATAAATTATACTTCCTTGGAGATTTTTATCTTGTTTGAATTAAATGTATGTTTTATATTTTTTCTGAGTTCAGTTTCTCCGAATTTTAAATTTTCTAAATTTCAATCAATCTCGAATTGAATCGATCCAAACTCCAACTTAACCAAATTTTAATTTATTTATTATTTTATTACTATCTCAATGAAATTTCAAAAAATATAAATTTTGATTTTTTGGAACTTTTGTTAATTAGAATTTATAAATTAGAATTTTGTTCGATTTTAAATTCATTAAAATTAAATAATTTTACTAAATTATGTAAATTTCAATTAAATCTAATTTTAAACTCTATCTTAATCGATTGAACTTAAATTTTTTAATCTAACCGATTATTAATTGATTTAAATTAAATTTTTTTCAGTTGGTGCATAGGGATCTTGCAGCGAGAAATGTTTTACTGGCAACTGGAAAAGTTTGCAAAATTTCAGATTTTGGCCTTACTCGTGATGTCTATGAAGATGACGCATATTTAAAACGCAGCAAAGGCCGAGGTATTTTTATAAAATGAATATTTTCATTTTATTTTATTAAGAAACAAAATTAATTTTCAAGTTATTACAATAGTAAAATATTCTAAAAGTCAATTAACTCATATTTTAATTTAGTCAAACATTCAAATTTCAGTTTAAAAAATGTCAACAATCAAAAATTAACTATTTTTCTGTATTAACAATAATTTATTTCTATTTCCAAAAAAATTCTGAAATATTTTACTTTTTTCTCATAATTTCTTATTTTTTCAAAAAATATACACAATATGTTGTATATTTTTATAATTATATCATTTTTTTCTTTTAAAAGATTTCTTTCTACTTTTGCTTTTAGATACTTTTTTTAGTTTTTCTGTTTTACATTTTTTTCTACTTTTCTCTTTTTTATGCAAATGATACAATTCCTACAATTTTGTTCTTATAACATAAAATAAATTTTTCCTTCTCTTGTTTTTTTTCTTTCTTTCTTTCTTTTTATTTTCATATTAAATAAAAACAAATGTTTCAGTAAATCTCTTCATATCTTTAAAAATTCTCTTGATTTTTAAGACTTATTTACTTCCCTCTATTTAAATTCTAACGGTATTTTTAATTTTTTAATTTTTCTTTTTTAATAAAACAATTTTTCCTAAAGTTATTGCCAATGCTAGGATTGATTTCAAAATTTGTTGTTTTCATTCTTGAACGATTTTTTCATCTCTTTTGTAGACTTTTTATTCATCTTTTTTGTAATTTTTGCAATTTTCCATACTTTGTTAGATTACCATAAAATATTTTCTCCATTTTTCAAGTATTTTTATCGGTTTTTATTTATTTGTTCTTAGCTTTTCCTATCTTCTTAAACTTTCTTAAACTTTCTTCTCTTTTATTCAATTTTTCTTCCTTTATAATTTTTTTTATCATTCTACGAACTTTTAATTACTTTTGGAATTTTATCATCATTTTTCTATTTTTTTAGAGATTTTTTCCCTTCTGAATTGTTTAATATTTATATAGTAATTTTTATTTTCTTAAAAACTTTTTTTCAGTATTTTTATCTACATTTTTTTGCAAGGTCTTAATTTTTCCAATTTTTAAAAGAATTTTGTTTTTTTACTGCTCTTAACTTTTATCAGTTTATCAGGATTCTCTTATCTCTTAGAAATTTCTTCCTTTTCTTAAAACTCAATTTTTTCTTATTATCATTTTTTTCAAATTTTCAAACAGTTTATTCCTTTTTTCCCATTAATTTTGAAAATATTGTCTTAATTATTTTTTCCTTTTAATAAATCTTTAACATTTTATCACTGATTTTTTTTTAATGTGTAAATATAATAATTTTTTGAAAGAATTCTTTAGTTGGCGTAAATTTTCTGTCATTGTTTTGTAATTTTTTAAAATTTTCTCTTTTTTTTTAATAATATCCATTAAGTTTGTAGACTGTTTTGTAAAAAGATAATAATCTTTTTACATTTTTTTTTGCTTTTATATTTTCCTAGTCTCTGTTAATATCTTTTTTCTAATTTTCTTATTTTTTCTTTAATATTTCAAATATGTTTTTTGTATTTTTCTCATTTATTCATAATTTGCTTTCTTTTAATTAAAGGTTTTCTGTATTTTTCATTACGCCAAATACTCTAATTTTTTCTTATTCCTTAAAACTTTTAACTCATTTTTAAACATTTTTTTTTACTTTCTGATGTTTTTCGGTTTTTTTTCTTTTTCAAATTATGTTTATATTTTTATTCTAAAATTTCTAAAAATGCAACTGTTCCCGTTTTGTTTCTTTTTTTCTTTTATTTTTAATAAATACCATTTTAAGTTTCCATAATTTTTAAAGCATTTTTATTATTGACTGTTTTTATTGAACACCAATTTTAGTTCCAGTGAAGTGGATGGCACCAGAATCCTTAGCTGATCATGTTTATACGAGTAAATCAGACGTGTGGAGCTTTGGTGTTCTTCTTTGGGAATTAGTCACCCTAGGGGCTTCTCCTTATCCTGGAGTTGACGTTCATAATCTCTACAATCTCCTTAAAGCTGGATATCGTATGGAAAGGCCAGCCAACTGCTCTCCTCAGCTGTAAGATTTTTTTTTCTCTAAAACCGACATTTAAACAGAAATTTTTTCCAGTAGTAATTAAGAACTATTTTGCTTTCTAAAATAGAAAATCTAACTTTTTTCTAATTTTTTTTTAGACTAAAGGTAGTAAATTTAATGTAAAATAAAATGAACTACTAAAAATCGTAATCGGATGAAAGGTAAAGATTTTTGACGTATAGAAACGTTTTAAAGAAATGGGGGAATTTTTTTTCAGAATGTCAAAAATCTTTAATTTTGATCCAATTATGAACTTTAGTTGCTTATTATGTTCTTAATTGAATTTGGCACTTTTTGTCTAAATCAAATTAGATAAAAAGTTAGTTTTTCTATTTTAAAAAACAAAATAATGACTAGAAATATAACCTCCTCTCGAGTAGGTGTCCAATTCGGGTTTAAAATATCTTTATTACTTCTTCTTTAGATACAAATTGATGGTATCCTGCTGGCACGAAGAGCCAGGAATGAGGCCATCTTTTAAGGAATTGACTTTCCACTGGGAACGAATGTTGGAAGACGGAGTTGAATACCTGGATCTTAATCCAAGAACCGTCCATAATCAAGCGTATTTTGCGTCTCTTCACGCTCTGGATAGTCCTACAAGTAAAAATGAGATTTTTATTAATTTTTGGAAATTTTAATTCTCAATTTCTAATTTATAATATTGTCATTTATTATTCAGGGTTGCCACAGGAATTTAATTTTGAATTGATGTTTGCTAGAATTCTTGAAACGTCGAATTTTCATTTCTTCAAAATTGCAAACGGCCAAACAAACATCTGACCTTTTGTGATTTCAGACAAAAATGAAAATTCGGCGTTTTAAAAATTATATAATTGATGGAAATAAAATACATAATAAAAATTCTGTTGAATAAAAATTAGATTAAATTTGAATTCTTTTAAACAAAAAGTAGGTTACAAAGAAATTGAGTGGACTTCTTATTTTGAAATTACATAGTAAAAACAGGTTTAAACGTAATAAGTGTGAAAACTTAATAAAAGAATTGAATAAATTTAAGTTCTGATTATTAGTAAATTGGAACTAATTAATATTGAAAGAGGTAAAATAAAATAAAATAAAAATAAAGCAATACATTGAGAATAGAGAAAATTTAAAAAAGAAGAAATAGTGGAAAATAAAATAAAAAACAGTAAGAATAAAATAAGTAAATGTAAAAAGATGAGTAAAAATTATGTAAAAGAAATGACAAATTCCTTTAAAAATGAAAAAGTTTAGGAAATTATTTATAAAATAAATTGCAAATAACTTAACAAAATAAAATAAACAACATTTTTTAACATCAGACATATTTTTAAAACTATTTTAAAAGCATATATTAATGAAAAACAGGACTGCTATGGATTTAAATCACTTTGATTTCAATTGGGGAATTGTCATTAAAATCAGGATTAAAATAAAAGAAAACTTTACAATTCTCCAAATTTGTGGATAAATCTTTAAAATTACAATTTTAATCTTTATAAAATTTAAAAAATTCTGCTAATAATATCAAAATACCTACGATTTACAAATTTTTGGTATGAAAATAGCAAAAAATTTAATTAAATTTTTATATCCTTAAATCATAATAATTGAAATAAATTCCAAACGTTAATTAACTCGTATTCCAATTTGTTCCAACTTTAAAATTTTAATTAATTCAAATTTAAATACATATTAATTAATGCAAAATAATTAAATAATATTAATTATTTTCCATATTCACAATAATCCTTTTTTTAATTTTTACAACATCTCTAAGAAATTTCACTTTTTTGAAACTGTTTAATTTTTATCTTATAATTTCTTATTTTTACAAAATTTTAAGATTTTTTCTCCTTTTACTTTTGATTTTTTTTTGTGTTTGTCTTTTTATTTTAGGATTTTCTTTAATTTTTTTCTTTTTATGCAAATTATTTAATATTATTTTACACAATTTTGTTATTATAACATTCACTAAACTTTTTATTTCGTTGATTTTCATAATTATTTCCATATTTTTAAAAATAAATACGCTCATTCTTTTGTAAATTTATTCAATTTGTTTTCACATCTTGTCTATTTTTTGCGAGATTTTTCGCAAACTTATTCTTCAATAAAATCTTTATATTTTCTTTTTCTTTTCTAAAAAATTTAAGATTCTAAAATATATTTCAGAATTTATTAAATTCCAGAATTGTTTAAATTTTATTTTTATTTTTAGAATTTTTATAAACAATCTCAATTTGTACATTCTAAAATAAATTTCTGAAAATTGTAGATTCCTAAACTTTTTAGATATCTTTTGAAAATTTTCAGATTCTAAATAAAATTCTGGAATTTATTTCATTCGAGAATAAATTCTAAAACATTTGAAATTCTATAATTAATTTCAAAACATTTTAGTTTTGAAATTTCTAAATTAATTATTTAGAATCTATAAAGAATCAGATATTTTTACTGAAAAAAGAATTTTTAAATTAAAAAAACAAATATAAACCTTTTGGGTATTTATTCTAGAATCTAAAAAAGTTTTAATTCTTATCGAATTTAAAGTTCCCGAATTTTATCTAAGATCTTAAATGTTCTGGAATTTATTATTTCCATAATTTTGTAGAATTTATTTATCAATGTAGACTTTTCTGTGATTTATTTATAATCTCAAAAATTCTAAAAATATTAGAATCTAAACATTCCGGACTCTTATGGAAAATCAATTAATTAAAAGTAAATTTAAATAATTGGGGCATTTGCATTAAAATCACGATTTAACCCCAAAAAAACTTTATAATTTTCCGGGTTGATTAATTTTCCTTGATTTCCTTAGTTATTTCCATATTCTTAAAAGTAAATTTGCTAATTTTTTTGTAAATTTATTCAATTTGTTTTCACATCTTACTCATTTTTTACAAACTTATTCTTTCATAAACTTTTTAGATTTTAAAAGGATTTCTAAATTTCTTTGATGACCTTTTTATTTAACATACATTTTTTTATTTTATTTTTATTAATTCTAATTTTTTAGTACTTTCTTATAAAATTTTTATTTTTTGGACTTCTTAAGAGAAAAAAAAAATATTTCTCCATATTCTTATTATTTTTTTAATTTTCTTGCTTTTTCACAATCTTTTTAGTCTTTCCTTGCATTTTAATTAATTCTTTAATTGTTGTCATCATTTTTCTATTTCTTAGAAACGTTTTTCCTTCTTTTTAATTGTTTAGTTTTTATCTTATATAGTTACGAATTTTTGAAAACATTTATTTCATGCTTCTATCTACATTTTATAAATTTCTCAATTTTCTACTTTTTTGATAGCTTTTATTCATTTATTTTATCGTATGTAAATTTAATCTTGTACTAAATATTCTCATTTGAACATCGTTCTTCTATTTCAGAAAATTTCTTTTCTTTTAAATTTTTTTTTAATTTTTTAAAATTTTATTCATTCTTTATTTTATTCAATTTGTCGAATAATTCTCTAACGTTTCTAATTTGTAATTTTTTGTTCTCTTTAGTAATATATAATTGAATGTTTTGTTAATTATCATCTTTTTTATTATTTTAATATTAAAAAAATGTCCGTAAATAGTTTAATTTTTTGAAAAGAATTTCTACTTTTTGATATATTTTTATGTCACTGTTTCATTCTTGTGTTTTTTTCAATGTCTTATTTATATCTTTAAAAATGTTCATGACATGACATTTTTTTAGTTAAAAGAATTTTCTCATTTTTTTAATGGACTGTTTTCTTATCTTTTTAAGTTTTTTTTTTTTTTATAATTTATTATTTTTTCGTTGCTTTTACCTGAGTTCCTTAATTTTGCGATCATATGAATTTAAAGATATTTTCTTGAATTTTTTTAATTTATTCGACATATAATTTATTTGTTTTTTATTTAATATTTTATTCTTTATTATTTCTTATTAATAATTAACAGGAATATTTAGATTTTCTACACAAATTTCAATTTACTTTGATTATTTTTCAATTATTCCCTTAAAATTTCAATTACTTTTGCCATTTTCCAATTATTTTCTTTATATTTTTATTATTTTTGACACTTTAGAATTATTATCTACAAATTTAAATTATTTTCTTCAATTTTTTTCTATTGTCATGAATTTATTAACTTTTTACACCTTTTTCAATTATTTTCTACAAATTTCAATTGCTTTCTTCTTATTTAATTTCGTTTTACCATTTTTTAATTAAATAGAAATCCCTTCAAATTTCAATTATTTTTTCGAACTTCAATCAATTTTGAAATCAATTTTAACGAGGCCTCAATCAATTTTTTCAACTTTCAATTATTTTCCTCAAACTTCTAATATTTTTTTCAATCTTTTAATTATTGTCTATAAATTTTTTATTTTTACTTCAGCTTTAAATTATTCAAATCATTATTCAATTAGTTTCTACATATTTAAATTATTTCGTTAATATCTCAATTATTGTACGCAAAATTTAAATTTTTCACACCAGTCTCAAATTATTTTTTTCAAATTTAAAGTATTTTTGTGATTCTTCAATTATTTTCTTGTAATTTCAATTATTTTCTAAACTATTTAACTTTTATCTTATAATTTTTTTTTCTTTTAGTTTTGATCTGTATTTTTTGTTGTTGTCTTTTAATTTTAGGATTTTCTTTAATTTCCTTCTTTTTATGCAAATAATTTAACTGTCTGTTTTTTGCGAGATTATTTGCAAACTTACTTATTCTTCCATAAAATCTTTAGATGTTCTTTATTTTCCTAAATTTATTGTAGGACTCGTTTTAATTATAATGTTTTAAAAATCTTTTTGGTTTAATTTGCGTAAACTTTTTTATTTTTTTATCTTGATATATACCTACATTTTTTGATTTTATTTTTATTAATTCTAATTTTTTAGTAGATTTTAACCAAATTTTTTGTTTTTTTTTGTTTTTTATACATTTTTTTACAGTTTGTTAGATTAAGGAAAAAAACATTTCCACATTTTCTTCCTATTTATTTAATTTTCTTCATGTTTCACTATTTCTTTAGTCCTTCCTTTCGTTTTAATTAATTCTTTAATTTTTGTCTTCAGTTATCTATTTCTTAGAAACATTTTTCCTTCTTTTTAATTGTTTAGTTTTTATCTTATAATTACGAATTTTTTAAAACATGTATTTCATGCTTCTATATCTACATTTTTTTAAATTTCTCAATTTTTGAAAGCTTTTATTCTTTTATTTTATATTATGTATGTAAATTTAATCTTGAACTAAATATTCTCATTTGAACATCGTTCTTCTATTTCATAGAATTTCTTTACTTTCAAAATTTTTCAAAATTTTATTCATTCTTTTTTTTATTCAATTTGTCAAATAGTTCTCTAATCTTTCTAATTTTAAAATTTTGTTCTCTTTAGTAATATATTTAAAAGTTTTGTTAATTATCATCTTTTTTATTATTTTAATATAAAAAAAATTTCCGTAAATAGTATAATTTTTTGAAAAGAGTCTCTACTTTGTCATGCAAAAAAAAGCTAATATAACTGAAATTATTAAAAGTCTAATACTTTCTTTTTACCCAAAATCTTTTAGATCGTACTCTGAACTATTTTTAATTATTCAATTTTTCAAGTTACTGAAGAATACAAGATTGAAATTAAATTTTTCTGTATATTTACCTATCTACGAATTCCTGAAATTTCTTAAAAATTTTCTAATCTTTATAAATTTACAGTTTTTATCTTGATGTACTAAATTTCCAGTAATAACATTTTTGTGACAAATAGCAAATATTAGAACATTTTCCAAATAGGGGATTTTTAGGGATAATAGAGGAGACACATGGCAACCCTGTTATTTATATTTGTTATATTTTTATTTAATTTTTTATACTGTATAAAAGTTGCCAAGAAAAAAAGTTTATTAAATGATAAATCTTACTGATTAATATTTTTTCAGAATCAAGTGGAGATGGTGTCATTGATGGAAGTTCAATTTTGAGGACACTGGGCTCAAACGCAGTTAATTATCTGAGTAAACCATCTTTTGAGCCAGTGACGAAAAGTGACAAAGTCGACAAATTGCACACTCTTTGGCAAAATCCAATTGCCTCTTTTCCAGAAGAATCCGTAAAGTCTCCTTACGTAAACGATCGACCTGCCAGTATGAACATCAATCACTACGAAAGTCCAATAAAATTTAGAAATTCCAGCGTCACCAGTAACAGCGAAAATGATCTCTCAACTCCAACAAATGAAAGGCCTCAATCTTACATCGATATGCAGGGGAGAAAAGTCATCGATCAAGATCTTCTTCTCTTTAATAATGTCGAAAGCAAATCCGAGCAAGTCAATGTCTGAGAAAATTCAAAAATCGCTTAGCGATTTTCGTTGAAAAATCTGTTGAATACAATTCTCGATTCGCTTCGGGTTCGAAAGGTTGCGAGAAATAATCAGAAAATAATTTTTCTGAAACAGGAAAATTTCGGGTTGTGTTTTTAACAACAAGTGAATTGTTTGGTTCTCGGCAAATTTGCCAGCAGAACGTTAAAAAAATGTTATTCTTAATGTTATCGGTACTTATTGTTTTTGTTACAAAAAAAAGACGAATAATTTAAAAATTCGCCAAGTTTTCGTTAATTGAAAATTGAATCTAATTTTTGATTTAATTTTCAATTATTTTGATTACGCGGTTGTTTGAATGTTTAAGGAAAGATTTCTTTAGAGAAGGATTATTTTAAGAATGGATTGTAAATAGACACGTTATGATTTTGCGATTAATCTAAGTCAAGTTTTTTAAGCATCAGTCGTGATAGTCATGTGGAGTAGGACCAAAAATCTGAACAAAGTGCAGGAAACCAAAGGCATTACGGGATAATTAATAATATTTTTGTGTAAAAAGTATCGTTATCTAATATATTAAACTAAGCATAAATCGTAAGAAATAAGTATGAAATATATAATTCGCAGAATTGCAGCCTTAGATAAAAAATTAATCATAGACGCGACTTTCGCTGAATTTTAACCTTTTTGCATTTTCATAAAACTATCCTAAGCGCAGATGATTTTTCGAGAGCGAATTCCGAAAGTCGTAATATTGTTGAAATTGACATTAGATTACTGCTTTTAATCCGTTGAATTCTATTTATGGTAGGTATTTGTAATTTTATAAACTGAAATGTTTGAAATTTGAAGCAATGTTTTAAACTTCAACAAATGTTTGAAATTTGAAATATTTGTTAATGTTTGAAACAAAACGAAGAAAAGAAATGGTAAATTATTTAAACATATTTATTACAACCTAATATATTAATTACAACAGAATTTCCAATATTTTTTTTTTTTTTTTTTAGAAACAAGTTTTCAATGTTTAAAACCACTCGATTTGGAATGAATGTTTTTCAATCACAAAAAGAAATTTGTTAGCCGCTTTGTTTTATTGTTAATATCTCTTCCACTGAAAATCCAAAAATCATAATGATATAGAAAATATTTTCCTACTTCCTTAATCTATTTTGTATAAAAGTTTCCTACTTTTCTAGTTAAAAGCCACAATCATTGAGCCCTTTGCCACTATTGCAAAGATATTTTTGATTTCTGTTTAATTCAATCATATCTGACAAAATAAGACTGTGTTTTCCTAATCAGTAATCAATATCAACAATTTTGTATTTATGTATAAAAATCACATTCCAGTAGTCTCACTATTTATTACAATATAAATATATATAAATATTTTCAACGCATACCTCACAGGAAACCCGGCGTTGCTTTAACAAAATAATTTTGAAAATGTGGCTTCTTAAGATTGAATTTGAAGCAAAAATTTCTACTTTTCCGACACTCTTTAAGTACATAAAAATACTTTCTTATTTAAAGTATTTCAAAGAAAGAAAAACAAAATATTATATTTTATTTATAATAAGATTTTCACTAACCCATAAAATGATCAGTTCTTCCTCAAAAGTAAAAATTTTTGCTTCTTTTTATTCATAAGACGGAATTGTCGACCGACGTCTGATTGTCTATCGCGGCCATTTAGCTTGCCGTTTTTAAATGCTTGTAATTACTATGTAATAAAATAAATCGCACACTTATGCAAAGTGAAAGAAACACTATTAACTACTCAATACTGTGATACCGTTCAGAGAAGTCCAAAAATTTCAATCAATCTCTTCCAATTTGTTCCCAATTTCCAACTGGTTTTCAAATCTAAAAAAAAAAATTTTTTTTAAAAGAAAAACAAAAACAAAATTTAAAAACAAAAAAACCTATTTTAGAGACAAGAATTTTTTAAAGTCAAAAAATAAAAAAGAATAAAAATTTTTAGATAAAATTTATTAAAACATGCTTAATGGTTAAAAATCACAATTAAAAATATTATTTAAAATAACATTTTCCCCTTAAATGTATAAAATATAAAAAAATAATATATTTAAAAATATTAATTAATTATGGAGTTACTCCAAATTTTTTTTTAAAAATTAAAATTTGCTCTGGAATTTTCTTTTTTTGGACAACTCTATGAGTTCTTAACATAAAACTCCTTTAATAAATAAGTTTTGTTTTTTCATTTGTAAAAAAGGCGAGTGTAGTCTTCGAGATCAGTCTAAAAACAGAGAGAGATTATAAATCTAACTTCTCAATACGAAATTCAGATTCGTCGATAGGAGTCACGTAAGTGAGAGGATCGCTCTCGGTTTCTCCATTGTCACCCAGAAGATTGAGCTCTTCTATATTTGTCTTGAAGTATTTGGGACTCACGCTTCCTTCTGTCGTGTCCGCGTCCTTATCTTCAGTCTCTTTATCATGATTCAGATCAAAATACATTTCCTTGCTAACTGGCATCAGAAGATTATCTAAAATTTCAATTCAGGATTTTGGATCATTTTTAATTGTACAGGACTGCCAGAGGACTTGCCGATTGAAAATAGTAAAAAAAGTGACTTTAATTTAAAAAAAAAAAAACGTTGAGACAAAACTAATTGAAAGATTTTTAGTACAATAATTGAGATATTGACGAAATAATTAAAATGTGAAGAAACTAATTGAATAATGACATAAATAATTTAAATCTAGTGTAAAAATGGAACTTTTAGGACAATAATTAAAAAATTGACAAACATAATAGAAGTTTGAAGAAAATAATTGAAACTTGAAGAAAATAATTTAAAAATGTCAAAAAAACGTATGTATGTAGAAAATAGTTGAAAAATGACAAAAATAACTGAAATTAGGAAAAAAAATTAATTTAAAATGAGAAATATAATTCAAAAATGAAGTAACAAAAAAATTGAAAATTAATTAATTAATTAATTAACATTAATTGAAAAATGGTATAAAATAATTAAAAATTAACAATATAATTGAAATGCGAAGAAACTTATTGAATAATGACGTAAATAATTGAAAACTGATGTAAAAGTTAATAAATTCATGACAAATATAAAAAAAAATTGGTAAAACTGACATTTAAAGAAAATAAATCTAAAGTGTCAAAAATATTTTAATAATGCCAAAAATAATTGTAATTTAAAAAAAAAAATTAAAAAGTTTCTAAAATAATTGGAATTACGAGAAAATAATTGAAGAATACCAAAAAAAATTAAACTTTGAAAAAAATGAATTTGAGACTGGTGTAAAAAATTAAAATTTTGCGTACAATAATTGAGATATTGACGAAATAATTAAACTGTGATGAAACTAATTGAGTAATGATTTGAATAATTTAAAGGTAGTGTAAGAATGGAACTTTTAGGACAATAATTGAAAAATTGACAAACATAATAGAAGTTTGAAGAAAATAATTGAAACTTGAAGAAAATAATTTAAAAATGGCAAAAAAACGTATGTATGTAGAAACTAGTTGAAAAATGACAAAAATAACTGAAATCAGGAAAAAAAATTAATTTAAAATGAGAAATAAAATATAATTCAAAAATGAAGTAACAAAAAAAGGATAATACATTAATTGAAAAATTGTATAAAATAATTAAAAATTAACAATATAATTGAAATGCGAAGAAACTTATTGAATAATGACGTAAATAATTGAAAACTGGTGTAAAAGTTAATAAATTCATGACAAAAATAAAAAAAAATGGGAAAAATGACATTTAAAGAAAATAAATCTAAATTGTCAAAAATATTTTAATAATGCCAAAAATAATTGTAAGTTGAAAAAAAAATAATTGAAAAGTTTCTAAAGTAATTGGAATTACGAGAAAATAATTGAAGAATGACAAAAATAATTAAAATTTGAAAAATTGAATTTCAGACTGGTGTAAAAAATTTAAATTTTGAGTAAAATAATTGAGATACTGACGAAATAATTAAAATGTAAAGAAACTAATTAAATGACACAAATCAGTTAAAACTGATGTAAAAGTTAATAAATTCATGACAAAAACAAAAAGGTTGAAGAAAATGACATTTAAAGAAAATAATTCAAAATGTTAAAAAATATTTTAATAATGACAAAAATGATTGATAACTGACATAATGAATTAAAAATATGAAGACAATACTTGAAAAATTGACGAAACAATTGAAATTTTAAGAAACTAATTGAATAATGAATGAATTGAAACAATGAAGTGAATAATTGAAAGATGTTGCAAAAATTAAAAATTTATAAATAAAAAATTAATAAAAAAATTAAAAGTTAAAATTAAAATTGTAATTAAAAATAATTGAAAAATTGAAAAAAATATTAGAAGCTTGAGAAAAATAATTGAAAACTAAAAAAATTGATTGAAATGTAAAGAAAATAATTCGAGAATGCCAAAAAAAATTAAATATCAAGAAAGTAATTGAAGTCTTCAGAAAATAATTGAACTTTGTAGAAAATAATTGAAAAACGTGTAAAAAATTAATAAATTCATGACAATAGTAGGAAGAATAAAGAAAATAAATTAAACTGAAGAAAATAGTTGAAAACTGATGTAAGAAATTTAAAAATTCATAACAATAAAAAAATTGAATAAAATAATTGAAATTTGTAGAAAATAATTCTAAAATGGCAAAAATAATAGAAATAAGAAGAAAATAATTGGAAAATAATAATGACAAAGATACTTTAATAATGACAAAAATAAACAAGAACTTGATTAAAAACCAGAAATGAAGACAAAAATTGATAAATTGAAACAAAATAATTGAAAATTGAAGCAAATGATAAAAAAGTTTACAAAATAATTGAAATTACAAGAAAATAATTAGAGAATGACAAAAATAATTATAATTTGAAAAAAAAATAATTTGAGACTGGGGTAAAAAATTGAAATTTTGAGTACAATAATTGAGATATTGACGAAATAATTAAACTGTGATGAAAACGTCAAAAAAAATTAAATATGTAGAAAAAAGTTGAAAAATGACAAAAATAACTCAAATTGGGAAAAAAATTAATGTGAAATGAAAAATATAATTCAAAAAAGGAGTAACAAAAATAACTTAATACATTAATTGCAAAATTGTATAAAATAATTGAAAAATTAACGATATAATTAAAATGTGAAGAAACCAATAGAATAATGACATAAATAATTAAAAACTGATGTAAAAATTAATAAATTCATGACAAAAATAAACAAATTGGTGAAAATGACTTTTTAAGAATATTTAAAGAAAAAAGTTCCAAGATGTCAAAAATATTTAAATAATGACAAAAATAATTGATAACTGTCATAATAAATTAAAAATATGAAGAAAATACTAAAAAAATTGACGAAACAATTGAAATATCTAAAAATAATTAAATTTTAAAGAAAATAATTGAAAAACGTGTAAAAAATTAATAAGTTCATGACAATAATAAAAAGAATTAAGAAAATGATTGAAATTTGAAGAAAATAATTGAAAACTTATGTAAATAATTAAAAAATTCATAACAATAAAAAAAATTGAATAAAATAATTGGAATTTGTAAACAATAATTCTATAATGGCAAAAATAATAGAAATTAAAATTTGAAAAAAATGAATTGAGACTGGCGTAAAAAATTAAAACTTGAGTACAATAATTGAGATACTGACGAAATAATTAAAATGTAAAGAAACTAAGAGAATGACATAAATAATTGAAAACTGATGTAAAATTTTTATAAATTCATGACAATAATAAAAAGATAGAAGAAAAAATTTGAAAAAAATAATTAAAAAATTAAAATAATAATTGATAACTGGCATAATAAATTTAAAATATGAAGACGATACTTGAAAAATTGACGAAATAATTGAAAGCTGGTGCAAAAATGTTAAATTTGTAGACAATAATTGAAAAATTGACAAAAATATTTGAAGTTTGAAGAAAATAATTAAAATGTGTAGAAATTAATTTAAAAAATTTTTTAAAAATAATAAATTCATTACAATAATAAAAAAAATGAAGAAAATAATTGAAATTTGAAGAAAATAATTGAAAACTGGTGTAAGAAATTTAAAAATTCATATCAATAAACAAAAAATTGATTAAAATAATTGAAATTAGTAGAAAATAATTCTAAAATGGCAAAAATAATAAAAATATGACAAAAATACTTGAATAATAACAAAAGTATTCGAAATTTGAAGTAAATAATTGAAAACTAACAAAATAAATTGAAACTTGTCTAGAAAATTTTAAATATTCTTGACAATAATTTAAAGATTGAAGAACATAATTGAAATTTGAAGAAAATAATTAAAAAATGGCAAAAATAAATGAAAAGTTGTGTAAAAAATTTAAATATTCATGACAATAGTTTAAAGACTTAAGAAAATAATCGATATTTGAAGAAATTAACTTCAAAGTCGCACAAATACTTGAAAAATTGACTAAAAATACTTTAAAGCTGACAAAAGTATTTTAAAAATGACAAAAATAATTGAAAAGATGTATAGAAATCAAATATTTGTAGACTGTAATTAAAAAATTCACTATGTTAGGGGCCATTTAAAAAATACGCAATGCGTTTAAGGGGAAGAGGGGGGGAGGGGATAAAAAAGCTCCAAAAAAGCGTTATGTATTTTTTTAACGGTTCCTAATTGAAATATGAAACAATTAATTGATTTATAAGGTAAATTATTAATCAGGCGCCCAATATTACCAAAAAAGTGAGTAAAATTAATAAAACTGAGTCACTGGCAGCCCTGATTTGTTAATAAATTTGGAATTTTCAATTAAAACAAATTAATTGCTCACCTGTCTCATCTGTGTTTCTCGGACTCTTGTCTTCCACACGAAGTATCTCAATTTTGGCCACTTTGACAGCTTCGATAAAGTTTCTCGAGGAATTGCCAAAAATTTCAATACTTTCAACCTTGTGAATTGTTTTGACAAGTTTCTCCAAATCGTCAGGTAGAAAAAATCTTTTAAAATGACGAGTTTCTGGAGGAATACTGTCCAATTCACAGTAAGGAAACTGAATGGAATAATAGCTTTTGTCACCCTGGGGATAATTTTCCTTGAGCAATCTTAGAGATTGTTTATCCATATTACGATAAATTACTGGAACACTAACGTCACTTCGAGGAGGAGACGAAGCTATTACAATAACGTCTGCGGAATGGAATGCGTCATTACACCAAAGACCTGGATCCTAAAACAAAAATAATTTTTTTTGTGTAATAAACTGATAATTTCGTACATAATATCTGTAATTAATTATGTATAATTCAGTTAATTTAATTATTTCAGGGTTGCCACAAATATTTTATTACAATTTTCCCTGACCTTTCCCTGATTTCCAGACCAATTTTTTTCTTTTTCCCTGACCTTTTTTGAGTTCTTAAAACTAATTTTTTGTACATTTACTATAAAACTAGATAATACAACGCGCGCTATTAATTTTTAGAACTTGTGTTTGCGTCAATTATTATTATAAATTGTAATTATAAATTATTTGAAGAAATGAGAATAATTAAAAATTGAGGAAAATAATTGAAAATATTAGAAATTAATTGAAAAAAATGAAAATAATTAAAGGTTTGGAAAAATAATTTAAAAATATATTAATAATAGAAAATTAAATATCTTAATGGAAATTTGACAAAAATAATTGAAAAAATAACAAAATATCTGTGAAATAAAAGAAAAAAATTGAAAATTTAAATAAAATTATTGCAAATCTTAGAAATTAATTTTAAATAATCACAAAATATGTATTAAATAGCAATAAATTGAAATTTTAGACAACAATTTTGGAAATTACGATACAGAATGAAAAGAATTGAAAATTCGAAAATTAGGGGGAGAAATAATTTAAGTTTGAAGAAAATAAATGGAATTTTAAGAAAATCATTGAAAAAGATGTAAAAAATTAATAAATTCATGATAATAATATAGGGATTCAGAAAAGCCATTTAAATTTTAAGTAAATGCTTCGAAAATGGCAAAAATAATTTAAATATGAAGCAAATAATTGTAAAATAGTAAAACTAATTGAAAAATTGAATAAAAATCAAAAAATGAAGACACAAATTGAAAAATCGAATCAAAATAATTTAAATTTGAAGAAAATAATTTAAAGACTGAAGAGATTAATTGATATATGAAAAAATT
The DNA here is from genome assembly GCA_037103525.1 of Ganaspis brasiliensis. NCBI lineage: Eukaryota > Metazoa > Arthropoda > Insecta > Hymenoptera > Figitidae > Ganaspis > Ganaspis brasiliensis. The sequence continues at coordinate 1,741,477 of JAZKLR010000087.1, forward strand.
GAATTCGAAATCACAAAACACTGCGAAAATGGCAAAAATAATTGAAATATGAAGAAAATAATTGTAAAATGACAAAATTAGTTGAAATTTAAAGAAAATAATTGAAAAATTTCAAAATTTATTGAAATTTGTAGAAAATAATTGAAAAATTTCTAAAATAATTGAAATTTGAACAAATTTATTGAAAATTGTCAAAAATAATTGAAATTTTAAGAAAATAATTGAAAAATTTCGAAAATAATTAAAATATGAAGAAAATAATTTATTTCGAAAAAAAATTGGGCAAAAAATGGCAAAAGTAATTGAAAAATTGAATAAAATTAAAAAAATGAAGACAGAAATTGAAGAATCGAAACAAAATAATTGAAATTTGAATAAAATAATTGAAAAATTTCAAAGATCATTAAAATTTGTAGAAATTAATTGAAATTTGAAGAAATTAATTGAAAATTTTCGAAAATAATTGAAATTTGAAGAAAATAATTGAAAAATTTCAAAAATAATAATGTGGCAAATCTGTGTTTCAACTTATATGTATTCTTTTTTTTTCTAATGGGTTTTCGTTGACCCGTATATGTACTTAAATAAATAAATAAATAAATAAATAAATAATTGAAATATGAAGAAAATAATTGTAAAATGACAAAAATAATTTATTTTGAAAAAAAATTGGCAAAAGTAATTAAAAAATTGAATAAAAATAAAAAAATGAAGACAGAAATTGAAGAATCGAAACAAAATAATTGAAATTTGAAGAAAATAATTGAAATTAATCTGAAGAGATTAATTGATATATGAAAAAACTGAATTCAAAATCACAAAATACTTCGAAAATGGCAAAAATAATTGAAATATGAAGAAAATAATTGTAAAACGACAAAAATAATTTATTTTGAAAAAAAAATTGTCAAAAAAAGGCAAAACTAATTGCAAAATTGAATAAAAATAACAAAATGAAGACACATGAGGCATTTTACGTGTAATGTCCCAAGCTCAAAATTAATTTCTTTCAAAAAAATTGAAACTTAGGAAATTTATTGTCCTATCTAGTAGTAATAAAACCCAAAAAAAATTTTTTACTTTTTTGAAAAATTGAAGGGGGTAAAGGGGGGTCAATTTTGTCAAGTTTACTTAATACCGTCTTCTTACTTAATTTTCTCTGTCTTGGCGGGTAATGAAAAAAATTTCTTCAAGTATGATTTTTAAAGGTTTTTTAATGCTCTTTTCATTGGTAAATTTTATTTTTTAATATTTCAAAAATTTGACCCTAATTTTGTATAATTAATATTTAATTTGCTATTTTCACCAAAATCGATCCGTTTAATTTTAAAATAAAGTATTGCAAACGAAAGCTGAGGTTTTTTCCTATCGATATAGAAATTTTTGGAATGCCCTTTTTTTTGTTTTTAAGATATTAATCCTCAAAGAGCGGATTGTGGCGCGCGGCGCCCAGCGACGCGGTCGCCTCGCATCAGGCAGCGTCAGCTACTCACTCTTACCAAAAGCACTATTTTTGGACAAAAATCTGCTGACAACTCAAAAATGATCCGATTTTAACTTTCTTTTTTTTAAAATACTCGAGAATGTTTGTCCTACAACTCTCAACTGCTAAAAAAATAAGATTTTTTTTATTAACTGAAATAAATGTTAATAACATTTAAAAATTGAAAAAAATTATTTTTAAAAAAGTGACTTCAAGGCATCCTTTGATGTCAGAAACTTTATATACTTATATAAATACACACAAAACTTATCAAAAGTATTTTTAAATTGTTCCTAGTTAATAATGCCCTAATCAACAATTTTCAAATTGATTAAACAATCTTAGTTAACAAATTAATAACTTTAAAAATATTCATTTTTTAGATTCCGTTTCTTTTGTGAAATTATTAAATTACTATTTACTTTACTTACGTTTCGTGTCTTCTGTAAAATTAATAACTATTGGCCTAGAATAATGAAAGAGTTAAAGAACGTTCACAAACATTTTTTGAATTGTTTAAACAATCTTAGTTAACAAATTAATAACTTTGAAAGTTTTCCTTCCTTAGATTCCGTTTCTTTTGTGAAATTAATTAATTACTATTGGCCGAGTATTGTATAGCAGTTTAGGATGTTTACTAACAACTATTAAATTGTTTAAACAATCTTAGTTAACAATTTAATATCTTCGCCATTTTTTATCACTTATATTTCGTTTCTTTTGTTTTTTTGATGATCTTAAAGATGAAATAAAATTCTTTGCGTTTAGATTGCTTGAAAAACTCTCAGGAAATGCTGAAAAATTTATCTCAGAATAGGTACGAAATCGAAGCAAATAAAAATTCCGAGATTATTTATTTGTTAACTAATATTTTTAACAAATTTTAAAATATTTATAAGGACCATAAGTATTTTTAAAATCTGAACCAAAAATAATTATTTTAATTACTCAAAGAAGTGAAATCTAAATAAAAATAACTTTCGAAGTTATTATTTATTAACTAAAATTTTTGGACCAATTTAAAACAGTTGGAAAATATTTAAATTACTTTATAAATTTAGATATAAACAGTAATTAATTAATTTCACAAAAGAAACGAAATATAAGTGATAAAAAATGGCGAAGATATTAAATTGTTAACTAAGATTGTTTAAACAATTTAATAGTTGTTAGTAAACATCCTAAACTGCTATACAATACTCGGCCAATAGTAATTAATTAATTTCACAAAAGAAACGGAATCTAAGGAAGGAAAACTTTCAAAGTTATTAATTTGTTAACTAAGATTGTTTAAACAATTCAAAAAATGTTTGTGAACGTTCTTTAACTCTTTCATTATTCTAGGCCAATAGTTATTAATTTTACAGAAGACACGAAACGTAAGTAAAGTAAATAGTAATTTAATAATTTCACAAAAGAAACGGAATCTAAAAAATGAATATTTTTAAAGTTATTAATTTGTTAACTAAGATTGTTTAATCAATTTGAAAATTGTTGATTAGGGCATTATTAACTAGGAACAATTTAAAAATACTTTTGATAAGTTTTGTGTGTATTTATATAAGTATATAAAGTTTCTGACATCAAAGGATGCCTTGAAGTCACTTTTTTAAAAATAATTTTTTTCAATTTTTAAATGTTATTAACATTTATTTCAGTTAATAAAAAAAATCTTATTTTTTTAGCAGTTGAGAGTTGTAGGACAAACATTCTCGAGTATTTTAAAAAAAAGAAAGTTAAAATCGGATCATTTTTGAGTTGTCAGCAGATTTTTGTCCAAAAATAGTGCTTTTGGTAAGAGTGAGTAGCTGACGCTGCCTGATGCGAGGCGACCGCGTCGCTGGGCGCCGCGCGCCACAATCCGCTCTTTGAGGATTAATATCTTAAAAACAAAAAAAAAGGGCATTCCAAAAATTTCTATATCGATAGGAAAAAACCTCAGCTTTCGTTTGCAATACTTTATTTTAAAATTAAACGGATCGATTTTGGTGAAAATAGCAAATTAAATATTAATTATACAAAATTAGGGTCAAATTTTTGAAATATTAAAAAATAAAATTTACCAATGAAAAGAGCATTAAAAAACCTTTAAAAATCATACTTGAAGAAATTTTTTTCATTACCCGCCAAGACAGAGAAAATTAAGTAAGAAGACGGTATTAAGTAAACTTGACAAAATTGACCCCCCTTTACCCCCTTCAATTTTTCAAAAAAGTAAAAAATTTTTTTTGGGTTTTATTACTACTAGATAGGACAATAAATTTCCTAAGTTTCAATTTTTTTGAAAGAAATTAATTTTGAGCTTGGGACATTACACGTAAAATGCCTCATATTGAAAAATTAAAACAAAATAATTGAAATTTGAAGAAAATAATTGAAAAAATTAGAAATTAATTGAAATTTGAAGAAAATAATTGAAAAATTTCCAAAATAGTTGAAATTTGAAGAAAATAATTGAAAAATTTCAAAATTTATTGAAATTTGTAGAAAATAATTGAAAAATTTCTAAAATAATTGAAAATTGTCAAAAATAATTGAAATTTTAAGAAAATAATTGAAAATTTTCGAAAGTAATTGAAATATGAAGAAAATAATTTATTTCGAAAAAAAATTGGGCAAAAAATGGCAAAAGTAATTGAAAAATTGAATAAAATTAAAAAAATGAAGACAGAAATTGAAGAATCGAAACAAAATAATTGAAAAATTTCAAAGATCATTAAAATTTGTAGAAATTAATTGAAATTTGAAGAAAATAATTGTAAAATGACAAAAATAATTTATTTTGAAAAAAAATTGGCAAAAGTAATTAAAAAATTGAATAAAAATAAAAAATGAAGACAGAAATTGAAGAATCGAAACAAAATAATGGAAATTTGAAGAAAATAATTGAAAATTTTAAGAAATAATTGAAATTTGAAGAAATTAATTGAAAATTTTCAAAAATAATTGAAATTTGAAGAAATTAATTGAAAATTTTCAAAAATAATTGAAATTTGAAGAAAATAATTAAAATTTATTTATTTATTTATTTATTTATTTATTCAAGTATTAACAGGCTTGAGGCCCTTTTGTACAAAGTACTTAACAAAACTTTAAACTAAACAACAATAAAAATTGTATGAAAAGTATAACACTTTTAAGTATGAGGCAAAGTATGAAACAATATCAGAGATTTAACACCGTATCCAATTAATATATAAATCTGATGGTATATAAATCTGATAAAGAAATTCGTTGAAAATAATTGAAAAAGGTATAATAAATTTAAATACTAATGACAATAATTTAAAGATTGAAGTTTTATTTTAAAAAATAAAATTATTTAAATTATTTAAAATTATTTAAAGATTGAAGAAAATAATTGAAAAGTGATGAAAATTTTGTAAATTTTAAATGGAATCATATAAGAAAAGAATTATTAAAAATGGAAGAAATTTTAAAATCCCTTCAAATTTACTTTTTTATTTTTGAAGCGTGTAATTCATTGAATTTTTAATCAGTGGAAGTTTAAATTAATTGAAGTTTGAAGGAATTTAAATTGCTATAAGTATATAAATTGGCACAATTTTAAAAAGGTGAAGAATTATATAAAATTTGAAGAAAAATTTAGTGACAAATTCCAGGTGTAGATAGTATGAATGAATGAATGAATGAATGAATCAATCAATGAATCAATGAATCAATGAATGAAAGAAACTTGTAAATTATTATATAAATTGCGAATTATAATTATTTTTCAGATTGCAAACGTCAATTATTTTTAGTAATGTTTAAATGACTTCCAAAAATTTGTTTAGTAATTTTTTCTACTTAGTAAATTTCAGCAAAATTTAATTTTTTTTCCATTTTAGAGATTCTTTGCATTTTTCCAGTACTTTTGATGGAAATCCCTGACTTTTCCCTGACTTCCCTGACCCATTTCAGTTTCCCTGACTTTTCCCTGAATTCCCTGAAATCCCTGACCTCTGGCAACCCTGAGTTAATTTAATTATTTATAAATTAGACATTAAAATTAAAGCACAGGGCGTCTAACGATTTATCTAGAAAATTTCTCGGATTTTACGGATCACTAGGTACCCTAGAAAATAGATAAAAAGTTTTTTTAAAATTTTTTCCAACCTTGCTGGCTGTTTCTGGAATGTCCAGTGTATCAATCATTGCATTGATGCTGCAGCCTCTTAAATATTTTGTCAATTCGATCATAACATTAACGTGAGCCGAATGTGTTGGAGAATAAACCAATAAGCAATTAGGTTTGATGTCGGTCTTTTTTAGCATCACTGAAAAAACAAAATATCGAAATTAATTAATTTATAATACTTTTATAAACAAACCACAATCTAAATTTTAATTTATCCAATTTTTATAATTATATATATAATTCCATTTAATAATTCATATATTAAAATTCCGGTAATTTACCTTTCTTTTTGTAGACTTTGTAGACGTGATACATTGCATAAAATAAAACAGGTGGAATCCAAATTACGCTGATGATCATTATCAAGAGACGATGCGATACTTGTTCTAAAAAAAAGGCACATTTTTACAAAACAATACCCTTTTGTTAAAGTTTTGAAACGATTGAATTAAAATTAAGTTTGAAATAATTGAAGAATAGGTGAATTTTGTCAAAAAATGCAAATTAAATGAAAAAAATTACTTATGCTAATTAGAGGCGAAGTGCTGTTTACACAGCCATATTCGCTGCAATCCGCATGCAAAGCTGCAACTTTAAAATAATAAACTCCGTCCTCAACTGGAAAAGAATGTTGTAAATGTCCATCCTTTCCTTTAAATATTAAATCTATCGTTTTGCCGGTATTATTGTTTATTAACCAGACTCTGTAATTGGAAACGTTTAATCTCGCTGGTACCGTTTGAACAAATAATGTGAGCGCTACTGTATCCGAAACGTCAACATACACAAAAGGTGTAAACATTTTGACATCATGTACAGTATCATCTGAAAAATAAAAATAATATATTCGTTAAGATAATAGAGTATTTAAAAAATCAGTAAAATAATTTTAAAAAAGTTAAAAAGGTTTTTAAAACATTAATAATATATTTTTGACAGATAACCAGTTATCTTATTCAAAAATACTTGAAGAAACAATATTTTTAAAAAATAATAAAGTATATCTACAAATAGACAAATAAGAATTTTTTTAAACAAATAAAAAGAATATAAAGTAGTTAATCAGGGTGGACACTTTTTTTATGAAATTAAATTCCTGGTCATTTCCCGGTTTTTCCGATCGATTTTTTTTTATTTCCCGGTCACAAGTTTTCGAACAAATAAAACGGTATTTTAAATTTTGCGAAATTCGCCTTTATATTTAAAATATAACTTTATACTTAAATTTAAAATTTATAAATTCTTATAATCTTATTAATTATATAATTAAAGCTTAAAAAGTTTTATATCACAATTATATAATAACAAATTGAGGAAATTAATTAAAAATTTAAAAATTAAATTAAAACTTGAAAAAATAATTAATAATTGAAATTTTTTTTTCAAAGGACGAAAATAATTGACAACTGAAAACAAAAAAATAACTCTACTAATACAACACCGAACACAATAATTTAAAAAATCGAAGCATAATTATACAATTTTCAGATAATAATTGAAAATTTTAAGATAATAATTAAAAATTGAAATAATTGAAAATTGCGGAAAATATTAATAATTAAAGGAAATAGTTGAAAAACTGAAGAAAATATGTGAAAAATGACGAAAATAATTGTCAATTGAAAACAAAATTCGACAAATAACTCGATTAACAGACAATTGAACAAAATAATTGAAAAAATTAAACAAGAAATATTAAATTAAAAAAAAAAATAATTGAAAATTGAAAAATTAAGAGAATTATAGGAATAACTGTTGAAAATAATAGCATATTTAATAACTGGATTAAAAAGCGAAAAAAAGATTAAAATTTTAAAAAAATAATTGAAAATTGAAGGAATTAAAAATTGAAGAATGGAATTGGAATTTAAAAAATATACTTTAAAATTGAAAAAAAGTAAAAAAAAATCCAAGAATTAATAAATAAAGAATAAAACAATTAAAAACTGAAAAATAGAAATAAAAATTGAAGAATGGAATTAAAAATTAAAGAAAATAAATCAACAACTGTATTTAAAATTAAAGAAAATTAATGGAAATCGGAAAAAATAATAGAAAAAGCGATAATTTTTAACAACATTAAAAATATAATTGAAAATTTTTAAGTGGAGTTTAAATTTAAAGAAAATAACTGAGAATTGAAGAGAATAGTTCTAGAATTGAATAATTTAATTAAGATTTTAAAAACCCATTTTTATAAGTGAAAAAAGTAATTTTAAAAAAAATACGAGAATTATTTAATATTGAGGAATTAATTGAAAATCGATACAAATAATTGAAAATTAAAAAAAAATATTTGAGAATTGATGAAATAAATTGTGAATTAAAGAATTAAACGGAAACTTCAAGAAAATAATTGATAATTAAAAGAAAAATTACAATATGACGAAGATGATTAAATATTGACGAAAATATATAACTAATAAAAAAAATAATTAACAAATTAAACAAAATCTCGAAAAATGGTGAGAATAATCGGCATTCGAACAAAAGAATTTTTAAAATTAATGAATAATCATAAAATTGAAGAAGAATAATAAATTTTCCATTGAAAATTGATGAAAATTATGGAAAAAAATTTAGAAAGTAAATGAAAATTAAAGAATGGAATTAAAAAAAGAAAGTTGTTTGAGAATTGAATAATTGATTTAAAATTTTAAAGCAAATTTTATGAGTGAAAATAATGATTGAAAAAATCTGAGAATCATTGAATATTGAGGAATTAATTGAAAATCGATAAAAATAATTAAAAATTGAATAAAATATTTGAGAATTGAAGAAAATGATTAAAAATTGAAGAAATAAATTGGAAAAGTAAAAAATTAAATGGAAATTTCAAGAATTGAACAACTGTACAGTATTGAAAATTAAAGAAACTTTATGATAATCGACAAAAATAATAGAAAAAAGGCGTTAATTTTCTAATATTAAAGAAAATCGATAAAAACAGTTGAAAAATTAAAAAAAATATTTGAGAATTGAAGAAAAAACTTAAAAATTGAAGAAATAAATAGGAAATAAAAAAATTAAATGGAAATTTCAAGAAAATAATTTATAATTAAAAGAAAAATTACAATGTGACGAAAATAATTAAATGTTTACGAAAATAATTACTAGTAAAAGGATAATTAACTGAAAAAAAATTGAAAAATGGTGAGAATAATCGGCATTCGAACAAAAAAAAATTTTAATTTAATGAATAATCATAAAATTGAAGAAGAGTAAGAAATTGGCAATTGAAAACAGACGAAAATTATGAAAAAAAATTATAGAAAATAAATGAAAATTGAAGAATTGTATTAAACTTTCAAGAAAATAATTGATAATAGAGAAAATGCGAGAATTATTGAATATTGAATAAAACAATTGAAAAACGAAGAATGCAATGGAAAATTAAAGAAAATATTTGAGAATTGAAGAGAATAATTAAAAATTAAAGAAAATGAATAAATGACAAAATGACAAAATGACTAAAATAATTAAATATTAAAGAAAATAATTGAGAAATGAGGAAAAGAATTGACAATCGAAAGAGAATAATCGACAACAGAACAAAATAAATAAAAAATTTAAAAAAAGTAAAGAGTAATTATAAAATTTAAAGAGAATAACTGTATATTGAAAACTGTTGAATATTATAGAAAAGATTATAGATTTATTTATTAATAAAATTAAAATTATTTAAACTGATATTTATTTTATAAATTTAAATTTAAATGCATTTTTTTAAAAAAATATCTGATTTAAAACAAAAAATATCTTTGTGTCAAACTTTAGGTGTGAACAGACAAAAAATTAATGAAGCAATGAAAGATTTTCTATACAATTTTTAGAACTTTTAGATCTACGAAGAAATTTTATTTCTTCGTTTATTAGCAAATTTTCCGGTTATTTCTTGGTTTTTCCGTCAAGTGTCCACTTTGTGAATTAACAATTTAATTAAAAATGCATTAAAAAACAGAAAAAGTTACCTATAAATCTATGCCTTGGTACAATAAATACCAATTTTCTACTATATTCATAGTCGTGAGATTCTACCAAATATTCCAAACGATAAGGGGTCGTTTCGTAAGTTTCATCCGAAAACGGACACGATATAAAAAAGTCTTTTGACCACTGTTGAGCTGTTTTTCCATAAAATTCAACATGACGACAGGCTGATAATTTAGCTTGACTGGCGCTCTGATATCTTGTCACTAGTCCTGAAATTATTAAAAATTAATAAAATTGTAAGTAAAATCAACATATTAACAAGATAAAAAAATCCAAATTTAAAAATCAATTACAAATATAAATAAATAGGGCTGCAATTGATTGAAATCATTTTGATTTACATATTGAATTGAATTTTTCCGATTCGAAATTAAATTCTAGATCATTTTAGATTTATTTTTTGATTTTTTAATAATAGAATAAATTCCAAAGATTTTTTGATTTTTTAACAAGTGCCAAAGTATCTTATATTGTCCCTATAATTTTTTAGTTTCTAAAATAAATTCTAGAACATTTAATATTTATTTATTTATTTAATACAGTGTACGGGCTTACAAAAAATACAAAAATTACAAATATTCTAAAAAAATTTTTAGAAAAAATTTAAGATTTTTTGTTTCAATTTTGCACTCTAAATAAAAAGTTTCAGAATTTTCTTAGAGTTTGAAACAAAAACCAGAATATTTCAAATTCTAGAGTGTAGAAAACTTGAAATTCTATAATAAATTTCAGAACATTAAGATTTAAATTTAGATTTAGATTTAAATTCTGCATTAAATTCCAGAATTTTTAGACACTTAAATGAATTCCAGGTCATTTAATAATGTAAAATAAATTTCAGTGAATTAAAAACTTTGTAATAAATTCTGGATCATTTTAGATTTATTTTTGGATTATATGGATTCTAAAGTAAATTCAGAATGTTTGAGATTCTAATATAAATTGCAAAAAAGTTTAGATTCAAAAATAAATTTCAGAATTTTTTTAGACCCTAATCAAAATTCCAAAACATTTAAGATTCTAAAATAAATTCAGAAAATTCTATTTTATATGTTAAATTCCAGAATTGTTTTATTGTTATTTTTAGAATTTTCATAAACACTCTCAATTTTTACATTCTAAAATAAATTTCAGAAAATTGTAGATTCCTAAACTTTTTAGATATTTTTTGAAAATTTTCAGTTTCTAAATAAAATTTTAGAATTTATTTTATTCGAGAATAAATTCTGAAACATTTGAAATTCTAGAAAAAATTACAAACTTTTCTAGGTTCTATAATTTCAAAACATTTTAGTTATGAAATTTTTAAATTAATTATTTAGAATCTATAAATAATCCGATACTTTTACTGAAAAAATATTTAAATTAAAAAAACAAATATAAAACTTTTGGGTATTTCTTCTAGAATCTAAAAAAGTTTCAATTCTATCCAGAACTTAAAATTCCGGAATTTTATCTAAGATTTTAATTGTTCTGGAATTTATTATTTTAATAATTTTGTGGAATTTATATATCAATCTAATTTTTTCAGTGATTTATTTATAATCTTAAAAATTCTAAAAATGTTATAATCCAAAAATTCCGGACTCTTATCGAGAATCTATTAATTAAAAATAAATCCTAACCAGATTATGATTTAAATCTTTAGGGGATTTGCATTATAATCATGATTTAACTCCAAAAAAGTTTACAATTCTCCGGATTGATTAATTTTTGTTGATTTTCTTAATTATTTCCATACTTTTAAAAATAAATATTCTCATTTTTTTGGTAAACTTATTCAATTTGTTTTCACATCTTTTATAAACTTTTTAGATTTTCATTATTTTTTTGAAATTTATTGTTGAGCTTGTTTTATAAAAACATTTTTGGTTTAGTTATTCCAAATTTTTTTATTTTTAAAGCAGTTTTAAATTTCTTTTGTGACTTTTTTATTTATCCTTATATACATTTTTTTTTTCGATTTTTTACATAATAGAATAAATTTTAAAGATTTTTTTGAATTTTTAACAAGATCCAAAGTATTTTATATTGTCCCTATAATTTTTTAGTTTCTAAAATAAATTCAGAAAATTCAATTTTATACATTAAATTCCAGAATTGTTTTAATTTTATTTTTATTTTTAGAATTTGTATAAACACTCTCAATTTTTTACATTCTAAAATATATTTCAGAAAATTGTAGATTCCTAAACTTTTAAGATATTTCTTGAAAATTTTCAGTTTCTAAATGAAATTTTAGAATTTATTTTATTTGAGAATAAATTCTGAAACATTTAAAATTCTAGAAAAAATTACAAACTTTTCTAGGTTGTATAATTAATTTCAAAACATCTTATTTTTGGAATTTCTGAATTAATTATTTAGAATCTATGAAGAATCCGATATTTTTACTGAAAAAATGTTTAAATTAAAAAAACAAATATAAAACTTGTTGGTATTTCTTCTAGAATCTAAAAAAGTTTCAATTCTATCCAGAATTTAAAATTCCGGAATTTTATCTAAGATTTTAATTGTTCTGGAATTTATTATTTTAATAATTTTGTGGAATTTATTTATCAATCTAATTTTTTCTGTGATTTATTTATAATCTTAAAAATTCTAAAAATGTTATTATCTAAAAATTCTGGACTCTTATCTAGAATCTATTAATTAAAAATAAATCCTAATCAGATTATGATTTAAATCTTTAGGGCATTTGCATTAAAATCATGATTTAACTACAAAAAAGTTTACAATTCTCCGGATTGATTAATTTTCGTTGATTTTCTTAATTATTTCTATATTTTTAAAAATAAATATGCTCATTTTTTTGGTAAATTTATTCAATTTGTTGTCACATCTTGTATATTTTTTGCAAACTTACTTATTCTTTTATAAACTTTTTAAATTTTCGTTATTTTTTAAATTTTATTGTTGGACTTGTTTTAAGTGTAATACTTATTATAAAAATCTTTCTGGTTTAATTTTCCTAAACTTTTTTATTCTTAAAGGATTTTTAAATTACTTTTGTGGCCTTTTTATTTATCTTGATATACATTTTTTTTATTTTTATTAATTCTAATTTATTATTATATTCTTGCAAAATTTGTTTATATTTTGTACTATTTACATTTTTTTACATTTTGTCAGATTAAAATAAAAAATTTCTCCATTTACTTATTTATTCATTTTATTTTCTTGTTGTTTCACAATCTTTTTAGTCTTTCTTTACGTCTTAATTAATTCTTTTATTTTTGTCATCATTTTTCCATTTCTTAAAAACATTTTTCCTTCTTTTTAATTCTTTAGTTTCGATCTTATAATTACGAATTTTTGAAAACATTTATTTCATGCTTCTACTTACTTTTTTTAAATTTCTCCATTTTCTACATTTTTGAAAACTTTTATTCTTTTATTTTATATATTATTATGTAAAAATATTGTACTTAATATTCTCATTTTAACATCATTCTTTTATTTCATAACATTCTTTTTATTTTATTTTTTTTTAAATTTTGCAAAATTCTATTCATTTTTTTTTTCTTCAATTTGTAAAATAATTCTCGAAATTTTCTAATTTTAACATTTTTTCTCTTTAGTAATATATTTTAACGTTGTTTTTAATTATTTTCTTATTTATTTTTTTAATTTAAAAAAAGTATCCGTAAATAGTTTAATTGTTTGAAAAGAGTTTCTACTTTTTTATATATTTTTATGTCACTGTTTCATTCTTGTGTTTTTTTTTATAATTTTTCTTTATTTCTTTAATAATGTCCATGACTTTTTATTTAAAGGAATTTTTTTATTTTTTTAATAGACTGTTTTCTTAACTTTTTATGTTTTATTATTTTTTTGGTGCTTTTACCTAATTTTCTTAATTTTGCGATTACATGAATTTGAAGATATTTTTTTTTAAATTTTCTCATTTCCTTATTACAAAAAAATCAATTTTTGACTTAAATCATGATTTTTATCAGCCCTGTAAATAAATAATAAATTGATACAATTTTTTTACTCACTTCGAAAATTAATATCCGATATCGAAAGATTGAAAGCTGTCGCCTTGTCTTTTAAAGTCCCAGAATTGCTTACGACCACATAAGCTGACAATTTTAAATTTACCAAAGGAACTCCTTGTGGGGGCATGTGTCCCAAATTATCAAATTTTAAATTCACACATTCTAAATTAAAAAACAAGGAAAAAAATTACATTTTAAAAAACAATATTAATCTGTAACTTAATTTAAAATTCCGATTAAAAAAATTCATAAATTTTCAATCTTGTATTTCACCAAGATACTATTTTCTATTATTTAAACCTAGTCTCGTATTTTTCTTAAACAAATTTCTACCTTTCTCTCTTCCTAGAGATGCCAAAAGGCACAGCATTCCAGATTCTTGTTTTAGTAGCATTAAAGAATTTAATTTCACAGAATCGTTTAAAAACATCGGAAAGATTATATATTGAATAAAATTAACAAGCTTTCAAGCGCACAAACAACTTTTGCAAAATCAGAGAAAGCTTAAAAAAATGAATAAATTCGAGTTTTGCAAAATCAGAGAAAGATAAACTAAACATGGAAATTTATAGCAAAGTCAGAAAAAGCTCAAATAAATAATCAAATTTTCCTGTACTCATGAGGAAATAAAATGCATGACCTTTTTACTGAAATGGAGAAAAAATTGCGCAAATTAAAACGAAAGAAAATTTTGTACCTTCTCCTCTCTCTACAGGTGTTAAAAGGCACAATATTTCAAGTTCTGGTTTTAACAGCGTCTGAAGATAAAAACAAAAAAATATTGTTAAGATAAAAGTGTAAATAATTGGCAAAATAAAAGGAAAAATTCGGAATTAGAAGTTTTAGAATGGTAGAATTAGAAAGATAAACATTGAATTAGAAAGAATTTTAATAATAAAATAATAATGAATCGTAATTAAGCTGTGATTTATAATAAATTTGACATTTCATATCAAAGAAGCACTGTAATATTGACATTTTGTTCTGACAATATCAATATACTCAGAAGCCTTATTATAACCTGAAGTTACTTTTCTGGCTTCAGATGACAAATATTCAGCTCTTGAAAAATTAATATAAGATTAAATTAACAACGAACAATAAATTCTGAATAATTATTTAAAGAATGTTCTCGTCCTTGACAAAATATTCTCATAATTTAACAAAGGAATTGCATATTCTCAAGTGCGTAAAAGTGCTCTTTTCTCTCGTTTTAACAAGAATTAATAGAAAAATCTTACCTTATTCTGGCAATAATTTGGATAACAAACAGTGGCATGTTGTTTTTTAACAAAACAATACAAAATAAACACAAAAATATACAACTTTGTATACATTTTTAGGTTATAAACACAACAATCTGGAGCAATCACAGGGACCAATGTGTCACGAATTCTTTCAACAGATTTAGCATATTTACGAGTTTTATTTAGAAACACAACAACACTGTCTATGCAACTACATAACTACAGTAATTTATTAAAGTTTTATAACATTTTTTTGTTATTATACAGTTATGTGTATTTTTACTATTGTTAGTTCGATTTACGTTCGATAATAGTGGCGCTGTAGTCAATCGGATAAAGTCGGTTAAGTTCGGTTTAAGACGAAATTTATCGAAAATTTCCCAACTTGCTATAGAGTTGCAAAATTCTCGAGAATATAACCGAGAATATTCTCCTCCTGGAGAATTTATGAGAATTTTCTTTATGTTTGAATGAGCTCCACTATTATGAAACAAAAACAATTTATTTTTAAACAAATGGATAAATAACAATATAATTATCATTACAAATTAACTATAAGGCAATGCAGTGGAAAAATTATTATTAAATTGAACAATTATGAACAATTTTAATTTGAAAATGAAAGAAAACAATTTACATTTTAAAAAAATACTTGATAATCTCAGAAATAAATTGCAAAAAATTGAAATAATAAAAAGTTGGAGAAAATAATTGAAAATTGAAATAAATTATTGAAATTGAGATAAATAATTAAAAATTTAGAAAATTAATTCAGAAAATGATGAAAATGATTAAAAATTTATGGAAATTAAGAAAAATTATTATAAATAATTAAAATTTGAAAAAATAATTGAAAAAATTGCATAATATATTTTAAATCAAGGAAATTTCAAAGAAAATTTCAGAAAAATACTTGAAACTTTTAGAAGTTCATTACAAAAAAAAAAAGAAAATAATTAAAAATTAGAGAAAATAGATGAAAAAAGATAAACATAATTTGAAATTGATGAGAACAATCTATAATTTAAGAGAAATAATTGTAAAAAATACAGAATATACATAAAATACAAGAAAATCATAGATATATAATTGAAAATTGAATGAAATAATGAAAACTTTGGATAAATAATTAAAAACTTTTTGGAAATTATGAAAAAGAACGTAAGTAAATGAAAATTGAAGAAAATAATAAAAAAGTAAAATAAATTAAAATTTATAAAAAAAAAAGGGCTTCAAGCCCGTAAATATGTATATAAATAAAAAAATAAATAAATAAATAATTCAAAATCGAGAATATAATTGAAAAATTATTTTAAAATTTGAAACTTGAAGAATACAATTGAATTATGATAAAAATAATGATAATTTGAAAACAATAAAGAAAAAAAAAATTGCAGAATTTTTTTTAAAATGAAAAATATTAATTGAAATTAGAGAAAAATAGTTGAAAATCTGAGCAATTAATTGAAAATATTATGAATAGTTAAAAATTACAGAAAAGAATTAAAGATAGCTAAAAATAATTGTGATTGAAGATAATTAATAAATTTTTTTGGGAATTATGAAAACAAATGAAAATAATTAAAAATTGAAGAAAATAATTGAAATTTAAGAAACATACTTAAAAATCTTAAAAAATAATTTTACATTTAATAATTTAAATGTTTAATTTCTCAAAAATAAATTGAAAAAATTAGATTAATGAAAAATTGAAGAAAATAATTGAAAATTGAAAAAATGATTGAAATTAAGATAAATAATTGAAAATTTAGAAAATTAATTCGGAAAATGATGAAAATGATTAAAAATTTATGAAGATTAAGAAGAAATAATATAAATAATTTAAAAATGAAGAAAATAATTAAAATTTGAGAAAATAATTTAAAAAATGTCATAATAAATTTTAAATAATTGAATTGATAATTGATAATTGAATGAAACAATGGAAATTTTTGATAAATAATGTAAAAATGTTTGGAAATTATGAAAAAAAACGTACAAAAATTGGAGATCATAATTAAAAAATGATTTTAAAATTTGAAACTTGCAAAATACAATTGAATATTATGATAAAAACAATGATAAGTTAAAAACAATAAATATATGAAAACGATTGCAGAATTTTTTTTTAAATAGAAAAATATTAATTGAAATTTGAGAAAAATAATTAAAAATCTGAGCAATCAATTGAAAATATTATGAATAGTTAAAAATTACAGAAAAGAATTGAAGAAAGCTAAAAATAATTCAAATTTAAGATAATTAATAACAATTTTTGGGAACTATGAGAACAAATGGAAATAATTAAAAATTGAAGAAAATAATTGAAATTTGAGAAACATACTTAAAAATCTTAAAAAATAATTTTACATTTAATAATTTAAATGTTTAAATTTTAATATAAGAGAAATAATTGCAAAAAATTTTTTTTGGAAATTATACAAAAGAACATAAGTAATTGAAACTAATAAACAAATAATATAAATAATTGAAAATTAAATTAAATAGTTAAAAATGATTAAAAATTAAAGATTAATCTTTCATTTATGTATTTATTTAATTTTTAATTGTCTTCTTTAATTTTAAATTCCATTTTTCGTTTTTCAATTATTTTATTAAAAATTCAATAATTCTCGCATTTTGTCAATTGTCAAATATTTTCTTGAAATTTTAATACAATTCTTCAATTTCCAATTGATTTCTTTATTTCCAATTATTTTTTAAAATTGTTACCGTTATTTTCATCAGTTTTCAATTGAAAATTTATTTTTCTCTTTCAATTTTATGATTAATCATCAATTTAAAAATTTTTTTTATTCGAATGCCGATTATTCTCACTATTTTTCGAATTTTTTTTCAATAGTCAATTATTTTTTTTAATAGTTAATTATTTTCGACAATATTTAATTATTTTCGTCAATATTTAAATATTTTCGTCATATTGTAATTTTTCTTTTAATTGTCAATTATTTTTTTTAAATTTCCATTCAATTCTTTAATCTCCCATTTATTCCTTCACTTTTTAATTATTTTCTTCAATTCTCAAAAATTTTCTTTAATTTTCAATTATTTTTATCGATTTTCAATTAATTCCTAAATATTAAATAATTCTTGGATTTTTTCAATTATTTTTTTTTACTTATAAAACTTGTTTTAATATTTCAATTCAATTATTCAATTCTAGAACTATTCTCTTCAATTCTCTGTTTTTTTCTTAAAATTTAAATTCCACTTTTTAATTTTCAATTTTTTTCTTCAAAATTAAAAAATTATCGCTTTTTTTCTTTAAGTTTTTTCGATTATCATTAAGTTTCTTTAATTTTAAATACAATTTTTGGATTATTTTCTTTAATTTTTAATTCCATTTTTCAATTTTCATTTCCATTCTTCAGTTTTGAATTGTTTTTCCTATATACTTAGTTTATTCTTCAGTTTTTCATTGCTTTCTTCAATTTTTCAACTATTTCCTCTAATTATTAATTATTTTCAGCAATTTTCAATTATTTCCTACAATTTTTTCAATTTTCAATTATTATCTTAAAATTGTATAATTATTCTTTGATTTTTTAAATTATTTTGTTCGGTTGTGTATTAAACTAGCCATTTTTGTAATTTTGTTTTCAATTGTCAATTATTTTCGTCATTTTGTAATTTTTTTTTTCAATTATCAATTATTTTTTCAAATTTTAATTTAATTCTTAAATTTTAAATTTATTTCCTCGATTTTTTATTATTTTCTTCAATTTCAATTATTTTTTCGATTTTCAATTCAGTTGTTCAATTGGCAGTTATTTCCAACAATTATTCCTATAATTTTCTTAATTTTTTAATTTGCAATTATTTTAATTTTTAGAATTATTTTTTTCAGTTGTCTATTAATCTAGTCATTTTTTAAATTCTGTTTTTCAATTGACATTTATAATTTTCCTAATTTTTCACATATTTTCTTCAATTTTTCAACTATTTCCTTTAATTATTAATTATTTTCCGCAGTTTTCAATTATTTCATACAATTTTAAAAATTTTTAATCATTATCTTAAAATTGTATAATTATTCTTTGATTTTTTAAACTTATTTTGTTAGGTTGTGTATTATAAACTAGCCATTTTTTGAATTTTTTTTTCAATTGTCATTTATTTTCGTCATTTTGTAATTTTTTTTCAATTATCAATTATTTTTTCAAATTTTAATTTAATTCTTAAATTTTCAATTTATTTCCTCAATTTTTTATTATTTTCTTCAATTTCAATTATTTTTTTGGTTTTCAATCCAGTTTAATTTGCAATTATTTGCAACTGTTATTCCTATAAATTTTCAACAATTTTGTTTAAATTTAATATTTATTTTTTTAAACTATTATCAATTACGTAATTATGTAGCCTTTTTTTTGAATTTTGTTTTCAACTGTCAATTATATTTTCGTCATTATTCCAGAAATATTTTTCCATTTCGTCATTTTCATTATTTTAATTTGCAAAAATGTATATATAGTTTTAAAACATTGAAATTCAAATAATTACTAATAAATTAATGACGCTAGAGATTCTATTTTCGCAGGGGCGTAGCTAGGGGGGGGGGTTTAGAGGTTCACCCCCCCCCTCGAAATCGAATAATTCTATTGAAAAAAGGTCTTTTTACGCAAAATTTTTTTCAAAACCTCCCCTGAAACGTAAAAAAATTTCAAAACCCCCCCCCCCCCCGAAATTTTTTTCTGGCTACACTCCTGTATTTTCGTACATACATTGATTGAGAAATTTTGACTTGATTCGATAAATAAATAAAAAACATAAATTCCTATAAATTCTCGATTAGAATTTTGTTCGTTAATATTCCCGGTTATATTCTCGTTTTCATTACCGTTCTCCAGGTAATATTACTTCTTTGCAACTCCTAGATTTCGACAATTGTCGATTGTTGATGTTGATAACAATAAAACCAGTGTTGCCAATTCTGCGGCAAACTTCGTGGTGATTGATTGCAAAAAAAAAACAACGTGCACAATTCTAAACTTCTAAACTTGTGAAAAACAGAATTATCTATGATAATAAATACTTTTACAAGTTTTTAAAACATGTAAGTGATAAAGGATGTTTATTGGTTCAATTATCATACAGTATCAAACACAAATTTACAAATGTGGTTAACCTGTAAGCAATCTCTAACCTCAAAATTGTTTACGTCAGCCCGATTTATTCAAAAAAATTTTAAATCCACTCAACCAAATTACATTTACAACATGAATGAAGCATATTTGCGGTTTGATAAGGGCCAGGAAACCTTTGATTTCACATTTAGGTATGTAAATCCAGAAATGAAGGTAGACCGACAATTTAATTTTAATAGAAGATCAGCTGAGCCTGTATCTGCATTTTTAAAGCGTGTTGACACCAATGTTGGTAAATTTCTCATTAACAAAAAAAGAAAGGACAATATGAAAAAATTGAAAAAAGCGAAACTAGGTAAGTTGGAAGAGAAGAAGAGTGAAGAAAAACAGAAAGAAAGTAGTGAGGAAGAGGACGATTTATCATTAAAAGTGGCTCTTTTACGAAATGAAATTAATATCGATGATGATATTTCTTGTGCGACTGTTTTCGAGAACACTTCGCAATTAACGTTACATATTTTTGATTTGAAATATTCAATAAAACAGAATGTACCCTGGGTAGAGGTTTTTTCGTTACCACAAAGTATACTCGCTGGATTTCCAACATATCCCTCGAAATTTGAAGCTAGTTATACGAATATTAGGGATTCGAATTTCGTTTGGTATAAGAATTTAAAGTCCAGTATGCCGCAAAAACAACCAGAATGGAAGGAGATCGGGAAAGGATATTTTTACATACCGACTTCTGAAGATCTTGGTTGTAAATTGAAATTAAGTTGCGTGCCAGGAAATGAAGATCAAATGGGACCTCTTATAGAAATTGAATCTCCAAATTTAGTGGAAGCTGGGCCAGGTCGTTGTCCTTTTGAAGATAGACAGGCATTTACCAGAGAAAAATTGTCAGGAAATAGGTATTATAATTTTCGTATTATTAATTCTGTAAAGATTATTTATTATTGCAGATTTTATTTTACAGACGTATCTATGCAAGGGTCGTCAACTCCATTTTAGAGAATACGAAGAATATATTCTCAAAGAAATATTTGAGAATATGTGGGAATACTTAGGAATAGAAAATATTCAGAATACTTGAAAATCCGAGAATCAGGGCTGTTATTGATTTAAATCACTTTGATTTAAATCGTGATTTAAATCAAGATTTAAATCATTGGAAAATTTGCATTAAAATCATGATTTAAATCAAAAAAAACTTTACAATTCTCCGGATGTCTAATACTGCATGTAAAACATCACAAACCATAAACAAAACCCACAAATTTGTGGATAAATCTAAAAAAATTGAATTTTAATATTTTAATCTTTATAAAATTTAAAAAATTGTGCTAATACAGATAATCAAAATACCTACGATTTATAAGTTTTTGGTATTATATATTCACAATAATTTTTTTTTTTTTAATATTCTTACAAGATTTCTAAGATATTTCAATTTTTCAAAAATGTTTATTTTTTATCTCATAATTTCTTATTTTTATAAAATTTTAAGTCTTTTTCTACTTTTACTTTTGATATTTTTGTTTTTTATTTGTCTTTTTATTTTAGGGTTTTCTTTAATTTTTCACATTTTATGCAGATTATTTAATATAATATATAATTATAGACAATTTCGTTATTATAACATTCACTAAACTTTTTATTTCGTTAATTTTCATAATTATTTTCATAGTTTTAAAAATAAATACTCTCATTTCTTTTTGTAAGTTTATTCAAGTTTTTTCACATATTTTCTATTTTTTACGAGATTTTTTGCAAACTTACTTGTTCTTCCATCAAGTTATTTAGATTTTCTTTATTTTTCTAAATTTATTGTTGGACTTATTTTAAGTGTAATATTATTTATTTATTTTTATTTATTTATTTAACATTCTCTCCCGCAGTCCAATTTGGACCATACATGGGCAACCAAATCGTATATAAATATGTAATAAATCAAATTATATCTATAACTTAGTCGATACTATTAATAGCGGTTATGACAATGATAGAAAAATGATTATAAAAATGTTTTTGGTTTAATTTGCTCAAACTTTTTTATTTTTAAAAGATTTTTAAGTTTCCTTGTGGACTTTTTTTTATTTATCTTGATATATATATTTTTTAATTTTATTTTTTGTACTTTTTACATTTTTTTAGTATGTTAGATTAAGGAAAAGAAGATTTCTCTATTTTCTTCCTATTTATTTAATTTTTTTTGATGTTTCACTATGTTTTTAGTTATTCTTTGCGTTTTAATTAATTCTTTAATTTATTTTTGTCATCATTTTTCCATTTCTAAGAAACATTTTCTTTCTTTTTAATTGTTTATGTACGAAAGGGCTGGTCCCGTATATTTGAATAAATTAAAAATTAAAAATTTATTTGGTGCTTTTATCTATATTTTTTAAATTTCCCAATTTTCTATTTTTTTTAATGCTCTTATTCTTTTAATTTATATTATGTGAATTTAATCCTGTATTAAATATTCTCATTTGAACATCACATTCTTGTATTTCATAGAATTTCTTTTCTTTTAAATTTTTTTTTAAATTTTACAAAATTTTATTCATTCTTTTTTAATTCAATTTGTAAAATAATTCTCTAATATTTCTAGTTTTATAATTCTGTTTGCAAATAAACATTTGGAGATTTTATATATTGATCATATTTTTAAAAAAATCAATTTTTGATTTAAATCAAAAAAATCCGATTTAAATCAAATAAATCTGATTTTTTTGATTTTTTTAAAAAAATCATGATTTTTATCAGCCCTGCCGAGAATACTACTTTTTAAAAAATGTATTTACATTAATTAAAATTTTAATTTAAAAATATCAATTTAAATCATTTTAATTTCATTATTAATAAATTTATAATTTTTTTCTATAATTGTTAACAGTTATCAATATTGTCAATTATTTTCCTAATTTCTCAATTATTTTCTTTAGTATTCAACTATTTTCGCCATTTTGTAATCTTTCTTTCAATTATCAATTACCTATTTTCTTCATATGTAAATCTAATTCTTTAATCTTCAATTTATCTTATCTTAATTTTTCATTTTTGTCGTCAATTCTTGATTATTTTCTATTGATTATTTTATTTAATATTCAATAATTCTCGACCCTTTGCAATTATCAATTATTTTCTTGAAATTCCAATACATTTCTAAAATTTCCAGTCGATTTCTTCAATTTTGATACATGTATCATTTGCTATTACAACCTTGATCGACTAATCATTGACAAAAAGAAAAAAAAAGATAAAGATAAATCGATGATATGATATTATAGTAATACAAGATTATTATAAAAATCGTAAATCATATAATTATCAACAGCCAACAGAACAAAATACCGATGTATGAGCGCAAAATAAAATTACTGCTACCAAAAATAACAAAACACAATAACAAAATTAATATGAACGAAAATGAATGATAATAAATGTTAAACTAAGTAATAATAAATAAATAAAAGTAACAAAATAATGATGCATAAATGTGCATTTAGCACAAAACGAACAACATAATCACTACCAAAAGATAATCTCAAGTGTTTCATTCTTTAATTTTCAATTTATTTCTAAAATTTTAATTATTTTCCTCAATTTTTAATTATTTCCTTTTTTTCAATTATTTTCACTGATTATCAATTAATCTCACAATACTGAATAATTCTCGAATGTTTTCAATCATTTTTTTCACTCTTAAAAATTGTTTTAAATTTTCAATTCAATTGTTCAATTCTAGAACTATTTTCTTCAATTAATCTAGCCATTTTTTGGAATTTTGTTTCCAATTGTCTATTATTTTCGTCATTTTTCAATTATTAATTTTTTCCGCAATTTTCAATTATTTTCTACAAATTTTTTAATTTCCAATTATTCTTGAAGTTTATAATTATTCTTTAATATTTTGTTCTGTTGAAAATTATTTTCGACAGTTTTCTAATTTTTTTTCGATTGTCAACTACTTTCTTAAAATTTTAATTTAATTCCTTAATCTTTAATTTATTTTTTCAATTCTTAATTATTTTCTTTTCTCAATTATTATTTTTAATTTGAAATTCCAGTCTTCAATTTTCAAATATTTTATTCAATATTCAGAAATTCTTACCTTTCTCCAATTATTAATTACTTTTCTCAAATTTGAATTTAATTCTTAAATTTTCAGTTACTTTCTTAATTTTTTTTATTATATTCTTCAAATTTTAATTTTTCAGTTTTCAATTATTTTCTTCTGTATTCTACAATTTTCAGCTGTTTTAATTACTTTATTTCAATTTTTAATTTTTTTCAATTCCATTTTTCAATTTTCAATTTTTTTCGATTTTTAATCCAGTTGTTCAATTTGTAATTATTTCCAACAATTATTCCTATAATTTTCTTAATTTTTCTATTTTCTTAATTTCTTAATTTAATATTTCTTGCATAATTTTTTCAATTATTTCTTTTATTTGTCTATCAATCAAATCATTTTTCGAATTTTGTTCTTAATTGTCAATTTTTTTGGTCAGTTTTCACATATTTTCTTCAATTATTTAATTATTCTCGTCATTTTTCTATTATTTCTTACAATTATTAATTATTTTTTTCGATTTTCAATTGTTTTCCGAAATTTTTCAATTATTTTCTGCAATTTTTTAAATTTTCAGTTATTTTCTAAAAATTTTATAATTATTCTTGGATTTTTTTAATTTTTTTGTTCGGCTGTGTATTAGTCTAGCCATTTTTT
Organism: Ganaspis brasiliensis; assembly: GCA_037103525.1. Classification (NCBI taxonomy): domain Eukaryota; kingdom Metazoa; phylum Arthropoda; class Insecta; order Hymenoptera; family Figitidae; genus Ganaspis; species Ganaspis brasiliensis. The sequence goes on from JAZKLR010000087.1 coordinate 1,766,179, forward strand.
GAATTTTGTTTTTAATTGTTCATTATTTTCCTCATTTTTCAGATATTTTCTTTAATTTTGTCATTATTCTCGTAATTTTCATTATTTATTGCATTTGCAAAAATTTATAGTTTTAAACATATTCCAGTTTGTTGTTTATTATATTTTTTTTTACACCTTTCTGTCACCTTTTGCAGGGAAAAAATTCACTTTTTCACCTTTTTTGAAAATAAAAGGTACTGTGATGCCTATTATTAATAAATCTATAATTTTCTCCTATAATTGTCAACAGTTATGAATATTGACAATTATTATCCTCATTTCTCAACTATTTTCTTTAATATTTAATTATTTTTATCGATGATCAATTAATTTTACAATATTTAATAATTCTCGACTATTTTCAATCATTTTTTCACTCTTAAAAATTGTTTTAAAATTTCAATTATTCAATTCTAGAACTATTTTATTCAATTCTAGTTATTTTCCTCAAATTTCCATTCCATTTCTAATTTTCAATTATTACTTTAATATTAAAAAATTCCCGCCTTTGGTCAATTATTTATTTTTAATTGTCAATAAGTTTATTTAATACTAAATTCAATTGTTCAAATATTTGCTTCAATTCTCAATTTTTTTTAAAATTTAGTAATTCCATTTTTCAGTTTTCAACTTTTTCTACTACGTTCAATAATTCTCGGGTTTTATCAATAACTTTTTCAATTTTTAATTATATTTTTCTAATTTCAATTATATTCTTCAATTTTCAATTATTTATACGATTTTCAACTAACTCTTCAATATTAAAAAGTTCTCGGCTTTTTCAATTAATTTTTTCAATCATAAAAATTGTTTTAAAATTTCGTTTCAACAATTTTCTTTATTTTTTTCTTTCTTCAATTTTCTACAACTATTTTTATCAATTACTCATTATTCTCTGCAAATTTCAATTTCATTTTTAAATTTTCAATTATTTTCTTTAATAATAAAAAATTCTAGACTTGTATCAATTATTTTTTTTTACATCAATAAATTTCTTTATTTTTTATACACTTTTTCAATTATATTATACAAATTTTAATTCTATTCTTTAACTATTCTTCAAATTTAAATTATTTTTTTCAATTTTCAATCAATTCTTCAATAATTATCAATAATTATCAATAATTATTTGATTTGTACATTTTTCTGACAATCAAAAAAATTATTTTAAATTATCAATTCAATTGTTCAATTCTACAATTATTTTTTTAAATTCTTAATTATTTTTTTTTAATTTTCAATTCAATTCTTCAGTTTTCAATTATTTTCTTCTGTATTTTTAATAATTATGTGCCTTTTTAAATTACTTTTAAAATTTTTTTATTGTAATTTTTGAACTTCAATTACATTTTTCAATTACAAATTATTTTTATCAAATCAAATCAATTTCAATTATTTTTCCTTTTTCAATTCAGTTGTTCAGTTTACAATTATTCTTATAATTTTCCTAATTTTGCAATTATTTAGTATAAATTTAATGTTTATTGTTAAATTTAAAAATTTTTTTCATATTGTTTATTATTCTAGCCATCTTTTGAATTTTGTTTTCAATTGTCAATTATTTTCGTCATTTTTCACCTATTTTCTTCCATTTTGAAATTGTTCTCGTTATTTTTCAATTATTTCCAACAATTTTTTCAATTTTCATTTATACGCTTAAAATTTTAGAATTATTCTTTAATTTTTGTTACTCTTGTCGATTATTGTTAACAGTTTACGATTTTTTTTTCAATTGTCAATTATTTTTCTAAATGTTTACATAATTTTTTAAATTATTAGTTTTTAAGAATTTTCTTTAATATTTTCAAATTCTTGCATTTGGTTAATATTTTTTTTTGATTTTTAATAAGTTTCTTTAATTTTAAATTCAATTGTTAAAATATTTTTTGCAATTCTTAATTTTTTTTCCAATTTCAATTCCATTTTTCAGTTTGCAATAATTCTCTTCCATATTCAATAATTATCGCCTTTTTTAAGTTACTTTTTTCAATCTTTTATTATATTTTTAAAAATTTTAATCATTTTCTTAAACTTTTAATTATTTTTTTCAATTTCAATTTTTTTTTCTTTTTCAAATTCAGTTGTTCAATTTACAATTATTCTTATAATTTCCCTAATTTTGCAATTATTTAATGTAATTGAATGTTAAATTTTTCAAATTATTTTTTCAATTTGTTTATTATTCTAGCCATTTTTCGAATTTTGTTTTCAATTGTCAATTATTTTCGTCATTTTGCAATGTTTTTTCAATTATTTTTCTAATTTTTAAAATAATTTTCTTCACTTTTTAATTATTTTCTTTAATATTTTTAAATTCTTGCATTTGGTTAATATTTTTTTTTGATTTTTAATAAGTTTCTTAAATTTTAAATTCAATTGTTAAAATATTTTTTGCAATTCTTAATTTTTTTTTTCAATTTCAATTCCATTTTTCAGTTTGCAATAATTCTCTTCCATATTCAATAATTATCGCCTTTTTTAAGTTACTTTTTTCAATCTTTTATTATATTTTTAAAAATTTTAATTATTTTCTTAAACTTTTAATTATTTTCTTTAATTTTCAATTATTTTCTTCAATTTCAGTTTTTTTCTACTTTCAATTTACAATTATTCCTATAATTTTCTTAATTTTTAAATTATTCTGTTTGAATTTAGTACTTATTGTTTAATTGTTTAATTTATTTTTTTCAATTGTGTAATTTTCTAGCCATTTTTCGAATTTCTTTTACAAATTGTCGATTCTTTTATTTTGCGAAGTTTTTAAATTTGACTCCAACAATTTTTTTATTAATTAAAATTTGTTGTTCACTTATTTACATAATTTTTCGTTTAATGAATAAATGAAACCACTATAAACGACAAAAACGAAATGTTTATTAATACAAAAAATACTCGAAATAAAAATTCATAAATGTAAAAATATTTTATAGTACTCCCTAGAGTGTTAGTATTTTAAAAAATTGGAGTTGACGACCCCTCTATTCTATGACTATCACTTAAATTTGTTTTTCTTTTCAGTTTCCGGGTAGTTTCCTATAACATATTAGCTGACACGTATGCAGATTCAGATTATTCTCGGGAAGTATTGTTTCCTTACTGTCCACCTTACGCGTTGCATATAGATTATCGAAAGCAGCTCATTCTCAAGGAAATAATAGGTTTGTTTCTTTAATTTATTTTTGAAATTTTAAAGTAATTTTTAATATTTGTTATTTTATAGGATTTAATTCAGACATTATCTGCTTGCAAGAGGTAGATAATAAAATATACACTGCTGATTATGAACCAACATTATCCGTTTTAAACTACGATAGTGTCTATAATCGCAAAGGTGCTGAAGTTGTGGAAGGACTTGCCACTTTTTATAACAATAAAAGGTTCGAGAAACTGGACTTTGATTCTGTTATTATCAGCAAAAACTTGAATCTTGAAAAATTTAAACCTACTTGGGAGAAAATTGAGAATGACAAAATGAAGACTCGGTTTTCAGACAGAAATACATCAGTTCAGGTGAAGATTATTGAATGAATCAGAATATAAAATACGAATTTGCGCGCGATTAGTTGTGCTATCAACAATTAAAAAAAAAAACTTAAAAAACTTGTGAAAAATAATTGAAAAAGTTATAGAGCATATTTGAAGTAAATGAGATTACTTGAAAAATGATAAAAATAATTGAAAATTTATTAAATTAATTGAAATTTGACCAAAATAATTTAGATAATTACAGAATATATTTGATATAAAAGAAAATTATTGAAAGTTGACAAATATCATTCAGATGGTTGTAAAATACAATTATCATTTCAGAAAAATAAAAAAAAATTTAATCAATAGAACAGTTTTTCTAATATTGAAAACATGATTATAGAAAACAATTATTGAAAATATTAAAAAGGATAATTACATTTATAATAATTCAATATTGACAAAATTAACTGTAATTTAAAAAATACTTATAATTTGCAGAAATAATGGAAAACTGACAAGATAAATCGAAAGTAAATAATAAATAATTAATAAAATTGATTTAATTTTGAAGAGAATAATTAAAATTGAAAAAGCAATTGATAAAATTAAAGAAAAGAGTTGAAATTTGTAGAAAGTAAATTGGAAATTTAGGGAAGAAATTGTCAAATAATTAAAAATTGAAGATTTTTAATTTAACTAATTTTAAATATAATATTCTTAAAGCGTGAATTAATTAAATTTGTAATCAAATTTGTTTTGAAACAAATCGTTGAATTACAATAAACATTACAGATTATGACTTATCAATTTTTTTTTACCAAATTAAAATTTTGTCACCTTATTTACATATTTATAAAATTTTTATTTCATTTCAACTTCAATCGATTCAAATTTTTATTGATTACAAATTTAATTAATCAAAGCTTCAAATATTCAAAATTTTAATTGCTTAGAAAATGTCTATAATTTTTAATAATTCTTCTTAAATTGATATTTCTATGACATCAATTATTTTCTTCAATTTTCAATTAATTTTATAAATTTTTATTTATTTATTTTATATATGTGCGGGCTACAATCCTTTTTGTACAAAGTACTAATTGTTATCATCATTTTCCAATTTTTATACGTTTTAAATTATTTTCTTCTAATTCAAATTATATTTTTCAATATTTCAATTATTTTTTTTATTACTTAATTATTTTTATTATCTCTTATTTAGCTCCCACATTTTTTTTAATTTAATTCTCCTTTTTCAATTTTTATTTTTTAATTATTTCTTTGCAAATTTCAATTGCTCCTTTCAATATTTTCACTTTTTGTCATTTTTTTTTCATTTTAAAACTGTTATTTTTTTGTTTTTTATTATTTCCTTGAAATGCCAATTGTATTTTTTATTTTTTTTTATATTGCTGTTATTCCTGTTTTCAATTATTTTCTTAAATTTTTAATAATGTTGCTCAATTTTTCAATTATTTTCGTCAATGTCTATTCAAGTTTTTTAGATTTGTTCTTTAATTTTCAATTAGAGCCTTCAATTTTTTAAATTAATATTCTCAATATTAAATTGTCTTCATTTACAAATTATTTTATTAAATTTTGTATTTTTCTACATTTTCCAACTTTCTTTCATAAATTTAAAATTAGTTTCTACAATTTGCAATTATATTAATTAATTTCTTCAAATTTGAATATTGTCAATATTTTCTTGACATATTTAAACTCTCTTTCTTATAATTATTTTTTTTTTATTTATCAATTACATAATCTATAATTTTGTTTTTTCTTTTTCATTTTTTAATTAATTTCATTAATTTAAATTTTTTTCTTTAAATTACAATGGTCTTTAATTTTTCAATTAATTTCTTTACTACTCAATTAGTTTTATTATTTCTTATTTAGTTTCGTCTTTTTTATTTTTTTCAATTAATTTATACAATTTTTAATTATTTTTATTCAAATTGCAATTTTACATATTTCACTATTTTCAATTATTATCATACGTGTTTAATTTTTTCCTTTTTCAATTTTAAACTTATGTTTTTTTTTGTTTGAATTATTTTACTACATTTTTATTTATTTCCTTAAAATGTTAATTATAATTTTCAAATTGTTCAATAATCTTAGTCGATTTTCAATTATTTTCTGATTTCAAATTTGATCCTCAATTTTTTCAATTGTGGTCTCCAGCGTATAATAATTTATTTTAAATTTTATGAAACTTAAACTGTTTTTTCAAGTTACTGGATACCCTGAAAAACATTATTTTAACTAATTATTTAATTTCAAAACTGAATAAAATATACAAAATGATTATTATTTTTATCAGGTGACAACTTTGAGATTAAAAGAAAATCCCTCGGAAATTCTTTTAGTAGGAAATACGCATTTGTACTTTCACCCAAATGCAGATCATGTACGTTTACTTCAAGGTTTTTATGCAGTCACGTATCTTGAAGACGTTGCCAAAAAATGTAAAGAACAGGTATTTATTTGTTTATTAAAGGTAATGTTTCTATTTTTTTTCTAATTATCAAGACTTGAATTATTTAAAAAAAAAAGTTTTAAAAACATTGTTAAAGAGGGTTTTGTTTTAGAATCCAGATAGCAACGTAAGCATTATTTTATGCGGGGATTTTAACAGCGTGCCAGATTGTGGAATTTACCAATTAATGACCACAAAATTCGTACCTAGTGATTACAAGGATTGGAATAGTTGTAAGTAAAAACCATAATTGAACTAATGTCAAATTAAAAAAAAAACCTGGAATTAATGGCATACTGATTAAAACATTAATAAAAAAAAAACAAATATAAAAATTGAAGGATTTATATTTTTGCAGTTCCAGAAGAAGCAGTGACAAATATTTCTCTCACGCACGATATCACGTTTGAAAGCGCATGTGGTACTCCTGAATATACCAATTTTACAGTCGATTTTTCTGGCTGCTTAGATTATATTTATTATCAAAAAGAACAATTGGAAGTACAACAAGTTATTCCAATGCCCAGTAATGAAGAACTGGCTCTAAACATAGCAATTCCTTCGATAGTTTTTCCAAGTGATCATGTTTCTCTATGTGCTGATTTAAAGTTGAAAAATCGTTAGAGCAATCTAGAAAATTTTAACAATTTTTAATAAAAAAAATCTATATTTTAGAAATTAAGAATTGTTATTTTTAATTCTTTTACAATTTATAAATATTTTTTAATATTATTGTAATTAATATTAATAATAATCAAGTGTTTTTTTTTATTTAGTTTAGTTTGAAAGGATCAAGGATTCAAAAAAGAAAATTAAATTTCACATTAACATGATTTATAAGTAGAACCAAAAGAATACATTCACGTTCTCGTGCTTATTATCTAAACTAACATTTTCTTTCTATTTTAGTTCATTTACAAAAATTATATACAGGTTTACTCAGTGCTTTAAGAACACAAGGTATACACGAGATCTGCAGAATGTAAATTTAGTTCGGATTTTGGAAAATCGTTTCAATCGTATTTAAACCTCAATTATCACTAAATTTTTTTAATTGCGCGAACAATTAACCTAATTGTAAGTTTTAAATACAAAGCGATGTATTTACATAAGAACAATTTATTTAAGGTTTCATTATACGATCAAATCTAAAACTATAGATAAAAAATAGAATTCTTAAAAGCCAAATTCTCATCAACATGAAATACGTAATTCAATGTTCACTAGTTTTACATTATTTACACAATATAAAATATCTGATATTTTTATATTATTTACATAATATATAAACAGATTTTATCGACTGAATTACGTATTTCAATTTATTTTTTCTCGACATTTTCTTAAATACAGTACTATTTTTAAATTATATAGAATTGAGCACCAAACTTTTCTTTTACGTTAATTAAAACAAATTTTTTTTTTTAATTGTTAATGCAACATTTTCAGTTAGTATAAAGTGATCATTATTAAACTTCAAATTCTTCTGCAGACCTCGACTCTAATTCGTCACCATAGAAATGTAACAAATCTACGAGCCTTAATTCTAAAAGAATTATCTTTATCAACTTAGTCAACAAGAGTTTCCAGTGCTTGGTTTCGATATAAACAGAATTATTACACATGGTGTAATTTACGTATTGCATCACATTTTAAAACTGATTAGAAGAAAGAAAAAAGAAAATCCTAAACAAATTGAAACTTTTTTCCGGAAATTTACTTTCAAATTTTGTAAAGATTGGTGCGTTCATTTCAAAATCCTTTCGCCAATTTATTTTTTAAAATTTAATCAAAAGTCAATACTAGTTTTTGGTATATTTTCAGAAAGTAGAAAAAGATGTACTAAAATTTAAAAACTGAGCGACAGCGAAAGGATTGTCATTTAAAGTTATTTTTTCTATAATAAATCACAGACGAGGTTTTCCATTTTTACGATCATATGCCTCGCCTTGGTGCACTTGGAACCAAAAGCTGAAGAGCAGTCATAGCATCAGGGAATAATGAATGGTAATTGACAACTGGTACGTAGGCAGCAGTTATGACACGTCCTGCAAACCAACGACCGTGTAGTGAATTAACAGCAGCTACCGCTGTCGCTATTGATGGACACTTTACATAAACATTTCCCTGGGGAGACGCTTGATCAACATAAACATGTAAAACTCCTCCGTGCTTGTTGCATTCTTCAATTACGTCGTCTCGAATTTCCTTCGCCCAATTTGGATTTGTTTCACTGGAAAAGAAAAAAACGTTCAAATTTTAGAAAATATTTAAAGTACAAATGTAGGTTACTTAATTCATAATAATTATAATCAAGTGTTTGTCACCAGAATTTTATTTACAGTAAAAATTACTTGTAAAATCCGTTCTCGCGACATATTTACTCTGGCATATGATTTCCCCCCGATGAAAGTTTAAATTACTGACATCGGGTCTACAAAATATGCCCTTTTATAATTTTATTTAGTTTATAATAATAATAATAATAATAGTTCATAGGCCTTTATTTATATACAATAATATAAATGCTTCATAAATATCTATAAAAGATTTTGTTGTCTTAATTTATGGACAAAAAATTGACACACTTTTAGATTTATGGCCCTTCAGTGTTTCAAAAAAAATTATTTTTCATGTGGAATAAATTTTGACTAATTCATTGGTAAATTTGAAGTGATGTTTTACAGAAAAATATTTTTATCAGGGTGTCTACTAACCGGGAAATAACCGGGAATTTAAATTGACCGGGAATTAACCGGGAATTTTCCGTCAAACCGGGAATTTTTTTTCTGGGATAATAAATTCTTCTTAATTTTCAATTATTTTCTTCAATTTTCAATTATTTTCTACAGTTCTCAATTATTTTCTTCCATTTGGAATTATTTTCATTAATTTAAAATTATTTCTTCATTTCTCAATTATTTTCTTCGACTTTCTACTATTTTCTTCAATTGCCAATTATTTTCTTCAATTTTCAATTATTTCCATCGATTTTTAATTATTTTCTCCAGATCTAACTATTTCCTTAAATTTTTAATTATTTAATTTAACATTCAATAATTCTCGACTTTTTTCAACTATTTTTTTCAATTATCATTTATTTATTTCACATCTCAATAACTCCTCCATTTTTTAATTATTTTTTTCAATAATCAATAATTCTCGGCTTTTTTCAATATTTTTTTTCAATTATCAATAATGTTTTTGAAACTTCAATTCAATTCATCAATTATTATTTAACAATTTTCATAAAATCACATTTTCTTCAACTTCAAATTGTATTCTACAATTTTTAATTAATTTCTTCAAATTACAATTACAATCTTCATTTTTTATTGTTTTTATCAAATTCTATAATTCCTGGGTTGTTCAATTTCTTTTTTCTTCAATTATCACTTATTTTATTCTACTTTCAATCACATTGTTCAATTCTTGAATTATTTTCTTTAATTCTCAATTATAATTTTCGACATTCAATTCCATTCTTTAATTTTCAATTTTTTTTTTTTTTTTTTTAATATTCAAGAACTCTAGGCTTTTTACAATGATTTTTTCTAAATTCTCAATTATTTTTCTTAAATTTCAATTATTTTCTTCAATTTTCAATTATTTTTTCATATTTCTTTCAGTTTCTCAATTTCTGTCAATTTTCAATTTCTTCTCAATTTTCTATATTTAACAATTCTCAGCTTTTTTAAATTATGTTTTTCTTTCAATTTTTATTTAAATTGAGAATTTTTAAATTATTTTCATCAACTCGCAATTATTTCCGTCGATTTCTAAATTTTTCTGCTGTTTCCAAATATTGTATTTAATTTTTAAGTACTTTCTTCAATTTTTAATTATTTTCTTCAATTTTCAATTATTTTCTTTAATTTTTAATTATTTTGTTCAATTTTCAATTGTTTGTTTCAATATTCAGTAATCTCGACTTTTCTGAATTATTTTTTTTCAATTATCAGTTATTTATTTCATGTTTCAAAACCTCCTTCAATTTTCAATAATTTTCTTTTATTTTCAATTTAATTGTTGAATTGTTCAATTATTTTTTCAATTCTCAATTAATTTCTTTAAATAACAATTCTATTCTTCAATTTTTAATGTTTTCTTCAATATTAAATAATTCCTGTCATTTTCCATTTTTTTTTTAATTATAAATTATTTTATTCTTTTTTCAGTCCAATTGTTGAGTAATTTTTTTTAATTCTCAATTATTGTATTCGAATTTCAATTTTATTTCTCAATTTTCAATTGTTTTTTTTAAATATTAAATAATTCTGTGTTTTTCTGATTTTAATTTGATTATTTATTTTCCAATTTCTTTCTTTAATTTTGAATTATTAACTTAAATTTTAAATTATTTTTTAGGATTTTCTATTTAGTTCACCAATTTTTAATTATATTCTTTGAATTGAATAATTGTAGATTAATATTTACTTTTTTTTTTTAATTTTGTTTCTAATTGTTAAATATCTTTGTCATTGTTCAATTACTTCTTTCCATTATTAATTATTTCTTTTCATTATTAATTGTTCCTTTTAATTCATAATTATTATTTTTTCTAAAGTTTAATATTTAATTCTTCAATTCTCAATTATTTTCTTTGAATTTCAATTATTTTCTTCAATTATCAACTGTTAGCTTCAATTTTTGTAGCTATTTGTAGGTCTATTTATACTTAAAATAAATTTTAAATTAACAAGAAAAAAAACCGGGAAAAATAGGAACAAAAACCGGGAAAAACCGGGAATTTTGTGGGACGAAATTAGTAGACACCCTGTTTTATTAACCTATTTTATAAGTTTAGCAAATAAAAAACCTATAAAATCAATCGATTCTATTTTTTTTTTATTAGCTTAAACATTTCTTGTGAAAATCTCAAGAGATTCTAAATTTAATGTATTCAATTTTCAATTTATTAAATCTTTATTTCATTTGAATTTGAATTTATCGCTTGTCTTTAATTTTCAATTGAATAAAAGTCGCGATCAGTTATTCAAGAATCCAGATAGAATAATTTTAAAAAACTTCCAAAAAACAAAAGAGAGCAAAAAGCTAATAAATTGTGAAGAAATGGATGCAAAATTAATCTATTATTATTATTATTATTATAAAGATAATCCTCAATTTTCTTATTCTCTGTTCATATAACTTTTCTAAAAGTTGATAAATCAACACTTTATTATTTCGGGAAAATTAAACAAAATGCAGTTTCGCACCTAACCCATAGAGTTAATTATAAAGTACAAAAACTATACGAAATTATTTAAATATAAGAATGTTTTTTGGACTTAAGGCGATTTAGTTTTAAATAAAATTTATAATAACTAGGGAATTGAAATGTTTTAGTAATTTAATCTAGGAAAAAAAATAAAATTTTTGAATCATTTTTGTTAAGTCCATATTTTTTAAATTGAAAATTCTTTGTTAATAAATATTTTCTTAAATTTAACAGTGACAGATAGATTTGTAAGGTTCTTAATATGTTAAATTTGTGATTAACTTCTTTGGAAAATGGATTTATCAACTTTTGAAAAAGTGCTTCTCATATAATTATTATTGGTTTCTGTTCCTTGTAATGAATACTTATCTACAATTAAAGCTGAAATTTAACAATCAACAATTTGCTTTAATTTCTAGAGATGTAATAATTAAGTGTTTGTCACCAGAATTTCATTTACAGTAAAAACTACTTATAAAATCCATTCTCGCGACATATTTACTCTGGCATATGATTTCCCCCCGATGAAAGTTTAAATTACTGACACCGGGTCTACAAGATATGCCTTTTAATAAACAAAAAATTATATTAGGTGCGATTCCAAGTGAAATTTACGTTATTTTCAGGCAGATTAACGGCGGGCAATGAAACTTTAGAATTTTATTATATTTAATATGACTAATGTTTTACATGAATATTTAGGTCAAAATATTCAATAGTTTACAAGAATTGAAATTTCGAAAAAAAATTAAAATAGCAATATCTTCCGTTCTATCAGTCGTATCAAGGTTTTCTTTTTTTTAAATGCTCAGAAAAATATAAAGAATATTTATATTTTGGGGTAATTTTTTATAATTTTAATATTAAAAGAGTTATTAAATAAAAATCATATAACTTTTATGCAGCAAGATAAAACTCAATGACCCAAATGCTAAAACGAAGTTATCTGTGTCCTTTTCAAGATTCCAAAAGAAATGAACTTTACAGTTACTTTCTTGATATTTAATTTTAATAAATTACAAATGTAAACATTGGAGATTTCTGTTAGTAAACAAATCATTATGGTCCCCATTTCGACAAATGATACGATTTTCCACAGATGGGTTTGATTTCAGTCGTTGGCAATCACTGCGACTTCGTATAAGAACCATACTAATTTGTTTACTAACAGAAATCTCCAATGTTTACATTTGTAATTTATTAAAATTAAATATCAAGAAAGTAACTGTAAAGTTCATTTCTTTTGGAATCTTGAAAAGGACACAGATAACTTCGTTTTAGCATTTGGGTCATTGAGTTTTATCTTGCTGCATAAAAGTTATATGATTTTTATTTAATAACTCTTTTAATATTAAAATTATAAAAAATTACCCCAAAATATAAATATTCTTTATATTTTTCTGAGCATTTAAAAAAAAGAAAACCTTGATACGACTGATACAACGAAAGATATTGCGATTTCAATTTTTTTTCGAAATTTCAATTCTTGTAAACTATTGAATATTTTGACCTAAATATTCATGTAAAACATTAGTCATATTAAATATAATAAAATTCTAAAGTTCCATTGCCCGCCGTTAACCAGCCTGAAAATAACGTAAATTTCAGACGCATGAATATATTCTAATTCCGATTAGTTCGAAGTTTCATTTGGCCGAATTTCATTATTCAGAAATTTCTTGTAGCCGAATTCACATTTAATCGAAATAATGTTTGACAGAATTCAAATATAACCGACCTTTCATATATTAGAATTCATATATACCCGAAGTTTCATTTGAGAGAATTTATATTTCATCGAATTTTCATTTAACAGAATTCACAGTTGATCGAAATTCTATTTTATAGAATGTCTGTTTAAAAGAAGTTTTAAATGAGTGAATGTATCTTTAACAGAAATTCTACATGTTCGAACCTTTATCAAACCGAAATAGTATTTGATAGAACTCATTTTTCATCGAATATTTATTTAGTAGAATGTTCAGATGAGTGAAGCTTCATTTAATATAATTCACATTTGGTCGAATTTTCATTTAACAGAATCCGCAAATGTCCGAACAAACATTCGTCAGAAATATTTTGGCGCGAATTTGAAAATTAACCAATCACAATTTTGTTGATAATTTCTGATTTGCTAATTTTCAAATTGGCGACAAAATCTTTCCGATGAATGTTTATTCGGACATTTGCGGATTCGGCCAAATGAAAATTGGTTTAAGTGTCGATTCTATAAAATAGAAATTCGTTCACTTGAGACTTCTGTTAAATGAAAATTCGACCAAATATGAATTCTATTAAATGAAACTTCACTCATCTGTACATTCTACTAAATAAATATTCGATGAAAAATGAGTTCTATCAAATACTATTTCGGTTTGATAAAGATTCGAACATGTAGAATTTCTGCTAAAGATACATTCACTCATTTAAAACTTCTTTTAAACAGACATTCTATAAAATAGAATTTCGATCAACTGTGAATTCTGTTAAATGAAAATTCGATGAAATATGAATTCTCTCAAATGAAACTTCGGGTATATATGAATTCTAATATATGAAAGGTCGATTATATTTGAATTCTGTCAAACATTATTTCGATGAAATGTGAATTCGGCTACAAGAAATTTCTGAATAATGGAATTCGGCCAAATGAAATTTCGAACTAATCGGAATTAGAACATATTCATGCGTCTCTTAAATTTTACTTGGAATCGAACTGCTTATAATAGTTTCGAAAAACTACTAATCAAGAGTTTCGTCTGTTAATCTCGGAAGAAATGCAGGTGATCCAAAATTGCAAGAAATTAAAATTGAGGATGATACCTATCAACAATTAAAGCTTAAATTTAACAATCAACAATTTGCTTTAATTTATTGAGATATAATAATTGTTTGTCACCAGAATTTCATTTACAGTAAAAACTACTTATAAAATCCATTCTCGCGACATATTTACTCTGGCATATGATTTCCCCCCGATGAAAGTTTAAATTACTGACACCGGGTCTACAAGATATGCCTTTTAATAAAAAAAAAAAAAAAATTATATTATGATCAAATTACAACAAAGCTTACTTTTGTGGGTCGAACATATTGGAAAGCATGAAGCACTGAGTGGCAATTGGTGGCGCAGCTTGTGGCGGAGGTTGAGGAGTCAAGACAGGTGCCATATTTAAAGCATTAGCGGCAGCTTGTGGAATTTCTAAACCTGTTCCTTCTGCTAATTTGAACATTAATTGCAATCTACCAGTGGCACCAAGATCGATGCCACTTCGATCTAATTCGTCAGTGTCAAGAAGTGACGGCCCTTGCATCAAATCAGTCCTCTCCGTTACGTTACCAACCTTCATCGGCCTACCGGCAAGTTCGAACCCATTCAATTGCTCTAACGCTTTTTTTGCATCATCAGAGTTCCTGAACTGTAAAATTAGAGAAAAACAAGGTCAGTCACTTCAAAAATCTTTAATTTAGCAAATTATTTATCCTAAACAAATTGTACCAATTGGTACATTCACCCTCTACCTCTACACCTTTTTAATATTCTCCAGATTAAAAAAAATACTCACAGTGAGAAAGCCATATCCTTTGCTTCGTCCAGTTTCAGGATCCATGATTAGTTGAATGTTATCGATTTTGCCGAAAGGTTCGAATATCCCCCGAAGCATATCTTCAGTGATATTAAAATGAAGGGAACCAACGTACAACCGCATAGGACCAGTTTGACCCTTGGGCATTAGATTAGGCATCGAATTGCCCATTCGATTTTTTTCTGCCTGTGTGTGTTGCACAACAATAGGAACTCCTAACAATTTTTGTCCGGACAGTCCTAGGGCCTTATAAAAGAAAATAAATTCAATTAAAATACATGTATAAATAGATAAAGCAAATTATTGGGTGAATTAATTAAACAACTTACAAGTGTGACACTTTCCGGATCTTTAAATTCCACATAAGAAATTCCTTTAAAACGCCTCGTTTTGTTACATGTTATAAGTCTGACATCCTGAACCTTGCCAACGCTAGAGAAAAATTCTTCTAAATCTCGTGCTCGAATTCGTTGACTCAGCTGCATACAAAATACGGTACGAGCATCTCGTTCCTCTGGTGTTAATTCATCATTCCTTCTGGAAAGAAAATTTCAATAATAAGGAAAATTGTATTCGATGTAGAAAGGTAAATAATTTCAAAATACATTAATTGAGGGCCTGATAGCAAAAATGGGATAAAAAAGTAGTGGGCGCAAAAACGAGATACAAATAATATATTCAGTTTTTGCCCGAACTCATTTCTTGATTCGCTTTTGTTTATAAATCAATTTGCGTATATTTTCTTTTATTACAACTTGAATAATCGTGAGAAAAACAAAATAAAATAACAGATTCATTAATAAAGATAACCTTGTTAAATGTTCGAAAACATTTTTCGAAAACTGTTATAATAATTATTAAACACTTTCATATTAAAAAAAACATTCATTTTATGAATTCAAAAGAATGATAATTGAGGATAATCGTATATTTAATAGGAAAATTAACAAGAAAATGAGAAAGGATGTTTGAAAATCCAGCAAAGTTTATCATATAAATAAATAATTTAAAAAAAAGCGAAAAAAATGTTAATATAAAAAGAAAGTTAAAATTTAATAAATTTACTAAAAGTTCAAATATTGATAAAAAAAACGTTAACGAAAAAATTGAAGGAAAGTGAAAGAAATTTAAAAAGTCAAAAGGTTTGAAGGAATGGGAAAAACTAAGAACATCTAATAAAGAATAATAAAGCAATATTTTAAAGAATGTTAAATATCTTTAAAGAAAATGAGATAAACCTTAAAAAAATTCAAAAAAAAATGTTAAACTAAGCAAAAATATAAAAATTATGAAAATAAAATGAAATATTAAAAAACAGTAATAATAAAAAAAGAAAATGTAAAAAGATAAATATAAAGCGAGATAAAAAAACAATAAAATAAATGTGACATTCCTTTAAAAAAAAAGTTTCAGAACTTATTCAAAATGAAGAAAATTAAAAAATATGAAAAAAAATTTAAAGCATTAAATATAGGGTATATTTAAAAAAAAAACTTTAACGATAAAATTTTTTTTAAAACTAAATAATATTGAATAAATTTACAAAAATCGAGTAAAAATAAAAAAACACATAAAATTGAAGAAAAAAATTGTATTTCTACCCAAAGTATAAAAATTAATAATTTTTTCTAATTAATATAGATAAAAAATAGAATAAAATAAACTGAAATATTTTAGCATAAAGAAGAAAATTAAAGAAAATATATAATGAAAAAAAAAATAAATAAATAAAAGTATGAAATTTTTAAAACGAGATGAAAATTAAGAAATTATATAAGTTTTTAAGGAATAGTAAAATATATACCGTCAAGCGGGGCTATTTTGAGCACGCGAGGTTTTTAATGAATAATTTTTTTTTATTAAGTTACTTAAATTTGCTACTTGATATAAATATTTTTTATGTCTAAACTACGGAGAGTACTAAATAAAAAAACCTAATTGAAAGGTAGCATGACAAAAGGGGTCAAGCGCCAATTTTTCGAATTTTAGTTTTTTTCATTAAAAAATCAAGAAGATTCATTTACACATTTTTTGAAAAGAATTTTCTTTTGAATTGTGTTTTTAAACCGATTTTTAAACAAAATTGAAATCACAAATGCATAAGTTTTTACCTACAATCACAAATCAATTGAAAAACAATAGAAGTGTAAAGTAAGGTTAAAAATCTGAAAAAAATTTATTTTCACAATGAAAGTGCAACATAAATGCGGAAACAATACTTTCTATAAGAAAGAAATTTATAAAATTAAAAACTATTAGAAGTGTAATGTTACAATTTTAATAAATAGTTGTAAAAAAGGTACGTATTAACGTTTAACCTAAATTTTATAGCTCGATTTCAAGGGAAACATTTATTAATTCATTATTATCTTGAAAACAATCAATGTTTTTTTAATAAACTTTTTTGCATTTGATTCTTCAATTTGTTAATTCAAAACTAGTTTTCCAATTTTCCTTTAAATCTTATACTTTTTTCACAGTTAACGTTTAAAGAAAAAATTCACTTTTGATGTAACCTTAAAGTAGCACGATTTTTTTATATTTTTCGTTAATATGTAAATTTAGCTAAACAAATTATTATTTTTCTAGTAAAACATATCAATATCTCGAAACGGTTTTCTTAGTTTCGTTCCAAATAACTCGTAAAATCTTTAAATTTGTTTTTTTTTCGCTTCCTGTAAAAACATGATATTGGCGCTTGTCCCCTTTTGTCATGCTACCCTTCAATTCTTTATCAAAAATCAGAAAAAAATATATAAAGTCCTGAAAATTAAGGTTAAAAATGTCACTGATAATATTATAGATATAAGTGTTATGAATTTAATTGTGATGAAGTATACATGATTCGCTAACTTTTTATTGTGTATTTTAAGAGAAAAGTGTAAAAAAAAACTGGAAAACAATTTTTTTTTGTATTTAGTTAAGAAGCCAATGCAACGTTTTAATCAATTTTTGCCATATTTTTGTTATGAAAAACTAAAAAATACTAAATTAAAATTTAAAAACAAAGCTTTCTTTTACAAATTAAAAATATTTGTAAATATATAAAAAATATAATTTTCATTTGACTAAAACAATTTTTTAAAATAAAATAAATATCAATAATTTGAAGTAAATGCTTCATTTCTATTTATAAAATAGCTCATGAAAAATATATACATTTTTAAGAAAAAATATAAATAAAAGTTTAAAATAAATGATTGTTAGACAAAACGAGTTGGTCAAGTAACCCGTTTTTACTATATCCATTCCCTTTTTTAATGTAAAGAGCAATTGTAATTCTGGCATCACTTCATTTTTTCCCATAGCTAATTCTTCTTCCATCTTTACAAGCTCTGACATAATCTTATAAGATTTCGCAAGAATATTAAAATGTCTCATAGTTGTTTCAATGAAAGTTACAACTTCAATATCAAGTTTATTATTTTGATGTGATCTATAATCAACTGCTTCGTTAGCATCAGAAATAAACATCTGACCAAATGATGAATTTTCTTCTTCTTCTGGGTATAAAGCATTGTTCATTTGATAATAAATCTGACTTTGAATTTTAAAACAAAACGGTCCCCGGACATCTTCTCATAAATTTAACAATTTGGATATTTAACGAAGCGAAAGAAAATGAATTATTGTAACTTCGTATGTCTTGTTTAAAATGATCAGATTTCGGATGTGATCCATCTAATAAAGATTTTAATTCTTTCGGAAATTTAAAAATTCTTTTAAAAAGGACTCCACCATGACTACAACAATCATTGAACGAATTAAAACCTTTATAACTTTCTTTTCTCCTTCGAAGTGTTTCGCATCTCAATGAATACATTTCTTTGTCAATATTTAAAAGAATAGAGATACGCAAATAATAGAAAAAGATTGGAAATTAGATTTTAAAAAAATCGAAATAAGTTTAACCAATGAAAACCGATTAAAGATAGAATCAATCCATGTGATAGACGTTACGGATTTTTAAAAACACATTTTAGAATCACCCTTCACCCTCTTTATGTTCACGAATTCTTTCTTTTAAACTTCGTTTAGTTTCTCCGATATAAGTTGCCGGACAATTTTTGCAATTAAATTTATAAACAATATTGGTTTTTGACCATTTGTCAGACACATCTCGTTTTGCAATTGAATTCCAAACTTACATTCCTAATGGACTGGGACCTCTTCCAAATGGTGGACGAGCTCTGGGAAGAGTGATAGGCGTAAGAGATCTCTTTCTTCTCCTTTCCCGGTCACGGTCTCCTCTATCTCCTCTATCACCTTTGTCTCCTCTATCACCTTTGTCTCCTCGATCTCCTCTATCTCCTCTGTCTCCTCGGTCTCCTCTATCCCCTCTGTCTCTCTTGTCCCGATCTTTATTATCATCTCTGTCCCGGTCGCGCCTGTCCCGAGAACGAGATTTACGTCTTTGATCTCTGTCTCCCCGATCTCTGTCCCGGTCCCGTTCCCGATCTCCACGATCTCTGTCCCCCCGTTCTCTGTCTCTCTCTCGATCTCCTCGATCCCGTCTATCACGATCTCCACGATCTCTGTCTCGATCTCGATCTCCCCGGTCTCTTCTGTCTTTGTCCCGACGTTCTCGGGACCGTGAGCGACTCCTGGACCGATGTTTGCTCTTCCTGAAAAAATCAGAGAAAAATTCTCCTTTCAGATTAATAATGCCATTATCCTCATTCTTGTCATCATATAAACAAGTCCTATTTTTTTATCATAAATTTCTACTGTTTAATATTTCTCTCCTTTAAACTACATATCTATTTTTTAAAAATTACTTTTATTCAATGTTTAAAAACATAGTTATTTAGTTCTGAAATAGTTTTTGTCAAGGGAATAATCCATAATTTAAAAACAATTGAATTTAGAATTTTAGTATTATTTTATTATATTAAAATCTAAATAAAAACACTTATTTTGTAATCAGCAGAATATAATTTTCCAAACTCATTTTAAGAATTTGAGAAAAAATTATCGAAACAATGATTTACTGTATGATCTTATCGTAAATTGCTGGCTATCGGCACTCATTCGAAAGAGTCGAGATGACCTCATCCTTTAGTATATTATTTCGCTTTATTAAATTATTCCAGGTTTTGTACAAGTATTCTGCCTATATACTCACCATAATGAGGTTTAACCTTTGGAATTATCAAAATAAGCGGCATTTACACTATTTGTATGGTGTCTATAACAAAGAGAATATAACTTCACATTGATGCTACAAGAATTCGTCAAGTACTTTTTACCACAATATTAATTATTATTTGGCAAGATTACCTTAATCTTTTTTCTTTCTTTAATTAAACAAAATTACTACATAAAATGCTTATAATTACGTCAACATTTTAAATACTACAAAAAAAAAAACTCTATACTTTTAATATTTTAAACTTATGCTTCAGTATTTAGCTTTAAAACTGCAAAAAAAATAATGTTCGGTTATTATGCCTAGGATATAATAAGCGGAATACAAAATACAAAGCATGGCAGAGTACTGGTGATACCGGTTTTATTTATATTTAATTCTTTCAATAAAAATGAATCGATTAACTAGTTTGTGAAAACAAGGTGTCCAGCGACTTTTAAAAAAACAATTGATTCAAAATATCAATATATCTATGGTCATAAAATACTATTTACATCGCCATTACAAAAGTCACAAAAAATTGCAACTATATAAAATTATTCTTTTATCAGGCTTCACAGTGACAATGAAGAATATTTTAGGGGAAATAGGGGACTGAATATAAAAAAATAGGAAACTTTTAGGGTACTTTAAAAACTTCATAAATAAAGATAAATGAATTATAATATACAGCAAAACCTCGATTATTTTATTTTGATAGGACAAAATTAAAAAGTTGTAATATAAAGAAAATAAAATCACAAAACTTTCAAATTATTAAAAATAAAATGTAAATAACAGGCTTCACAATGAAAATGAAGAATATTTTAGAGGAAATAGGGGACAAAATATACAAAAATATGGAACTTTTAGGGCACCTACTCCAAAAACGTTATAAATAAAGATAAATTAATTGTATACAGTAGAAACTCGATTTTATTTGGGTAGGACAAAATTACAAAGTTGTACGATAAAAAAAAATATAATTACAGAATTTTCAAATTATTAAAAAAAAAAAAAAAAAAAGGAAAATAACTACAAATAGTGGAAAGTAATTTAAAACTGATAAATAATCATTCAAAATTATAGAAAATGAATGCAGAACTTAAGAAATAATTGAAAAAAGATAAGAATAATGGTAAATTAAAAAAAATTGAAAACTTAAGTAATTAATTAAAAAATAATGAACACAATTAAAAGCATTTAAAGACGATTATAAAACTAATCAAAACTAAAAGAAAGAGTTCAAATTTGAGATAAATAATTGAAAATTTAATAAATCAATTTAAAAATGATGAGAATAATTGAAAAAAAATGCAAAATTTATGAAAACAATCGAGAATTGAAAAAAATAATTGAAAATTTAGGAAACTTATTAAAAAATTATTAGGATAATTTAAAAACGAAGACATTAATGAGAAGGTTATAAAACGAATTAAACATTGAAAACAAAGAATTAAAATTTAAGATTAATAAATGAAGATAAATCAAACTGAAAACAATTTTAAAAATAAAAATTTGAAGAAAACAATTGCAAAATTATAAAAAAAATTGAAAATTAAAGGCTGTGATTTAAAATAAAGAAAATATTTGAAAATTAAAGAAAACAATCGAGATTTGAGAAAAATAATTTTAAAAAATTACAGAATATATTATATCAAATTAAAGGAAATAATTGAAAAATAGCAAAAATAATGATAAATTTTTTAAAATAATTGAAATTTGCGATAAATAATTGAAAATTTAGGATATTATTTACAAAATACCGAAAATAATTGTAAATTTGAAAAAAAAATTCAAATTTCTAAAATTTATTAACAATTTTTTTAAATTAATTGAAATTTTAAATAAATAATTAAAAGTTAAGTAAATCAGTTAAAATAATTGAAAAAATTATAAATTGTAGAAAAAATTGCAAAATTATAGATATAATTGAAAATTGAAGACATTAATTTAAAATTTAGAAAATATTTCAGAATTGACGAAAACAATCGAGATTTAAGGAAAAAAATCTAAAACAATTACAGAATATATTATATCAAATTAAAGGAAATAATTGAAAAATAGCAAAAATAATGATAAATATTTAAAAATAATTGAAATTTGAGATAAATAATTGAAAATTTAGGATATTATTTACAAAATACCGAAAGTAATTGTAAATTTGAAAAAAATAATTTGAAAAATCTGAAATTCTTTAAAATGTCTTTAATCAATTGAAATTTGAAATAAATGATTAAAGATTTAGTAAATCAGTTGAAAAATAATTTTAAAAAATATAATTTAAAGAAAAAAATTGTAGAATTAAAAAAAATTGAAAACAGTAATTTAAAGTTTAGAAAATATTTCAGAATTGACGAAAATAATCGAGAAATTAGAAGAATTATTGAAAAATGGCAAAAATAATGATAAATTTTTTAAAATAATTGAAACTTCTAAAATTTATTAAAACTGTTTTTAATCAATTGAAATTTGAAATAAATGATTAAAGATTTAGTAAATCAATTGAAAAATAATTTTAAAAATTATAATTTGTAGAAAAAAATCGCAAAATTATTGAAATAATTGAAAATTGAAGACACTAATTTAAAATTTAGAAAATATTTGAGAATTGAAGAAAACAAACGAAAATTGTGAAAAATTATTGAAAAATGGCAAAAATGATAAATTTTTAAAAATAATTGAAATCTGAGATAAATAATTGAAAATGTAGGATATCATTTACAAAATACCGAAAATAATTTGAAAAATCTGAAATTCTTTAAAAATGTCTTTAATCAATTTAAATTTGAAATAAATGATTAAAGATTTAGTAAATCAGTTGAAAAATAATTTTAAAAATTATAATTTAGAGAAAAAAAATTGCAGAATTATAGAAATAATTGAAAATTTAAGACAGTAATTTAAAATTTAGAAAATATTTCAGAATTGAAGAAAACAAACGAAAATTGTGAAAAATTATTAAAAAATGGCAAAAATGATAAATTTTTAAAAATGATTGAAATTTGAGATAAATAATTGAAAATTAAGGATATTATTTACAAAATACCGAAACTAACTGTAAATTTGAAAAAAAAATAATTGAAAAATGCTAAAATTTATTAACAATTTTTTTAATTAATTGTAATTTGAAATAAATTATTAACGGTTTACCTAATCAGTTAAAAAATAATTGAAAAATTAAGGAAATCAATTTAAAAATTATGGAATTATTTAAAAAATAATACAAATGACTAAAATTTGAGATAAATAAATAAAAAATGTAGAAAGTGTATGAAAAAATACTTTTAAAAACTAAAAATTGGAGAAAATATTTTCAGAATTATAGAAATAATTGAAAGTTTAAGAAAATAAATAAAATTTATGAAAGATAAGTAATAAAATTACAAAACATTTTTGTAATTAAATAAAACAACTGAAAAATGATAAACACAATGAAAAAATAATAAAAATAATTGCAAGTTTTAAAAATTAATTGAAAAATAGTGAAAAGAATAAAAAGAAAATAATAACAATTTAAAGAAGATTGAAAATAATTGAAAGTCTCTAGATACCTTGACTTGAGATATACTTTCGTGAAAAAAGGGTATTTTAGGGAAAAATTTTCTAAATAGGGGACTTTTAGGGACCTATAGCAAAATAAGGGGACGGTCTGTGAAGCCTGTTTTATTAGAATCCCCACGCTTTGTGTTAAGGTTCTCAAAATCGCTGGACACCCTGGAAAATTATGTAAACTACCAAAATACACGTGATATTTGTAGTAAATATTTTCTAAACTTTCCGCATTTGTTTTATTGTGAAACAGAAAAAAAAATATCTAAAAATAACTCCCAAAAGTCCCGTGTTTTTGTGGCGTTTTGCAACCCCAACGAGTTGTTACTAAATTTAAAAAAAGAAGCTACTCACCCAGATGTTTTGCGACTGGCTCCATTCTCCTTGGATGACTTGTCTTTGGAATAGTCTTGCTCCTACGAACAGCAAACAGTTGAATGCCACGCCAGACAGCCAAGGTGTCAGGGACGCGCGAACAAGGGGACAAAAAGCAAATCATTCAAAGTTAGTTATCATTGTAACGACCAATTGAATAAAAAATTGACTATCTTTAGAAGCTCTCAAGAGAGTACAAGAAAACAATTGTATGTATGTTTTTAGTCTGATAAAAAAATTTGTGGCAATGCACTCTCATCGATGACTACTCGAGGTTCCTTGTTGACATCTCAAATTCGAATCAGCTAGATTGTTACATTCGGGTCAGGGAGACGACTGAGCTTAGCGTTGCGACGCACCGCACACACCCGGCTCAAACTTACCAATCAATCACTTATCGGGTTTTAGGAATGCATATCAATCTTGGGTTGAGCATGCCTTGGTCTTAAACTACCAATGGCCAATCACACAGCCTTTTTCTTCTGCAAAAGAGAGCCCTCGTCAAAGACAGAACGTTTTCAAAATAACACGAGATGGCCCTAAGTAACCCTAATTCTAATCCTTGGACATTTATCGCTTTACCTTTTAATTTATTTATTTTTTATTTATTTACTGTTTTTACATATTTTTTTTTTTTTTGCAATTCCTAATTTCCAACACTTTCAACTCTTCTCTTCAAAGTATAAATCAATAATTTTCAAAATTACACTTTCAGATTAATTCAGGGTGCCCACCACATCTTGTTTTTTTAAATTCTCTAGACTTTTTACAAGTGTTACTTTCAATAAGGTAGTAAAATAAAAGGTGTGATAAATAAAAGGTGAATGAAATATTTTGACAAAATTAACCGATTTTTGGGAGTGTATAACCAAGATTTAAATTTCCGACAATAATTTATTTAAAAAGATAAACCGAATTTAATAGAAATATTAAGAGTGATTTTTAAACTTGAAAAATCTTGATAAATAAGAAAAAGTGAGTTTAATCAATGAAAGAGACTGTAAAGGATTTGAAAAAAAAAGAGAAAATGTTTGTAAAAATCTAACAAGTTTTGAAAAAATTTATAACTTTAGGAATGAATGCAGAAATAAGAAAATCCGAGAAATTGTGTTTGAAAATGAGAAAATGTAAATATAAAAAGAGAAACAGGGATAAGTTAAAATCCTGGAAAAGAAATGGTTTTAAAATAGAAATTCTAAAAATTGAAAAAAGCCAAAAATCCAGACAATACATAATCTAAGAAAAAATTAGAAAATTAATAATAAAAATAAAAAAAAAATTAACAGAAGCAGAAGTGAGTAAAAAAATCTTTAAATATTTTCCGAAAATTGAGAAAAGTACAGAAAATACTTTTTGGAGGATAAAAAATTTGAAATAAATGCCGTCAAACGGGGTTATTATGGTACAAAAACCGCATCTTTTTTATTCCATTTATGACAAAAATTCAGAATTTTAGAAAATTTTTTTTTTAATCATGCAGCAGGCTTCACAGTGACAATGAAGAATATTTTAGGGGAAATAGGGGACAGAATATAAAAAAATAGGGAACTTTTAGGGTACCTACTTTAAAAACTTGATAAATAAAGATAAATTAATTATATAAAGTAGAACCTAGATTTTATTTGGGTAGGACAAAAAAACAAGTTGTAGGATAACAAAAAAATTACAGAATTTTCAAATTAATAATAATAAAAAAAAAAGGAGAACTTCAGAAATAATTAAAAAAAGATAAGAATATAATGGTAAATTAAAAAAAATGGAAAATTTAAGTAATTAATTAAAAAATAATAAACAGAATTAAAAATTGGAAAAAAACCAATTAAAAAAGATTATAAAACTAATCAAAATTAAAAGAAAGAGTTTAAATTTGAGATAAATAATTGAAGATTCAATAAATCAGTTTAAAAATAATTTAAAAAATTAAAAATTGTTTCTATAATTGCAAAATTATAGAAACAACTAAAAATTTTTAAAATAATTGAAAATTTAGATAATTATTTACAAAATACCGAAAGTAATTGTAAATTAAAAAAAAATAATTTAAAAATTCTAAAATTAATTAAAAATGTGTTTAATCAATTGAAATTTAAAATAAATGATTAAAGGTTTAGTAAATCAGTTAAAAAATAATTTTAAAAATTATAATTTGGAGAAAAAAATTGCAAAATTATAGAAATGATTGGAAATTGAAGACAGTAATTTAAAATTTAGAAAGTATTTCAGAATTAAAAAAAGCAATCGAGAATTGAGAAGAATAATTGAAAAATGGCAAAAATAATGATAAATTTTTTAAAATAATTGAAATTTGAAATAAATAATTAAAGGTTTAGTAAATCAGTTAAAAAATAATTGAAAAATTTATAAAAAAAATTGAAACATTAAAGAAATTAATTTTAAAATGATGGAAATATTTGAAAAATAATACAAATGACTGAAATTTGAGATAAATAAATAAAAAATGTAGAAAGTGTATGAAAAAAATACTTTTCGAAACTAAAAATAGAAGAAAATATTCTCAAAATTATAGAAATAAACGAAAATTAAAGAAAATAAATAAAATTTATGAAAAATAAGTGATAAAATTACAAAGCATTTTTGAAATTTATTAAAATAACGGAAAAATGATAAACACAATGAAAAAATAATGAAAAAAATTCGATTGTAAAAAATAATTGCAAGTTTTGTAAATTAATTGAAAAATAATGAAAATATTTAATAAGTAGAAAAAAAGAATTTAAATTGAATAAAATAATTTTAATTTGATAAAAATAACTGACAGTTTATGAAATTAGTCAAATAATAATGGAATACAAATAAGTATGAATAATAGGAAAAAATTAAGAAATAATGATAAACATAATTGTAAATTGAAAAAAAGAATTGGAATCAGAGATGTAGGATTGAAAATTCAGGAAATCTATTGAAATATAATTTAACAAATGAAAAATTGGAGAAAATAATTTAAAAATAATAGAAATAATTAAAGATTGAAAAAATAATAAAAATGGAAAGAAGATTGAAAATAATTGAAAATCTTTAGATACCTTGACTTTAAATATACTTTCGTGAAAAATAGGGGAAAAATTTTCTAAATAGGAGACTTTTAGGGACCATTCGCAAAATAGGGGACATTTAGGGGAAATAGGGGACGGTCTGTGAAGCCTGATGCAGTCACGTTTTTGACATTTTTCTGAAAATAAATTGAGTCCATTTCCTTCTTTGTAATTTGAGAAGACAGTAAATGATCTAAGGAAGGTTATTGAAATAAATTTTCATCGAAATTTTTTTCCCTTTTTTAGCTACGTTTCGTCGGTAAAGGTTCGCCGACCTCTTCAGGCTATAATTTATTAAAAAACACTATAAATCACAAAGGCTTCAGAACATAATATAAATACTTGATAAAAAATCACAAATTGATCACAATTAATTCCGAGGTCGGGGCTATTATGATACAAAATTTCCTTTTGTTTATAAAATAAAGTAAATATTTCCTTTTTTGCATTAAACTATATGGTAACCTTTTATCAGGTACTCCAGAAACAAAAATTTTAAAAATCGACAAAAAGTTATTATTATTATAGAAACTATGTACCAAAATAGAAAAAATTGACTTATTTCCAATTTTCTGATAAAAAATAGAACATTTATGTATAAAAACAATGAAACCAAAACACATATCTTTTTACTGTTTTACTAAACAAATTTCCGTAAAGTAATTAAATTATTTTTTTACCAGAATAACCCCGCTATTTTGGAGAAATAATTCTTTAATGAAATTTATATGTATATATGAATTTTTTCCAAAGAATTTATTAGAAAAAAAAAACAATATTTCAATAAACAATTTGTTAATTCGTTTTCCGTTTAAAATCATTGTTTTTGTTATCTTTTTTTATGAATTTATTTTTAGGTTTATTTTTTAACTCATTTCTTATCAGTATTGTAAATTGAAAAGAAATTTACTACTCTTTTAAGTTTGCAAATTTCTAAATATTCTTTTTTAGAATAAATTCCGAGTCATAAATAGAGAATACAAAAGTGAAATTTAAATTTTTACAAATTCCTGTTTTTTTCCAAGATCACTAGACACCCTGCTTTATAATTTTGTAAAATAATAAATGCATTGGGGTAAAATTACACAAAAACATCACATTTTGTAAATTTTTGTGCCCTGTAATCAACAAAAAATGCTGTAAATTTTCCACTGGAGAAAGCAAATATACCTTGTATTTTCCAAATTCCCCGACTTTCTGAATTTTTTCAAATTCCCCGACTGGTGGGTACCCTGTAATTATAAATATATTTCAATAATCGGAGGAAGATTTCATCAGGGACTAAAATTAATAAAGATAAAAGGTGAAAAATATGCTTAAACAATCGATGGTGAAAAAAAAAATGTAAATAATTACGTAAAATAAATCTTTAATATAAATTGTTACCATCAAAAATTCATCTAAATTATTATAAATTAAATTTTAAATACATGAAACATTTAGAAATTTAAAATCAAGAAAAGAAAAATACAATTTAAATATAATTAGACCCAAAATATAAAAAGTAATTATTGAAATACTATTTAATTCTGTAAATGTAATTTTATTGTTGTATTTACTACTCGGACTTTGAAAATTGTTAATAAATTGTAACCCTATCATATTATCTTTTTTTTTCTTCACAACTTTTCTGTAAATTTCAAGTTCTACAAAACCCTAATTTCGAGAAACTTCAAGAAATTGTATAAAATATCATTAGTCGTTATTTTTCAAGAACTCATTAAAAAATAATTCAGTCACATTCAGGATTACCAAAGATTCCAAGAATGGAAAAACATTTATCATTATTAACACATTTCTGAAGATAATATTCTTCAATAATAAAACGGTCGACGTAGAGTATTTCCAAAACTCTCTGATCAATGGCAACCCTGTAATAATAAATAATTTTAATCCAGCTATTTATTATGAAAAATGTAGAAAATAATTTTTTAAATTTACCAGTACAATGTTTTTTTTTCGAATAGTGTCCTTACGTGAACTAAATATAAGATAAATAATGAATAAAAAATAAAAAAAATAATAAAAAAAAAACATAAAATTGTTACATAATCAAAATAATCACAAATGCTTACTTAAATATATATATACATTGAATGCGAAATTTGTAATAAAATAAAAAATTTTTTTACCAGAAAACAACTGCTTTCCAAGGATAAATCTGTCTAAAAAATTGCTTATTACAAAAAAGAGAAAAAAAAACAATATTGTTAACGATCGACGTACTAGAATGTTCTGCAGTGAATCTCATTTTGGAAAGTACGTGCGATATCAAACGCTATCTAAATCCTAGCAAATAATAACTTTCTCACGGATGGAAAAATGTTGATAATGATATATGATGTCATTCGCAGTACCTCATATTTAAGTGCATTCTAGGAACTCGCTGTGGAACATCGTACGAGCGCGAGGGTACATGTTACGTATGATCTATAAGTACAGAAAATGGAGGTATTGATCAATAGGCAGTATGTAACACAAGTAACGAACGTCATGTGCGTTCTACTTATTCATTAGAAAAATGGACGAAGCGATGAATGCCGTTTAAACGGCAAACACCGCAGTCCATGTTACAAAACTGCGACGATGAATTTATATCGCCAAACAATAAAGAAAAGTAGCGAATAAATGAGAATCAAATGACTTACCCCTTTCCTGTATGGCGCCTCCAGCATCGCCTCCACATCAAAATCTTCCGCCATTGTGTGACTCGGTGAGTTCTCTGAAATGCCACGCATTAGCACACGAAAAACAAAAATAGAGAAAAGTCTAGATAATTAATGTTAAAATTTCTCACGTATTACAAGTTGAATTTGCAACAATTAACATAAATTATTATTCATTACACATAATTGTTCCGATAAGTTGGTTAAACAGTTTTTCAAAAAGCACGTCCTCCTCCGAAAAACGATTTGCGAACAATGGAGAAATTGGAGAATCCAAAATGTCGGAAACCCGGAAATTGAGTCATTGATCTTGAAACGATTTGCGCATGCGTGATTGAGTTTTGCGCCCTCTGGAGAGAGTTGATTGGAGTATATTTTTAAAATAACGTGACGGGATTGGTTGATTTTTCCCGCTTTTTGCCGATGTGATATGTGATTGGTGGACTGGATTTCAAATAGTTACTGTTCCGGAATGTTTTCCGGGTTTTTAAAACTTTTAAATTCTTGTTTTTTGGAAATTTAAATTCATTTTGTATGCTCTTGTTTGTTAATTTGTTTTTAAAAAAGTGTTTTTGGATTTATATTATAGGATTTCTGTTAATGATCAAGTTATTTTGGGGTTGAGTAACAAAATGGAAAAATTGTTAATTAAAAGTTTTAAATGTATTTCAAATACTTGGTTTTGTTTTGTAATAACTAAAGACATGATTTATTTAGATAAATAAGTAAAATAATTAATAATTGAATTAAAAACAAGAATAATTTTTTCGTTATCATCTGCTCATTTGTGAAATATTCGTAAAATGTCCAATAGATGGCAGGAGGAGTAACTTAGAGTGATCAATTTAAATTTTATGAAATATTGTGTTATATATTTCACAATAATTAGGGTTTTAAGATAAAATCGTACAATCAGAAAAAAAGCTAGTTCAACTATTTTCGTATAGTTTAAATGACAAAACTATCTAAAAACGGTTTGATTAAAAGGTAAATAATTTTATTTTTAACATTTGGATCAATTTAAAGTTGCGTTTGTATAAAAATTTGCATTTGGAGTGTTTTGAAAACGATTTAACAAAAATAACCTTAAATTTCAGAATAGTTTCAAGTTTCAAAAAACCTGAACTTTGTAGTTTTTTCTTCAAATGCAACTTTAAATTGATCAAAATGTTAAAAATAAAATACCAAAAACTATTTTTTGTATAGTTTTTTAAATAAATTTTTTCGTATTGAAATATAAATAATTTTACAAAATTGTCAGTTATACTTTGTTAATTTTTAGTTTTTTATCTACTTTTTTTTATTGACATGGCTTTTTTAAAAATCATGTTTTTTCCTTTTCTGGTAATTTTTTTAATAATTTTTTTTATTTTTGTCAATTTTTATTTCCAATTGTTAATTACCGATTATATTTCCAAGGAAATCATCTCATTTGAATTTTTTTCTCCATTTTTATAGAATTTTGTTTTAATTTTCTTCAATTAACTAAAATCAAATTTTAAGTTTACTTTTCCTTTTGTTTTTATAATTTATTATTTTTAAATTTTTTTTTATTATTTTGCAGTTTACTTTATTCATGTAATTTATTTTAAATTATTAGTATTACCCATATTCTCTAACTTCTTTCTTTTTTAAATATCTTTTTACATTCTTTTTAATCACAAATTTTTGCGCTTTAAAAAATAAAATAAATTTCAATTATATTTTTATAATCTTTAGTTTTTTATAGTCAATTCTTTTAGCTTTTACAGTGATTTTGCTAATTTTAAAAATAATGTTCTTTTTTTCTAATTTTCTGTATCCTAATAAATTTTTGTTTTTTATCATTTTTTTTAGCTTTTACATTGTATTGCTAATTTTAAAAATTATGTTTTTTTCTAATTTTCTGTATCCTAATAATTTTTGTGTTTTATCAATATTTTCAAGAATTCGCCTCACTAGGTAGGTATTTTATCTTTATTTTTATATTTTACGTTTCCTTCCTTTTAGAGTAATTTCCAAAATTGTTGCTATTACTTTACAGTTAGGTTTTTTAATGAAATTTTATACTAACACTATTTTCTAACATTTATCTATTTTGAACTATTTTTTAAAATTACTTCTCATTCATAAATTTTTGCATATTGAAATATTAATAATTTAAAAAAATAGCCAGATATACTTTGTTAATTTTTAATTTTCGTTTGCTACTTTTTTTGATTAAAATTTTTTTTTAATTTTAATAATCATTTTTTTTCCTTTTCTGGTAATTTTCTTAATAATTTTTGTTTTTTACCAATTTTTATTTCCAATTTTTAATTACCCATTATATTTCCAAGGAATTCACCTCATTAGCATATTTTTCTACATTTTTATAGAATTTTGTTTCAATTTTCTTCAATTAACTTAATTTATATTTAAAGATTACTTTTTCTTGTTTTATTATTATTTTCAAAATTTTTTCTACTATTTTGCAGTTACTTTTTTTTTACTTCTTTTATTTTAAATTGACAGTATTTTTTAACTATTTTCTTTTTTGAATTTTTTTTAAATTACTAATTTTTGCGCTTTAAAAAATAAAATAAATTTCATGTATTTTTTTTTAATTTTTCGTTTTTTAGTCAATTCTTTTAGCTTGTACATTGATTTTTCAAAATTTAAACATTACTTTATTTTTTTCTAACTTTCTGTTTCCTAATAATTTTTCTTTTTAATCAATTTTCAATTTCTAATTGTATTACATTTTCAAAGAATTCGCCTCATTAGGATTTTTATCTACATTTTTACACGATTTATTCTGTTTCAATTTTTTTCAATTTTCTTCAATTTAATTTTTTTTAATTTACTTTTCCACCCTTTTAGAGTAATTTCAAAAATTGTTGATATTATTTTGCAGTTAGGTTTTTTTTTATTATATTTATTACAGTCAGTATATTCTAATATTTTTATTTTTTAATGTATTTTGTTGAAATTCTTTCTTATTTATAAATTTATTTATTTATTTATTTATCATGAATATACGAATTTTTGCATATTAAAAACTAAAATAAAAATAAAAACTGTATTTATATTTTTTAATTTTAAGTTTTTTAGATAATTTATATAATAATAATTATTATTGTTGTTATTATTTTTATTTATACATAATTTATGTAGTTTATAATGATTTTCTAATTTTGATAAACAGTTTCTTGCTTTTCTAGTGATCTTTTTTATTTTATTAATTTTTTTAGCTTTCAATTTTCATTTTCCGGTTTAATTTGTTTTCAAAAATTTTTAAGTAAATTTGTGTATTTCTTTGTAATTTTCTATATTTCTCTGATTTCTCAGAAAATTTCTTACAATTGCTTTTCACATTTTATAAATATTTTTTTAAATATGAAGAATTATTAGAATTAAAACATGAAATTATTTAATTTTAAAAATATAATTAAAAGTTTAATAATATTTTTCTCTATTTTTATTTATTATTTTCTTTTTAATTTGATATTTTTTAATTCCAGTAATTTTTCTCTATATTTTTTTTACATTTTTTAGTCCCTCTTTTTCCAAAATATTCTCTTCAATTTTCATTTTTCCATTCCATGTTCCAGTCGTCAATTTTATTTTTAAAATTGTTATTAAAGTCATATTTTTCCTTTTCTAATAATTTTCTAATAATTTTGTTTATTTGCAAACTGTTATTTTTTATTTATTATTTTATTATTATTATTATTATTATTTATTTTTTTCTTTCTTTTTCCAAAGATTCCAAACATTTTCCCAATTTTTCTACAATTTTCTATAATTTATTTTTGTTTTTTCTTCAATTTTTCTATGTTCTTCTTTTCTAACAACTAGATTTTAATTATATTTATTGAAACAAAAAACCAATTTTCTAAACGTTTAGAGAGATTCAGACGAAATTAAAGAGATATTCTTAATTCTCTTGTTCTTTGAATTTTCTAATTTTATTACTCACAATAAATAAAATTCTTTCACTATTTACAGAAATTTTTATTGTTGCAGAATTAAACTACTTGTTACAATTATTTCTTATTTAGAAATTTTTGCGTATTGAAAACTAAAATCAAATTAAAATCTTTATTTATATTTCTTTAATTTTTTAGATAATTTATATTGTTTATAATGATTTTCTAATTTTGAAAATCAGTTTTTTCCTTTTCTAGTGATCTTTTTATTTTATTTTATTACTTTTTCTCGCCATCAATTTTGATTTTCATGTTCAATGTTTTTAAAAAATTTTTAAGTAATTTTGTACCTACCTTTTTTGTGATTTACTATATTTCTCAGAAATTAGGTGAAATCATTTTAATACTGCTTTTCAAATTTTCATTTATGAAGAAACACTTTTTATTTTGAGGTTTACATATATCAATTACAAAAGGAACTTTATCAAAAAATGGAAAATCAAACGCACTTTTTATTTTGAGGTTATATCAATTAAAAAAGGAACTTTATTAAAAAATGGAAAATCAAACGCACTTTTTATTTTGAGGTTATATCAATTACAAAACGAACTTTATTAAAAATTCGAAAATCAATGATTAACTAAATATTCTCAGTATATCAACTTTGAAAAATGATTTAAAAATTTAAAAATAAAGATTGAAATTAAATCGTCAAGTGTAAAAATTTTCTCTATATATATTATATATATAAATAAAAAAATCAAAAGTACAACCATAAAATAAATAAAATTAAATACAGTCGAACTTCCCAAGAGTTAATTTTGGTGGGGATTAACTTATGGGAGACAAAGGCAAATGAGGGGAAATTTTATGTAGATTGTCGCCATCTTGTCCTGTTTGCGCATGACAAAACATGAGGAAAGGGACCACAAGAGGAGAAAATTAACTCTTGGGAAGTTCACTCTTCGGAAGTTCGACTGTACATATCAATTGAAATAAAAATAAAATTAAGACTAAAATATTGTTTTCTGTTATTATATCTTCTTGGGATTAAAATCCGAGGGAAAATAAGATACAAAAACAAAAGAAATAAGTTAGATTTAGGGGGGAAAAAGTGGAGCAAGTTCCATATTAGTTATAGAAAAGAGGGGGAGATTGACTAAATCTGGAAAAAGCGTTACGTAATTTTTGATCGACCCCATCTACGCAGTATCTTGTTGTGACGGCTTCAGGGAATCCACGTGCTGCCCTATACTAAAGAATGTTTTAGGACTTATCACGATACGCCTGGATACGATATATATATATATATATATATCGTAATAATATACGCTTTGCGCATCCAAAGGAATCCATTAATCGTAGGGAATGTCTTTAGGGGTGAAAATTTCAGAAGGGTAGCAAAAGATCCTACACGTGCCTTATATATATATACACTATAGGCGCGACCCTCCCTTATTTCTTTCACATTTTCCCCTTGCGATTTTCCACAATTCTCTTTCTCAGATCTGGACATCTAGGGCAACCTAGTTTCTTGTCAAGGAGAAAAAAACGAATCTCAAACAGAACAGGAAAATTAATGCAATATTGAAAATGTAATTTTTTTATTTAAAAATTAGAAATAGATAGATTTTAATTTAAAAATAGATTTAAAAATACTGTATAAATCCTGGGAAAGAATTTGTTTACATTTTTATAAAATGGTTAGAATTCTACGGGAAAAGATTTCCAACAAAGCGGAACAGGTCCTTTTTTGAATTCTTTTACCTTTGGTTCGTCGACCTAAAGTGTGTCGCTGGATTGGCCACCAGAAAGAAAGTAATTCTCAGAAGAGTTCTGATTGCTGACCACACCGCTGGAAAAAAAATTGAAAAACTCACATTTCTTAGCCCTTCAAATTTACTTTCATTTTGTCAACATCATTTTAGAAATCAGACAAGAAACCGAGATAAATCCAACTCTATATTTTCGTATATTTTAAATAAAATAAAAAACTATCTACATTCGAGTGAAAATTACAATTTTCTATTGGAAACCAAATTTTAGGTTATGTTATGCATCGTTTCCAGTAAACAGAAAATTGTGATTTTTATTCAAATTCAATTTTAAAATAAGATGAAAATTTTAAAAATAAAACAAAAAAAAAAGACATTTGTTAGAGTAAATTAAAATTTGAGGTATAAAAAAGTGGTTTTCTTTCTTCAAACAATTTTTAAAATTTTTTATCCAGTGACCACACGCACGTGTCAGTTTCTATTTTTTTAATAAGACATTATTCTTGATAGAGGTTCATGGTTCGAAGGAACCTGCATAAAAACAAGAAAGGGAACACGTCCCTCGATTCTCCGATGGATTCAAACCCAGCTATATCGATTTTCGGCAAAGCCACCGAGTCCGGCGAAGACGTAGAAGATAAATGGCAGATACAATTTTTTCTTTCACTAACATCCCAAGAAATTCCTTATTCCTCTTAATTCTGTAACAATAAAAATTTCTGTGAACAATGAAAGAATTTTATTTATTGTAATGTAGTGAAATTAGAAAATTCAAGGAACAAGAGAATTAAAAATATATTTCTTAATTTAATTTCTTTAATTTAATCTTTAATCTTCTTTTTTAATTTCTTCTAAACCTTAGTTTATTTATTTATTTATTTATTTATTAAATACAATTAGAATATTTTAAAATCTCCCTTAATATTTAGAAAATTGTTTTTTTTTTTTTTTTTTTTTTTTTAATAAATATAATTAAAATCTAATTTGTGGGAAAAGAAGAACAGGAAAAATTAAAGAAAAAAAATAAATAAATAAGAGAAAATTGTAGAAAAATTGGGAACATTTTTGGAATCATTGAAAAAAGAAGTAATAAATGACAATAAAAAAAACATTTTGCAAATAAAATAAATTATGATGTGGAAAAGTAATAGAAAAGAAAAAATATAATATTAATAACAATTTAAAAAAAAAATTAACGATTAGAAAATCGAATGAAAAATTAAAATTAAAGAGAATATTTTAAAAAAAAGAGAGAATAAAATGGGAGAAAAATATAGAAAAATGATAAATGTTAATAAAATATAGAGAAAAATAACTGGAATTAAAAGAAATATCAAATTAAAAGAAAATAATAAATAAAAATATTATTAAACTTTTAATTATATTTTTAAAATTTAACCAATTAATTAATTAATTAATTAATAATTTAATTAAAATAACCTAATTTTTTAATTCTAATAATTTTTCATATTGGTAAAAATATTTATAAAAAGTGAAAAATAATTTTGAGAAATTTTCTGAGAAACCAGAGAAATACAGAAAACTACAAAGAAAGATACAAAATTACTTAAAAATTTG
Organism: Ganaspis brasiliensis; assembly: GCA_037103525.1. NCBI lineage: Eukaryota > Metazoa > Arthropoda > Insecta > Hymenoptera > Figitidae > Ganaspis > Ganaspis brasiliensis. Next base: position 1,802,981 of record JAZKLR010000087.1, read on the forward strand.
TTGAAACAAATTCAACCTGAAAATGAAAATTGAAAGCGAAAAAAATTAATAAGATAAAAAAGATCACTAGAAAAGGAAGAAACTGTTTTTCAAAATTAGAAAATCGTTATAAACTACATAAATTATATATAAATAAAAATAATAACAGCAATAATAATAATTATTATATAAATTATCTAAAAATCTTAAAATTAAAAAATATAAATAAAGTTTTCATTTTGATTTTAGTTTTTAATATGCGAAAATTCGTATATTCTAGATAAATAAATAAATAAATAAATTTATAAATAAGAAAGAAATTTAACAAAATAGTTTTAAAAAGAAAAATATTAGAAAATACTGACAGTAATAAATTTAATAAAAAATTCCAACTGCAAAATAATAGCAACAATTTTGAAAATTACTCTAAAAGGGTTGAAAAGTAAATTAAAAAAATAAATAAATTGAAGAAAATGAAAAAAATTGAAACAGAATAAATCGTGTAAAAATATAGATAAAAATCCTAATGAGGCGAATTCTTTGAAAATGTAATAAAATTAGAAATTAAAAATTGATTAAAAACAAAAATTATTAGGATACAGAAAGTTAGAAAAAATAGAATAACGTTTTAAATTAGAAAAATCAATGTGGAAGCTAAAAGAATTGACTAAAAAACTAAAGATTATAAAAAAATTAATGAAATTTATTTTATTTTTTAAAGCGCAAAAATGTTTTAATTGAAAATAATTTAAAAATGATTCTTAAAAAAGAAAGCAGTTAGAAAATACTAATAATTTAAAATAAATTACATAAAAACTAAGAGCAAAAAAATAGAAAAAATTTTGAAAATAATAATAAAACAAGAAAAAGTAAACTTAAAATATGAATTAAGTTAATTGAAGAAAATTGAAACGAAATTCTAAAAAAATGGAGAAAAATATTCTAATCAGGTGAATGCCTTGGAAATATAATCGGTAATTAAAAATTGGAAATAAAAATTGGTAAAAAACAAAAATTATTAAGAAAATTACCAAAAAAAGAAAAAATTATTTTTAAAATTAAAAAAAAATTTTTAATAAAAAAAAATGTAGGAAAAGTAATTTGAAAATAAAAATAAATTAAATTTAAGAAAATTGCAAAAAAGAAGAATAAATCATGTAAAAATGGAGATAAAAATCCTAATGAGGTGAATTCTTTGAAAATGTAATAAAATTAGAAATTGAAAATTGTTAAAAAACAAAAAAATTATTAGGATACAGAAAATTAGAAAAAAAGAACATTATTTTTTAAATTAGCAAAATCAACGTAAAAGCTAAAGAATTTACTAAAAAACTAAATATTATAAGAATATAACTGAAATTTATTTTATTTTTGAAAGCGCAAAAATTTGTAATCTAAAATAATTTAAAAAAGATTCTTAAAAAATAAAGCAGTTAAAAAATACTGAGAATTTAAAATAACATACATAAAAAAACTAACTCCAAAATAATATAGAAAAAATTTTGAAAATAAATAATTATAAAAATAAGGAAAAGTAAACTTAAATTTTGAATTAAGATGAATTGATGAAAATTGAAACAAAATTTTTTAAAAATTGAGAAAAAAAATTCTAATGAGGTGAATTTCTTGGAAATATAATCGAAAGTTAAAAATTGAAAATAAAAATTGATAATTTAAAAAAAAATTATTAACATACAGAAAATTACCAAAAAGGGAAAAAATGAGTTTTAGAATTTAAAAATTCACGTTAATTGAAAGAATATCGTAGAAAATTAAAAATTAAGAAAGTAATAAATAAAAATTTTTTTAAGTTTTAAATTTCAAAACCCAAAAATTTATTTAAAAAATTACAAGTAAAAAATGAATTAATTAATTCATAAAAGATGCAAAATCAAATTTTTGAATTAATTACAAAATAGATAAAAAATATCGGAATATAAAAAAATAAATAAAATTGAAGAGAATAAGCAGAAACTTGATATAGAAAATAAAAATGTGGAATTTAAATCAAAGAAAGAACATTTCTTGGAAATTAATTTCAAATTTGATTTTTCAAAAAATAGAAGATAATAATGATTGAATCGATAAAACTGTTTTTGGCCAAAAAAGACTATATTCTATCAATTTCATTTACATTCTTTTTTTTAAAAAAAAATTTTTTTTTATCTTTTGATCAAAGTTAATAATAACAAAAACAATAAATCACAAAAAAATCGCAGACTTTCCAAAATATACATAAAAATTATATTTTTAAACAAATTTGAAATAGTTATTTTATTAATTATCAAAATTTATTTTCAAACAATCAAGAAAAGCATTATTCTGATTTAAAAAAAGTCGTAGAATTTTAAGTCTCTCACAAAATTAAAAACTATATTTCTTAAAAAAATTCAAAACATTTATTTTATTATAAATTATCAAAATGTTTATAATTTATTTTCAATCAAGAAAAGTATTATTCTAACATAAAAAAAAGTCGTAGAATTTTAAATCTCTCACAAAAACATAAATTTAAAATTCCCCTCTTTCACGTTTTATTGCATTATATTTTTTATCAAATACGAACTTTATTTGTGAAAAACTTTTTAAAAGTAGGTGAATCATACAAATATGCCTTAAGCGTAAAAGTTGATTCTCGAAATATATTTAAAAAGTTTTTGATAAATATTTTTCAGAAAATATAAAAGAAGAAAAAGCTTGTGAAAGGGTTAAAAAATAACAAGACCATACATTTATAATTAACTAAAAATGTTTATTGATTGTAGGACAGTGACTGTGAAGTCACAATTAGTGCACTTTACGAAAAGTAATAATAAACCAGATTTACCAAATAAAATCATTGTACATTCCAACAGACAACCTCTTAAATTTAAATATAATGCTTTCGAGACTATATACAAAAAAACAATGTAATAACAACACACAGTCACGACAAATCCCACTTTGGATATTTTTTTTAACGGACAAACCGTTTTGCATTTCACATAATATTCATTTTAAATGTCTAGGCTGTTACACGAACTGTCTACATTTTTCAAACTGGATTATAAACTTATTACATACAAGTAACATACGTTTCACTGATATTAATTTATAAATAATATTTACATACGCACATTTGCTCGCTTTTTTTTTCTGCACTCACACACTGAGGTCGTTATAATATTTATTTTTAACAATACGATATATAAATTTAATGGCAGGCGGTTTGTGTCATATTGGCGCTTGATTTTAAGAATTACATTTTTTTTTCTTTTCAAATGACGATGAAAATATGAGTAAAACCGCTCCAAGATTTTGATCAAACAGGACAATATATATGAAATGGATCTTCGAACATCGTACCACGCGACAATTTATTAAATAAATTTAGAAACTTAAACAAATTTTTAAAAAGTAAAAAAAAAAAATTTTGCCTTAAGAAGAGCTTTTTTCAAATAAAATTTAGAAATAGAGTGTTAACAAAATTTGAGCCTTGACTTTAAATCAAATTGCTTTTTTGAAAGCGATAAATTTGAGAAATCTTCATTTAATGAAGCTTAAAATATAAAATTTTGATTGAAATAATCAAATTAGATTTGACAATTTTTTTTTTGAATAAATAATTTTGATTAATAGAGAATTTAATTTTAAAGAACGTAATATTAAAGAATAGAGTAAGGGGTTTATTTTCGAAAAGAAAACAAAAAAAAAATTTGTGAAATTAATCATAATTCACCGAAAGAACAAGCGGAGAAGATTTCCTTCGCTTTGGTGACTTCAATGCACGGAAATGACTGCCGCCACGAAGCGCTCTATAAATCCAAATCCACCACCTAAAATTTTAGTCTCTTATTCTATCGAAAGCCGAATAACAACAATAAACGATCAATTACTTTGACAAGACAATGACTTCTTAATATATACGTATATTCCGGTACGAGTGTTCGACTTTTTATGAATTAAAAAATTTCCCTCTCTTCTGGAAGCTAATAATTTTCCACTATTAAGTACAATTAAAGACGAGAATACAATAAATAATTTTCTACAATAAATAAAAGATTTTTTTCTCTCCAAAGTACACTTATAATTTCGTTTAATAATCGAATTTTGATTTTTACAAATTCGTGAATAGGATCTTAAGCGAAATTATTTGTTTTTTTTTTTGGAGAAAGTTAAACTAATATATAATATATGAAAATTGAGAATAATTCCAGAAGAAGTGGGAGAGAAAAAAAAAGTAAATTTTAATGAGAATCGAATGAAATCGCATTGTGAAGTGACAACTTTATAAGTAATCAGTTCCATGCGTTTTGCGCGGGGACAGGAATAATGTCTCGCCGCTGTGTACGCCTTAAAATTAGAATATAGATTCTAAATATATATATATATATATATATATAAATAATATAATTAATTATGCAACGATTAGAGCCCTCGTTTTCTCGACTTGTGTGTTTTTTAAAAACACAAGAAATTAGCATACGATAGATTTAGAAATGCATTTTCGAATAGAAAGATTCAAAGGTCTCGTTGCACTTTGAAAAGTGAACTATATGCGAGTGTAGGTCACAAATAAAAGTAGATTTACATTATGAATCATTACAATACGAACATAGGTCGACATATGTGTAAAAAGTGCACGCACACGCGTTTCAAAAAACTGTCAATTTTGATTTTTTTTTTAAATACTGACTTTAAGTTAAAGAGGTTATGTTAAAAGTGGTTATTTTGCTTTTTGAATAGAAAAAACTAACTTACAAATCTTTATTTTTTATTTATATTGAGTTTTAATTAAATTTGTCCAGTTTTTCAAAATAATAGAGACATAACCTCTTCTCGAGTAGGTTTCTAGTTATTTTCTTGAATTGAATCTAAAATTTGTGTAAATGTGAATCTGCCTTGTCACTCGAGTGATTAAAATAAATTAAATAGAATGCAATTAAAAATAATTGATAATTGGAAATAATTAATAAAAATTGAATAATGCATCAAGAGACGAGAAACTTGTGCAAAATGACCGAAATTTTGAACGCGCATGCGTGAAGGTCACACGCTTGTACTGGCAGTGGGCTCAGCTCCCTTATTACTCTGGTAGTACGGAGTTCTTATCACAGAGATATTATCAATTGTTTGGTACTTTTGTAGTCTTTAGCCACGATCGCTTTACGCTCGCTTACTTGATTTTCTGCACGGAATTTTTATTTTCCAATATTTCTCAATCGACGACAATTTCTAATTTATACTAAAGTGACCCACGATAAGTAAAGCTAACGTAAAATGAAATCGAATAACCGGATCTTTGAGCACCGGGTCTGAAAAATGTTTGTGAGAGGATCTTGAAATATTCTAGCAAGAATTCTTTTCACAATATAGCGATAGGATTACTAGATTATATTTAATAGGCACGGCCCTCATATTTCCTTTTTATCGCGAATCGAACAACGCGACATTATCGAGTCTTAACAAAATCGAAGGATCGACTCTTGAGAATTTTTTTTAATTTTATTTCTTTTTTCTCTTTTCTACTTTATGTTTATTTGTATTCTTTCATTTTTTTTACTTTTTTCATATTCTTTCTTCACTTTTCTTTTGGGAGTTAAAAACAAAGTCTTGAAGAGGTTGATGACCGTAACATAACCTCAAACTAAGAAATGCTTACTTTAAGGAGATTGGGTATTTTTTCTTTCAGCTCGGACAAAAAAGGCAATTTAAATTTTTACAAACAATCAAGTTCGTAATAATTTAAATTTAAAAGTTTGTTATTAAACAATATAAACAATACAGATTTTGTTTGTTACATTATTTTTAACATACTTTTAACAATATATAAATTTATATTTTCGTTTGCATTAAAAAGCATTTATTAGTTTAAAGGTTATGTTAGGGTCATTCTTGTTAAACCATGTATCTCCGTCCTTTTCTTACTAATGGAAATTTTTAGTTAGTCCACATGCCACCAGGACCCTTGCCGGATCTATGTGTAAAGTATCTTTGATTTAATGTAAAATTTAACCAAAATGTAAATAATAGGTTTCTTTTAATCTAAACGGCTTGGTTTTGTTTATATTTTGACACTGGGGCATCAAAATACCTGATAATACACTGTTAAAAAAATTCTGTCCTCATTTACATAACGCGCATGCGCGTAGTTATAACCACGCATGCGCGAGACATTTTCCGTATCGACATTTAGAGAATTGTTACAATCGTAACAGATGTAATTCTGTAAAACGTAATATTGCAATTTGAAAATCTTTTTATCAGTGTATTAAACTTTGTTTTTACAGTGCATTTTTTTACACTTTATCAATTACTTCCCCCATAGCATCTAAATTTGTCTTAACTTTCTTCAAGTTTCTAAACTTGCAGCAAAGTTTCCTCAAGTTGACGACACTTGAAGAAAGTTTGGCAAAGTTGAGGCAAGTTTAGTGGGGGTTTTCTCAATAAAAAAGAATCGATACTTCAAATTGTTTATAAGACCATGAACTGCAGATTTTTATAGAAATATAAAGATTTTCTAACCTGGGACACTTGTTTGTTCTTTTCACAGAAGCAATAGTAGCGACATCTACATACAAAAATCTCGTTGGTTAGAAAGAGAAAACGATACCTTTGTCTCTCTCTAGCCAAAGAGATTTTGTAAAATGAAAAACTCACGATTGTCCCATAGAAATAAAAAGCTAATAGTGAAATTCTAAATGGTATCTGTTTCCAAAAATGCGCAGTTCAGAAAAGAATAAATACACGGCGTCAAGCAAGTATCTTAAACTCTAATGCTAAACCCGGAAATTGCAGTGATTGCGCTAAAATTGAGGGGAAACCTCCACTAAGAGGCACGAGCAAACTGGATGACAGAGTTTTGTCTCTGAGCATTGATTCCAGATCGCTCGTGTTCCATGGATTCGAGGATCATTTTGCAGCGTTTTCGGGGAGGTAGACTCAAGGCTTCCTTGACGGGAATAACGAGATCGAGGGGATCTGGAGAGGGTGCTGGACTGACGGGATTGCTGCTGGGAGGTGTGAGGATTGGGTGTTTCTCGACTCTGATACCAAATTCTCTCTGGCGCTGTTCCTCGACGGCTTCCAAAGCAGCCTCTACCCTCCTTCGAGCGTCGTTACCGGGCAGATTGAGTATCGACGGGCAGTCGCTCTCGTTGAGGTCGCTACTCTGGCCCCCGTATGACGAGTAGGGCGAGTAGGCTGGCGACAATTCTGGATAGAGGAAGACCTGAGTTGGTTCTTGGGGCTGTGGGGCTGGCGTTTGGAAGGATCTTTCTTCCACGACTGCTGCCGCTGCCGCCGCAGCGAGAAGGGCCGGATTCACTCCGACAGGACTGGATGATGCCTGAGAATACTGATCCCTCTGATAAAGGTAGTAAGAGAAATCCCTGGGCTGAATGTAGCTGGAGGTTGTCGTGTGGCAGGGTTCTTCAGTCTTGTTCTCCTTGTTGCTGTTAATGGCAATGTTAACAGGGGGAATCTCTGGCTCGTTGGACGAGTCCTGAGAACTCGTGGAGTCAGAGTGGACCTTGATATGAGCCTCCATGTTCTTTTTGTTGTTGAAGGTCTCATTGCAGAGGGTGCATTTGTAGACCTTGGCGCCGTAGTGATTGACCTGGTGAAGCTTGAGCACGTGGTTGTAACCAAAGGATTTTCCGCATACCTCGCACTTGTAGGGTTTCTCACCGGTGTGCGTGCGAGTGTGGACCTTGAGCTGTTTCGAGCAAGTGAATCCCTTTCCACAGGACTTGCAAACGTAGGGTTTTTCACCGGTGTGAGTGCGCATATGGATAACGAGTTGGCCACTCTGTATGAAAGTTTTGGCACAGACGGAACACTTGTGCGGTCGTTCACCTGTGTGTATTCTCATGTGCCTGTGCAGCTTCCCGCTGTGCTCGAACGCCCTCTCGCAAACGTCACATTTGTAGGGACGCTCTTTGGTGTGAATACGCCTATGAACACTGAGATTCTCCTTAACGGAAAAGGACTTATTGCAGTACTCACACTCATAGGGCTTTTCACCGGTATGGGTGCGATAATGCCTGGTCAGTCGCGCAGGAACTGCAAACGTCTTGCTGCAAATGTTACACCTGTAAGGGTCCTCACCCTCTTTTCCATGGGACCTTAGGTGACTCTGGTACACGTTTTTCTGGTCGAATATTTTCTGGCACAGCATGCACTGATACGGCTTGTCATTAAGGGTCGTCAGACGCTCAGCGGCAGGTGAAGTGAACACTGACAAGTCCGGGCTGCACACAAGACTCTTCACTGGCTTTGTCGGTTCCAGCTTTCGAGCCACAATTGCCACCGGTGTCGGCGCTGCTTCCCGCTTCAAAATTGTCTCCGACTGATAATACCCCACCATTCTTGATGTCCAGATATTATCTGCAATTTAAAAGAAAAACGGATAAGTAAACAAGTTCTTCAGTTTTATGTGTATAAATGTTGATGGGAAGTTAATTCTAAAACTTGGGAAATTTTTAGAAACGTTTCAAGAATGATCAATTAATGGGAATTATTTTAATCCCTAATGAAAACTGGTACCGATAGAATGTCGTGAGACGATCGCGTGAGTTGGATCCATTATTGAGGGGTTGACGTAATTACTGGATGAATATCAACAATCAGGGTAACATGAGGTAGATAGGGAAAGCTCTACGTCTGTCCTAATACACTATGAACTGCTGAGTGAGATACGTTGTATTTACGCACTAGCATGAATCGCTGCGTATTCCAGTTACCACCGCCCTCCAACCCAGTTGTTTTTTTAACCCAAAACGCCCACTTGCTCCGACTCTGTGCGCGAGCGATCCTCTGACTTCCACTTTTGACCCTCTTTAAGATAACTTTCCCTTCTCAGGGTAAACTTATTGCCCCAAAACAAACTATTGCTTAAAGGGTGCAAAATCTCCCAACTTCCTTCTTATTAAGTACGCTACGAAGGAATTTCAATTCTCCGATTTAGATATCTCGACTACCCCTCAAATACTCTCAGGGTCGTTTCTGATTAAAAGTGAACTAATGTTAAAACTTAGTTAAGCCATTAATTAGTGGAACGGGCATGACTTTGCTAAAACTAATATAAATATTGTCATTCAAAAACTGCAATTTTTTAAAATCCTAATCTCCCTAGTCTAGTAAAAATCTACAAAAATACAATAAAGCCAACATAAAAAGTGATTACTAGGATTCGATTTTTAATTTTGAAGAAAATTGATAAGATATAAAGTAGAAAAATGATATAATTTATTAAAAGAAGCAATCAACCTTTGGGTTTTTTAATTGCACTATCTGAAATTGGCAAACGATTGAGTTTGGTAACGATGTAGGTCAGTAATCTGCTTTTTTAAAGAGCTTATTAATCAAAATTTGATGTAGATTGGGAAAGATGGTTTTGCAGTAAGCTGATAACAATTTTTGCAATACTTTGGAAATATTGATAACCGTCTAAACTCTACCCTAAATTGCTTTCTCAACTCACTAACATATAAATAAATAATAAGTAAAAAAAATTAGATTAGTCAACGAACCATTGTGTGTCTACAAAGAAGTAACTTGTATAGGTCAGAGATTAACTGTCATTTAAAGCCTAACGCAGCAATTTAATGATACAATACAAACACAGCTAATAAAGTGTTCATTTCAGCAATCTTGCATTTTTCACGCCGAGGATTTAAAACGGAATAAGTACCTGTCTTTAATGTAAGAGTAAATTTTTCAATGTTAATAGTGGAAAATAATGTCATAAATGGAAAATAATGTTAAACAAGTGGAAAGTAATGTTGAGATTATAAAATTACAATATGTTTTGCATCAATAGGACAATAAAAATGATCAATAAAACGCATTAAATGATATTGTAAATTAATTTTCGATAAGAACAATTTGACGAAACGTTAAACTTTATTTATACGTTTTTTTTTCACTTTAATCGAGTCGTTTAAATGGATTATGCAATTTTTACATTCTCTTCTGTAAAGAAAGACGAATTTTGACTTTTTGGTTATTTTTCGTTACTTTTACTATTGAGGAATTCACCAATGCGTTAAAAATTTGTACACAGAAAGTGTTAATTGTAGAGCTGTTGACATTACTATTGTCTCAGAATTGAGGGATCCTGAACAAATACACCAAAATGATCCCTGTTGGTTGAAATAGAGAAGCTTTCTATTAATTTAGAGATGGACGTACTATTTAGTGACATAAATATTGACATTTCAAATATAAAATCCAAAATTTACGTGCTTATTGAAATTTTTCAGAGGGGGACCAGTAACCCCATACATAGTACGACTTATTGACTCAACACTATCTTATTTTATTGAGGCAATATTAAAATATCCATCATCTTGCACTTTAATATTGCTGCAAGATTTTAGGGTCATATTGAGGCAACATGAGTCGCAATATGTTGAGTCAATATTGGTGTAATAATACACTGAATAACTCTGCAATATTGTAGAAATATTTGTGACGCGGCGCGAAGAAAAGCACCTAAGAAGCCAAACGGGAATTTTACAGGAGAGTGAAAAGAAGCGGCGCGCGCGCCATTGGATTCTGTACAAATCGCTGATGCTTGAGTCTTAAATACGTGAAAAATATTCAACGAAAATTTTTTCTGACTTCAGATAATGAAAAAGGGACATTTAATTAACCTAATATTATCAAAATCCGAAAATCGATTTTTTGCTTCTTAGGTGCTTTTCTTCGCGACGCGTCACATTTAAATGCTTGACATTTGGAATTATTGAATTTCAATATTTCTGCAATATTGCAGAGTAATTTAAGTTAATATTACATCAATATTGACTCAATTCACTCAATATTACGACTTATGTTGCCTCAATATTACCCTGAAATATTTCAGCAATATTAAAATGCAATATCTTAATATTGTTATGAACATGAACTTTATTTTGTTGAGGCAATATTAAAATGTCCATCATATTGCACTTTAATATTGCTCGTAACATTGAGGCAACATTACTCACAATTTTGATCAGTATTAATGTCATATTACATTGAGTTATTCTGCAATGTTGTAGAAATATTAAAATGAAACAATTCTAAATTACTGTACAACCTTTCAGAAATATTAACATGCCCGCAATTTGTAAATATTTAAATTTAATATTTCTTTAACATTGTAAAATAAGTTATTATAATATAACATCAATACTGATTTACGGAAAAAATTAAATTGTTGGATTTACAAATCAGATTTTTAATTTAGAACTGACCAATCCGATTTGTTGTTGTGTCAAAATTTTTGTCATCTTAACAATTTGGGATTGTTGTAGTAATAATCTGTTTTGTTAGTTAACAATATTTTTCTTACTTCAACAATCCCAAATTACTAAGATGACAAAAACTTTGCTAAAACAACAAATCGGATTTTGCATGTAAAATTGAAAATTCGAACATGAATATCTCAATTTTTAGACGGTGAAGGGTCCTAAAATTTTAACCAGATAGAAGGCACACATAAAATAACGTTTTCTCCCAATTTAAAGAAAATCCATAGAAAATCGATTTTTTCAAGTATATATAACTGCAAGAAAAATACCTTAAATAAATTATTTAAAATTTTGATTTTTTAAAAACTATTAAAGAAATCGATTCTATGAGAAAAACTGAGATTTTTTATGAATTATTTTTTTGTATCAGTTCTACTTTGTTTATAAAATCGTTATAAAGTACAACTGGTATTAAAAAATTATATACATAACAAATCTTCATTATTTTTCTCATATAATGGATTGGTATACATAATGCTTTGAAAACTAATTTTTAATTTTATCAGAAAATAATACTTATTTGTTTATAACGATTTTATAAACAAAGTAGAACTGATACAAAAAAATGATTCACACAAAATCTCAGTTTTTCTCATAGAATCGATTTCTATAAATATCTTTTTAAAAATTTAATTTTTTAATGATTTGCTTAAACAATTATTGTTTAAACAATTGGTAATTGTCAACAAAAAGGGGTAACTTTTTTTATTTGCCTATGAATCCAATGTTTAGTTTGATCCTAGTATGGTTATTTTCGTCATAGTATTTAATAGGTTAAAGTGCAACATGATGGATATTCTAATATTGCATCAGCAAAATAACATGTACAATTTTTAATATGATTTTGAAGGGGGTCATATTTATATTCCGAAACGTTTCCTAAAATCTCTTAATTTTTGTTTTTCAGGTACTGACCCCAAAGCCAATTAAATACAACATTACATTAAATAACATTCATAACAATAATAAAATACCACTTTTAAATATTGCTGCATTATAGCACGATAACATTCAGAACAGCTTAAAATTTGACTTTTTTTTTAAAGTGCATATTGGAGAAAAATCGACAAAAATAGTTACAGCCCACGAAACCAAGATCTAAAAATATTCTCTCAATTCAAAAAAATTCGATTTAAAAATAAATTTCCAGTTTAAAATAAAATCGACATACCGGGGAATTTTCCTTGAAATGCAACTTGAGCGGATCTTATTGTATTAGTTTTTGACGTATGCGTCCATTATTTGAAAAAAAAGAACGCAACAAACAGGGAAATAGTGACTGCAATTGATAATAATTGACGAGCGATAGTAACTATCAGACAATTAGCCACACGTAGACTATACGTACTCGAGGAAGAGAGTGTGGCTTGTGCCAAGTGTAAAGAACAAATACGGTCGTGAAAATCGCAACGATGATATTAACTGTGAGGCTACACGCGCGTCGTTCTTTGTGAGGCAGTCGACGTGAGAGCCAGTGCATTAAGTACACGGAAACCCGACTCGACTGCCTCCACGTGTACTCTGCACATTTTTTTATAGCGATCACCGACCTCGTGCAACTCAACCCGCGGTAAGGACGTCGAGTTACATCACAAGAGTAGTACCTCTAGCGGATTCTAGACTCGCGATTTAGACACTATTCCCTCTCTTAATTGCGTCTAGTTTCTATTTTATCTTGTTTGTTATTCAATAGACCATCAAAAAAAAATATTATTGATCCTATACCGACACCTACAAAACGGTCCCGCTGTAACAACGAGGGGTAAACTTGGGCTGCGCCGAACTCATGCGCAACTTATCTTAAAGACGTCGCTAATAATACGCCCTAATCCCAAAAACTGTAATCAAATATTGACTTTTTCTTTTCATTGATCATGATTCATAGTCACGCTTTCGATCCAGACTCCTCGTCACAAAAACACAATAGTAACACTTACGAATGCTTTCGATTTCAAACTTTAGAACTTAATTTGTTTTTTACAGATTGAATTTTAATTCTTTGTATTTAATCTTGTTCTAATACTGTTTTTCTGGAATATTCCTCTATGCGGTTGTTTATTATTATTAATGCTAGTAACTACGCGTTTTGAAACTAAATCTAAAATAAACTTTTACTAGTTAATATCGAAAACACTAAAAGAAACTGATAAGATTTTACGAAACTTTTAACTTCATTTCTCATCTTCAAACGTTCCCGGTTAATAAACAATTTCTCACGTTTTAGAATTGAAATGGCACATTTTTTTATAGGAATAGGTAAAAGTTGAAAAATTCCGACTCACCGATTGTTTACAAGATTGACAGTTCCCACAATAAAGTTCGTACACACTCCAAGTAGTGGCAGTTCTGGTACACAAATTTTTTTCGAACAAACGTTTCATTAGTCAGTGGTCCATTGTTGAGACGAGATATTTATAAATGAAAATTAACTGTTTGTAAAACACTGTTCGCTAAGTCACATTGAGTTTCTTGTTAGCATGGTCGCGGTTGTTATAATTCACTTGTATCGTCGTGGAGATTTAACGTAGAAAAGCGACAAAATCCGAAGGACCCGCCTCGGGACGACCAATCATACTGTGTAATGTTTACCTCCTACTCGATCCGAGGTGATACGAGAATCGTCGAGTTGTTCCGAACCGACTCTTGGAGCTGTACAAAGTCAGGGGCGACGCGAGATCACCCCTCCAATCCAACTCCCTCCACCTTCACGCAATGACGACCTACAATTTGGGGCGCCCAAATGTTGCTGGCGGCACGTGGAGGCTGCCGTCGTGGTTTCCACAACGTCGCGCGTGCGATGGTACAAGGGCAAGGGGAGTGCGAGCAAGAGCACAATATCCTCAACAAAGACAAAGCTACTCCTATATGTCGCATCAGAGTCTCTCAAACACGCGGCATCCTTCTATATATTACCAATTCGCGGAATAAAATATAAATTTAAAAAAAAAAAAATTTTTTATTTCATTCCGGGGGTCATTCACGTGTTACGTGAGACAGATTTTGGACTATTTGGACCACCGCCCAGCGCAATAATCTTTTTATTGTTTACGTTATAATGGAGCGTGACACTTCTATCCTTCCCCAATCTCCGAAAGATGTGTATTTTTTAAAGTGGGGGCTTTTGTTTACAGATCGTTTATCGAATTATTTTATTTATACACGCACTAGAAGTTATTGTCTCAATTAATGAATATTGGAAAAACTGTATATATAATGTCCGCTTTTTTGAAATTATGTTGCATTTTAATTTTTTTATGCAATATTGCAGAATAATATTTGGGACTAGATGAGTAGCAGTATTGAGGTAATATTGCACTCGCATTGAACTATTTGTCTATTTGCCTAGGGAAAGTCATTTTTCAATAGAGGTAAATATTCAGTGTAATACTACCTTAATATTGACTGAATATATTGACTCATGCTGCCTCAATATTATCCTTATTGCAGCAATATTAAAATGAAATAATTCCAAATGTCGGATATTTTCATTAGAGTTGCAAAATTCTCGGTAATTTACAATCCGGTTATATTCTCGGGAATGTAAACGAGAATATTCTCCTTCTGGAGAATTTATGAGAATTTTGTATATTTGAATGAGCTCCACTATTTTATGGAACACAAACAATTTATTTTTAACAAAATGGATAAATAACAAAATAATTATCATTACAAACTAACTATAGGGGTCGTCCACATATCACGTGATATCTTTAGGGGTGGGAGGGGGGTAGGCAAAATATCACGGTCCATGGAAATTAATTTTTTTAGCAATAGAAAAAGTATCACGAGGAGGGGGGAGGGGGTTCAAAATAGCTGAAATTTGTATCACGTGATATGTGAAAGATCCCCATAAGTCAATGAAGTGTAAAAATTATTATTAAATATAACAATTATATAAACAATTTTAATTTTATATTGAAAAAAAATAATTTAAATTTAAAAAAAAAAATACTTGGAAATCTCAGAAATGTAAATTGAAAAAAATTAAAATAATGAAAAATTGGAGAAAATAGTTGAAAATTGAAAAAAAAAGATTTAAATTGAGATAAATAATTAAAATTTTAGAATATTAATTCAGAAAATGATGGAAATGATTAAAAATTTGTGAAAACTAAGAAGAAATAATATTTAAATAATTTAAAATTGAAGAAAATAATTAAAATTTGAGAAAATAATTGAAAAAATTGAATAATATATTTTAAATAAAGGAAATTAAAAGAAAATTTCAGAAAAATACTTGAAACTTTTAGAAGTTAATTGCCGAAAAAAAAATAATTAAAAATTAGAGAAAATAAATTAAAAAAGATAAACATAATTTACAATTGATGAGAACAATCTATAATTTCAGAGAAATAATTGTAAAAAATACAGAATATACATAAAATACCAGAAAATCATCGAAATAATTGAAAATTAAATAAAATAATGGAAATTTTTGATAAATAATTAAAAACTTTTTGGAAATTATGAAAAAGAACGTAAGTAATTGAAAATTGAAGAAAATAATAAAAAAAGTAATATACATAATTAAAAATTGGAGAACAAAATTGAAAAAAGATTTTAAAATTTGAAACTTGAAGAATGCAATTGAATTATGATAAAAACAATGATAACTTGAAAACAATAAATAATTGAAAAAATTGCAGATTTTTTTTTAAATAGAAAAATATTAATTGAAATTTGAGAAAAATAGTTGAAAATCTGAGCAATCATTTAAAATATTATGAATAGTTAAAAATTAAAAAAAATAATTGTAGAAAGCTAAAAATAATTGAAATTTAAGATAATTAATAAAATTTTTTGGGAATAATAAAAACAAATTAAAATACTTAAAAATTTAAGAAAATAATTGTAATTTGAGAAACATACTTAAAAATCTTAAAAAATAATTTTACATTTAATAATTTAAATTTTTAATTTCTCAGAAATAAATTGAAAAAAATTAGAATAATGAAAAATTGAAGAAAATAATTGAAAATTGAAAAAAATAATTGAAATTGAGATAAATAATTAAAAATTTAGAAAATTAATTCATAAAATGGTAAAAGTTTATGAAAATTAAGAAGATATAATATAAATTATTTAAAATTGAAGAAAAGAATTAAAATTTAAGAAAATAATTGAAAAAATTGCGTAATATATTTTAAAGAAAGGAAATTTAAAAAAATTTTCAAAAAAATACTTGAAACTTTTAGAAGTTCATTTAAAGAAAAGAGAATAATTAAAAATTGCAGAAAATTGATGAAAAAAGATAAACTTATTTTAAAATTGAGAAGAACAATTTTTAATTTAAGAGAAATAATGACAAAAAATACAGAATATAGGTACATATTATAATACAAAAAAATCGTAGATGTAATTAAAAATTGAATAGAAAAATGAAAATTTCAGATGAATTATTAAAAAAATTTTGGAAATTATGAAAAAGAACTTGAGAAATTAAAAATAATAAACAAACAATATAAATAATTGAAAATTGAATTAAATAATTGAAAATGATTAGAAATTAAAAAAAATAACTTAAAAAAATAAGAATAGTTAAAAATTTTTCTTTCAATTAATAAATTTTTTTTTAAAATTTCAATCTTTAATCTTCAATTTCATTCCTGAATCTTCCATTTATTCATTAAATTTTCAATTATTTCTTTAATTTTAAATTGCATTCTTCGTTTTTCAATTATTTTATTAAAAATTCAATAATTCTCGCATTCTGTCAATTATTATCAAATACTTTCTTGAAATTTCAATACAATTCTTTAATTTCCAATTGATTTATTAAATTTTCATTTATTTTTTACAATTGTTTTCATTATTTTTATCAGTTTTCAATTAACAATTTATTTTTCTCCTTCAATTTTATGATTATTCATCAGTGTAAAAATTTTTTTTGTTAGAATGCCGATTATTCTGACCATTTTTTGAATTTTTTTTTATAATTATTAATTTTTTTTTAATAGTTAATTATTTTCGTCAATATTTAATTATTTTCATCATATTGTAATTTTTCTTTTAATTACCAATTATTTTCTTGAAATTTCCATTCAATTCTTTAATTTCCCATTTATTTCTTCAATTTTTAATTATATTCTCCAATTCTCAAATTTTGTTTAATTTCCAATTTTTTAAATCAATTTTCAATTAATTCCTCAACATTCAATAATTCACGGATTTTTTCAATTTTTTTTACTCATAAAAATAGTTTTAAAATTACATTTTAATTATTCAATTCTAGAACAATATTTCTCTTCAATTCTCAGTTATTTTCTTCAAATTTAAATTCCATTTTTTTTTTCTTTATTATTACAAAATTATCGCGTTTATCTTTTATTTTTTTCGATTCTCATTAAGGTTCTTTAATTTTAAATACAATTGTTCCATTATTTTTTATCATTTTTGATTCCAGTCGTCAATTTTCATTTCTATTCTTCAGTATTGAATTTTTTTTTTTCTATATTCATTAATTCTCGGTTTTTTTCATCTAGTTTTTTTTTTTTTTAATATTCAAGTACATTCCATAAATGTCACTTCAATTTTGCAATTTTTTATTGCTTTCTTCAATTTTCATTAGGTTTTTTTAATTTCAATTATCCAGTTATTAAATATGCAATTATTTCCAACAATTATTCTTATTATTTTCTTTATTTTTCAATTTGCAATTATTTTAATGTTTACAATTTTTTTTACAATTGTCTATTAATCTAGCCATTTTTTGAATTTTGTTTTTCAATTGACAATAATTGTCGTAATTCTCACATATTTTCTTCAATTTTTCAACTATTTCCTTCAATTATTAATTATTTTCCGCAATTTTCAATTATTTCCTACAATTTTTTCAATTTTTAATTATTATCTTAAAATTTTACAAGTATTCTTTGATTTTTTAAATTATTTTGTTCGGTTGTGTACCAATCTAGCCATTTTTTGAATTTTGTTTTCAATTGTCAATTATTTTCGTCATTTTGTAATTTTTTTTTCAATTATCAAATTTCAATTTTTAAATTTTAATTTTATTTTAAAATTTTAAATTTATTTCCTCAATTTTGTATTATTTTCTTCAATTTCAATTATTTTTTTCGATTTTCAATCCAGTTGTTCAGTTTGCAATTATTTGCAACTGTTATTCCTATAAATTTTCAACTAGGTATTTCCTTAAAATTTAATTTTTAAATTAAATTCGTTTGTTTAATTTTTTAAAACTATTCATTTCAATCATGTAATTATGTATCCATTCTTCGAATTTTGTTTTCAATTCTCAATTATTTTCCTCATTTTTCAGAAATACTCTTCCATTTCGTTATTTTCATTATTTGAATTTGCAAAAATTTAGTTTTAAAACATTAAAATTCAAATTATTACTAATAAGAATGACGCTAGAGATTCTATTTTCGTACATTGATTGAGAAAATTCGACTTAATTTGATAAATAAATAAAAAACTTAAATTCCCAGTAAAAAAAAACCTATTCACTGTTTTTGAATCGGTCATCAGCTCAAGTGAATCTGCTTTCTTAAGAGGAAATTTCCGATTAACTCCGATTCAAATCATTTTAATTATTTCAAGTGTTTTTTACTTTTTAGAAATATGTTCAACAAAATTTTTATTAATTTGTTGAATTTGAAAAAGAATTACTATCAAATCTAACAGCCCTACACCTAATTTATTTAAGTAGCTCAATTATATAATTGAAAATTCCAAATTTTGTGTAAAATATGACAATCTAACCTCAAAATTTCCAAACCGATTCATAATTGACAGAACCGAATCAATAAATTTTGCATTAATAGGAAATCACTTATTATAGATAACTCCGATTCAAAACTATTCAGAATGTCAATCTTTAATCTGCTTTTTTAAAAAACTCCGATTCACTAGAGGTTTTATTCAATAAGTTTTTTGCCTAGGTTCTTATAAATTCTCGATTAGAATTTTGGTCGGTTATATTTTCGTTCTCATTATCGTTCTCCAGGTAATATTACTTCTTCGCAACTCTAAAGCAAGGATTAAAACATCGATTGGAAACATTTAGGTTTCCAATTTGAATGAAAAATTGGCGTATCCTGTGTGAAGATGGTTGGATTGAGAGACTCTGGAGGGTGGAAGAGAAGCGATAGAGGGAGAGCCAAGTGCCAAGTTGACGAGAGACAAAGGTAGAGAGATTGGAGGGAAACGAGAGTTAGAGAGAGAAAGAGGCAATGATTGTGAGGAAAGAGTCGATGGAGAAAAACAGAGCGTGACAGAGAGGGAAAGAATGTTTTGGAGAGAGTGCAGAGGACGTTGTGACCTACGAGTCGACTTTGCGCGTGCAATTCACCGACACACTCACACATGCGACTGATCGTTGCTGTATAATGTTGTCTTGTATCGCGCAAAGCCGCCCCATCACTGACACAAGATTTCCATGTGTCAGTTGCACACGTGTGTATACGTACACATTCTCCACATACTCTTCATTTTCTGCTTTCACCGTGCCTCAAAATCCGCCTCGTGCTTTTCCAGTTCTGACGTCCCGACGATCACTTGACGCTCCAAGACAATGCGATAAGCAGCACGTATTAGTTTGTCCTGCATTCCCTTGATAAAACTTTGATACTTCCACTCCCAAGTTTCCAGGTGCCTTATCACGTCGACAGATATAACTGCCATGGTAACCTAAAAATAAGAAAAATAATTAATACACATACAGATAAATGATAATCAATTATTCCTTCAATCTAATTCAAAAACGAGTTTAATAAAATTCAGGGTTTCGAAATTTCAAAATTCCGGGACTTTTCCGCAGGTTTTCCAGACTAGGGATGTGCATTAATAATTGAAAATCGATTAACGATTAATCGATCGATTATTTTAATGTAAAAATCGAATAATAATCGAATTTTGCACACATAATCGGATCTCGATTACGATTAATCGAAGGCAGTATTCGATTTTCGATCAAAATCGAATACCATTTGCCACATCCATATTCCAGACCATTTTTTATCAAATTCCATGACCAAATACCCAGGAAAAAAAACCTATTCACTTTTTTCTGAATCGGTCACGAGCTCAAGTGAATCTGCATTCTTAAAAGAAAATTTCCGAATTCAAATCATTTTATTTAAGTAGCTGAATTAATTAAAAATTCCAAATTTTGTGTAAAATATGACAATCTAACCTCAAAATTTACTAACCGATTCAATAAATTTTTGTATTATTAAGAAATCACTTATTAAAAATAACTCCGATTCAAAACTATTCAAAATCATTAATCTGCTTTCTTAGAAAATCCGATTCACTAGAGGTTTTATTCAATAAGTTTTTTTTCAGGGTATAAAATAATAAGTAGCAACAATAATACGCGCATTGTTGATGATCATATAAAATTATAAATTTTTGCAAATGCAATAAATAATGAAAATTACGAGAATAATTACAAAATTAAGGATAGTATCTGACAAATGACGAAAATAATCTATAATTGAAAAACAAATTCAAAAAATGGATTGATCAATACACAACCGAAGAAAAAAATTGTAAAATCAAAAAATAAATAACTGAAAATTGGAAAATATCGGAAAACAATTGAAAATTGAGGAAAATTATTAATAATTGTAAGAAATAATTGAAAAATTGAAGAAATTATCTGAAAAGTGAAAAATGACAAAAAATTGACAATTAGGTAGTTCAAGTTCGGTGGGGGAAAATCCAATATGGAGGATACTGGAGCACAGCTTTGCATGGAAGCCAATGGGACGAAATCAGTTTTTTTTAAAATAACTTTTTAAAAACAAATTTTTGAACCTATGTTTATTAGCAAATTATTTTTCTTTTATCGAAAGCTATTTTTTAAAACAATAAAAATTGATATAACAATTTTATTAAATTTTATTATTTTAAAAAATAGCTTTCGATAAAAGAAAAATAATTTGCTAATAAACATAGGTTCAAAAATTTGTTTTTAAAAAGTTATTTTTAAATAACTGATTTTGCTCCATTGACTACAATGCATTTTTAGGCCCCAGCAAGCGGCCATCTTGAATTTTTCCCCACCGAACTTAAACTACCTTAAAAAATGATTGGATTAATAGAGAACTGAAAAAAATTCATTAAAAAAGTTCAACAATGAATATTAAATTAAAAAATTAAAAAAAAAGAAAAATTAAGAAAATTATAGGAATAATTGTTGGAAATAATTAAAAATTAAACAACTGGATTGAAAATCGAAAAAAATTCAAATTAAAAAATGAAATTTAATTTTAAAGAATATAATTAAAAATTGAAAAAAGTAATTAAAAAGCTGAGAATTATGGAATATAGAAGAAAATGAAAAAAAAAACTGAAGAATGGTACTGAAATTTAAAGAAAATAATAAAAAAAAATGAAGAAATAAATTGAAAATTTAAGAATTAATTTCAAATTTGAAAAAATTGATAATTGAAAAAAAAATTACAAAATGACGAAAATAATTGACAATTGAAAACAACATTAAAAAAATGGCTAGGTTAATACACAAGCAAACAAAATAATTTAAAAAATCAAAGAATAATTATAAAATTTTAAGATAATAATTACAAATTATAAAAATTGTAGGAAATAATTGAAAATTGCGGAAAATAATTAATAATTCAAGAAAATAGTTGCAAAATTAAAGAAAATATGTGAAAAATTACGAAAATTATTGTCAATTGAAAAGCAAAATTAAAAAATGACTAGATTAATAGACAATTGGAAAAAAAATTGTGAACATTCAAATAATTGCAAATTGAAAAATTTAGAAAATTATAGGAATAATTGTTGGAAAAAATTTTCACTTTAACAACTGGATAATTAAAATTGAAAAAACTAATTGAATAATTAAAAATTGAAGAATTATATTAAATATTAGGGATTTGAATTAAAATTTTGAGAAAATAATTGACAATTGCAAAAAAATTAGAAAACTGTCGAGAATAATCGAGAACAAAACAAAATAATTTTAAAAATTTAAGATAGATAATTGTAAATTTAACAATTTGTAGAAAATAATTGAAAATTGCGGAAAAAAATTAATAGGTGAAGAAAATAATTAAAAAATGACGGGAATAATTGAAAAATTGAACAAAATATCTGAAAATTGACAAAAAAAATTGACAATTAAATACAAAATTCCAAAAATGATTAGATTAGATTAATAGACAACTGAACAAAATAATTGAAAAAATTGAACAAAAAATATTAAATTAAGAAATTAAGAAACAAGAAAAATTAAGAAAATTATAGGAACAATTGTTAGAAATAATTAAAAATTAAACAACTGGATTGAAAATCGAAAAAAAAACTAAAATTAAAGAATGAAAATTAAATTTAAAGAATATAATTAAAAATTGCAGAAAGAAATTACAAAAGCTGAGAATTATGGAATATAAAAGAAAATAATTGAAAACTGAAGAATGGTATTGAAATCTTAAGAAATTAATTAAAAATGAAGAAATAAATTGAAAATTTTGAGAATTAAATTCAAATTTGAAAAAATAATTGATAATTAAAAAAAGGTGAGAATTATTGAAAATTGAATACAAAATTTTTAAATTAAAGGCTGCAATTTTAAATTAAAAATAATAATTGAGAAGTGAAGATAATAATTAAAAATTGAAAGAAAAATTTCCAAAATGACGAAAATATTTAAATATTGAAGAAAATAATTGAGAAATGGGGGAAATAAATGACAATTGACAAAAAAATTCGAAAACTGTTGAGAGTAATCGACAGCAAAACAAAATAATTTTAAAAATTAAAAATAAAATTTAAGAAAAATAATTGTAATTAAAAAAATATGTAGAAAATAATTGAAAATTACAAAAAAAAAAATTAATATTTGAAAAATGACGAGAATAAATGAAAAATTGAAGAAAATATCAGAAATATAACGAAAATAATAGACAATTAAAAGCAAAATTCGAAAAATGACTAGATGAATAGACAACAAAACAAAAATAATTGTAAAAATTAAAGAATAATTATAAAATTTTAAGAGAATAATTGAAAAAATTGTAGGAAATAATTTTAAATTGTGATAAATAATTAATAATTGTGGAAAATAATTAATAATTGAAAGAAATAGTTGAAAAATGACAAAAATAATAATTATAGAAAATATTAAAAATTGAATAAATAAATTGAAGATTAAAGATTTAAATTGAAGTTGTAAGATAATAATTAATAATTTAAAGATAACTAAAAGACTAAAATAATTAAACATTAAGAAAAATACTTGACAATTAAAAAAGAGTTAAAAAAAGTTCGAAAAATGGCGAGAATAATCTATAATAGAACAAAATTATTGAAAAAATTAAAGAATAATTATAAAATTGAAGGAGAATATTAAGTTGTCAATTAGAAACTGAAGAAAATTATAGAAAAAAATTTAGAAAGTAAATGAAAATTGAAGAAGATAATTAAAGAATTGTTTTGAAATTTAAAAAAAAAAAATGATAAATTTAAAAAGACGAAAAATATTGGAAATTGAATAAAATAGTTGAAAATTTAAGAAAATAATTAAAAATGGAGGAAATTATTTGAAAATTAAAGAATTAAATTTAAATGTGAAGAAAATAATTGAAAGAAAAATTTCCAAAATGACGAAAATAATTAAATATTAAAGAAAATAATTGAGAAATGAGGAAAATAATTGACAATAGATTAACAAAAAAAAATTCGAAAACTGTCGAGAATAATCGACAACAGAACAAAATTCTCAGTAATTTTTCACTGAAAAATTTCAGTAACAGCATTGCGAAAAATTCAATTATTTTCTATTGATCAATCAGGTAAAAGTCACCGACAATTATTCAGCAGTTCTTAACTTATTTCAAATGAAATATAACTGATTGAAATCATAAAAAAAGAAATAATTAAATTAATTTTTTAAAACATTTTAAAATTCCTTGACTTTTCCAGGTTTTTCCTGACTACAAAAAAATTCCATGACAATTCCAGGTTTCCTTGGTTTTCCAGAACCCTAGCAACCCTGAATTTTTTGACAATTTTTATCAATTCTTTCTCTTTTTTTATTTCAAATTCTCCCAGAATTTATTATATACAGACCTTTTTTTATTATCCCTTTCTGACCCTAAAGACGCAACTAAACTCGAGATACATAATTTCCGACAAAGAAGCACGTGAAAAAAACGCACCTGAATTAAAAAATCGATTTTAAAAAGAAAGGTCTTGATGGAAGAGATCTGAAAAATGACACACATTTTTACTAATACAAAAATCTATCATTTGAAGGCTACACACATTTTTACAAGACACAGAAAAGTGGTACAAAGCATAAAGGTGCCAGCAGTAGTAACGACCTTCGCTTCTTTCAGTAGAAAAGTTACGTATTAAACAGACGAATAATTCTTCCGCACGAGGAAGTAGTAAACATTGATGACATCATCGGTTTTTAGTAGAGAAACACCTTTCTTATAGCTGATAATATTAAAACGTCAGATTTTTTAAAATTTAGCCCATTAGTTCTTTTTAATTCAATTCGAAAATAGTCTCCGCAGATATAATTACAATTGTTTTGGTTCTGTCAAGAAAAACGAGAGATTATGTTATTTGTCACTTTTTCTCTTTAGGGCCGAAAATTTTTGCACTAAAAAATAATTTAAATAAAAAGGTGTCAATGTTTTTTTTAACCATTTCTAAAATCAATGAATGAAATCTTTCTTATTCGTTGACTTCTAGGAAAAAATTCTTTTTTTATTTATTGCAAACAATAAAAAAAATTATTTCTATTTAATTCTATTTTTTATTAATTGACTACCAGACACTAAATAAAAGAATCTTCATTTATTGACTTTCAGTGAATAAATAAAAAATACGTATAGTAATCTCCAAGTTCTCAATGAAATTCCTTTATTTACTTGCATTCATATTGAAAATTCCATGATAAAAATTAAATTAAAATAATTCTCGACTATTTTTTCTTTTATCTGTCTGAAAAAATATTTATAGTCACAATTTAAATTGTAAATATTTGTTACGATTAATGTTTCAAAGTACAGGTGCATGTTACATTCATAAAACCTTTATTTGATCAAAAGTTACTTTTTCTTGATAAAGAAGATAAGAAAATAAAATAAAGTTTTCGGAAGACCATAACTTATTTTGAATATCTAATCTGCGTGTCATATTTTTTACATTTTGTCATTTTCATTTTTAAAAATCCTAAACTTTTCCCAGTTTGTACACACATGTTGTATAATTGAATTTAATCTTGAATTTGCTGACAATGAAAATTATCCAAACAATATATAGATTCTCGTCATTTTAAAGTTTGCTTTCATTATCGAAAACAAAAGTAAAACAGTTAAAAAAGTAGATGATTAGAAATAAAAGCAAATCATTGTAGAAGATAAATTAAAATTTTTTGAAGGAAAGGATTAAAGCGTTATAATTGCCGCTAATTGGTTAGAAAATTTGATGAGGTTGTTTGTTAAAGACCATGCGCAATGCTTGGGGAAGGCTACGAGTTTTCGTGATCCAGCGAATATATGTTGGGCGGTGTGTAACGATATTATACTTTGACAGGGAGTACAGAGCAATGACCCAGTGCGTATGTTGCACGTGTAAGGCCAGAAACCACGACTGCAGCCTCAAACAGAACATTGGACGCTGCGTGCGACGGTCACGGTACATAATGTATGCCTATAATGGGTACCCTTTTTTGTTCTTGTCCAACCAAAGCTTCAAGGAAAAATACGATACCAAGCGCACAAGTATTTTCATCCCAAATTCAAAATCAATAAATGACAATTCTGTTTAAAAAAAATTGTCTATAATCAATAAACAATAACTAGAATCAATAATCAATGATTCTAAACAACTCGCTAATCAATAAACAATGTCTAGGCTTTATTTTACGATTTGTCTTCAAAAACAAAAACCCTTTTGGTTTTGGACCTATAGGATTTATTTTACGATTTGTCTTCAAAAACAAAAACCCTTTTGGTTTTGGACCTACAACTCAGCGTACATAAAGTATCGCAGTCAATTGTATATCCTGAGACTTACCCTTTGCTAAAATTGGTTGTAAAACTTGATAGAGTCGGTTCCAAATCAATTCAATAGTATAGTTTCAGCACCAGGAGAAAATTTGTTTATTAGGTTTGGCGATAAAAATCCTGAAATTAAACAAAACAATGATTATTATAATCAGTAAACGATGGTTGTAATCAATAAACGATATTTCCAGTCAATAAACAAATCAGTGGTCTTAATTCGAAATTGAAGATTCTTTCCTGGCCTCATTGCATTTTTTAATATTAAGCTCTTTCGGGCCTGAGGGTATTTTTATGTTGTTTTCCATCAGCCAAACTTTGTTCATGACTCAGCAACCCAATTCCAATCTGTCTACATCTTGTTTTCGAGGTCTACTTTGTTTTCTCAATACATACAATTTCAGTCGTAGAATGTTCAAAGTGCTGATTATTCCCGGAAACTGATAAAGTATTGGTAAACAAGCAGCAAATTATATCATGCGTCTTGTAAAAGTCTGCTAAAAAGAAAACAGGAATTATGTTACAATGACTATGTAATCAAAACAGAAAATCTTGAATTCAAAAACAATTTCAGCGAGTCAATTGACATTTTGTCTTTTGCCTAATTGTCTTATCTCTTTTTTTCTGATAAGGAGGACAATGTGTCATTTTTAACAAAGATAATGAAGCTAAGCTGTGTTTATAATAGAATGCGTACTTTCCAAAAATGACTGTAAAATACATTTTAATTACCATGCCTCTATCGTCGGTGTTTATCTACATTGATTTAAAAAAGATACAACTGTTTTTGTCGTATTTTACAAACATGCAAAATTTTAAATACAGATAGACAAATAGATACACGACTAGAAGGAGTTCGATGTGTTTGTTAAGATCAACTAAAAAAATTAATTAGAGGAATAAATAAATAGATAGGAAGCATCGGTATTCCCAACTTTTCAGTTATAAATTCCTGTACTCTCAGTAGCTCCTGACACAGTATCAGGTGTAAATTTCTGTCGTGCAATTCGAAGACAGAGTTATATTTCAGATGATCCATTCTTCTTGGAAGCTAAGCAAGACAAAGAGAATTCGACACTACGTATAGCCCTATACATGCGCAATGCCAAAGAAGATTCTTCAGAGACCTGAGGTAATCAATACTGGTGTATCTTTCCCTGAAGAATTCATCAGGAATAGAGCATCAGCTTCCCGGATTTAAAGAATAACAACTTTAATCACCTATCCTTGATAGGAGATTGATGATACTAGTTATAAAAAGACTAAAGAAACTGTAAATAGAATTTCCTGTCAAATGGACGAGAGCTAAATAAGTTCATTGGTCAATAATTGAAGGTCCAGGAGAAAGAAGAAGATAGGGTGAATTTGTATTCAGTTGTTGGTCGATTTTCGGGGTCGAGTGGGGAATTCGGTTTGGCTTTGTAGGCTCACCGAGCCCGTGTAGGAACTGGTAAAGTTAGTTGAGGAAAGGGGGAGAGGTAGGATGACGCATGGAGTGGGGTTCGGTCTAGAGCGGTGTCGTACCTTGACCAATCTCAACGCGACTTGTTTTAAGCTACTATGCCGCAACGACCTTAGAAGTCGCAATCATGATGAAACTGAAATGGCAAAGGGAACAGTGGACAAGTCATTATTGTCTGCTTAAGACTTTTTTCAAATCTCTATTGGAGAACTATGCTCACCATTATTTAATTGATGCATTGAAAAAATTGTATTCCTTCTTAGTTAATTATATATAAAATATTGATCGATAAAAAAATATAATCGAATCTTTTTAAGGAAGTTCTACCGTAAATCGAATAATCAAACATATTTTGATAAAACTTGGTGTACTGATAGATAAAGTTTCTAAAATTTTGTAGTTAAATTTTTGAGACCTCTAGGTTCTTGGGAAAAAAGTTATGACCGATATACTTTTTCACTGTTTAACCTGTTTAACATTGATTCTTATGAGAATTCATTACTCTGTCACATATATTATCGTACTAAAAATTATTAAATGACCAGATAGTGATAAAAGTTTGTATAGTTAAACACAGATATCTAATGAGCCGATATTGTACTTAAAAAAGGACAATGGGTTCTTGTGAGAGTTGCAATAAATTAATTTGTAAAAATATTTCACGTTTTACACTATACAGTTCAGACGTTCTGACATTTTAAAATGTTGATTTTGATCGCACATGAAAAATAGTCATATTTAAAAAGTAAATAAAGTTAATAAATACAATTATTTAATTATATATTAGTAAAATTAAATTTAAACCTAGCCTCAAAATAATGGTCTCTGTTTTGACTAGTATTGTCATACGATAGAACTTCCTTAAATCAAGACGTCTAAGGTAAATGTCCCAATTAATTAAATAATAATAATCTCCGTAAACTCCTGAAGTTAGTTAGTATGTATTTATATTTATTCATCTTCTTCTGTCCACGTTTTAAGGAGGAATCGGACAAATAATCGGAACAAAAGTTAGTCCAAATGGATAATTTTGATTTTTGATATAGAAGATACATAAGTTAATGTAATTTTTTTTAGTGGAAGTGTGAACACTTGTATTTTTTACAAAATGAGCTGTTAAAAATTTTAATTTGATGAAAATTAAAAAAAAATGACGTTGGAAACGAATATTCAATTTGTGGTCCAAATTAACCGAAATTGAATATTCGTTTCGAACGTCAATTTTTTTTAATTTTCATCAAATTGCAATTTTTAACAGCTCGTTTTGTAAAAAATAAAAGTGTCAAGACTTGCACTAAAAAAAATTACATTAACTTATGGGTCTTCTATATCAAAAATCAAAATTATTCATTTGGACTAACTTTTGTAAAGATTGTTTGTCCGGTTCCTCCTTAAAGTCTAAAGTGAAGTTAGTTAGTATTAATATTTATTCATCTTTTTCTGTCCACGTTTCAAAATCCAGAGTGAAGTTAGTCCCTGTTATTTTATTTTGTTGTGCTGATTTTTAATTGTCATTAGTATAAAAAAAAAGTTTCGAAAAATGCTTTAAAAATTTATTATGGTTTTTGAAGAAGTTTAAAATATATATACTATACATGCAACTAATTTCCTAAGTTTTCAGTTATTATCTCAAATTTAGATTATTGTCATCAATTTTCCATTATATAACGATTTTTTAATTATTTTCTTTAGCTTAAAAATAAAGTCTGCAATTTTTCTTGATTTTCATCAATTTATAATTATATTCATTATTTTGTCATTACTTTTAAAATTTTTAATTATTTATCCGATATTGCAGTTATTCTCATCAATTTTCGTTATTTCTGCAATTTTTTAATTATTCTCTTTAATTAAAATTTTTTAAGTTATTTTGTAATTATTATTTTTTTCTAAACATATATTTATATTTATATTATATTTATATTATATTTATTCTAAACTCTATATGATATTTTCAGTTATTTCTCTCAAATTTTATTGAATGTTTTTAATTTTTCATATTTAAATTATTTTCATCATAATTCAATTTTCTTTCTCAATCTTAAATTATTTTCAGCATATTTCAATTATTTTTTTCAATTTTAATTAATTTAATCATTTTTCAATTATTTTTCTCGATTGTTAATTATTATTCTCTTTTTCTAAAATTATTTTCTAAGATTTTTAAGTATTTTTCTGAAAATTCAAATATTTTCTTCCATTTCTAATTATTTTCATTTGTTATCAGAATTTCAAACTTTTTTTTTTTATTAATTATCGTAAATTTCAATTATTTTTATCTTTCTTCCAGACTTTTCTTCAATGTTTAGTTTTTCTCATTTTAGAAAATTAATTTTTAAAATTTTTTAAGAATTTTTTTAAAATTTCAATTGTTTTCTTCAATTTTTAATTATTTTTATTTGTTTTTATAATTTCAAAATTTGTTTATTAATTATCGTAAAATTCAATTACTTTTAGCTTATTTCTTCAATTATTTTCTCCAATTTTTAGTTATTTTCTTTTTTTTAAATTATTTCTAAGATCTTCATGTATTTTTCTCAAATTTCAATTATTTTTTTCTTTATTTAAAAAAAATTCTTCAATTTTTTCAATTATCTCACTTAAATGTCATTTATTTTTTACAATTTATCATTGTTTGTATCATATTTTAATTATTTTCTTCAAGTTTTAAAATTTAAAAACATTTTTTAATTATTTTCCAAAATTTATTTTCTTCAATTTTTAATTTTTTACATTTCTTTCATAATTTCAAAAATTTTTAACTATTTATCTGACTTTTCAATTCTTTCATTATTTATATTATGTTTTATATTATTTTTTTTCAATTTTCAATTATTTTTGTTCTTTTTCTCGTTTTTTTTTTTATATAATTGCCAAAAAGTTTTTACTTATTTCTGTTTAATTAAAACTTGTTCTGTTCAATTTTATATTATTATAATCTTTTTTCCCCAATTTTTAATTGATTTCATTTTTTTTTCACTTAATTTGGAAAACTTGCAATTATTTGGTTTAATTACAATTATTTTTTGCTATTCTTTTTAATTCTAAAATATTAATTTTTTCCTAAATAAATATTTATTTTATTTAAATTAATTGATTTTTAAATATTATATTTAAAATATTAATTTCTTCTTATTAGATAAATAATATTTACCGATTTTTCATATTTATTATTGTATTTTATAATTTTTAAAATGTATGAAAAACTAATCGCGCGCTTGCACGCGTTTTATTTTGCTAGTTTTCAATAATTTTCTTCAAATTTTAGTTACTTTTGTCATTATTCAAGTATTTTTGTCATTTTACGATTATTTTCTTCATATTTCTATTGTTTTTGCAATTTTAGAATTATTTTCTACATAGTTCAATTATTATTTTATTCAAATTATTGAATGTGACCTATTAATATTTAATATAGTAATTATTATTGTTATATCAAATTTTAATTTTATTGTTACTTGAAATAAAATTTTAAATCTTATACTGTAATGGGCTTTTGTCCGTAAATAAATAAATAAATAAATAAATTCAATGTTTTTTATTACCATGAATTTTTAAATTTATTATATTAGTTTCAATTATTTTCTACAAATTTTAATCATTTTCTTTATTATTTTTATTATTGTCATGAGTTTATTAAATTTGTAAATTGTTTTTTTAATTAATTTCAACAAATTTAAATTATTTTCTTCAAACTTCAATTATTCTGTAATAATTTTTTATTTATACACTAGCTTTTAATTATTTATCATTACTGAATCAGTTTCTTAAGATTTCAATAATTGTTTGGTCAATTTTTTTATTATTATTTATTTATTTATTTAATTTATTATTTTTCGAATTATTCTCTTCAATTCAATTCTTGCAATTATTGTCTTCAAACTTCAATTAATTTTTTGAACTTTCAATTATTTTCCTCAAACTTGTAATATTTTTTGTAACTTTACAATTATTGTCTATAGTTTTTTAATTTTTACACCAATTTTGAATTATTTACTTCAATATTTCAATTGTTTTGTCACGTTTTCAAGTATTTTATTTAAATTTAAAATTTTTTAATGATGTCAATTATTTTTGTCATATCTCAATTGTTTTTTCAAATTAAAACTTTTTTTATCAATATGTATTCAAATATTTTTGACATTTTAGAATTATTTTCTTTAAATTTCATTTTCTTCAATCGTTTAATTATTGTCATGTATTTATCAACTTTTGAAAATCAGCTTTCAATTATTTATGGCATTATTCAATTAGTTTCTTCACATTTTAATTATATCGTCAATTTTTCAATTATTTTATACAATTTTTAAATTAATGTATTAAATTTTTTATTTTTTTACTTCATTTTTGAATATATTTCTCATTTTTCATTAATTTTTCTCTAAATTTCAGTTATTTCTGTGATTATTCAACTATTTTCTACACATATACATTTTTTGATATTTTTTAAATTATTTTTTTCAAGTTTCAATTATTTTCTTGAAAATTGTATTATTTTTTTCAATTTTTCAACTATTGTCTAAAAAAAGTGTAATTTTCACGCCAGCTTTTAATTATTTATGTCATTTTTCGATTAGTTTCTTTACATTTTAATTATTTCGTCAATATCTCAATTATTGTGCGCAAAATTAAAATTTTTTACACTAGTCTCAAACTTTTGTTTTAAATTTTAATTATTTTTCTTATTCTTCAATTATTTTCTTGTAACTTCAATTATTTTTAAAACTTTTCAATTATTTACTTCAAATTCCAATTATTTCGTTTCAATCTTGGTCTGCGTTTTTTTTACGCGTTATATTTTGCTATAGTTACCTATTATTATCCGAACTCGCGTTTGTCCGAACTTTCAACTTCCCGAATTCGCATTTGTCAGAACTTTTAAATCACCGAACTAACATTTGTCAAAATATTCAAATCGACGAATTTGTATTTATTAGAATTTACAACTCGCCGAACTTGCATTTGTCCGAATTTAGAAACCACCGAACTTGCTTTTGCCTGACACTCGGAATGTAGAATTCCTCAAAGAGCCTTCTGATTGGTTGACCAATTTCCCGGAAACGCCAATCAGAAGACTCGTTTAGAAATTCTACATTCCGAGAGTCGGGCAATTGTAAGTTCGGTGAATTTAAAGTTCGAAAAAAAGCAAATTCGGGAAGTTGAAAATTCGGTCAAACGCAAGTTCGGAGAACTTCATTCAGAATCATCTTCAATTAGTCCTAATGCTAAACAAGTGAAACTAAACGTAGCATAATTTACTCCATCTGTGCTTAAATCTTCATAAAATTTCTTCCCTATATTCGGGGAAAGAAAATTAAATTAAAGAAACAATGATATGATAAACAATGAATAATAATCAAAAACCAAGTTTTGAATATTAAAAAATATAACTAATAAATATATTACTTGCTCCTAAAACAAATTTCCAGTATCCCTAAGAAGTAATTTGGAAAGAAAAAGAATCCCTGATATCATCTAATCCTGATACCTTCTTCTTTAAATCGAAACTTCGACAACTGACATCCTGAAATAACAGTATTCAGGGAATGATAAAATATTAACCTCTGCTCCAAAATATTTATCGAAATGTTTTTAAAAACATTTCTCGTATTTTCAAATTAATCTTGATTGAATTTTGTTTAAGTTAATTTAATTAACTTTACGTATTCAAATAATTTTACATTTTAATCGTTCTTTGTATATTCTTTAGTTATTTTTTACGGGGTCTTTAATCGTTTTGATCTTTATAATAAAGTTTCGACATTTTAATGTCCACATCAGGTGTTAATTAATAAAAAGAAACAATATAAGAAAATACGCAGAGTTTTTATAAGTACGTATATGTTAATTAACTTAATAACTACTATTAATTTACTAACTTATTCGTTCCACGAATTTCGAGTTTAATTTACTTTTCGTAATTATATTGTTAGAGTTTCGTAATTTAAACGTATATACTGAATTATTATGGGAAATGGTAATGCATGTTGGGTAATTCTATACTCAGTCTCACCCTTCGATGAATGCAGTTATAGCTGTTCACTGGTTAATCTTCCCTTCTAAAAATGTTGACCTACTTCTTGGACCCTTCTTTGCTATTAGTTGTTGGCCACGCCATTCTTGTCTAAGAGTCAAATCTTTTTATCTCCAATATTTACCATAAGTAGCTGACGAAATCTGTGAATTCCAAAAGCATTATTAGACGCTAAAAGAAATTAAATATAAGTCAATCGATGGTAAACATTCGATTATTAATAAAACACAAATTTTAAATGTGTCTGATTAATTTAATCTTTAACTGATTAATTCTAATCTTAAAGTAAATGTTGTTAAACATTGAATTTTAAATACTTTGTAAATTATTTACAATTGTGCCCATAAAACTATATTTAAGAAGGGTTAACATTACAGAGGGATAATTTTATTATAATTGTTCTAATTCTTCTGAAATTGTAGTTTTAAAAATAGACTATAAAAAAGGTTTATAAAAATCTGCTCCTTTTGAATGGCATTTTTTGAAAACTATCTTAATTAGGATTTTATGTGCCAGTTTATGTTCCTTAATAAATACCTACTTATGATTAAATATATGTTTTGTTTATATTTATATTTTTGAACACATGATCTAAAACGATATTCAGGGAGCCGAAGAAAAATTGTAAAGTTTCCTGAATCCGGTCGTTTTAATTCTGGAATGTAGGTCAACACCGAAGAAAATATAATCACTGTTGTGCGGAATAAGACAAGCCAACTTTTGTATATGCAGGCTCTTCCAAATTATCGATATAAAAATTCTAATTTTTATCAAAGTAACATAAACAATTCAATTTTTTAGTTTCTTCTTTTATTATTATCTCAACTTTTTAGTTTAGTGCTTTTTAAATCCGCCCAGCAAATAAGGTCCTACTGCATAAAAAATTGACATCTTAAAAAAAATTAATTATTATCAACCTTTTACGTCCGAGTATAGGTATTTATTTTTTGATAGAAGGATGAAAAAAGATGAAAAATGAAGTCATTCGGACAATGTAGTTCAATGCTTAAAAATTTTTCGACATTCCGAAATCTAAATGATTTCCTCTTTAGGGAGTCTAGTAATATAAAATAATTTTTTACATCAAAGAAGTACAAAGTATTATGTATACAAAAACATAAATAACATAACATAACAATAATAAATTTAAAAATAAAAATAATAAGGAAATAAAATCATACCAGTAATTAATGAACATAGATTCATGAAGAATTTCAATCGTCACAATAGTATAAAACATCTCTTAATACGAAGTCGTCAATAAATTTTATATAAAAGAGGAAACCAGTGTTCAGAGTCAGACACGCTATATTAAAAAGAAATTATGAAAAAATTAAATAAATAAATTATAATATTCTCAAAAAATTATCAAAAATTATAATTTTAGTTGTAAATTATTTTTTTTCTATAGACTATATCTTTAATTTTCTCAAATCATAAAAATTGCTTGCATCAAGAGCGCTTTTTAAACGTTATTTGTCCGTTTTTATCTCACGAGTGTATTTACAATAAGAGCGTGTTTTGTCGACATTTTTTGATAATGAATAACGTATACATAAAATCTTATACGTTTATCAAAGTTTCTAAAGCTTGTGTTCTCATCTATCTGGGGCAGGGATTAAAATACTTGGCTTTCATCAATGAGCGAAGAAAAAAGTACTTGGTGGAAGATTCGAGGTGGGTGACGCGATCAGCCACACGCGTAGCTCGTTGTAGAAATAAGGCACGTTAAAAAGGCCACTGACCGACTACCACGTGTAACTGCAGCTATATGTATACCTCTCAGTGCATCGGACATTGTCCAAGGACGAATTACCATTGTGCACATTCCTATAACTTTCTCCATTTTTCAAACTCTCTTCCCGACCCTTGCGTAACCCTACAATAATAAAAGAATGCATTACCAACAACAAAACTAGATCTAAACACGGACCTTTAAATCAAATAGCTCCCCCCTCTAATTTCTATTCAAGAGCCCCCCCTTTCGTACAACCAGATTTTCATTATCCTATATCACAACCTAGGTATAGTCAGGGAGACCACTTTTTTTATGAAATTAAATTCCCGGTCAATTTTTTTGGATTTCACAAATTTTCGAACAATTAAAACAGTATTTTTAATTTTGCGAAATTCGCCTTCTGTATTTAAAATATAACTATACTTAATATTTAACATTTACACATTCTCACAATCTTATTAATTATAATTAAAGCTTAAAAAGTTTTAATCACATTCTTTACGTCTGAGAATATATAAATATTGAACATAATAAACGATAGCTTTAGACAAAACCTTTTTTTTTTATTTAAAACTTCATATAGCAATCAACGTTTCGAAACCAATATGGTTTCCTTTTCAGGATTAATAACATTCCATTCTTATGCCAAAACACATTTGGTCAATCTATAACATCAATAATAAAAAAAATTTTTAAATATTCAGAATTAGATAAAAGTAATAAATAAAAAAATAATGATTAACAATTTATGTATATTAACTTTAGACTAAAGCAGCAATTTTGTAAATCAATAACTACTCACAATTGTTGATCAATTATATCCTCCCATAAGATTTAAATAAGTCTCCAAATTTCGTCAAGTAATAAACAACAAAACAAACAAAAATAGTAATGACCGTTCCTTTATTGATATCTAAAATCAAAATCACTCGTATTTAATCATTGAGAGTAAAATTAAAATTTGTAAAATTTGTTCAATTTGTAAATTATTTAAACATATAAATAAATAATTCACCTCACTATCTCAATTCTACTTCATCCGTCATTATTAGAAATTACCACATTTATTTCTTATTCACAAATAACTTTGATTCTAAATTGTCGAAAAAGTTTTATTATCACAAAATAATAGAATCTAAATTTTTGGATTATAATTTATCTTAAACATTTGAAAAGAATTACATATTATATACTAGCAACATTAACGAGCACCCAAACAAGAGACAAATTTTGCATTGTCGTTGGTCATTTCAAACTATAAATTTTTGCAAATTCAAATAATGAAAATTACGAAATTGAAGAATATACCTGAAAAGTGACGAAAATAATTGACAGTTAAAAATAAAATTCGAAAAATGGCTACATAATTAAAAAATTAAAAATAATTAGTTTAAAAAATAAAACAATAATTATTAAATTTTAACAAAATAATTTTTTGATAAACTAAATAGTTGGAAAATTATAGAAATAACTGTTGGAAGTAATTGCAAATTGAACAATTGGATTAAATATCGAAAAAAAATAATTAAAATTGAAGAAAATAATACAAAATGTAAGAATTAAATTACAATTTAAAAGAATAATTGATAACTGAAAAAAAAATTAAAAAATAACGTAAATAATTGACAATTGAAAACAAAATTAAAAAAATTGATAGATTAATACACAATCGAACAAAATAATTTAAAAATCAAAGAATAATTATAAAATTTTAAGATAATAATTGAAAATTAAAAAAATTGTAGGAAATAATTTAAAATTTCGGAAATTAACAATTGAAGGAAATAGTTGATAAATGACGCAAATAATTGAAAAATTGAAAAAAATATATAAAAAAATGACGAAAATAATTGTCAATTGAAAACAAAATTCGAAAACTGACTAGATTAATACACAACAAAACAAAATAATTAAAAAATTAAAGAATAGTTATATAATTTTAAAATAATAATTGAAAAATTAAAAAAGATATGTGAAAAATGAAGAAAAAAATTTTCAATTTGAAAATGAAATTCGAAAAATGACTAGATTAGTAGACAACTAGAAAATATAATTGAAAAAATTAAACAAGAAATATTAAATTTAAAAAAAATAATTGAAAAATTAAGAAAGATATAAGAATAATTGTTGGAAATAATTGCATATTATTAATAACAACTGGATTAAAAATCGAAAAAAATAATTAAAATTGAAAAAACCAATTAAAAATTGAAGAATGAAATTGAAATTCCAGAATAAACTAAAAAAAATAGAAAAAGTAATTAAAAAAGGCCAAGAATTAATAAATAAGAAAAAAAAATTGAAAACTGAAGATTTGAAATAGAAATAGAAGAATGGAATTAAAAATTAAAGAAAATAATTGAATATTTGTATTTAAAATTAAAGAAACTTAAAGATAATCGAAAAAAAATAGAAAACAGGCGATAATTTTTAAATTTTAAAGGAAATAATTGGATAATAAAAGAGTAAAATTTAAATTAGATGCAAATAACTGAGAATAATCGAAAAATTGAAAAAAATATTTGAGAATTTAAGAAAATAATTTAAAATTGTAGAAATAAATTGAAAATTAAAGAATAAAATGGAAATTTCAAGAAAATAATTTATAATTAAAAGAAAAATTACAATATGACGTAAATAATTAAATATTCATGAAAATAATTAACCATTAAAAAAAAAATTAGGTAACAATTGAAAAAAAATTCGAAAAATGGTCAGAATAATCGGCATTTGAACAAATTTTTTTTGAAAATTAATGAATAATCATAAAATTAAAGGAAAATAAAAAATTGTGAAATGAAAACTAATGAAAATTATGGAAAAAATTGTGGAAAATAAAAGAAAATTAAAGAAATCAATTGGAAATTGAAGAATTGTATTGGAATTTCAAGAAAATAATTGATGATTAAGAAAATGCGGGAATAATTGACTAAAATAATTAAAAAACGAAGAATGAAATTGAAAATTGAAAAGAATAATTAACAATTAAAGAAATAATTTGAAGATTAAAGAAAATAATTGAGAAACAAGGAAAATAATAAAAATTTTAGGAAATAAATGTAAAATTTAAGAAATTAATTTAAAATTTAAGAATTAAATTAAAATTTGACAAATAATTGATAATTGAAAAAAAATTACAAAATAACGTAAATAATTGTCAATTGAAAATAAAATTCGAAAAAATAACTAGATTAATAGACAATTCTGAAAAAAATAGTTGAAAAAATTAAACAAGAAATATTAAATTTAAAGAAAATAATTGCAAATTGAAAAATTATGAAAATTATAGAAAAATTGTTGGAAATAATTGCACATTTAACAACTGGATTGAAAATCGGCAAAAATAAATAAAATTAAAAAAAATAATTGAAAATTGAAGAAAGCTATTTAAAATTGAAGGATTGAATTGAAATTTAAAAAATATACTTAGAAATGGAAAAAAGTACCCAATTGCAAAAAGCAGAGAATTAATCAATATAGAAGAAAACAATTGAAAACTGCCGAATAGAATTAAAAATAAAAGAAAAAAATTGAACAATTGTATTTAAAATTAAAGAAACTTAATTGTAGTCGAAAAAAATTATAGAAAAAGGCGATAATTTTTTAATATTAAAGAAAATATTTAAAAATTGAAAAGTGGAATTTAAATTTGAGGAAAATAACTAAGAATTGAATAATTGAATTGAAATTTTAAAACAATTTTTATGAGTGAAAAAAGTAATTGAAAAAATTCGAGTACTATTGAATATTCAGGA
Source organism: Ganaspis brasiliensis (assembly GCA_037103525.1). Taxonomy (NCBI): domain Eukaryota; kingdom Metazoa; phylum Arthropoda; class Insecta; order Hymenoptera; family Figitidae; genus Ganaspis; species Ganaspis brasiliensis. The sequence continues at coordinate 1,842,239 of JAZKLR010000087.1, forward strand.
ATTAACTGAAAATCGGTAAAAATAATTGAAACTTAAAGAAAATATTTGAAAATTGAAGAAAATAATTAAAAATTGAAGAAATAAATTGAAAATTAAAGAATTAAATAGAAATTTCAAGCAAATAATTGTTAATTAAAAAAAAAAATTTTGAAGAATATAATTAAATATTGAAGGAAATAATTAACAATTGAAAAAAAATTCGTAAAATAGTGAGAAAAATCGGCATTCGACTGAAAAAATATTTAAAATTAATGAATGATCATAAATTTGAAGGAGAATAATAAATTGTTAATTGAAAACTGATATGAAAATTATGGGAAAAAATGTAGAAAAAAACGAAAATTTAAGAAATCGTTAATTGAAAGATAAATTACAGAATGGCTAAAATAATTAAATATTTAAAAAAATAATTGAGAAATGAGAAAAATAATTGACAATCAAAATGAATTATTGAAGAATTATTGAATATTGAATAAAATAATTTGAAAAAACGAAAAATGCAATTTAAAATTGAAGGAAATGATTGACAATCGAGAGAAAAATTCGAAAACTGGCGAGAATAATCGACAACAGAACAAAGTAATTAAAAAAAATTAAAGAATAAAATATAAAAAAAAATTCAAATTATAAAATTTGAAGAAAGTATTTATATTTTGAAAACTGTTGAAAGTTATAGAAAAAATTGTAGATTTATTTATTAACGAAATTATAATTATTTCAACTGACATTTATAAATTTTAATTTTAATCAATTTAAGTTTTTTTTTAAAAAAAACTATCTAATTTAAAACAAAAAATATTTATGTGTCAAACTTCAGATATGAACAGACAAATAATGAATGAAGGGATGAAAGAACTTCTGGATTATTATTATAGATTTGTGATATATATGAAAAAAATTGATTTTCGACAAAATTTCTCAGAACTCTTAGATGCACGAAAAAATTCCCGATTTAGTATTTTTTAATTCGAATTTTCACTAAGTCAAATTTAATTTTCATGTCAGAGAACTCATATTTAAAAAAAAAATTCATTTTATAGAATTTCTGCTTAACCGACTCCTTATTTAAAATAACTGAATGTTAATTAACTTAATTTAGCAGAATTATTGTTTAACAGGATGTTAAATTAACCTCATTTTTAAGTGTCATAATGTCTATTTGGCCGAATTGTCATTTATCAGAATTTTAATTTACACGAAGTCATAATATTTGTTAGAATTCTTGAAACGCCTAATTTCCATTTGGCAAAAAAAATAATTTTCTATAGACATCATAAGTTGGGACAGAATCATCTGAAATAAAAAAAAAAAGATTCATTTAGTAGATTACTTTATCTCGAGGATGGACGAAGAATTTTGAGTTTAATTTACAGACTAAATCTTATCTAGAAAAAAGAGTGTAAAATTTTAGAAAGATTGGTTCATTATTTTCTGAGATATCACGTCCACTGAATTTGAAAATGCCGTTTTGAGATAAGCGCGTTTTAAGCTTTTTAAACGCAACAAGTTTTTTTTTAAGAATAAATCGTTAATACATTTTTTTATTACTTTCTCAGTATCATCGGTTCCAGGGCCAAAATATAAGTTCTCCAATGATTCACTATAAAGACTCATCATTAGTCATTTTTTTTTGCTGTCTAAGATTTTTGCCTCCCGCGAAGCAAGTGTAAAAATGTTTCAAAATCTATCTTTTTTAGTTTTTTTTAAAAAAAGTTTATTTGAAATTAACAGATCGATTTTTTAAATTTCCAAAAAGAGAAATTCGGATAAGTTAAAATTCGAAACGTTTAATAAATCTCCAAAAACAGTTTTGATTTAATAAATTTGATGAAAATTAGAGTAAATTGAAATTTAGATAATTTAAAATTTGCATGAATTAAATTTACAACCAATGACAATTTGTAATATTAGTAAAAGTTCCGCCAAATAAAAATTCAGTGAAAAGAAGATTCTGATAAATGAGAATTCGGTGAACTAGAAAAAAAATAGAAATTCGGTGTATGAAAAATCTATTAAATAAAACTTCGATTAATTGTAAATTCTTTGATATGAAGATTCGGTCTAATAGAAATTGAATCTCATGATTTGTGCCAATTTTTATAATCTTAACAATTACTTTAATTTCCCTCCTATGATTTCCTTGCGTAATGAAAATTAATATTCTTCTTTTTCAACTTCATACATCATTTTATATGCTTCTGCGTATACGATTAATTTTCCTTATCGAATTATCTAATATTGATGTGTATTATTTCATTTTCACAATCGATATCATCGGTTTTATGACGTAGCTACTAATCATTATCAACAGTATAAAAATGTCCAGGGCTACAAATTCTCATTTTAACTGCAAAAATGATTTGATTTAATATTTAAAGTAAGAGAGAAAAAAAAAAATATAACAACTATAGTCGTGGAAAAAAGTTTCCATTAAATTTTTATACTACAAGGACATTAAAATTGTCTCCAAATTGAGAGTCATCAATGTTTTACTTTCATTTATTGTGTTGTTAGATAAGTAGTTCTTAGAAAAGAAGAAAGTTATAAAAAAACCTAGGTGATGCAACAAAGAAAAAATGAACTGTAATGTATAACCATAAGAATATTATGGTATACTAAGGATGCAGGAAATTATGTAAGAAAGCCTTCGAATTGGTTGACTTATCCTCGAGAAGCGCTGCTCTCGAGACCAAGAAATTAAGAATTGAGGCCCTAACGTTTGTACTGTAGTAAGGCCCCGGTCATCGAACTCTTTCACTCTTAAAATGTGGCCCTTACGGCAATATTAAAAACCTCAAAAGAACAGACTATTATTGCTGAGTATAAAAACGAGTTTCGACTTTTTAACATCATTAATTATAATGTCATCTTTTATTAAAAATCTATTTTAAAACATCTATTTAAAAAAAAAAACATTTTTTTAAATTTAAATTTAAAAAAATTAACAATTAAAGTAAAAAAATAAATTTACATTAAAAAGATTTTGGAAACAATTTTTCCGAAGATCTTGGAATCAAATAGATACCCACGTCAGTAAATATTCAAAAAATTAAAATATTTTTTCTCGAATTAAATGATAATCAATGTCGAAATTTTTTAAAAATTGAGAAATGAATTATTTGAAAATTGGATAGATTTAAGTTGGTCGATGTTGAATAAATGAAAATCCGAATTGATAAAAAAATTAGGATATTAAACATTCAATAAATTAATATTTTAATCGACTGAAATATTAATAAATCAAGTAAATAAAGTTTGGATCGAATTAATTTGAAATTTAAATTACATATTTCAAAATTTAGATTAACTGGAGATACTACTTCCGATTAGTTCTAACTTTCAATTGTCAGAATTTCATTAAACATCACTTTCATAAAGTCGAATGATTATTTTATAGAACTTGTTTTTAATCGAATGTAAATAAATCCAAATTTTCACTAAGTAGAATTTTCAAGTCACCGAACTCATATTTGACATAAATTTCTTTTCACAGAATTTCTATTTAACCAACTCGTTTATTAAAAATTTCACCGAATGTTAATTCAGGAAAATTAGCATTTAACAGAATGTTAATTTAGCTGAATTTTGACCTAACAGAATTTCTATTTGGCCGCATTTTTATTTGCCCGAATTTTGATTTACACGAAGTCATATTTGATAGAATCCTTAAAACGTCGAAATTGCATTTTTCCGAATATACATCCGACAGAAAAATTTTTGCCCAAATTTTAAAATTAACCAATCAGAAATTATCAGTTAAATCATGATTGGTTTTTTAAAATATATTATTCAATTAATTTCTTCAATTTTAAATTATTTATACTATTTTTTCATTATTTTCTTAAATTTTTAATCATTATCATCATCATTTCTGAATTAATTTTCTAAATTTTTAATGATTAATCTCAATTTTAATCATTTTTTTCATTTTTCAATTATTTTCTCCAATTTTTCATTATTCTAATTTTTTTCAACTGATTTCTAAGATTTTAAAGTATTTTTCTCAAATTTAAATTATTTTCTTTAATTTTAAACTATTTCTATGCTTTTTTAAATTACTTTGGACAATTTTAATCGTTTTCATTTTATTTCAATTAAACTGTTTTTTAACTCGAAAATGAAATTTGTAGACTAAAAATGCAATAACTCAAGACATTTTATTTAAAAAAAAGCTCATTCGACGCAGAATTAAATACACTTTAAATAATTCAACACAGAAAAAAATATTCTAAATAAAATTGGTCCGTAAATCATTGACAAAGTTGAAAAAATTAAAAAAAAATTGACGATTTTTGGTAATTTTGAATCTTTTTCTACCGTAAATTTTACTTAAAACATAGAACCTCCATTAGGTTTAGAAAACCTTGTTTTTCAGCAAAAATACTATTTCAGCTTTAAATTAAAAAAAAAAGTTTGAAATCAGATCAAAAATGACGAAGTAACAGTATATTTTATACAAAAACTGCAGAAAAACTGTTGTTTAGCTCTAAAATGAAATTTCGAACTTATCTTTGGTATCTTGAACAAAAAGTACAAAATTGGAAATAACCTAAAATTGTAAAATCTTAATTTTTTCAAAACGCTTAATAATTAACAACGTATTTTTCTAAAACTTCAGATAAATAATAAATTTAACTATTTCCGCACAGTTTAGATTGTATTATTCAACGAAACCGGAATTTTTTAGCTTAAGAAATCAACAATTAAGGAAACAAAAAAGAGCAAAAATCACTGACGAAAAGAACAAAGAAGTAAAATTTCGCGGGAAAATGAGTCAACTGTTTTGTCGATAAGGAAGATTTTTATAATACCAGATATAGGTTTTGTCGATAAAAAGCATGTGTTGATAAGTATCATTAGCCGGTAACGCATGGTAAAACAGGACAATATAATTTTGTCGGTGAAAATCGGAAGCTTTTCGTTCATTTTCATTGCCGTTTCAGTTTTCGTTGTGTTGCGTTTTTGCGTTAAGATTCGTTTAGGCGTGTGGTTACAACCGGTCAAAGTTTTAAAGAAAAATATTCTTCTATCTAAACTGTCTTTCAAGTTCATTCCATTGAAGGAGAGTTAAACAAAAGTCACAAAAATGGTAAGACATACTTTTCCCTAAATATATTTACATAAATAGCAGTAGTTTTGTGGCGTCTTTGACATAACCTCTTTCACAATTCTTTCTTTTAACATCAATTATTTTCAAATAAATTCTAAATTTCCTTCAACAATTCGTAGAATAAATCAAAAATATTTCTTTAATATAAAGTTTTGTGAATAAAATTAATAATAAATTCAAAAAATACCTTGATTCACAAGAATTTTCTTTTTGGAGTAAAAATGCTACGTATTCGATAATTATTTCAAGCCAGAAATATTGGACTGGAGTAAAATTGTATTATTAATTAATTTCCTTTAATCGGACGTTCAGAATTTCAGAAATTTACGTTCTTTTATAACTTGTAATTTTTTTCTGAAAGCTCAAAAGATTTTGAAACTTTGCAGATCTTTTATTCTCAATATAATTCACCTGCTATTAAAATTTGACTAGGGTATTTTGCTCCGTTTCGGAACTATTAAATTTGAAAATTTTTTACTCAAAAAGGTTTGAATTTAATAAAACAATTTCTCTGTTTTTTTTTTATAAGAAAAGAGAGATGTAAAATGTTTTAAATTCTCGAATTAACTTTTCTGATTAAAGAAATTTCAAATTTAATAGTTCTGAAACAAAGCAAAATACCCTCGTCAAATTTTAATAGCAGGTGAATTATATTGAGAATAAAATATCTGCAAAGTTTCAAAATTTTTTGAGCTTTCAGAAAAAAAGTTACAAGTTTTAAAAAATTATGAAATTTTGCAAACGAAATTAGTTTTTTTTAATAATATTATTATCAGACGAAAGTCAGTGGAATTGCCTACTTTGTAAGTTTCTAATTTTATTTACTAATCTTGCAAATATTTTTCAGACGATCGGAAAAAATAATAAGATGTTGCAGCACATCAATTATAGAGTGCGAATCATCTTACAAGACTCTCGTACGTTTATTGGGACTTTTAAAGCATTTGACAAACACATGAACCTAATTCTTGGAGATTGCGAGGAGTTTCGTAAAATTAAGCCAAAAAACACAAAGCAGCCGGAAAGAGAGGAAAAGCGTGTTCTAGGATTTGTACTTTTGCGTGGAGAGAATATAGTCTCCTTGACCGTGGAAGGTCCTCCACCTCCAGAGGAAGGTTTACCAAGAGTACCAATTCCAGGAGCAGCGCCTGGTCCAGGAATGGGAAGAGCAGCTGGTCGAGGAATGCCCGCTAATGTTGCTGGAATTCCTGCAGGATTACAGGGACCAGTTCGTGGTGTTGGTGGTCCATCACAACAAATTATGACCCCCGGTGGCAGAGGGCAGGTTTCTGCTCCGCCACAAATGCATCCTGGTGGTCCACCAAGAATGCCAGTCGGTGGACCTCCACCTGGAATGATGGGACCTCCACCTGGCATGATGGGTACGTTTTTTTAAATCTAAATTTACCAACAATTGGACAAAAAGCAACAGGGCTGTTATTGATTTAAATCAATGATTTAAGGGGCATTTGCATAGAATTGCGGAGAAGTAATATTACCTGGAGAACCGGAATATAACCGACCAAAATTCTAATCTAGAATTTATAAGAATTTAAGTTTTTTTATTTATTTATCAAATTGAGCCCAATTTTCTCATTCAATGTACGAAAATAGCTAGCAAATTAATTGAAAAAACTCTAGCGTCTTTCTTATTAGTAATGATTTGAATTTCAATGTTAATATAGTAAGAATTATATACAAATTTGCATTGTTGGTCAATTAATCCAATCAATCTTTGCAAATTCAAAAAATGAAAATAACGAAATGGAAGAATATTTCTGAAAAATAAGGAAAATAATTAAAAGGTTGAAAACAAAATTCGGAAATTGGCTACATAATAATTACATACCTTGAAAAAAAATAGTTTAGAAAATTTAACAATAATTATTAAATTTAAATAAAATAGTTGAAAATTAATGGGAATAACAGTTGTAAATCATTGTAAATTGAACAATTGAATTGAAAAAGAAGAAAATAATGGAAAATTGAGGAAATAAATTGAAAATTTAAGAAATGAATTAAAATTTGAAAAATTAATTAATAGTTGAAAAAAAATTACAAAACGACGATAATAATTGACAATTGAAAACAAACTTCAAAAAATGGCTAGATTTATATATAACCGAACAAAATAATTTAAAAAATCAAAAAATAATTTTAAAATTTTAAGATATTAATTAAAAATTCAAGAAAATATGTGAAAAATTAGGAAAATTATTGTAAATTGAAAAAAATAATGCAAAACATGAAAATAATTGCAGATTGTAAAATTAAGAAAATTATAGGAATAATTTTTGGAAATAATTGAACTTATAACAACTGGATTTAAAATTTAAGAAAAATAATTGAAAATTTAAGAAAGCAATAGAAAATTTAGTGATTAAATTGAAATTTAAGGAATATATTTAAAAAATAAAAATAAAAGTAATTGAAAAAAACCGAAAATTCATTAAAATAGAGAAAAAAAAACAGTTCAAAACTGAAGAATGGAAATAAAAATTGTAGAATGAAATTAAAAATTAAAACACTGTTTCTAAAATTAAAGAAACTGATAATCGAACTGATAATAAGAAATTGATAATCGAACTAAATAAAAGAAAAATGGCAATAATTTTCTAATATTAAAGAAAATAATTGAAAATTGAAATGAGAAACTTAAATTTGAAGAAAATAACTGAGAATTGAATAATTTAATTGAAATTTTAAAACAATTTTTATGAGTAAAAAAAAAAAAATAATTAAAAAATCCGAGAATTATTGAATATTGAGAAATTAATTAAAAATCGATAAAAAAAATTAAAAATTAAACAAAATTTGAAAATTGAAGAAATGAAATGGAAATTAAAGAATTAAATAGAAATTTCAAGAAAATAATTGATAAACAAAAGAACAATTTCAATATGACGAAAATAATTAACTATTAAAAAAAAATAATTAACAATTAAAAAAAAAATTCGACAAATGGTGAGCATAATCGGCATTCGTACAAAAAAAATTTTGTAATTAATGAATATTTATAAAATTGAAGGAGAATAATAAATTGCCAATTGAAAACTGATGAAAATTATGGCAAAAATTGTAGAAAATAAATGAAAGTTAAAAAAAGTAATTGGAAATTCAAGAATTGTATTAAAAGAAAATAATTGATAATTGAGAGAATGCGAGAATTAATTAATATTAAAGAATTAATTGAAAATCGATAAAAATAATTGAAAATTAAAGAAGATTTTTAAAAATTGAAGAAATAAATGAGGAATTAAAGAATCGATTGGAAATTTCAAGAAAATAATGGATAATTAAAAGAAAAATTACAATATGACAAAAATAATTAACTATTAAAAAAAATAATTAACAATGGGGGAAAAAATTCGAAAAATGGTGAGAATAATCGGCATTTAAAAACAAACATTTTTTAAATTTTTGAATAATCATAAAATTAAAGGTGGAATATAAATTGTCAATTGAAAACTGATGAATATAATGGAAACAATTGTAAAAAATAAATGAAAATTTAAGAAATCAATTGGAAATTGAATTGGTATTGAAATTTCAAGAAAATGGAAGATTAAAAAATTAATTTGAAGATTAAAGATTGAAATTTTAAAAAAATAGTTGATAATTGAAAGAAAAATTACAATTTTTTTAATCAACTTATCATAGTTTTCATCATATTTTAATTATTGTCTTCAAGTTTCAAATTTTAAAATCATTTTCTAATTATTTTTCACAAGTTTGAATTTTTCTTAACTATTAACGGATATTTTTTTATATTAAAATAATAAATAAGATATTCTAATTTTTTTTTATCTTCTTATTTATTTTTTCAATTTAAAAAAAATGTTCGTAAATAGTTTAATTTTTTAAAACAGTTTCTACTATTTTTATATAATTTTATGACACTTTTTCATTCTTGTGTTGTTTTTTAATTCTTTCTTAATTTCTTTAATAATGACCATGAAATTTTTTATTTAAAAGAATTTTCTAATTTTTTTAATACTGTTTTCTTATCTTTTTACGTTCTTGTTTGATTTTTTTTATAATTTATTATTTTTTCGTTTCTTTACCTGATTTTCTTAATTTTACGATCACATGAATTTGAAGATAATTTTTTTTTGAAATTTTCTCATTTCTTCAATATAATTTATTAGATTTTATGATTTTTTTAGCCCTGAAAAGCAACAATTTTGCTCGGAACATTAAATCCAAACAGAAAAATAAAGCTAACAAGTGCCTAATTAACTGAAAAACCCCTAGAAATTACGGAAAAGAAATTCATAAATAAATTGGGAATCGCATACATAAATTTACATTTCATACTTATTTGTATTATTATTTGACGAATTTCATGAACTGTGAATTATTTTCATCAAATTTAAATTATTTTAATCAAATTAAATTATTTTTCTTATTAAATATTTTCAATATTTTTCAATTAATTTCCAAAACTTGCAATTATTTTTTTACATTCTAATTTTGGTCATTATTTTTTCATGGTGTTTATCATTTTTCATAAATTTTATTTATTTTCTTCAATTTTCAATTATCTGTATAATTTTGAAAATATTTTCTCTAATTTTTAGTTTTTAAAAGTATTTTTTCAAACACTTTCGACATTTTTAATTTATTTATCTCAAATTTCAGTTATTTTCATCATTTTTAAATTGATTTCTTTATTTTTTTAATTTTTTTCTTCAAATTATAATTTTTAAAATTATTTTTTAACTGATTTACCAAACTTTTAATTATTAATTTCAAATTTGAATTAATTAAGAAAATTTTTAATGAATTTTAGAATTTTTCAATTATTTTTTCCAAATTTACAATTACTTTCGGTATTTTGTAATTAATTTCCTATATTTTCAATTATTTATCACAAATTTTAATTATTTTTAAAAATTTATTATTTTTGACATTTTTTAATTATTTTCTTATATTTGATATATATTCTGTTTTCCAATTACTCTTCTCAATTCTCGATTGTTTTCTTCAATTCTCAATTATTTTCTTAATTTTCAATTACTTTCTTCAATTTTCAATTATTTCTATAATTTTGCAATTTTTAATTTTAAAAATTATTTTCAATTTGATTGTCTTCAATTATTAATCTTAAATTTCAATTCTTTTTTTTCAATTTTCAATTTGTTAAATAAGCTTCTCATTGGTTAATTGGTTTTTTCAATTTTTAATTATTTTTATCATTTTTAACTATTTTTTCTAAATTTTCAATTTTTTTTTTAATTTACTTTAATTCTTATTTTTTTTCAATTATTTTCTCTTGGTTTATACCAATATATTCTGTACTCTATCAAACTATTTCTCTTTTATTTTTTAATTATGTTCTTCAATTGTCAATTATTTTCCTCAATTTTTAATTATTCTCATCATTTATATTTAAATTATTATCTTGAATTTTTAATTATTTCTAAAGTTCTGCATACATTTTCTATAATTTGGAATTATTATTTATCAGTTTTAAATTACTTTCCACAATTTATTTGGTGTTTGGGATTTTTTAAAAATCATGACTTGGAATTATTATTAACATTTAATAAGATTGAAACTGGTCGAATTTTCTTTGAGAAAAAACATGAAATTATTGTTATTTTATAAAAAAAAAAAAAATTTATCTAAAATTAAAATGTTTTATTTTACAGGTATGCCTCCAGGAATGCCTCCAATGGGACGAGGAGGACCTCCAATGGGACCACCAATGAGGGGCCCACCACCTGGCATGATGCGCGGTGGTCCGCCTCCTCGACCTTATTAATTGTAATTATCTAAAGTTTTTCAAGCCAATAAATCTCAGTCTTAAACATAAAAAATAACAAACTTTAAATATTACAAAGCAACAACTTTATTTTCACATTAATTGAAAGATAGATATAGTTTCATACAATTTGAATTTATATATACATGATTGTAAAATATATACAATGTCGAATTGACCGTGAAAAAAAAAATAGAAACAAAAGCACAGTAACCCTAGGAGAATGTCACATTGGTGTCAAATACAAGACAGGAATAAAAATAGATTTTGATTGTATCAAAATATTTTTACAAGTCTTGAAAATGTTTCTTTAAATAGAAAATCAAATTGTACTAACTTTTTAAAATAAATCTTGTTTAAAATAAATGACAAAATTTAACATTTCTACTTTTATTTACATTTCGAAATTTTATCTAGGTTTTTTTTCAAGCTATTTTAGAAATTTTTCCAAACTTTGTAATTTTTTTAAATTTTCTTTTTTTAAAATTGTTTATATTTTACTACAAATTTGATACGATATGCCGTAAAAAATATAACTTTTACTTATGTAGGTACTAAGAATAATAAAAACATTGTCTTTATAATTGTATTTGGATTTAAATTAACACTTACATTTGTAAATTTTATCAATTTTATTAAAAAAAATTGTCGTTTTGTTAATTATTATGCAATATTTATGCTTTCGGTGGGTAAACATTTCAACAAAACAAGCAAAAATTCTCATTCCGTCAATTAAAAATCCTGCTTTTACAATAATTAATTTTTTTAAAAATCCAAATTATTAAAAGTTTCTAGATAATTACTTGTAAAAAATCATGAATTAGATAAAAGGGAGATAAAATTTGCTAAAATTCATCTTTTTCTCTTTACATATATAAATGTATTTTTTTTTTATTTTAAACGATTTTTTTAAAATGATAACTTTTCATGATCCATTTTTCAATATTTATGTACACGTAATCTAAATGAAAATTTTATACACAAGCTGTATAATTCTCTTATGTTCAATGTTTACAGAGTATTATGCTACAACGGAAATCCAGAGTTATTGTGATTTAACTCGGATTTTATATAAAAAAAAAAAACTTATTCAGTCTCTTGTATTTAATAAATAACAACTATTAAGTATTATTTACCCATTGCGACAGGAAAAAATAAAATTTTCATAGCTAAAAAAAAATTACTTGAAATGTTAATTCTCTTATTATCCGGTGTCTCAATAATTAAAGTTAATTTTGGCACGCTAATTTTTTTTTTTTTTTTTTCAAAAGTCAAGTTCATGCAATAAATGTTTTTCGTCATTTTTGAATTATCTTAAAATCCTTTAAAAAATTTTGTACTGACAAACTGATTCAGTATTAAAAATCATTTCGATTTTGTTAGAGATGAGTAAATATTTTTCATCGAATCAAATTTCATTAATCTGATTCTTATAGAACTTGAACTCAAATTTATAGTTTAAAAATATGTATCTGATTTAAAATTTGAAACCAAAAAAACGAAATTGAAATTTACAATAAGAGAAAATTTCATTTGAGATTTAAATTCTATAAATTTGCTTAGGTTCGATTCGATTAAAAATAATTGATTCGAATTCAAGTTGCATTTTTTTCCAAGTTAAATGATTCGAACATTTTCCCATAATTCGTAGATTTTTCTGAAATAAAAATTATGTACATTGCTTTTAATTTGTTTTTCCTCGGACCTTGCCAGAAGGAATTATTTAAAAAATCAATAACTTGGAAAAAAAATAAGCAAAATTAAGAATTGATGTCTAATTTTTTTGTATTTAAAATGGGACTGTTGGCTTCTTCTGAAAGAAAACTCGTATTAGTATCTTCAGTGCACTGTGAACTTTCAGAATTAATGATTTCTGTTTCTAGAGTCGAACTAAATTGACCAAATTCTTCACATAATAGTGTTTCTTCGCATTGTACGTTTTTGATAGCATCATCTGAAAAAATATTAGGCTTTAGGTGCCTTAATTTTAAAAATTGTTATTTACAAAAATTCATAATAATTTAATAACAAACTAATAAGAAATTAATAATAATCTAACAATAATCACATAATAAAGGGAAAAAAAAGTTTATTTACAATTAACGCACGTTACAACGATGATAAAGGAACATTTAACATTTGAAAAAAAATCATATAACTAAATGAAATAAAGAGTATGTACATAGTGTTATAGTAACAAATCATAAGCAAAAAAAAAAAGAGAAAGAAATTAAAAAATTAACTATTACCTGACGATTGAATCTCAAAAACTCCAGTCTGTGGATCTAAAGTTCCTTCGACAATTGTTTCTTTGTCATTGTAAAGAAAAAGTGGTTCTTTATCACTTGCTTTTTCAATCATTGCTTTGAGATCTGCATCTTCGAAAATATTTCTTGGAGACATTTTATGACTTGAAAAAAGGATTCTCGAGTTAGTATTTATTTAAATTAACATAATATGACTTGATTTACAAAATTTCACCATTTTTGAAAAGGCTAAAATTACTTAAGGAGGGTCTCCCCATTGGACATAACCTCAAAGTAAAAAATGACTTTTTACCCCAAATAAATATATGTATATATTATTGAAATCAATTTTACCAAAATTTAAAAGGCCCAGTTGTACATTTATCAGAAAAAATTAGGTTGAGCTAAAATATGTTGTGAAATAATAATTATTTAAAATTTTATGATTTTTATTTCAGGGTCATTCTCGGAGAAAGTACAAATGACCCGTTCACAATGTTTTTATTAAAAATTTAATTCTTTTTTTTATGAAATTAAATTCCCGGTTTTTCCCGGTCACAAATTTTCGAACAATTAAAACAGTATTTTTAATTTTGCGAAATTCGCCTTTATATTTAAAATATAACTTTCTACTTATATTTAAAATTTACACATTTTTAAAATCTAATTAATTATAATTAAAGCTTAAAAAACTTTTATTATCACAAAATATTAAAATCTAAATTTTTGGACAATAATTTATTTTATACATTTAAATAAATTAAATAATTTATAATTAAATACGTATTGTAATTCCACTAGCAACATTAACAAACAAACTTTGCATTTTTTGTTGCTCATTTGAAACTATAAATTTTTGAAAATTCAAATGATGAAAATTATGAAATTAAAGAATATATCTGAAAAATGACGAAAATAAAATTCGAAAAATGGCTACATAATTACACAATTGAAAAGGATATTTTAAAAAATTAAACAATAAATATTGAATTTAAACAAAATAGTTTAAAAATTATAGGAATAACTGTTGGAAGTAATTTCAAATTGAACAACTGGATTAAATATCGAAAAACATAATTGAAATTGAAAAAAAAAATAAATTAAGAAAATAAATTAATAATTTAAGAAATAAATTTAAAATTTAAGAATTAAATTCAAATTTTAAAAAATAGTTTATAATTACAAAAAATTACAAAATGACGAAAATAATTGGCAATTGAGAAAAAAATTTTAAATGGCTAAATTAATACCCAATTAAACAAAATAATTTTAAAAATCAAAGAATAATTATAGAATTTTAAGAGAATAAGTGAAAATTAAAAAAAATGTAGAAAATAATTGAAAAATTTAGAAAAACAATTAATAATTGAAGGAAATGGTTGAAAAATGACGAGATTAATTGAAAAATTGAAAAAAATGACGTAAATAATTGATAATTGAAAACAAAAATCAAAAAATGGCTAGATTAATAGACTACTGAATTTTTTTTTTAAATTAAACAAGAGATATTAATTTTAATGGATATAATTGCAAATTGAAAAATTTAAAAATTATATGAAGATTGTTAGAAATAATTTCAAATTTAATGACTGGAATGAAAATTGAAAAAAATAATTAAAAATTGAAAAATAGAATAGAAATTTAAAGAATATACTTAAAATTTGAAAAAAGTAGGTAATTCAAAAATGCCTAGAATTATTTAATATAGAAGGAAACAATTAAAAACTAAAGAATGGAAATAAAAATTAAAGAAAATAATTGAACAATTGTATTTAAAATTAAAAAAACTTAATGGTTAACGAAAAAAAATAATCGAAAAAGGCGATAATTTTGTAATATTAAAGAAAATAATTGAAAATTAAAAAGTGGAATTTAAATTTGAAGAAAATAACTGAGAATTGAGAAGAATAGTTCTAGAATTGAATAATTGAATGTAAATTTTAAGAACAATTTTTATGAGTATAAAAAATAATTTAAAAAATCCGAGAATTATTGAATATTGAGGAATTAATTGAAAATCGATAAAAATAATTGAAAATTAAAGAAAATATTAGAGAATTGAAGAAATAAATTGGAAATTAAAGAATTAAATGGAAATTTCAAAAAAAATAATTGATAATTAAATGAAAAATTACAATACGATGAAAATAATTAACAATTGAAAAAAAATTAAAAAATGGTGGGAATAATCGGCGTTTGCAAATTTTTTTTTTTTTTTAATTAATGAATAATCATCAAATTTAAGGAGAATAATAAATTCTCAATTAAAAACTGATGAAAATTATGTAATCATTTTTAGAAAATTTATGAAAATTGAAAAATGGAAATAAAAATTAAAGAAAATAATTGAACAATTATATTTAATATTAAAGAACCTTAATGATAATCGAAAAAAATTAAAGAAAAAACGCGATAATTTTTTAATATTAAAGAAAATAATTGAAAATTGATAAGTGGAATTTAAATTTAAAGAAAATAACTGAGAATTAAAGAAAATAGTTTTAGAATTTAATTGAAATTTTAAAACAATTTTTATGAGTAAAAAGAAAAAAATAATGTAAAAAATCCGAGAATTATTTAATATTGAGGAATTAATTGAAAATCGATAAAAATAATCGAAAATTAAAGAAAATATTTGGGAATTGAAGAAAATAAGAAAAAATTGAAGAAATAAAATGGAAATTAAAGAATTAAATTGATAATAATTAAAACAAAAGTTACAATATGACAAAAATAATTAAATATTGACGAAAATAATTAACTATTAAAAAGAAAAATTAACAATAGAAAAAAAATTCGAAAAATGGTGAGAATTCGAACAAAATTTTTTTTAAAATTAATGATAATCATAAAATTGAAGGAAAATAATAAATTGTCAATTGAAAAGTAATTAAAATAATGTAATAATTTTTAGAAAATAAGTGAAAATTGAAGAATGGATTAAAAAATTAAAGAAAATAATTGAACAACTGTTTCTAAAATTAAAGAAACTTAATCATAATCGAACCAAATAATAGAAAAATGGCGATAATTTTGTAAAATTAAAAAAAAATAATTGATTATTGAAAAGTGGAATTTAAATTTGAAGAAAATAACTGAGAATTGAAGAAAACAGTTCTAGAATTGAATAGTTGAATTAAATTTTAAAACAATTTCTATGAGTGAAAAAAGTAATGTAAAAATTTCGAGAATTATTGAAGATTGAGGAACTAATTGAAATTCGATACAAATAATTGAAAATTAAGGAAGATATTTAAGATTTAAAGAAAATAATTAAAAATTGAGGAAATAAATTGGAAATTAAGGAATTAAATGGAAATTTCAAGAAAAGAATTGACAATTAAAAGAAAAATTACAATGTGACAAAAATAATTAAATATTGACGAAAACAATTAACTAAAAAAAAATAAAAAATTAACAATTGAATAAAAAATATCAAAAATGGTGAGAATAATCGGCATTTGAACATAAAATTTTTTTAAATTAATGAATAATCTTAAAATTGAACAAGAATAATAAATTGTCAATTGAAAATTGATGAAAATTATGGAAAAAATTGTAGAAAATAAATAAAAATTGAAGAAATCAATTGGAAATTGAATTGAAATTTCAAGAAAATAATTGATAATTAAGAAAATGAGAGAATTATTGAATATTGAATAAAATAATTGAAAAATGTAGAATGCAATTTAAAATTGAAGAATATAATTGAGAATTAAAGAAAGTAATTTAAAATTGAAGAGTTAAGAATTAAATTGAAATTTTAAGAAAATAGTTGATAATTGAAAAAAAAATTACAAAATGACTACAATAATTGAGAATTGAAAGAAAAATTCGAAAACTATCGAGAATAATCGACAACAGAACAAATTAATTAAACAAAATTAAAGAATAATTATAGATTTAAATTTGAATCAATTTAAATGCATTTATTAAAACGTATCTGATTTAAAACAAAAAAAATCTATGTTCCAAATTTCAGGTGTGAACAGACAAAAAATGAATGAAGGAATGAAAGAACTTGCCGATTATTATTATTATAGATTTGTGATTCTAGCTCAATCTAATTTGTTCTAAAAAATTTACAAATGGATCTTTAAAAATTTAGTGAAATAGATTTAAAAAATATTTTGATTTGGAGTGAAAAACGACTTTCTAGTTTGAGGTTATGTAACTGGTGAGAACCTCCTTAAAGCAAAGTGAGTGAGATAAATAATAATAACAGCAACCTACCTCTCTTCGTTTTCATTATTAACAAGCCTAACCATTGTACTATTACTTAATTGCAATTCTTTTTCAACTGAACTCGATCTATTATTGCTAGGTTCATTTAATATATTATTAGTTGGAATCAAAGGAGTGGCTTTAGGCTCTATGTCCATAACACTGGGAATTTCCAAACGCTGAGGAAAGATTATATTCTTTTCTAGAACATCTTGTCGAATATCCAGGACAACCATTTTACTCCCAGCCTAGAAATTCAAATTAAAACAAGATTCAATCAAATTAATTAAGTTTTAAAAAAAGATGAAAATGTAAAATCTGTGATTTTTGTAATTATAATTATTTTTTTTACCATATTGATTAATTTAGCACATTCAGAGTCACTTTTATCGCCATTATTAGGAGGTACGCAAGGAACCAGGGGCACGGAACTTATTACTTTGCCTCTCGCTTCCTAAAATACAATATTTTATACAATATCTCTTTTTTTTTACTAAATATAAAAAAATAGTTCCTTCACTAAATACAGCACGTTAATTTTTTTGCCACCAGGTTTAAAACCACTAATTGAATTTAAAAAAAAATATTAACTCACTTTTCCTCGATGTGATAACATAACTCTTTTCATGCCTTTCGGAAAAACAATTAATTTTCTCTTTCCCGCGAAATCCACATTTGATTTTGCATCAATGCTTATCGCTTTAGAATTAAACGGTATCTGAAAAATAAATACTCCTTTGATTAATCATTAAACTTTTTTGTTTAATTTTTTGGAGAATTCTTTGTAATAAATTAAAGAGCACTTTTTAGTTTGATGTTAAACGAAAGTACCCAATCTCTTAGTGGGAAATTGACATAAATAAAATTTTTAATAACAAAATTAACCATTTTAGGGTGACTATTTGACTTTATGGGAGTCACTGTTTTGCATGTTAGAGTCGTTGGAGAAGCTGTCACACAAGGTGGACCTGGTCCGCTGGAATTGGAACTTGCCGATGTCACAATCGTCACTCGGGCATTGATATCTAGAAATATATTACTGATAAATTTTATTGAACAAAAATAGATGTAGAATTAATTTTTTTAAAATAATAATTACCAAGTATTGTCTGATGTTCGGTAGTATTTACACCGGTTGGCACTACGTGCGCAATTCTATTTATTAACGGTTTACTCACACTTGCGTTCTCCAGTTTTTCAATTTCTATTTTAGAAATACTATTCGTCACTGGAATTATTTTTATATCTAAAAAATGCAGGTAAGTAAAATTGTATAATTAATATATAAAATAAATGAAGAAATATATATGTATTAGTATATAAAATTAATCATAAAAAATATAATATAACTTAGTATAAAGTATAAATTATAAAACAAATAATAACTCTGAAATTAATATTCGAGAATTCCTAATCATCTCATTACATTTAATTCCATGTATTTTTATAATTTTATTTATCTAACTTTTTATTAAAATTTAAATAGTTTATAAAAAATATTGATTTGTAAAATCAAAAAAATAGTTAAAATATTTTAAATAATAATTTTATATATATTTTTTTTCTGCCCTTAATGAGAATAATTTTGATCTCTCTCAAAAAGATTTTTATTGTTAAGTGATTATTTTTTTCCCTTATAAACTGAAATATTGAATTTCTAATCTCTCTTGATTGAATATCATTAAATTTTTTTATAATTGTAACAATTTCTTCTACAATTTCTTCTTCTTTTCAATAATTTCTTCTACAGTTATATTATTTATACAGTAAATAATTTTTAATTACAGAATTAAAAAAAAAATTATTATAACTTTAATATTTGAAATTTCAATAATATTATTAATTATTAGACAAAATACTTTTAGTTTTAAACGTATATAAAATTTTAAAATCTATAACAACAACTTGATCAATTACGAAAAAAAATGTGAAAATTAGAAAAAAATATAGTTAAAATTCGGCTTTTTAAAAATCCAATCAAATATCAATTCGTGCAAATTAAAATGTAGATAAATGAAGATTCCGTCAAATGGAAATCCCGTTATTAAAAAATTCTGTTTAATGAGAAAAAATTGTCAAATTAATAATTCAGTCAAATTAAAATTCGTTTAAATTAGAATTCAAGACTTTTAGGTATTTAAAAAATTGCTTAAGGAGAAATTTTGTAAATTGAAAATTATGATAAATAAAAATTCAGTGTCCTAAAAATTGTGTCGAGTAAAAATTCGTGTTGATTAAAGTTTAATTGAAACCAAATTCGAAAAATCAAAATTTGTTTTTAAATTCTCTGCCTTTTCCTGATTTTCTCTGTTTTTTTATCACCCTGTGGTTTATTCCCTTTTTTTGTTATTTTTTTTTATCGAAAAAACTCTAGATTATTTTTGTTAGTTAATAATTATAATTTAATAAATACCTTTATCACTGTTTGTCTGTAAATTTTGTGACTGGGCTGGTTCAATTTTACTAGTTGTGGCTTGAGCAATATTAGGTGTCATTGTGACAGAAATTCGTCTCGGACCTACTACTGCAGTTTTCACTTGTGAAGGTAACATATTAACTTTATTTTTTAAAGTAGATCCAATACAGTGAGGAATAGAAACACTACTTTTCTGGATAATTTGAGCAGTTGCAGAATTATTTGTGTCTTTAAACGGCACTGAAAAACAATAGTAAATTTCAAAATTATAATAACGTTCTTCTCTTCTTTTTTTATTCGTATTTTGTCTAAAAGAAGTTAAATCTTCTTTTCTAATTTAATTATTATTTAAACAAAAAAAATAAATTAAAATTCCAAAGAAAAAAATACCTGTTGAACTAGTAGCTACATTACTGACTTCCGCAGGAATAGCAGTAATATTTTGAGAAGTGACTACATTCGTTGATCTATCTACATGTTTAATATCTTCTGGTGAAGTTTTATTACTAACAATATCCTCAATTACGTCCAATGATGCTAAATTCATCGGAATCTCTAAATTCTATAAAATTCAAATTATTAAAATATAAAAACGTGAAAAATAATTATTTTTGTGTGTTCGAATATAGAGAATTTATAAATTTACAACAACAACAACAACAAAAAAGAAAACATTAAGAAATATTTTTCAATAAAAATACCTTGCTACAGGATGGGTTCAATAATAAAGGAAGTTTCGAATTATCTAGATTCAAATTAGGAACTATTATTGATTCAGATTTATTTGAAATTTTCCCCTTGGAACATATACTACTCTCCGTATCAGAAGACTAAAAAAAAAAGATAATTAGTTGGTAATATTAATATATACGTACTGAATTAAATTTAAATAACAAGTTTAATGTAATAAATATTTAATAAAATAATTTAATTTAAAGAGGTTCTCTCCATTGACATAACCTTAATCTAAAAAGTGGTTTTTCACCCCAAATAAAAATACTAAAATTAATTTCTCCTTTCGAAAGGTCAAGATTTATAATTATCAGAAAAAATTCGCTTCAGCCAAAATTTGTAGTCAAATAAAACTTATTTAACATTTTGTGGTTTTATTTTCAAATCTAAGGTAAATCTTTAATTTCCATCCAATTTTGATGATTTTTTTTTTATCTTTGAGATATCTACAATTTCACTTGAAGGATTTTGTTAAATAATAATTTGTTTAAAAAAAAATCTATAATAATAATCCAGAAGATTCATTCATTCTTTCATTCCGTTCACACCTGAAGTTTGGCACATAGATATCTTTTGTTTCAAATCAGATACCTGCTTTTAAAAAAAATGCGTATAAATTGATTTAAATTTAAATTTATAAATATCAGTTCAAATCATTTTAATTTCATTCATAAATAAATCTATAATTTTCAACAGTTTTTAATATACAATTATTCTCTTTAAATATTATAATTATTCTTTAATTTTTTAAAATTATTTTGTTACATTGTCGATTATTCTCGCACTTTTCGAATTTTCCTTCAATTGTCAATTACTTTCCTCATTTCTCAATTATTTTCTTTAATATTCAATTATTTTAGTAATTTTGTAATTTTTCTTTCAATTATCAACTATTTTCTTAAAATTCCAATTTAATTCTTTAATCTGCAATTTATTTCGTTAATTTTTAATTATTTTCTTCAATATTTAATTGCATTTTTCATTTTTCAATTATTTTATTCAATATTCAATAATTCTCTCATTTTCTCAATTATCAATTATTTTCTTGAAATTTCAATTCAATTCTTCAATTTCCAATTGATTTCTTCAATTTTCATTTAATTTCTACAATTTTTTCCATAATTTTCATCAGTTTTCAATTGACAATTTATTATTCTCCTTGAATTTTATGATTATAAATTAATTAAAAAAATTTTTTTTGTTCAAATGCCGATTATTCTCACCATTTTTAGAATCTTTTTTTTCATTTGTTAATTACTTTTTTTTTAATAGTTTATTATTTTCGTCAATATTTAATTATTTACGTCATATAGTAATTTTTCTTTTAATTATCAATTATTTTCTTGAAATTTCCGTTATACTCTTTAATTTCTAATTTATTTCTTCAATTCTCAAATATTTTCTTTAATTTTCAATTATTTTTATCGTTTTTCAATTAATTCCTTAATATTCAATAATTCTCGGATTTTTCCAATTATTTTCTTCACTCATAAAGATTGTTTAAAAATTTCAATTCTAGAACTATTCTCTAATTCTCAGTTATTTTCTTCATATTTAAATTCCACTTTTCAATTTTCAATTATTTTCTTTAATTTTGAAAAATGACGCTTTTTTCTATTATTTTCTTTAACAATGAATTCCATTCTTCAACTTTTATTTTAATTCTTCAGTTTTCAATTGTTTTCTTCTATATTCATTAATTCTTGGCTTTTTTCAATTACTTTTTTTTAAAATTATTTTCATAAATTTTCAATTGCATTCTTCGTTTTTCAATTATTTTATTCAAAATTCTATAATTCTCACATTTTCTCAATTATCAAATATTTTCTTGAAATTTCAATATAATTCTTGAAATGCGAATTGATTTCTTCAATATTCGTTTATTTTTAATAATTTTTTGCATAATTTTTATAAGTTTTGAATTGACAAATTATTATTTTTCTTCAATTTTATGATCCATGAATTTTAAAAATTCTTTTGTTCGAATGCTAATTATTCTCACCATTTTTCAAATTTTTTTTCAATTGTTAATCATTATATTTTTTTAATAGTTCATTATTTTCGTCAATATTTAATTAAATACGTCATATTGTAATTTTTCTTTTAATTGCCAATTATTTTCTTGAAATTTCCATTTTATTTTTATTTTTTAATATATTTCTTCAATTTTTAATTTTTTTTTTCAATTTTCAAATATTTTCTTTAATTTTCAATTATTTTTGTCGATTTTTAAAAAATTCCTCAATACTCAATAGTTTTCGAATTTTTTTCAATTCTTTTTTTCAGTCATAAAAATTGTTTAAAAATTCCAATTCAATTATTCAATTCTAGAACTATTCTCTTCAATTCTCAGTTATTTTCTTCATATTTAAATTCTACATTTCAATTTTTATTATTTTCTTTAATAGTGAAAAATTATCGCCTTTTTCTATTATTTTTTTCAATTATCATTAAGTTTTTTTAATTTTAAATACAATTGTTTAAAGATTTTCTTTAATTTTTAATTCTATTCTTCAGTTTTCAATTGCTTTCTTCTATATTAATTAATTCGTAGCTTTTTTCAATTACTTTTATTTTTAATTTTTAAGTTTATTCCATAAATTTCAATTCCATTCTGCAATTTTTAATTGTTTTTTTCGATTTTAAATATGCAATTATTTCCAATAAATTTCTACATTTTCCAATTTTTAATTATTTTCTTTAAATTTAATATTTCATGTTTAATTTTTATAATTTTTTTTTTTAGTTATCTATTAATCTAGGCATTTTGTGAATTTTGTTTTCAATTGACAATTATTTACGTCATGTTTCACATTTTTTTTTTCAATTTTTCAATTATTCTCGTCATTTTTCAACTATTTCTTTCAATTATTAATTATTTTCCGCAATTTTCAATTATTTCCCACAATTTTTACAATTTTTAATTAATATCTTACAATTTTATAATTATTTTTTTTTTTTTTTAATTATTTTCTTCGGTTGTGTATTAATCTAGCAATTTTTTAAATTTTGTTTTCAATTGTCAATTATTTTCGTCATTATGTAATTTTTGTTTTCAATTATCAATTATTTTTTCAAATTTTAATTTAATCTTCAATTTATTTCTTAAATTTTTAATTTATTTAATAACTTTTTGAATCAAATGTTATTTAACAAAATCTAACAACTGAAATTATAGAAAACATCTCAAAGAGAAAAAAGTGCTATTAATTTATCAAAATTAAATGAAAATGACATATTTTCATTAGAATTAAAGAAAAAACACAAAATATTCAATAATTATTGTCTGACAACAAATTTGGGACCAACCAAATTTTTTCCTAGAATTGTAAATCTTGATCTTTTAAAATTTGGTGAAATTAATTTTAATAAGATTTTTATTTGGGGTGAAAAACCAATTTCTAGATTGAGGTTATGTTAATGGAGAGAACCTCCTTAATTAAATGTAAACAAAATTTAATAAAATAAGTTTCCAATACAATACCTCAGTTACCGATCTTTTCCTTTTTTTATCATTAAATTCAGGCTCTATCGACGAAGATGCAGAGGTTTCTTCTTCTGATAAAAAAATTTGCTGGGAATCCGAATCCGTCTCCATTTTTACTATATGAATGAAAACATAATAAATATTAAAATAATTAAATTAATCACTTATTTTTACATTATGTATTAATTTCCAAAAATCTTTGTAAATACACAACACTTGGTATTTATTGTTATATAAAAAAGTACCAAACAATTGTCTAGCGAATTATTATTTTCGAATTTCCGGTGAAACTAAGTTTCATCACTCGATATATTATTCCTTATTTGGAAAATCTGAAAGAAATATTATTAATCTAGGAACTTGAAGGGGCCAAAAATTTGGCAGTTCATGTAAAAAAAAATAGTTTTATCTTGTTCGAGGCACTAATAATAACTGACATACCAAGATAAATTATTTATTGTATGTACACATTATAAATAATATAGATTCACTTATTTAAATTTAAAATAATTTGTTTTAGTCTTTTTGTTGTACAAAAAATTGCATATTGCCTCTACATTCATAACTAATTTTTTCTAAACTTTCTAAAAAAGTAGTAGAAACATTTGTCGTGGATGCGTATTTTTCAAGAACAAGAAGAGCCGCCTCGACCTCAGACCGACTTGGTGATAATTTTTCGTCTGTTTGATTTAAAGGTTCAATTTTGGTTTTCAGTACTTGATTATCTGAAAAACCATTGCTAGGAACATGATTGTTAAAATTGACAAAATCACCAAAACTCGAGCCAGTTTTCTGAAAAAAATAATTGAGTCATTAATTAGAATTTCAATAATGTTTAAATATTGAATTCCATTTTGTTTCACTCAACTATACAAATAATCAAAATTGAAGTAAATTTTCATTTAACTTCAGTTTCAATAACATTTAAAATTTATATACTTACAATTATAGTTGGAATAACAATTCCACAATTTTCAAATTCATTTTGAATTTTTTCCGGTTCTAATGAAGTTGGAGAAGTTACGAGATGATCTTCAGCTTCCAAAGGTTCATTTTTTATATCAACTGACTTCACGAACAATAATTAAGGATGTTAATTTTCATTTACTTGAAGTTTTAACAATAATATATTTAATTTTATCTACTTACAATTGTAGTTTTAACATCAGTAATTCTTTCCGGTTCTAACGAAATTGGAGAATTTCCAAGAGGATCAACATCTTCCGATGGTTCTATTTTTATATCCCTTAACTTCACAAACAATTAATTAAAAATGTAAATTTTCATTAACTTTTAGTTTCAACAATAATAAATAATTTACTTACAAATTTATTTGGAATAGCATCTCCTCGAATTCTGACACAATAAAGAGAAGCTCTGTCGAATGCTTGTTCTGGAAAATGATCAGAACAAACAGTGTGAAAACTTTTAATTTCTTGTGCCAAAAATCCTAGTGCAGTGGCCCATTCTTTTCTTCTACTTGGATTTTTTGGAAAACTGAATAAAAGAAAAAAAGTTGAGTACAATATTTATAAAAACATAACCTCAGAATATTAGTAAACACTGCTGAAACTTAACCTGTGAAACGTAATTCTTCGATTTCCAATCATTAATTTCCTTTTTTTACGTTTAATGTAATTTTTACAATTTTTAACAATACAGCTTTTCATTTTCACGATTTTCACTTTCTTTATTTACAAGTTGACAAAAACATTGACACTTTGTGGTGATTTAAATCTTAGCCTATCAGGTACCGAAAAATGCTCCCCTATTATAAATATGGCTGCGATACATTAACAACCTCTTACATCTTTCAGCGCACATCGCGCAGGTTACTTCTTCTTCCACATATTACTCAAATCTATGAAAAATATAAAACTCAACTAGCAAAATAAAACGCTAGTTTTTCATACATTTTAGAAATTATAAAATACAATAATAAATATAACAAATCGGTAAATAATATTTATGTAATAAGAAGAAATAAATATTTTAAATATAATATTTTAAAATCAATTATTCAACTATTTTCAGAAATTTACAATTATTTTCTTCAACTCTTAATTATTTTCTTCTATTTTGAATTATTTTCATTAATTTCAAATTATTTCTTCATTTCTCAATTATTTTCTACTACTTTCTTCAATTGCAAATTAATATTTTATTCAATTTTCAATTATTTTCATCAATTTCTAATTAATTTCATTACTTTTGAAATATTTTCTACGATTTTCAATTATTTTCATCAATGTTTAATTATTTTCTTCAGATCTCAATTATATCCTTCAATTTTTGATTATTTAATTCAATATTCAATAATTCTCGACTTTTTTCAACTATTTTTTTCAATTATCATTTATTTATTTCACATCTCAATAACTCCGCCAATTTTCAATTATTTTCTTCTATAATCAATCATTCTCGGCTTTTTTTAATTTTTTTTTTCAATTATTAGTTATGTTTTTGAAACTTCAATTCAATTCAATAATTATTATCCAACAATTTTCATGAAATAACATTTTCCTCAATTTAAAACTATTTTATACAATTTTTAATTCATTTCTTCAAATTACAATTACATTCTTCATTTTTTATTGTTTTCTTCAAATTCGATAATTCCTGGTTGTTCAATTTCTTTTTTCTTTAATTATCACTTATTTCCTTCTACTTTCAATCCAATTGTTCAATTCTTCAATTATTTTCTTTAATTCTCAATTATAATTTTCGAATTCAATTTCATTCTTCAATTTTCAATTATTTTTTTTCTCAATATTCAATAACTCTAGGCTTTTTATAATCATTTTTTTTTAAATTCTCAATTATTTTCTTCAATTTCCAATTTTTTTCTTAAATTTCTATTTTTTTCTTCAATTTCCAATTATTTTTTCATATTGCTTTCAATTTCTTAATTTCTTCTAAATTTTCTTTAATATTCAACAGTTCTCAGCTTTTTTAAATTATGTTTTTGTTTCAATTTTAATGTAAATTGATAATTTTTAAATTATTTTCACCAATTCGCAATTCTTTCCGTCAATTTCTAAATTTTTCTGCTGTTTTCAAATATTGTCTTCAATTTTTAAGTACTTTCTTCAATTTTTAATTATTTTTTTTAGTTTTTCATTATTTTAATCAATTTTCAATTGTTTTTTTTTTAATATTCAATAATTCTGTGTTTTTCCGATTTCAATTTCATTATTTAATTTTCAATTTATTTCTTCAGTTTTGAATTATTAACTTAAATTTTGAATTATTTAATTATTTTGATTTTCTATCTAGTTGACCAATTTTCAATTATATTCGTTGAATTTAATAACCATTGTTCAATTTTTTCAATTATTGTTCAATTGTCGATTAATATTTCCTTCTTTTTTAATTTTGTTTCTAATTGTCAAATATCCTTGTCATTGTTCAATTATTTCTTTCCATGACTAATTATTTCTTTTTATTATTAATAATTGTTTCTTTTAATTCTTAATTATTATTTTTTGTAAAGTTTAATATTTAATTCTTCAAATCTCAATTATTTTCTTTGAATTTCAATTACTTTTTTCAATTATCAACTGTTATCTTCATTTTTTTTTAGCCATTTGTAGGTCTATTTATATTTAAAATATATTTTAAGTAACCAAGAGAAAAAACAGGGAAAAATAGGAACAAAAACCGGGAATTTTGTGGGACGAAATTAGTAGACACCCTGTTAATTAAAAAAAATTAATGAAATCAATTAAAAATTTGGGAAAGTAATTTAAACAATCATAAAAATGTTTTAAACATAGAGAAAATAATTTAAAATTGAGAAAAATACTTGAGAATCTTAAAAGTAAATTAAAACAAAATTTAATGATAAAAAATTAGAGAAAATAATTGAAAATTGAAAGAACATAATTAAAAATTGAGATAAATTAAAATTAAAAAAATAATTACATTTTGAGAAAATAATTAAACAAATTACATAAAATATTTTAAATAAAGGAAAGTTAAACAAAATTTGAGAAAAATACTTAAAACTTTCAGAAGTTCATTGAAATAAAAGAAAATAATTAAAAATTAGAGAAAATAAAAGAAAAAAGATAATAATAATATAAAATTGAACAGAACAAGTTTTAATTAAAGAGAAATAAGTAAAAACTTTTTGGCAATTATATGAAAAAAAAACGAGAAAAAAACGAAAGTAATTGAAAATTGAAGAAAATAATATAAAAAATATTATAAATAATGAAATAATTGAAAAGTCAGATAAATAGTTAAAAATTTTAGAAATTATGAAACGAATGTAAAGAATTGAAAATTGTAGGAAATAAATTTTGGAAAATAATTGAAAAATGTTTTTAAATTTTATAACTTGCCGAAAATAATTAAAATATGATACAAAGAATGATAAGTTGTAAAAAATAAATGACATTTAAGTGTGATAATTGAAAAAACTACAGAATTTTTTTTAAATAAAGAAAAAATAATTGAAATTTGAAAAAAAAATACATAAAGATCTTAGAAATCAGTTTAAAAAAATAGAAAGTAACTAAGAATTGGAGAAAAGAATTGAAGAAATGAGCTAAAAGTAATTGAAATTTACGATAATTAATAAACAAATTTTGAAATTATGAAAAAAATAAAAATAATTAAAACTTGAAGAAAACAATTGAAATTTTAGAAAAATTCTTAAAAATCTTAGAAAATAATTTTAGAAAATGAGAATAACTAAAAGTTGGAGAAAAGACTGGAAGAATGCTAAAAATAATTGAAATTTACGATAATTAATAAAAAATTTTGGAAATTATGAAAACAAATACTTTAAATGGAGAAAAGTCTGGAAGGAAGCTAAAAATAATTGAAATTTACGATAATTAATAAAAAAAAATTTGAAATTCTGATAACAAATGAAAAAAATCTTTGAAAATAATTCTAGAAAATGAGAATAATAATTAACAATCGAGAAAAATAATTGAAAAATGATAAAATTAATGAAAAATTGAAAAAATTAATTGAAATATGCTGAAAATAATTTAAGATTGAGAAAGAAAATTGAATTATGATGAAAATAATTTAAATATTAAAAATTGAAAACATTCAATAAAATTTGAGAGAATTAACTGAAAAAATCATAGAGTATATGTTTAAAAAAAATAGTAATTACAAAATTACTTAAAAAAATTTAATTAAAGAGAATAATTACAAAATCGCAGAAATAACGAAAATTTATCAAAATAATTGCAATATCGGATAAATAATTGAAAATTTTAAAAGTAATGCCAAAATAATGAATATAATTATAAATTGATGAAAATCAAGAAAAATTGCAGAACTTATTTTTAAGCAAAAACAACACTTTTCGAATTTTTCTTTCAATTGTCAATTATTTTCATTAATACTTAATTATTTCAGTCACTTTGTAATTTTTCTTTTAATTATCAACTACTTTCTTACAATTTAATACTTAAATCTTCAATTTATTTCTTCAACTTTTAATTACTTTCATCATTTTTTAAATACTTTCTTCAATTTTCAATTGCATTCTTTATTTTTTAATTATTTTATTCAATATTACATAGTTCTTTCATTTTTTCAATTATCAAAAATTTTCTTTCAATTATCAACTATTTTTTTAAAAATTTAATTTAATTCTTTAATTTTAATTTTTATCTTCTTCGATTTTCAATTATTTTATTCAAAATTCAATACTTCTCGCAGTTTCCCAATTATCAAATATTTTCTTGAAATTTCAATAGAATTCTTCAATTTCCAATTTATTTTTTTTAATTTTCATTTATTTTCTACAATTTTATCCATAATTTTCATCAGTTTTCAATTGACAATTTATTATTCTCCTTCAATTTCATGATTATAAATTAATTTTAAAAAATTTTATGTTCGAATGTCGATTATTATCACTATTTTTCGAATTTTTTTTTCATTTGTTAATTTGTTTTTTAATTGTTAATTATTTTCGACAATATTTAATTATTTACGACATATTGTAATTTTTCTTTTGATTATTAATTATTTTCTGGAAATTTCCATTTTATTCTTCAATATCCAATTTATTTCTTCAATTTTTGATTATTATCTTCAATTCTCAAATATTGTCTTTAATTTTTAATTATTATTTTTATCCATTATAAATTAATTCCTCAATATTAAAAAATTCTCGGATTTTTTCAATTATTTTTTTCACTCATAAAAATTGTTTAAAAATTCCAATTCAATTATTAAATTCTAGAACTATTCTCTTTAATTCTCATTTCTTTTCTTCGTATTTAAATTCCAGTTTTCAATTTTTAATTATTTTCTTCAATATTAAAAAATTACCGCTTTTTTCTATTATTTTTTTTGATTATCAATAATTTTCTATAATTTTAAATACAATTGTTCCATTATTTTTTTTAAACTTTTAATTCCATTCTTCAATTTTTAATTGATTTTTTTAATTTTTAATTATTTTTTTCAATTTCAATAATTTTTTTCGATTTTCAATCCAGTTGTTAAGTGTGCAATTATTTTCAACAATTTTCCTATAATTTTCATAATGTTTCAATTTGCAATTATTTTCTTTGAATTTAATATTTCTTGTTTAATTGTTTCAATTTTTTTTCAGTAGTCTATTAATTTAGACATTTTTTGATTTTTGTTTCAAATAGAAAATTATTTTCGTCATTTTTAACATATTTTCTTTAATTTGTCAATTATCTCGTCATTTTTCAACTATTTCCTTCAATTATTAATTATTTTCCTCAATTTTCAATTATTTCCCACAATAATTTCGATTTTTAATTGTTACCTTTAACAATTGGAATTGTATAATTATTCTTTTATTTTTAAAATTTTTTTGTACGGTTATATATTAATCAAGCCATTTTTCAAATTTTGATTTCAATTAACAATTCAGTTAGTCACTTTTTATTTTTTTTTTTTTTAAAAAGTATAAATTATTTTTTCAATCTTTAATATAATTCTTAAATTTGGAATTTATTTCTTAATTATTCAATTTATTTCCTCAATTTTTTATTATTGTCCTCATTTTTCAATTATTTTCTTTAATATTTAATTATTTACGTCATATTGTAACTTTTCTTTTAATTATCAATTATTTTCTTAAAATTTCCATTTTATTCTTTAATTTCCAATTTATTTCTACAATTTTTAATTCTCAAATATTTTCTTTAATTTTTAATTATTTTTATCGTTTTTCAACTATTTCCTCAATATTCAATAATTGTCGGATTTTTTAAATTATTTTTTTCACATAAAAAATTGTTTTAAAATGTCAAATTCAATTATAGAATTCTAGAACTATTCTCTCCAATTTTCAGTTATTTTCTTCAAATCTAAATTCTACTTTTCAATTTTCCATGTTTTATAAAGGATTTTCAACCCATTGTCATAACCCTCAAACTGGAAAATAGTTTTTTACATAGAAGAAAAATATTATTAAAATTTATTTCACCCAATTTTGAAAGATATAGGTATACATTTTTCAAAAAAATTAGGTTGATCAAAAATTTGTTACTAAATAATAATTAATTATCATTTTGTTTTTTCTTTAAAGTTTGTGAACAATTTTAATTTTTATCCAATTTTGACAAATAATGGATTATTTTAATTCTTAAAACATTCTCTATAAGTCTGTTTGTTGGATTTTGTTAATAATATTTTGTTAAAAAATTATTTAATAAATAAAATTGTACTATTATATATTTTTTACGCAAAAATGTTTTAGCAAAATCTAACAAACTGACTTGTAAAGTATGTTTCAAAGATTATAATGAGCTATTATTTGTCAAAATTGGATGAAAATTAGAATTATTCAATGTAAACTTTAAAAAAAGACATAAAATGTTATATAATTATTATTTGATATCAAATTTGGTCTCAACCCAATTTTTGTTTAAAAATTTAGAACTCGATTTTTTGAAATTGGGTGATATAAATTTTAATATTTTTATTTTTTGTGGAAAAGCATTTTCTAGTTTGAGGTTATGTCAATGGGTTGAACATCCTTAATTTAAAAAAATTATCGTCTTTTTTCTATTATTTTTTTGATTATCATTAAGTTTCTTTAATTTCAAATACAATTGTTGAATTATTTTCTCTAACTTTTAATTTCATTTTTCAATTTTTATATTTATTCTACAGTTTTCAATTGTTTTCATCTATATTCATTAATTCTCGGCTTTTTTCAGTTTCTTTTTTTTTTAAATTTTGAAGTATTTTTTCCCACAATTTTCAATTCCATTTTTCAATTTTTAATTGATTTCCTCAATTTTGATATATTTTTCAATTTTAATTTTTTTGATTTTTAATCTAGTTGTTAAATATGCAATTATTTCTAACAATTATTCCTATAATTTTCTTCATTTTTCAATTTCTAATTATTTTATTTTAATTTAATATTTCTTGTTTAATTTTTACAATTATTGTTTTCAGTTGTCTATTAATCTAGTCATTTTTCGATTTTTGTTTTCAATTGACGATTGTTTACGTTATTTTTCACATATTTTCTTTAATTTTTCAATTATTCTCGTCATTTTTCAACTATTTCCTCCAATTATGTATTTACTATTTTCCGCAATTTTTAATTATTTCCTACAATTTTTTCAATTTACAATTATTATCTTAAAATTGTATAATTATTATTTGATTTTTTAAATTATTTTGTTCGTCTGTTTATTAATCTAGCAATTTTTTCAATTTTGGTTTCATCGCCCATTACTTTCGTCATTTTGTATTTTTTATTTTCAATTATCAATTATTATTTGTAAAAAATTTTAATTTAATTCTTAAACTTTCATTCAATTTCCTCATTTTTTTATTATTTTCTATAATTTTAATTATTTTTTCTCGATTTTCAATCTAGTTTTCAATTTGCAACAGTTATTCCTACAATTTTTCAACTAAACTAAATTTTTGTCATTTTTCAGATTTTATATTTTTCAATTTCGTAATTTTCATTATGTGAATTTGCAAAAATTTATATTTTTAAATGGCAAAGTTTGTCGCGCGCCTCCAAATGTTGCTAGTATAGAAAATAAATTACAAAATAACTAAAATTTCAACAAACACTAAAAGTTTACGTTAAAGTAATTAAAATATAGAAATTACTTAAAGATCATTAAACATGTTATTAAGGTTACTAAATTATTACCTGAAAATAAAAAAATTTTATTAATTGAGTACTAAGACTAAAAAAATGATAGCTTCTGTTAAATAATGAAGATGATAAATTCAAATTAGATTCTGTTAAAATTCTTTTAAAAAATTCTTGACTAACATTAGTAATGAAACAGATTAAAGAAGTAAAAAAGTATTGCAGTTCGAAATCTATAACTGTACCTCTTTTTAAACTCTGTTGTGTACTTACAGATTTTTGGAAATTAAAAAATCAAGTGATTAATATAGTTTTTTTAAAACTGTATTTACAGTCTAATGCTACGAACCAAGTGATTCCTGTATCCTTTTTTCAAGAATGGGTTGTTTTTGATTTGCCATGGCCGTGACAAGTGACAAAGTATTCGCAAGAGTTGTAAATGCATTTCGTGCTTTTAATCGTGGTATTAAAGGAACTATTCGTCGCCCTTCGGTTGCCCAATCTGTTCCCGTGTTAGGCCCAGTTAATCTAGAAATAAATATTAATACTAATTATTAAAATTATACAAAATAGTCAATTATGCAGTTTAATTACAATAAAGAACAAAAAACACAAATTAACAAGTTGTCTAATTAAATATTTAATAAAGTAGACAAAAATTATTTTCATCAACTTACTGTTCAGCTACATTAGTAAGTCTATCGTCATTTACTGCTCGTCGAACTTCAGCACGATGTCTTTCATTAGAAATGTGAAGAACTCCAGACAATTCTTCTAATAATTTTCGTTTATCGTTTGTGAAAGGTCCTTGAGCTCTTAAAACAGACACCATGCTCGCGTATGCATCTAATTCTGCAAAAAGTGTAAATTAGCGCATTATTTTTCAAATAAAACGAATTGAGGTTATCTGTAGATAAATCTTGATTAATTTAATGAATTATAAAACGAGAGCTCATTGAATTAATTTACAAATTTGCGGTAGATTTAATTTAAATAAAATAAAATTATAATGTTAAAGTAAAAGTGGTAAGTGTAGTTAAGATTCTAAAAAATAAAAGTAGAGTCTTGTTAATAAAGACGAAAGCGTGAATATTCACCAATATCGAACTCCTTTGAATCATGCACAATGTGAATTCTTTTTTGGAGACATTTAATTATATTTTATTTCCTTCAGGATAAGAAACTAAGTGTTTGAGCAAATATGCAACGGATTAAAGTTTTATTAATAAGATTATACGATTTGAAATGTAATAAAACAACTTTTTATAAGAGGATTTTTAAACAATAAGAATAAAACAAAAACAGAAGAAATTTATGGTAAGGAATGTGAGTTTGCTGGCAATTTTTGAAGAAGGAAATTTAATTAAAAAGAGGATTGGATAATTATTAAAAAACTTGGATAAATTTAGGCTGAATGGGTAAAAAATGGAGAGAATTCTTTATATAAACTAATAATCACAAGTGACATAACCTCACCTAAGCTTCGTAAATACTTTCTGCATTCATCGCGAGACATGTCTAATCTTCCAGGTAGCATGATTGCACTATTATATTTTACGAAAACGAATCGTTACCGTAAACGTGAACGATGTGCATATAAATTATGCATTTTTAATCTCTGTTGACAGTAGAGAGTTGATGATGAAGTTATTCGTATATTAAAAACTGTAGTCGATTTTATCGAGGCATAGATCGAAAAGTAGTAAGATGAGTAAAATCGTGTTAGAAACACACTGTTAATGGTTTATTCATACTGCCGGCATTTTGAAATATGACGTAACTAAAGGCGCAACCATGGCTGTGCAGGGTTGTGCACGTTGTAATTGGTTGGTTGAATTAAGGCTTAAGGTACGCTCCCAGCTCGACGTCTGCCTGCCTGCGCGTGCAACCGATATGAGAGAGAAAAAGACAGAACTATATTTCCGTGTTCTTTTCTCTCATGTCGGTTGCACGCGCAGGCAGGCAGACGCCGAGCTGGGAGCGTACCTTTAAGTAGAGATCCTATAAAGAGAGTTGAGACACAAGTGTGATGGCTCGTGATTGGTTGCGATTAAACCGGAACCAGAAGTGATTTTGTAATGTTGCAACATAACCTCAAATCGCGTCCATTTAAATCAATTCAAATTTTTCCATGTAAATATTTCGCGCCTTTTAACTGGAACTTCTGGTTCCGGTTTAATTACGATGCGCAGAAACCAATTGTGTCTCAACTCTCTTTATAGGATCTCTAGGCTTAAGCAGATAGAAATACGGTTACGGGACCAGAACATGAGACAGAAAAGGACAGAAACAGTCTCTGTCCTTTATTATCTCATGCCCTGCTCCCGTAACCGTATTCGTTGTGCATTGGGCTTTAGCCTAAAGCACAATCAGGGATGGGTGCGTATTATACGTGATGTATTATACATAGTTTTCTACAGTATAATACGTACGTATTATACGTATTTTACATCATGTAGAAAACCATGTATTATACGTAGAAAACCTCGAGTTTTCTACATTTACCCATCCCTGAGCACAATGAATCGTAATCGCTAAAGCCCAAAGCACAACGAATACGGTTACGGGAGCAGGGCATGAGATAATAAAGGACAGAGACTGTTTCTGTCTTTTTCTATCTCATGCTTTGGGGCCGTATTCTCGAATCGATGACCCTAGATGTCGCATGCGACATGCCATGCGAGATTGAAAAAGCTATTCTCGAACGTGTGTCGCATGCGAGATTTCATGTCGTATGCGATAATTTTCGAATGGTTCGTCTCGAGTGGGTAGTGGCCACTCGAGATGCAAAGTCGAATACGAAATGCTAGTGAGAAATAAGGTTGTGTGTCATACATGTAATAAACGTATATAATGCAAAGTAGTGTTAGCGGGCATGAACTAAAGTAAAAAATTAAAAATAACCTGAATGCCGAAATTAAAAATCAAAAGCATAAGTATTGTAAATCAAAAACTTTATATAAACATTTTTTAAATTATTTTATGAAGCTATTTCAATAAGTATCAGTGAAAAAAGCTTTAAATCAAGCGATAATTTAAACATTTTAAATATATTTATGTTGTCTTGTAAAAGAATCATGTAGACAAGATAAATTCCGATTGATTAAATAATTGAAATTAAAATAAAGTGGTCAAAAACATTTTTCGAACTCAGCATTTCTTTAATCAACCAATA
This sequence comes from Ganaspis brasiliensis, assembly GCA_037103525.1. NCBI lineage: Eukaryota > Metazoa > Arthropoda > Insecta > Hymenoptera > Figitidae > Ganaspis > Ganaspis brasiliensis. The sequence continues at coordinate 1,878,478 of JAZKLR010000087.1, forward strand.
ATTTCTTATGAAATTGGTGAATAATATATAAGTTATAATATTAGGTTAGGTTAGAGTGACAGCGGTGACAGACAAAAGAAATACATGTGTGGTACATGCTTTTTTCATTTAAGGATTATATATATGTTCCTTGAGTAATTATTTTTATTCTTTATAAAAATATAAGTATACGTAATTTTTGTATATTTAGTGATTTAATGAAGAGTAATCACATATTTTATGAATGTTTAAAAATTATTGTTTACATCAGTAAGGTATTTTTATATAAATTCAATTCCCGCAATCTGCAAGCATTAAAGAACGTAATTGTTTATTTTCCCGTAAGATCACTTTTCTCTTCTACCTTAATTCTTATTGGTATAATAGTATTTCGAAACGACGGCAACACTGTCTAAATGTCGCACACGGAAATTTCCGAACAACCTATCTCGAACGGTCGTCGAGAATACAATTTTAAAGTCGCATGCGACATTAACCATTCGACATTTTACGCATGCGAGAATTCTCGCGTGCTTTCGAGAATACGGCCCTTGGTCCCGTACGCGTATTCAATCTGCTTAGGGCTTAATCCTGTCCTCGTCCAATCTACTATATGTTGACCAACACATTTTATAGATAGAAAACTCACATGAAAAAAATAATTCGACCTTTTGGATATTCGACAATTTGGATATTTGTAGAGATCCTCAAGGGAGAGTTGAGACATGTTGACTTGGATTCTGATTGGTCGCGGGTTTCCGGAAACGGATGTTCATAAAAAGTTAATTTTATTGGTCCAAAATGGCGGTTCCATTTTGCAATGCTTTAAAAACAAACATTTTTAAAATTAGCCCGCTCTTTTCGACCAATGATACAATTTGCAATATCGTTAGTTCCGTTTCCGGAAACCCGCAAAGGTAGTAGAAGGGGAAACTTGTCTTAACTCTCTCTTGAGGATCTCTAGATATTTGATAGGGGGTGAATTACGTATTTTACAATTGTAACAAACTCACGTAATTTAAGTAAAAACCTGGAAATTACGCGTAACTTCCCAACTGCTTGGCAACAGAGTTGGGCACGTATACAAAAGAGCACCAGTGATGGGTAGTTGGCAAAAAAGTCTGATCAAAACCAGAGTTGGGTTCTGACGAAAACGAGAGTGTTTTAATTTTATTTAGGTAAATTACATACTTGGCTAAATTTTGAATAGTGTGCGTGAATAAAAAATGAAAACCTTTTTTTATTACATTCCAGATTCATTATAATTGAATTATTGACAATTTTTTCTGTTCGATTAAAGTAATATTTACAAATCCATTTTATTAATTTTTCAGAAAAAGTATTAACATTAGTTTAACAAAAGTTGTTTAAACAAAATGGAAAACTATTACAAACTTTTAATTAAATTAATCTATGAACATAATCTCAAATGAATTTTATTTTACATTTACTTAATATAATATAAATTATCGCTTGCTTTGATATAAAATAAATAATATAATTAAAAAATTAGACGTTTTTATATTTGGGTCTACTTAGACTGGCATCGATAGAATATCGCATTATGAGGTTGGTAGCCTTGGCAGGTAGCATTTCGTCTTGAAAACTTGAAATCCTTGAAATATTTCTTTTTATGTTCATAACCTTAAAATAAGTGCCAATTTAATGACTAATAAGTGATTACTAGCAATTATCTTTAAAACTGAACAAACTATCTAGTCTAATGTTACATTTATCAGGTAATTATATTATATTTCTTGTATATTTATTTAACAATATTTTCTATTTCTTGTTTACTTAACTTTAACCTTGGTTGAATCATTTGTAATACATTTCAGCTGTTTTTCACATTCGATGCTATTTAAGTTGAGTACAGTTTCCTGACGAATTGGTAAAGATTAAAGTAAAAGAGACCAAGTAAATAAATTAGAAAGAATAAATGGTTTAACAGTAAGAACAGTCTTTTTGAATTTACGCAAATTGCAATATATTTTCAACTCATATTTGTCGCCATAAGTTTGTTTGAAAATTTTCTCAAAATTAATTTTCTATAATTTCACTTTCCATTCTATATTCCTAAACACAAATAAATTAATTAATACGAATGCACAAATTTCTAATGGTAATTATATGCTACACAGACTATCTTATCTATGAATATGAACTGAATAAATTTAATAAAGAATATATTATACTTATCAAAAGTTCGCATTTGCAGTACTATTTATAAGAACTCGAATGAGAGCTAGTAGGATTTCAGACCTCCTAAAAAATCTATTGACAAAAATAAAAAATTTCAATTTAAACCAAAATAAATATAGAGAGAATTGTAAGTAACAAAAAATCAAATTAGTTTATATTTTAGAATTTGAACATTATTTTTAGGTGTAGTTATTAAGACGAGATTGTAATTATAAAATATGTTTATTTTCCTTAAAAAAACTGAAAAATTTAAAATTTATCCATATTATTTATTTCAATAATGATGTCGAAGTCGATCTAAATATACCCTCTCTAAATCTGAAATAGTTAAAATTTACTAATTAATTAGTGAAATCGTGGCTGAATTTTGTAAACAGAATTTTACTAAAATATAAGTTATTTTGACATAATCTAAAAATTAATTTGACTAATAATTAGTTATTTTTCAAAAAATCATTAGTAGAAATGTAACTATTTAAATTAGTAACTGAGTTTCTGCTTTCAAATTAGTTATTTTTAGTTAATTCAGATTTAGAAAACGGATCTTTAAATAACGTTAAAGCTAATAAATATTTTTAAATATTTCAGAGAATGTCTTGGGTTCCGGCGTCATCTTTTCAAGACCCTTGTGAGTTTGGTGAAAAATGTTCCACTTGTCCGTCGCAGGCAGTAATGTTTGCAACTCTTATTTCTGTAATTTTCGGATTTTCCAGAGATAAAACATGTGTTCGAAACACGTCGGAAGAATTCGATTTTATTATTGTCGGAGCTGGGACTGCGGGATGCGTTGTTGCCAATCGTTTAACGGAAATTGACAACTGGAAGGTATTAGGATTTCGCGTCCTGTTTGCGTTTTACGTTGTGCTGTAATGGAAAATAAAAAAGAAAAAACCTTTGTATTTTTTAATCTTATTACAACGCTGCGTAAAATGCAGCCATAGGTTTGCGTCCATAGCCTATAAATTGCATTTTTTAAAAATATAAATACCCCGTGCAGAAATAAACAAAAAACAAAACTAAGTTATAATTTTAGGTTCTTCTTCTAGAAGCTGGTGGAGAAGAATTAAAAATAAATGAAGTACCTGGGTTATGGCCTTTATTGATTGGTAGTAGCGTAGATTGGAAGTTCAAATCAGAATGGGAGAACAATTCTTGTCGAGCATATGACGGGTGTCCGATGCCATTTGGTAAGGTAGGGTAGTTATTTAGTTATTATTATTAGAATTTTCTTTAAGGAGTTTTACACAAACAATGTAACGTCACATTCTGCAACAATCAAAATTATTTTTTTTAAATAATTAAATTCAATACCATATATTTTGAATAAAGATTTACAATTTTTTTCAAAAAGGTAATGGGTGGAACAAGTTCTATAAATGGCATGTTGTACGTAAGGGGTTCTCATTTGGACTATGATACCTGGGCAAAATTAGGAAATGAGGGTTGGAGCTATAAAGATGTTTTACCTTATTTCAAAAAATCCGAAGATAACAAGGACGATGACGTAAGTAATTTATAATAGAGTTCAGATTCTGCTAATTCTGTTTTTTCCAATTTTAACCAGTAGTTACCAAAGTATGGAATTATTATTTTTTGTCAATAAACCCAATTATTTGTAGATAATGAACGCTAATCCTTATTACCATAACAGAAGTGGCCCTCTACCAGTAGAAAGGTTTCGTTACAACGATACAAATGGGAAATTAATAATACAAGCTTGGCAAGAATTGGGATACCAAAATGTTGACGTAAACACTGATAAACAAATTGGCGTGATGATTGCACAAACTACGTCACTTCGTGGTCGGCGGCAAAGTACGAATGATGCATTTATCAGACCATTTAGGGCAAAGAGAAGGAATCTATTCATCGAAACAGAGGCTATTGCCAACCGAATTATAATTGATTCAAACACAAAGAAAGCAATTGGGGTTGAATACACCCAATCCGGTAAAAAGAAAATAGCAAGAGCTCGTAAGGAAGTGATCATTTCAGCAGGTGTTATCAATTCTCCGAAACTTTTGATGCTTTCTGGAATAGGCCCTTTGGAAGAACTAAAAAAGCATAGGATTAATGTTACAGAAAATTTGCCAGTCGGACGGAATCTGCAGGACCATGTGCTTTTAGAAGGTGTAAATATCAATCTCAGCAAAACCTCTACGAAAAAAAGTTTGAGGGAAAAGATGCAGGATGTACAGCAGTATTTGCAAACCAGGAATGGACCTTTAGCATCAACTGGATCATTGTCAATTACAAACTATCTCAGAACGAGATTTGAGAATGAAAGCGAAGTACCGGATATTCAGAGTCATTACGTACCTATTAATGACAATGGTGCTGCTTTTTCAAACTCTTATAGTAGGATCAGGATTATCACCACGTTGTTGACTCCCAACAGCAGAGGATCCATCACTCTTAATTCTACAGATCCTATCTGGAGCGCACCTGTAATTCGTTTAGGATTTTTCGCAGAGGATCCAGATCGGGAACGCTTTCTGGAAGGAATAAAAATGGAACTTTCGCTGTTTAAGACGGAGGTTTTTCGGGGGAATGGGATGGAACTGGATAAGACACCTTGGCCACTTTGCAGAAAATGGGAGTTCAATAGTGATGATTATTGGTACTGCATGATGGAAGAATATACCGATACTATGTGTCATTCTGTGGGTACTTGTAAAATGGGTCCGAAAACGGATAAAGAAGCTGTTGTTGATCCTAGATTACGAGTTTATGGAATTAGGAATCTTAGGGTTGTTGATGCTTCCATTATGCCAAAAATTACTCGGGGCAATACCAACGCTCCTACTATTATGATTGCTGAAAAAGCTAGTGATATGATCAAAAACGATTGGCGCTGATTACGAATATTTTATTAATTGTGAATCATGGTAAAATGCAATTTATGCATAGTTGACAACATTAGTAATTCTGAAAAATTTCGTTGTGTTGTGATTAAGGTTTTTTTTCACTTGCATGTCTATAGAGAATCTTTTATTCTTCATATTATTGTCTTTCTAGAATTAAAGAAACACCTTTTGTTTGTTCGTACTTATAATAAATACAGTGTTTTTTAAACTTACATTTTTTATTTTGTAAGCTTTATCTACAATTTGCACATGGTAGATATTTGCTAAGTACTTATCAAAAATTTATTGTCTTATCAGTACCAGGAAATAGTTCAAATAACGGCAGAGTTTAATTTTTTAAACAAACTATGCTTAAGAACATTAAAATAAATGGTAAATAATAATTTTAGGTTATGAAAAATCAGATTAGTTTCAGGGGCATGTGATGAAGAGTGATGCCACTTGAATAACTAAAATTTGTCTGCGGTTTTATTTTTCGGATATTAAATATTTAATTCTGAAAATTTGTAGAATTAACTAAATTATAATCTGGAAAGTTTGTCTGGTCATAATTTGTTATGATTTTGACACAAAATTAGTTTTGTAAAATTTTCGTAGTTACTAAAACTATTTTGTAGTTGAAATTATCGCGTTATTGTATCAACTAAAATCAATTTGTAGAATTTGCAAATTTGCTAAATATACAATCAACTCAAAATCATGTGACAATTTTTCTTATTGTAATATTTTATTAGAAAATATATAAAACCAACAAAACCAATACTACCAATATTAGGAAAAGTCCAAAACAATTGTTTGTCTTTAAATAAAAATTATAGACAGAAAACTATCGATGGAAATTATATAGTGCTCTTTATAAATACTATAATTGGGAATGACTCCCCTTATAATTGATCATGTCATTGGATGTTTGAGTTGATTAAATGGTATTTGCTTCAAATATAGAAATTGTTCGGTTGAAAAGTTTTCCTTGGGTATAAAAACAGCTCTCTTGAGAATTTAGTTTCAAAAAGATTTAAATTAGGACAAAGCGTTAGCAACACGTTATCGCAATTTTGTAAGAAATAGGTATTCTTAATTTATAAATTAAAGACTACATTTATCTACTATTCAACATTTGTCGGTATGTACCAAGAAATAATTTAAAAACATTTCAGTATTTCTTAAAAGTAAATTTAAGCACGATATATAATTTTATTAAGTTTCTCTTATGTATATATATATATGTAGAAGAAATGCTTAATTAAACATAACACGTGTAATTCTAAAATGAGTTACCTTCACCACCGTAAAAATTGGATTTATTTTAACGATCAACTGAAAGGTAAAATTACTTTTCCTTATATATCGGAACAGTGCTTTTGAGAATACATTTCAATGGGAATGCATTGCACTGAATAAATTTTAATTAATATTGTCTTAAAGGTATCGACAGTGATTAATTATTTTGAAGTTGGTCATGGCTTGGCTTCCACCTCCATCTTATCAAGATCTTTGCGATTTTGGGGAAAAATGTTCAACTTGCCCCACACAGTCTGTGATGTTCATGTCAATTATTTCTACATTCTTCGGATTTTCTAGAGCTATAAAAACTTTACGTAATATTCCAGAAGAATTTGATTTCATTATAGTCGGAGCCGGATCAGCAGGATGCGTTGTTGCCAATCGCTTAACGGAAAATATGAATTGGAAGGTACTGTAAACTAATAACTAAATTATAATTTAATAGTTGCAGCTTTCTAGGAATTAGTTAGAGAAACAGAGAGACAGACAGACATATATGATTTTTTGAAAATCTTAGCAAGATTTATTATAAAATAAAGTTTTATAGGTAATTCGAAAAAATAGGAATTGCGCTTTTAGGTACTTCTTTTGGAAGCTGGTGGAGAAGAATTAAAAATTAATGAAGTTCCTGGGTTTATGACTTTATTGTTTGGAAGTAGCGTTGATTGGGATTACAAAGTACAGCCAGAAGAAAATTCTTGTCGAGCTTCTGGAGCTTGTCCAATGACTCGTGGTAAGGTATGTACTTTTTTGAAACTAGAAGGTAGTAGTTAGTAGTTTCAGGTAAGTAATTAATTTAATATTTTAATTTATATTTTAATGATTTTATTAAGTAGGTAATGGGTGGAACTAGTTCTATAAATTCATTTGCATATGTAAGAGGTTCTCATTTCGACTATGATACATGGGAAAAATTTGGAAACAAAGGTTGGAGCTACCAAGAGGTTTTACCTTATTTCAAAAAATCCGAAGACAACAGAAATGATGATGTAAGTTAGACATTAATTAATATTTACTAAATATTGCACAATTTAAAAATGTCTGTAAGTTCTTAACTTTAGATTGTACAAGATATTAAGAGGCTGTTCTCAGAATCATGAAATTAAAAAATATCAATATATGTCAAGAAATAAGAGTATGAATTTTTTGTGATAACAATAATTCCTATGAGGAAGTAAAAACTAATAAATTAATTAATTTCAGCAAAACATATGCGAATACAATTTCTCCTTTGCAGATAATAAAAGCTAATCCTCATTATCATAACAAAGGAGGATATTTACCAGTAGAAAGATTTTCGCCTACAAATTTAAACGCAGAACTAATATCAGAAGCCTGGCAGGAATTAGGATATAAATATGTAGATTTTAATGCCGATAAACAAATTGGTGTGATGATTACACAAACTACGTCACTTAATGGTCAGCGGCAAAGTACGAATGAAGCATTTATCCGACCAATTAGGGAAACAAGAAAGAATCTTTTCATCGAAACAGAGGCTTTTGTTACTCGAATTATAATTAATTCAGAAACAAAAAAAGCGATTGGGGTTGAGTATACCCAAGCTGGTGAAAATAAAATAGCAAGAGCCCGCAAAGAAGTGATCATTTCATCAGGAACTATAAATTCTCCAAAAGTTTTGATGCTCTCTGGAATAGGTCCCTTAGAAGAACTCAAAAAGCATAATATCACAGTGATTAAAATTTTACCGGTTGGTCAGAATTTGCAAGATCATGTACTACTACAAGGATTCAATATTAAGCTTAACAAAACTGCTTCCACGAATAAGAGTTTGAAAGAAAATATAAGGGACATGCAGCAGTATTTGCAGAATAGAAGTGGACCATTTGCATCGACTGGCCCCACGGAATGCATCAACTTTGTAAAAACAAGATTTGAGACAGAAGGAGAAACTCCGGATATTGAATATAATTATTTCCCAATAACTGATAATGGTTTTGCCTTACCAAACCATTATGACAAAATTTTCATTATGGCTACAATGTTGACGCCGAATAGCAGAGGATCGATTACTCTTAATTCTACGGATCCTATCTGGGGTGCACCAGTGATTCGCCAAGGATTTTTTACGAAATATCCAGACAAGAAACGACTATTGGAAGGAATAAGAATGGCTCTTCCGTTATTTGAGACCAGTGTTTTCCGAGAAAATGAAATGGAATTGGACAAGACACCTTGGCCACTTTGCAGCAAATGGGAGTTTAATAGTGATGATTATTGGTACTGCATGATGAAAGAATACACGGGCACAATTTATCATCCTGTGGGTACTTGCAAAATGGGTCCATCATCGGATGCTGGAGCTGTTGTTGATTCTAGATTGCGTGTTTATGGAATTAGAAATCTTAGGGTTGTTGATGCTTCCATAATGCCGAAAATTACTCGGGGAAATACTAACGCACCCACTATTATGATTGCAGAGAAGGCTAGTGATATGATCAAAAGCGATTTGCGTTGATTATAAATAGTCGAATTTATCTGAAATTTTATTTTTTTTATATATTTTAACTGATAGCGTAAGTCGAGGAGAGATGAGTCAGTTTTTGTTTTTTGTCAACAGCCGAGAATTCGTGAAAGAATAATATTTAATCACGTGTAATTTTTTATTCCATTTCTTGTGGAAAAAGACATACGTATGAACATTTATTTCTGTCATCACTTAAAAGACATCATTAAAGAATTTATATCATAATAGACGTTTAAAAAAGAAAGAAAGAATTTTTTTTAGATCTTTCGAGGAATGATAGATTAAGAAGCAAAAACACTAACTGACAAGCAAGTAGATAAATGAGTGAAAATTACTTAAAATAGTGATAAATGATCCATATCTTCTCGTAATTCATCTCTCCTTAACTTACCATATAGTATTAATCACAATCACCAATTAGAAAATTAAAAATATTATAAGGCCACCACGAGAATAATCAAAAGAATTGTCAATTAACTGCAATAAATAAATATTTATAAATAAGTGTGATAGTTAATATTATTGCAAAAGTTTATACCTAATAATTAATTATTTTAGAATTGATCAAGAACACAGCCCCACAAAAAAAATTTTTACGAGACAATGCACTAGTGTATTCCTACGTATTTTTATTCGTTGAATCCAAATCCAAAGTCAGAATTGTTAGATTGGTTCTACTTTTTGAAAGAACCTAAAAATTTTTGTTTAAAAAAAAAAAAAAAAAATGTTTGACAAGATACTACGTTAGTTTATTCCTTCGTATTTTTCTCCGCTAAATACGAATCCGAAGATATAATTGCCAGATTGGTTTAACTCTTTGAGATAATCTTGAAAAAGATTCAATAGCGAAAAATACTTAGGAATACACTAGTGTAGTTTTCTGAAAAAAAATTTTTTTCATGTTTTTGAGCAGTTTTGTAAGATTATATAAACAATTTTAACCTAAGAAAAACAGATAGAAATATACTAGTGCAGTGTCTCGGGCAAAAAATTTTTTTGTTTGGCTGTGTAATTTTTTGAAAATATATCAGTTCTCTAAAATTTATGAGATTAGAAACAAATTCCGAGTATGAACAAAGAATTGCCTAATTAAACATAAAAGACATAATTACTAAATGAGTTGTCCTTACTACCATAAAAAGGGAATTAATAGTAATGTGTAATCGAATCTTAGAAGTAGATATCCTTATATATAGATACAGAGGTATTAAAAATTCAGTTTTAAAGTGCACGTACTCTATTCAATAGTTTCTGATTATTGTTTAAAAGGCCTTTAAATTAATTAGCTATTTTCGTGAGAATCATGTCTTGGCTTCCAGCACCAGCTTTTCAAGATGTTTGTGATTTTGGGGAAAAATGTTCAACTTGTCCCTCCCAGTTTGTGATGTTTGTAGCACTCATTTCTGCAATTTTTGGATTTTCTAGAGATAGAAAATCATTTCGTGAAACTCCAGAAGAATTTGATTTTATTATTGTCGGAGCCGGATCTGCAGGATGTGTCGTTGCAAATCGTTTAACAGAAATCAGAAATTGGAAGGTATACTAAAACTAATAGTTAAGTTAATTAATAAGAAGTAAGAATTATTAATTACATCAGATTAATTCACTAAATTTAAAGAAGGGAATATCTTTAATTACTAGAGGTTTATTTTTACAATTTTGTAAAAATAATGACCTTAAAACAATTTTAATAATTTAAATTAGATGACATTCTATGCACATTTTTAAAGAGAAGTATTTTTTATTTTAGATACTTCTTTTGGAAGCTGGTGGAGAAGAATTAAAAGTAAACGAAGTACCTGGGTTAACGGGTTTATTATTTGGAACTAGTGTTGATTGGAATTACAAATCGGAACCAGAAGAAAATTCCTGTAGAGCCTTTGGAGGTTGTGCGATGACACGTGGTAAGGTCAGTATTTCTTTTATTAATGGTATCAGTAATTAATTTTTTAAAGTAAGTAATGAAATTGCCATATACTTAATCTGTAACTTAATAGCAGTTTTTTCAAATAGGTAATGGGTGGAACTAGTTCTATAAATGGCATGTTGTACGTGAGAGGTTCTCATTTTGACTATGATACTTGGGACAAGTTAGGGAATAAAGGTTGGAGTTATAAAGAGATTTTACGCTATTTCAAAAAATCCGAAGACAACAGAAATGATAATGTGAGTTATAACAACAATTAAATTAATTATGTATCAAATCATTCCAGGAAATTCCATTTATTTATTATCTATAATTATAATTTTATTCTTGATAACAAATAAAGAATCTTTTATGACATGGAAAGATCCGTATCAAACTAATACCCGTTTATTCCTAGTAATTAAAACAATAGACACAAATATATTTAATTATTTGCAGATAATAAAAGCTAATCCTCAATACCATAACAGAGGAGGATATTTATCAGTAGACAAGTTTCCATACACCAATTTAAACACAAAACTAATATCAAAAGCGTGGCAAGAATTAGGATATAAATACTTGGACATTAATGCAGATAAGCAAATTGGCGTGATGATTGCACAAACTACGTCACTTCGTGGTCGGCGGCAAAGTACGAATGATGCATTTATCCGACCAATTAGGGAAAGAAGAAGGAATCTATTCATTGAAACAGAAGCTATTGCCACCCGAATTATAATTGATCCCAACACAAAGAAAGCAATTGGGGTTGAATACACCCAAAACGGTAAAAAGAAAATAGCAAGAGCCCGCAAAGAAGTGATCATTTCAGCAGGAACTGTAGATTCCCCAAAACTTTTGATGCTTTCTGGAGTTGGACCAACAGAAGAACTTGAAAAGCATAACATCCCAGTAATTAAAAATCTATCAGTGGGTCGGAATTTGCAAGATCATGTACTGCTTCAAGGGTTCAGTATCAATCTAAATAAGACTGCTTCTCCAGATAAAAGTTTAAAAGAAAGTTTGAAGGAGGTACAACAGTATTTGCGAAGCAGAAATGGTCCATTTGCATCGACTGGTCCCTCAGAAATCATCAATTTTGTCAAAACGAGATTTGAGACAGAACAAGAAGTTCCTGATATTCAATACCATTATGCAGCTTTTAATGAAAGGGGTTTCACTTTACCAAATTCTTTTAATAAGATTGCAATCATGACTTCGTTGTTAACGCCCAACAGCAGAGGATCAATTACTCTTAATTCTACGGATCCCATCTGGGGTGCGCCGGTAATTCGTCAAGGATTTTTTACAAAGAATCCAGATCGAGAACGTCTTCTGGAAGCAGTAAGAATTGCTCTTCCGCTATTTGAGACAAGTGTTTTTCAAGAAAATGAAATGGAATTGGACAAGACACCTTGGCCACTTTGTAGCAAATTGGAGTTTAATAGTGATGATTATTGGTACTGCATGATGAAAGAATACACGGCCACTATTTATCATCCTGTGGGTACTTGCAAAATGGGTCCGAATTCAGATCCGGATGCTGTGGTTAATCCTAGATTGCGAGTTTATGGAATTGGGAATCTTAGGGTTGTTGATGCATCTATAATGCCAAAAGTTACTCGGGGCAATACTAACGCACCTACTATTATGATTGCCGAAAAGGCTAGTGATATGATTAAAAGTGATTGGCTTTAATTATATTTTATTTATACTCTATTAGTTGTTTTTAGTACTTTTTGAATATTCTCATTTTTTAAAAGTTATATTACATCCTATATAAATTTATTTTAATATCTCTTTTAGTTAATTCATCATTTCGAATTAATTTTATTGGAATAATTAATACTAAGTGTAAACGTATAGAATATTTATTTTATGTAACTTATATTTTTGAAATACGGTAGCTACTGTGCATAAAAGAACGTTTAAAATAAAAATGCAATGTTCCCTTAAAGTTCCTTTTAATTATAATTTGTAGATATGTTAGGAGTATTTTAATGTAGATTTTAAAATCGTTTTACGTAGACGTAGAAAATTCAGTTTAAGTGAAAAACGATTATTTTTATCTTATCATGCTACTGTTTCCTCATAGAGGAAGTATTGTTTTATCCCAAAGACAATTTAATAATTTTAATAAGTTTCTTTGTTTAAGAATATTACATTCTTAAAATAAGAATAAGTTTTCGAGTTTAAAAAAATTTTATATCAAATTTTCTTAATAAAAGTCTTTTTATGAAGAAAAATGGTTATTTAGAATAATTTTTTTTAAGGTGAATGTCAAATATATCCTGAAGTAAATAAAAGGTGTTGACTTCAGAATGTACAGTCATTTTTTCCTCAACTGTCGTTACAATAATGCATAAGATAACATAATAAGGCGGTTAGTTTAAATGAGTTAGTCAAGGAGATGACTTTTTTTTTTCTAAAACGTCGAATACAAAATCAAAAGTTTTATGTAAATCTAAATTTTATATTTTTAAGTAATATTTCTTATGCTGCTACATTAAAAACAATAAATAATAAAATTTTAAGAAAAATTAGTAATTTTTTTAATGCAAAAAGTTTGTTTAAAAATGCGTTGTTTTATTTGAATTTTTGCGCTTTTCACTTTTTTATGCCACTTGTTTTGTGTTTTTGTCATAAAAAAATTTTTTGCAACATTTTAATTTTCGGATAAATAATACTCAACAACTAAACGATAAATCTTTTGGTCTTGCAAGAGTAATATGATCCTTAAAAATTAAATTAATTTTGTGTTATTTTGAAGTTAAATCCTAATTGTGCATTGAAAGTTATTAACTGATATATGTCAAATTGACACCTTTTTTTGCGAGTCTGCCATTCGACCAATGCTCTCAGTACATCCACAAATTATAAAATTAAAAAAAATTGTGAGGGAACATTAACTTTTTATTTAAATTTCTTTCCAGCACATCGTGAGAAGTTCGAATAAAAAATAAATACATCTTTTAAATTTAATATTAAAAAATAATTTTGCAGCTTAACTAAATATATTTAAATTAGTTAAAAAATAAAAACTGAACCTTTATATTTATTTGAAAATTAAACTGTTAAAGTCAAAAGTTTATTTTCAAAATTATCGGATGTTAGAAATAAACATACTTGTAGTATGTAAATGATTGAGAACATTTAATTATTAAAAGCTAGGTTAAACTATTATCAGCACTAACAGATAAAATATTGAGTACGCGTTAAATAAAGAAAAACACACAATATAAAAAGGAATAAAATTAAATTGTTACTTTAGTGTAAAATACTGAGCTCATGTTAATATTTCAAACTTTAATCATATTTGTAAAATTCCTAAAATCAAATTTAAATTCACAATCACTTGGAGAACAAACAAAGAAATGCTTAATTAAACATAACACGTGTAATTAAAAAATGAGTTGTCCTTACTACGGTAAAAAGTGGATTTATATTAACGTTTAATTAAAAGCAGTTTTCCTTTTACATCGACATAGTACTTTTAAGAATTCAGTTCAACGCGCACACATTGTACTCAATCGTTTTTAATTAATATTGTTTAAAGGCATCAAAGGTGTTTAATTATTTTGGATTAGATCATGTCTTGGATTCCAGCACCACCTTTTCAAGATCTTTGTGATTTTGGGGAAAAATGTTCAACTTGTCCTTCACAGGCTGTGATGTACGTAGCACTTATTTCCACAATTTTTGGATTTTCTAGAGATAAAAAGACGTTACGAAATACACCAGAAGAATTCGATTTTATTATTGTCGGAGCCGGATCTGCGGGATGTGTTGTTGCTAATCGTTTAACGGAAAGAAAGAATTGGAAGGTATACTGATAATTAAATTTAAAAATATTAACAGTAATTAATTAATTATATCATAATAAAAAACATTTTAAATATAAAATCTAATGTAAATTCCTCTATAGTTATGTCATAATTCATAATTTGATGTTATAAATTCCAATTTCAGGTACTTCTTTTGGAAGCTGGGGGAGAAGAGCTGAAAGTAAATGAAGTACCTGCTCTTGTCCCCCTACTGTTTAATAGTTCTGTTGATTGGAAGTTTAAATCAGAACCAGAAAAAAATTCTTGTCGAGCATATGGAGGCTGTTTTATGCCTCGAGGCAAGGTAAGTGATTAAATAATCATTTTATAATATACGTTTCTCCAAATAAACTTTAAACCTTTAAACTGTTCTTATAAATGAAAGAAACTGAGAAAAAATTACAAATTGACAGAGTTAATTTTTTTTTATGAATATTTGTAATCAATATCAGTTTCAAAAATTTATGAAGAATAAAAAGATAGAATACGGAAATTATTGGTCAACATGAATTTTTTGGAATTAAGTAAGAATGATTATTTTATTATAATTAGATTTTTCTACTTCTTGTTCGTGACAATATTAATTTATATATTATCAATAAATAAAAATAAATTCAATATTAATTATCTAATAGGTAATGGGCGGAACTGGTTCAATAAATGGAATGTTGTACGTGAGAGGTTCTCCTTTAGATTATGACACCTGGGCAAAATTAGGGAACGAAGGCTGGAATTATAAAGAGGTTTTACATTATTTTAAGAAGTCCGAAGACAACAGAAATGATGACGTGAGTTTATATCTTTAATACATAACTAAATTATTTTCTTTTCTTATAAAATAAAGGGAAGACTGACCAACAGTAGATAGTAACAATTTCTAATAGTTGTAATTATTTCAGGCTGAAATAATTCATAAAATGTTTAACACTTAAATGAAGCTCATCTCTTTAATTAGTTATCACAATCAACAAAATGGGTCTAAAATTAAACACTTATTTATAATAAGTATTTTTATAATACGATAAAAATTTATTTACTATTGGCAGGATGTATACCTCCTGCCAATAGTAGATAATCCTTTTTATTTAAAAAATATAAATTGTGGAACAGTTTTTTACCAGTAAATGCATTTTCCTGATAAGTAATCTTCAAAACAAAATTACTCTGCCAACATAGAAGTTGTTTATTCTAAAATAGTGAAACATACTCAGAAATACGCCACCTTATTTTTCCAATTAGTAACAAGAATTAACAACTCCTAAAAACCACTCCGAAGTAAAATAATCGAAAATAATTTTTTAAAAATTAAAAATTCCTATAATAAATTCTATTCAAGGTCATTAATGGTGGAACATACTCAGAAATATGACACTTAATTTTTCTAATTTTTTTAAATTAATAACAAGCATTAACAACCTTTTAAAACCACTCCTA
Organism: Ganaspis brasiliensis; assembly: GCA_037103525.1. NCBI lineage: Eukaryota > Metazoa > Arthropoda > Insecta > Hymenoptera > Figitidae > Ganaspis > Ganaspis brasiliensis. The sequence goes on from JAZKLR010000087.1 coordinate 1,894,465, forward strand.
AGTAAAGTAATATAAAAAATTTGTAATAAATTATTATTAATTTCTGCAAAGAAATGCTAATCGTGTTCAAAAATTTTCGTTAGGGGTTTAACCATTTTGAAACTTGAATATAATTTTTTTGTAGAAGTTGATAATTTCTTTCAAGATTATAATCAATCATTTTTCTAGAGGCATTTTCGGGGCGTTTTTCGGGGTTGTTAATTTTGTTATCAATTTGAAGAAGTAGGTGGCATATTCTTGAGTATGTTTCACCATTTTAAAACTTGTTTATAATTTTTTTTAAGAAATTGGTAGTTTTTTCAAAACTATTTTTTCTAAGGGTAATTTTTTTTCTTTCCCGATTTTAGAACTTGAATAGAATGTTTTTCTTGACATTGAAAATTGTTGTCATAAAAATTGTCTGTTATTTTATTTAGGTGTAATTGTTATGAAGTTAACTTCTGTTTTTCAGAAATTAAATTAATTGACTTCTTGATAATTATAATAATTGATAATTGAATCTCTATTACTAAAATTTAAAATTTTTGTATCTATAAGTCAAATAGAGTCATTTGAATTTGTTGCGAAGCAGCACGTGTTTTTTTTTAATTTAAATAATTTAAGCAATTTACTCTAACTTCCAAGTTTTTTTTTGTTTTTTACCACTGGTTTATAAAAAGTTTATAAAATAATATCGTTAGGTTATCTTATTTTATTCCTAAAATCTTATTATAATAAGCTGAATTAAAATTTTAAAACAATTTATTAGAAAATTCAAATTATCTACTGTTTGAAGTTATCTACTAAAGGGTGGTCTCCCCTAATCCTAGGATAAATATAAAAGCAGTGCAACTCAAAGCAAATTATAAATTAATTCTTCCAATTATTTTAATTTCAACTCCAATTATTTTCAGATATTGAAAGCTAATCCGCATTATCACAATAAAGGAGGACTTTTGCCAGTGGAAAGATTTTCATACATTGATTCGAATGCCGAACTATTATCAAAAGCATGGCAGGAATTAGGATATGAGTATATTGATTTCAATGCAGATAAACAAATTGGCGTGATGATTGCACAAAGTATGTCACTGAATGGAAAACGTCAGAGTTCAAACGATGCTTTTATCCGTCCAATTAGAAAGAAAAGAAATAATTTATTTATTGAAACAGATTCCTTCGCCACCCGAATTATAATCGATCCAAAATCAAAGAAAGCAGTTGGTGTTGAATATACCCAAGCGGGTAAAAAGAAGGTGGCAAAATCTCGAAAAGAAGTGATCCTCTCAGCAGGAGTTGTCGGTTCTCCGAAATTGTTGATGCTCTCTGGAATAGGACCTTCGGATGAACTGAAAAAGAACGGTATCAATTCTATCAAAAATTTATCAGTTGGCTTAAATCTTCAAGATCATGTGACCCTGGAAGGTTTCAATGTAAAACTTACCAAAACTGATGTCTCGAAAAATTTGAAGACAAATATGAAGAATTTGCAGCAATATTTGCAGACTAGCAATGGACCCTTATCAGGGTTAGGACCTTTGGAATGCATCAATTTTGTAAAAACAAAATTTGCAGAAGAAGGTAAAGCTCCTGATATTGAATACAATTACGAACCAATTAATGACAAAGATATGACACTTGCAAGCTCTTACAATAAAATTATGATCAGAACCATGTTATTGACGCCTATTAGCACAGGATCTATTACTCTTAATTCATCAGATCCTATTTGGGGTGCGCCTATAATTCGTTTTGGATTTTTAAACGATGATTTCGACCGAAAACGCTTACTAGAAGGGATTAAAATAGCACTTCCGCTTTTCGAGACTGATGTTTTCCGGAAAAATGGAATGGAGTTGGACAAAACACCTTGGCCACGTTGTAATAAATTGGAGTTTAATACTGATGATTATTGGAATTGTATGATGGCAGAATACACGAATAATGATTATCATCCAGTGGGTACTTGCAAAATGGGTCCGAAATCAGATCCGGAAGCTGTTGTCGATCCGAGATTACGGGTTTATGGAATTGGGAATCTCAGGGTTGTTGATGCGTCCGTAATGCCGAAAATTGTTAGGGCAAATACCAACGCACCTACGGTTATGATTGCTGAAAAAGCGAGTGATATGATCAAAAACGATTGGCATCCTTTAACCCAATTTTTTCCTTTTTTGAAATATTTATAAATTTTTATGATTATTGTAGTCTTGAATTATGTAATAAATGAGGATCATTAAATAACAGTTGTCACGTTAAAAATGTTATTTTAAAAATTTTACACAATTCAATAAACAAAAATTCGATTTACTTTCGAATATAAATAAGGAAAAAGATAAATATATATTTAAAGCTAAATGAGTTAGGTTTACTGAGATAAATAATTGATTCACAGTTGGGAATAAGAACAGTATAAAAAATGAAGACGTTTTCAGAAAGCACTTGTTTTATAAGATAATTATTAACTTGACGCGACTGTGTACAACAATTTGTAATTAATATTTTTTTAAACACCTCATACAAATAGGAATTTGTAATTAACATTGTTTTAAAGATCTCTGTAAATAGTATTTGAATTAAAATGTCTTGGATTCCAGCTCCACCTTATCAAAGTTTTTGTAATGTTGGGGGAACAAGTTCTACTTGTCCCTCGGAGTCTGTTATGTTCGTTACCCTTCTCTCTGCTATTTTCGGATTTTCTAGGGACAAAACAAAGTCTTATAAAATGCCGGAAAATTTTGATTTTATTATTGTTGGAGCTGGCTCCGCAGGATGTGTTGTCGCTAATCGGTTAACGGAAATTGGTAACTGGCAGGTATAAAATCAACAATTTAATTAACCATTAGTTTGATAACTAAATACCCAATTTTTCAATTTTAAACCAATTTGTTTTGTCTTGATTTTTAAACTAATTTACTAAAATTATAAATATCAGGTTCTCCTTTTGGAAGCTGGTCCAGAAGAATTAAAATTAAACGAAGTTCCTGGATTGTCTTCTTTAGTGTTTAACAGTTCTATAGATTGGAAATATAGAACAGAACCGGAAAAGAATTCTTGTCGAGCCTATGGAGGATGCTTTTTACCGCGTGGGAAAGTATGTAATATCTTCTTTACATTTATTAAAAAGAACATAAGTAAGGAAAAAAGATAATTTTCTTTTAAATGTAGTTAATGGGAGGATCGAGTTCTATAAACGGTATGATGTACATTAGAGGGTCTCCTTCGGATTATGATACTTGGGCAAAATTAGGGAACGAAGGCTGGAGTTATGAAGAGGTTTTACGTTATTTTAAAAAGTCCGAAAACAACAGAGATGAACATGTAAGTTTTGATTTATAATTAAATGCTGAAAAAGGGTTAACACAAACTTTGGGTTATCCCTTGCTTGTGATAGCCAAAGCTTCTAATATTAAAAGACAAATAAATTATTTACAGATAGTAAACGCTAATCCTCATTACCATAACAAAGGAGGAATCCTGCCAGTAGAAAATTTTCCCCACAAGGATTTAAACGCCAAACTAATATCAGAAGCCTGGCAGGAATTAGGATACAAATATGTAGATTTTAATGCCGATGAACAAATTGGTGTCATGATTTCACAAACTACGTCACTCAATGGTCGGCGGCAAAGTACGAATGATGCTTTTATCCGACCAATCAGGGGAAAAAGAAGGAATCTGTTTATCGAAACAGAGGCTATTGTCACCCGAATTATAATCGATCCAAGAACAAAGAAAGCAGTTGGCGTTGAATATACCAAATCTGGTGAAAAGAAAACAGCAAGATCTCGAAAGGAAGTGATTATTTCTGCAGGTGCTATCGATTCTCCGAAACTTTTGATGCTCTCTGGAATAGGACCGGCAGAAGAACTTAAAAAGCATGGAATTAGTATAATAAAAAATTTGCCAGGAGGTAAAAATCTGCAAGATCATGTATCATTCGAAGGTTTAAATATAAAACTCAGTAATAAAACTGCTCCCCAAAAGAATTGTGAGGGAAAGATTAAGGATTTACAGCAGTATTTGCAGAGTAGCAGTGGTCCTTTAGCATCAGCAGGACCATTAGAATGTATCGCTTTTGTGAGAACAAAATTTGAGAAGAATATACAACTTCCGGATATAGAATACGTTTTTCTAGCTGCTAATTCAAAAGGTTTAGTGTTCCCAAATTCTTACGATATTATTATGATTCTGCCTTCGGTGTTGTCACCCAATAGTAGAGGATCTATTACTCTTAATCCATCAGATCCTGTTTGGGGTGCGCCTAAAATTCGTCTCGGTTTCTTATCGGACATTTCAGACCGGAAGCTTCTTCTGGAATCGATCAAAATGTCTGTTCCGCTATTTGAGACGGATGTTTTTCGTAAGAATGGCTTGGAGCTGGACAAGTCATCTAGGGCTTATTGCAGCAAATGGAAATTCAACAGTGATGATTATTGGAACTGCATGATAGTAGAGTACACGATGAGTACTTGTCATCCTGTGGGTACTTGTAAAATGGGTCCGGAAACGGATAAAGAAGCTGTTGTTGATCCTAGATTACGAGTTTATGGAATTAAGAATCTCAGGGTTGTTGACGCATCCATAATGCCAAAAATTATTCGGGGTAATACTAACGCACCTACTATTATGATTGCCGAAAAAGCTAGTGATATGATCAAAAGCGACTGGAGTCTGTTATAAAGATTCAATTATAAATATTTTCATTTATTAGAGCCACCCCTGGCGAAAATATTGAATTGAATTTTATTCCGTTTCAAAAAAATCAGTATTTTTCCTAGGCAATTTTTAAATTTGTTCCCGAGGCAAACAGTTTATATCCGAATCTAAAAATAGATTTAACTTAAAGACGAATTCTTTCCAATTCATTCCGAATTAATCCGTTTCATTTCAAAGCTAATTTTTAATCCGTATAGATCTTATTATTTTATTCCAAATCAATCCATTCCAATTTTAGTCGGATTTATTCAAATGAATACATCTATTTTTTGATTCGGATAAAAACTGATTTTTAAGGAACTATGTATACACACAATTATAAAGATCCCTAAAATTAAAATACGTTTTATATTTTCTGACCTTTTGTTCCAATTTAAAGTAATTAATTATTTCACGCTTTGTCCTACTGTTTTGTCCTCTGTCAATTTTTTTGCTCTAATAAAAATTACACGAAGCTCATTGCCATTTTATGTCAAATGATTAAATACTAATTGTGGTAAAAACTTAGTTATTAACAGGAATAGCATCGAGGACAATAAATATTGTTTTGATTTAAATTCTTTTAAAAAAAATGTAACCTCTTTTATTTTTGCTTTGCGAAATTTGTTATATAAATTGAATACGTAAAATAAAAATTATATCTTGTTACGAATCGTTAATTTCTTAAATAAATAAATGTAATAAAATTGATCAAGTTTATACCATTTAAGTTATTATTTTTTCTTATAAAAATAACAATTAACGTTCATTGTTACTGGAAATTTTCATAATCCATTCCTGTTAATTCTAGTTATTCTTATCAAAGAGTTTTTTATATTTTTTCCTTTTGCACTATAATATTCCAGTTTCATTTTACGTTTTTATCAATGTCATTTTGTTATTTTATCACTTAATTCCAAGACAAATAAACCTTCTAGAGGAAAAAAGAATACAGACAAGTAAACATTTAATCGTATTAATGAAATGTCAGAATAATTTACAATATCTTTTAACAATAAAATTGTAAAAACAGTGTGCCAAAAATATCTCAAAAATGTATAATTCAAACATCTAAATTAAAAATTAAGACGTTTAGTTATCCAAAATCACGTCTTGGAGCAACTTTATTGTAAACTGAATTTTTTTTATCTTCATTTCAGTTTCGATAGACAATCAATTTTGCAAAACTACGATTCTCACTAAAAATTGAAGAAATTTGTGAGTCATCTTTTTTGAAAGTTTTTATAAAACGAATCTTGTTTGGGGGATTAAAAAATAAATTTCTTTTGGCTTAGAATAAAGATAATTTTTTTGTAAGTGGATTTTAAAAATTGACCTTTTAGGAGTTAGAAAAATTTTTTTTAAAAGGGGGAAAATGAAGTGAATTTTTTGTGGGGAAGAGGGTAAAATAGTACAATCATCTGGAGAATAAACGCAGGAAAAAAGAGAGTTAATGATTTCGAAATGAGGGCAAAGAATTTATAATATTTTCCTAATTAATAGTAATTAAAAAGTGTGAAACATGAAAATTAAATTAACGATTGTTAATTGTTTTGACAATGAAGAAAGAAACAATTAAACATATAAGGCATAATTACGAAATGAGTTGGCCTAACTACCGTCAAAAGTAGATTTATAGATATAAGTAATGGAAAGTTAGAAGTAACTTTCCTTATACATATATAAAAGAACTACTTTCAAGAATTCAATTTCAACACATTGTATTTAATTGCTTCTAAGATTATTTTAAAAGCGTAAAAATTGATCAATTATTTCAGAATTAATCATGTCTTGGATTCCGGCCCAATCCTATCAAAGTTTTTGCAATTTAGGTGAAGAATATTCCACTTGCTCGTCACAGATACTAATGTTTCTTGGATTTGTTTCTGTAATGTTTGGACATTCCAGAGATAAGGAAACGTTTTGTGAAATTTCAGAAGAATTTGATTTTATTATTGTTGGAGCAGGTTCCGCAGGATGTGTTTTAGCTAATCGATTAACGGAAGTTAACAACTGGAAGGTATTAAAGAGTTAAAAAAAATTCTTTAATTGAAAATTTATTGTTAAACTTAATAATTTTTTTTAGGTTCACTGGAAATTTGTTTTTTAATTTTACGTGTTTATTATTTTTATGACTGTAGGTCCTTCTTTTAGAAGCGGGTGGCGAAGAATTAAAATTGAATGAAGTACCTGGATTATTTCCATTATTGCGAAATAGTAGTGGTGATTGGAATTACAAGACACAACCGGAAAAAAATTCCTGTCGAGCGTACGGAGGTTGTCCAATGCCACGTGGCAAAGTGAGCAATTGAATAGTAATTCGATTCACTTTATAAAAGTTAATTGCATCAAGAACGGATTAGATAAAAATATGTACAAATTTTTAAATGTTTTAAGCTAAAAAGCTGTAAAATATTTTTGAATTTTAAATTTCATTTTTTTGGAACTAAATGTCTTGTTTATTCTAAATAATATAGAATGAAAATATTAAAATAAATTCTACATAATAATAATTTCTGTTTATCTAGGTTATGGGTGGTTCAAGTTCTATTAATGGTATGTTGTACGTGAGAGGACCCCCTTTAGACTACGATAATTGGGAAAAATTAGGTAACAAAGGTTGGAGTTTCAAAGAAGTTCTACGATATTTCAAAAAGTCCGAAAACAACAGAGATGATGATGTAAGTTTCGATTAGTAATAGATTTCTCAGTTTCCTAATTTTTTTGTAGATTATTAATTAATTATTATAATTATGTCCATAGTATTTACTTATCAAAAATGTAAAAAATGCTTATTATAATTAGAATTTTTGCCACTAAATCAAATTATTTACAGATAGTGAAAGCTAACCCAGATTATCACAATAGAGGTGGAATTTTACCAGTGGGAAAATTCCCATACCTTGATGTAAATACGAAACTAATTGCAGAAGCCTGGCATGAATTGGGATATGAATATGTGGACGTAAATACGGAAAAACAGATTGGTGTGATGATCGCTCAAACTACTTCACTCAATGGTCAACGTCAAAGTACAAATGACGCATTTATCCGACCAATCAGGGAAGAAAGAAACAATCTGTTCATCAAAACAAAGACTACTGTGACCCGAATTATAATTGATCCAAAAACAAAGAAAGCAACTGGTGTTGAGTACACTAATTGCGGAAAAAAGAAGGTATTGAGATCTCGTAAAGAAATAATAATATCAGCAGGTGTTATTGATTCTCCGAAACTTTTAATGCTCTCTGGAATAGGACCTCTGGAAGAACTCAAAAAGCACGGCATCAATGTTATTAAAAATTTACCAGTTGGTCGCAATTTACAAGATCATGTGTCTGTTGATGGTTTTACGATTAATCTCGGCAAAAAGACTTCTTCCCTGAAAGGTTTCGAGGGAAATATGAAAGATTTAGATCAGTATTTGAGGAAAGGTGATGGTCCATTTTCAGGAACGGGACCCTTGCAGACTCTCGCGTTTGTTAAAACGAAATTTGAGAAGGAAGAAGTTCCGGACATTGAGTACAATTATGTGGCTGTGAGTAATCAAGGTTATGCACTTACAAATTCTTACGACAAGATTATGGTTATCCCTATGGTGTTGAATCCCAACAGCAGAGGATCTATTACTCTTAATTCGTCAGATCCTGTTTGCGGAGCGCCAATCATCAATCAAAGATTTTTCACAAAGGAACCAGATCGGGATCGTCTACTGGAGGGAATAAGAATATTTCTTCCACTTTTTGAGACGGATGTTTTCCGGGAAAATGGAATGGTACTGGACACAACACCTTGGCCACGTTGTGATAAATGGGAGTTCAACAGTGATGATTATTGGTACTGTATGATGACTGAGTACACGAGTACTGATTATCATCCTGTGGGTACTTGCAAAATGGGTCCAAAGTCAGATCCGGAAGCTGTTGTCGATTCAAGATTACGGGTTTATGGAATTGGGAATCTCAGAGTTGTTGATGCATCCATAATGCCGGAAATTGTTCGGGCAAACACCAATGCGCCAACTATTATGATTGCTGAGAAAGCTAGTGATATGATCAAAAATGTTTGGAGTTGATTTTAAATTAGATATATAGTTGATTAAGTTGATAAAGATAGAGGATAGAATTGTTCTATCACTCTCTTTCTTTTATAAATAAAAAACTACCCTTAAGGCCGTGTCCAAGAAATTTTACAAATTAAAAATACAATAAGATAACAAGATAATCTATAATATTTTTTTACTAAACTTTAATATTAAATCCTACGTAGTTAAATTTTAATATTTAAAATTATATAAATTTAAACTCTACAATGTTAAATTCTACACTTTAAATTCTACTTATTAAAACTCTAAAATAACATTTTTTTATAAAACATTACGTATTATTATATCCTACATAGTTAAATTCCACAATATAAACTTCTACAAATTCAAACTCTACAATGATAAATTATACACATTAAAACTTGACATTAAGAATTTTGATATAACATTACCTATTATTAAATCCTACATAGTTAAATTCCACAAAATAAAATTCTACAAATTTAAACTCTAAGATGATAAATTCTACACGTTAAATTCTACACAATAAAACTTTACAATAAGAATTTTTTTAAAACATTAATATTAAATTGTAAAATAGTTAAATTCTACAAATTTAACAAATTTAAACTTTACAATGATAAATTCTACACGTTAAGTTTAGGGACCCCCTAAAAAAATCTGCATTTTTTATCTTATCAGAGTGTCTAGCAAATAATCATTAAAAAATAGAGAAAATCTTCAAAGAATCTGAACAAAATGTAAGAAAATGAAATTTTACAAAAATTACAAAATTTTATTAAAACCAGTATTATAAATGAACAGATAAGAAATTTAGGGATAATTTACATTGAAATGTAAAAATTAAAGCAAAAAGATGTAAAAAATGTATTAATTAAAAAACCTGCAAAAAACAAATAAATTCTACAAAAATAAAAAAGTTTAAAAAATCTTTGAAGGCAAAAGAAAGAAAATTCAGAAACTTGGTAATAATGTTATGAAATATTAAACAGTTTAAGGAAGATTGATTAAATTGCTTTTTTAAAATCAAAATACTACACGATAAACAGTAAAAGTTTTAAAAAGAAAATTGAAACTACAAAAGAGAGGAAAAAATGATTTTCAGAAAGTTAAAATATTTGCGGATGTTTTTTTAAATTAAGAAAATAAATGAGATAATCAGTAAAAGAACTGAAAAAAGTTACTAAAGATAAAAAAATACTTTAAAACTTGTTTTGAAAATTAATCAAAAAGCAATAATTTTTTTTAAATAAAGAATTAAGTAAAGACAATTAAACAATAATAAAAAAATATATATTTCTAAGAAATAGAGAAATTATGATCAAATGAGAAAATTTATTTTAAGATCAAACAAAAAATTAAATAAAAGAAGAGAAGTCTTTAAAAATTATAAAAATTAATAAGTTATGACAAATGACAAAAAACCAAATAAATATTTTAAAAATCATGAAATTGATAAAAATTATATTTCACAACTTCCAAGTTATAATGATAAATATAATTAATCACTGGAAAAGTAAATAAATTTTACTAAATTTTCTTGAAATAAAACTGTATAAAATTAAATGAAGTAATTTTTGTAAAAAGAATAAATTTAAAAAAAGCTAAAACATAAAAAAGGATTATTAAACGCATAAAGAACGAACATTTTTTAAAAAGAAATAAAGTTACCCATGTGATTTTCTAAAAAAATACAGAAAAGAAATATAAAACATAACCTACTTACAAAATTTTTTGAAAAAAAATACAAGGAATAAAAATTAAATATTTCAAGAAAGTGATATAAATTAGTAAATAAGTCTGCAATTTTTTCTACAATTTGCAACAATTTTCAATTTACAATTATTCTTTATTTTTTTAAATTATTTTGTTCTGTTTTAGATTATTTTCGCCAGTTTTCGAATTTCTTTTTCAAATGTCAATTATTTTGCGCATTTCACATAATTTTCTTTAATATTTAATTATTCTCGTCATTTTATAATATTTCTTTAAATTATCAAGTATTATTTTTTAAAGTCAATTCCATTCTACAATTTTCAAATAAGTTTATTCAATATTCCAAAAAACTTGACTTTTTTCAGCCATAAACCATTTTTTCAAATTACAATTTATTTCTTCAATCTTTCATTATTTTCTTCAAACTTCAATTACATTTTTGGATTTTCAATGATTTTTTCGAATGTCATTATGCTTATTTAATTTTAAGTACAATTGCCTAATTATTCTCTTCAGTTCTCAACTATGTTTTAATTTAAAAATTTCATTTCCATTCTTTAATTTTCAATTTTTTCTTCAATTTCAATTATATATTTTGATTCGATTTTTTGTTAATCCAGTTGTTCAATTAGCAATTATTTCCAACAATTATTTTTATAATTTTCTTAATTTTTCAATTTTCAATCATTTAATTCAAATTAAATATTTCTAGTTTGATTTTTTAAATTATTTTTTCCAGTTGTGTATTAATCGAGCCATTTTTCGAATTTTGTTTTAAATTGTCAATTATTTTCGTAATTTTTCAGAAATTTTATTTTTGCTATTATTCTTGTTATTTTACAATTATTTTTTTTCACTTTTTAATTTTACTTTCTTTAATTTCTTTAATATTTAAAAATTGTCGCCTTTTGCCAATTATTTTTCTACATTATCAATAACAATCGTCAATTTTGAATTATTTTCTTCAATTCTCAATTTTTATTTTAAATTTCAATTCTATTTTTTAGTTTTCAAATTGTTTTCTTCTATATTCAATAACTTTCGGCTTTTTTCAAATTCTTTTTTCAATTTTTAAATATATTCCTTAAATTTAAATTTACAATTTTCAATTATTTTATTCAATTTTAATTATTTTTTTCGATTTTCAACCCATACGTTCAATGAGCAATTATTTCCAACAACTATTCCTATAATTTTCTTCATTTTTCAATTTGCAATTATTTTCTTTAAATTTAAAGTTTTTGATATAGATTTTTTTTTTAGTTGTCTATTATTCTAGTAATTTTGTAGATATTTTCTTCAATTTTTCAATTATTCTCCTTATTTTTCAATTATTTCTTTCAATTATTAATTATTTTTCGCAATTTGAAATTATTTCCTACAATCTTTTCATTTTTCAATTAGTCTCTTAAAATTTTATAATTATTCTTTGAGTTTTTCAATTTTTTTTTGGTTGTATATGAATCTAGCCGATTTTTGAATTTCGTTTTCAATTGTCAATTATTTTCACGTTTTGTAATTTTTTTCCATTATTATCAATTTTTTTTTAATTTCAGTTTAATTCTCAAATATTAAATTTATTTTTTCAATTTTTTATTATTTTCTCCAAATTTTCATTATTTTCATAAAATTTCAATTTATTTCTTCAATGTTTTATAATTTTCTAAACTTTTCAATTATTTTCTTCAGTTTTAATCATATTTTTTTGATTTGTATATAATTAATAACTTTGTCTTTCACTATGTTTGTGAAAAAAAAGGAAATTTATTGGGAAAATGTGAAAAGGGAAGACTATGTAGGATTTAATATTACTGTTTTATAAAAAATCTTATTGTAGAATTATACTTTGTAGAATTTAACCTGTAGAATTTATCATTCTAGAGTTTAAATTTGTACAATTTCAGACGCGCCAAATAATAGTTGATTTAAATTTAATTTTCATTTTTTGTGTTTTTGTATTTGAGGGTAGTTACCATGTAAAAGTTAAAACTTTGTAAAATATCTTGAAAACGGTACGAAAAAGTTTAATGAAATTTTTGTACTACACATGTGAAATAATGATTGTAATAAATCTTTAGATAGCAATCTCTGAAAAGTTAACTTTTCGGACGAGCGGCCTTAAATAGAAAAAAATTAAAAAGAATATTAAACAGAAAAAAATTGAATTGTACACTAATATTGAAACAAAATTAAATAGTGTATTTAAAAGAGATAAATAAATGTTGTGCTTTGCCAATTAGATTCTAATAATTTTCACGAGATATTAACAATAAAGGACTCATTTCACGCCTATTAGAATGCAAAATCATTTTGGAAACATTATCAGCTCAAACTGTGTAAATTCGAAGTGAATAGCGATATTTCATCACGTTATCTCTTCGTCTACGTAACTATTAATTAGCTAGCATGTTTGCGCAGAATTCCTATCTGTACACATATTGCTTTATCTAACACAGCATTCGACTGTATTATCTGCCTATCTTCCGGTTGCCGGATACCTTTCTAATCCAAAAAAAGTCCAATTTGAAATATTAAATACTCACGATTTAATCCGGAAATGTAAAATATAGGGAAGAACCCATTAAAATCCCTATTTGGGTAAATTGGCAATCAATTTATTATTAAAGAATTTATTATAAAAATGTTATTATAATTGTGCATTAAAGAATCATTTTTACTATATTTTTAAAACATAATTTTAAATAAGCGCGGGATTAATCAAATAAAGTGCGCATGCGCGGAAAGTTAGTAACGTGATTAAAGAATCATGGCGGATTAACCTGTCACATTTGGCATTGATTATCAAATTTTAGGTTTTCTTTCTAAAACTCACGACTTTTTCGACGCAAGCAAGTATTTATATAATCAATTAAAGTGTTAGAAATTTAACTTTACAAGTTATTTCAATCTCAGGAGCTTTATATTACTCTTTTTTCCCCCTTTATGAATCACCGTTTTTCGACGTTACTTCAGTTTTTAGAGACAAACTTTATATTTTCTGTATTAAAAGGTAATCTATAATAATAATCCACAAGATTCATTCATTCTGTCGACACCTAAAGTTTGATTTTTTGATATTTTTTTGTTTTAAATTAGTTTTTTGAAAAAAAATATATCTTAAATTAATTACAAATCGTATGAGTTTTTATTTTATATTATCGAACTATATTTTTTGCTTTTTATTATAAAAGTAGAATAACAAGTAATATAACAATAAAGAAGGAAATATCGTCAATTCACTGAAAAAACAGGTGTCTTAAATTGTTCAAAAATGTCTTAAATTAAGACATTTTTCGTGTCTTAGACACCAAAAGTATCTTAATTTAAGACATTTTTGTCCAATTTAAGACACCATGTTTTTGCAGTGTTATATATCATTGAAAAGAAAAAAAGCACCTTGTTGATGAAACATATATAATAAGTGCCTTAAATATCTTTCAAAAATAATTTTTTCATTTATAATGTTTAAATTTTTTTTTTCATAATTTCCTACGTTATTTGTATTAAAAAAAATCTACTAAATTAAATTTCTTTAAATGAATGTTGCATTTTAAATCTCGAAATGCTTATTTTTTATTAAGTGAGAAAATTATTATTAAACTTATTTAATTTCTAATTAAAATTTAGATAATAAAGGAGATCAATTAAAATTAATGTCTATTTTGATAAATATCAATTTAACTGCATTGGCAGAAAATAAATAAATTAAAATATAGTCTACTCTAAAATGTTGAACTGAAATTCCGATACAATAAAATTTTTAGTAAACTAAAATTTAATTCCATCAATACGAAAATAACTTGAAATGTTCATGCGTAAAAAATTAAATTAATTGACATCATTGGAAATTAAGATTTTTAAAATTTCGAAATAATTATTTTCAATGGAAATCGAAATTAGTAGTTAAGAATCAATACGTATTTAAGTTTTAATTTATTTAAGTTTGAATTCATCTAAAATTTTATTGCTTATAAGTTATAAGGCTTAAAATTATCTAAATTTTAATCAATCCTTGTATTTTCAAATTTTTATTATTCTGAATATTAATAACTAAACATTTGAACTTTTCACAACTTTAATTTTTTTTTATATATAAATTTTACTTAATTTAAAATTCCGTTAGACCCAATTTTCATTGATTCAAACTATAGTCTAAATTATTATTTTCAAATTTGGACTGATTAAAGCAAAAAAAAAAAAAAAAATTTTGCAAAAATGTGTGTATTTTTATAAAAATGGTTGAATGTAAATATTACATTATATTTACATTATATTTTATTATACATTATATTATATTATATATTATATATATTGCACAATATTTATGGAAATAATTTTCGCAAAAAGCTTTTAAGCTTTTTCTAAAAAAATCCTATTATATCAATGTTGAAAATCTATATTTATTTTTATTTAGATCATGCCATGCTTTTTGATAATGAATCAGATAAGAATAGGCTAATGTATAAATTGTTATTTTAGTTGCTAAGTTACTAAGAAAAAAGTCAAAACAAACAAAAGACCTTCAAAGAAAAAGCAACAGTTGTAAATTTAACTTCAGCGTTTAACGTCAAAACAAAAAATTCTAGAGGGTATGTTGATTAATTATTTTCTAATCATTTTTATGGTCATCTACTAATTAAATGTGTACATGCATGAAAAGAACGTCACGATTGTCCGATTTTGTATACTTAAAATAAAATCAATTTTTTATTATTTTCTCAGTTTAAATTACACAGATCCACAAAAAAAAATTTTTGTCCAGGACACTACTCCTATATATTTTTCTCTGTTGAATCCGAATCCAAAGTTAAATCATCAAATAGTCTCAAAAAAGCGATTTTTTCGTGCCCTTCATCAGTTTTTTTTTAAAATTATATCACTTCATTGAATTCTTTTCATCAATTTTAACATGGAAACTATAATTTTCAACTTATAAATAATAAATAAATAAAAAATAAATCAAATTTCAACTCAATCTTCAATTATATTTGTCATATTCTAGTTAATTTCCTCAACAATCATTTTTCAATTATTTTCTTGATTTCACATATTTTTCTTGACTTTAAATCTGTTTTGTCCACAATTTCAATTACTTTTTCTATTTGTAAATAAGTTTCTTCAATTATTTTCTACAAATTTAACTCGTAACTTTTATTTTTTAATTAATATTAATCATTTTATACTGAATTTCTAAATTATTGTTTTCAATTGGAATTATTTTTATTATTTTTCAATGTTTCTTTTCAATTTCCGATTATTCTTCTTCTTTCAATTATTTTCGTCATTTTTATTGAATACCTTCAATTCTTAATTATTTTTCACATTTTATGAATTTTTGTCTTTAATTAACATTTTTTCCTAATTTTTAAATTAATTGTGACGTTTTTTACTTTCTTTCTTCGATTTTCATTTACTTTGTTTAATTTAAAAAATTACCCTTTGTTTCAATGATTACACTTTTAATTCTTTAACTAAATTTCTTCAATTTTATTATTTCTAATAAAAAATAGTAAAAACAGTAATATTTCTTTAAATTATCAATTATTTTCTAACGTCAATTGTATTCTACAATTTTCAATTAAGTTTATTCAATATTCCAAAAAAACTTGACATTTTTCAATTATAAACCATTTTATCAAATTACAATTTATTTCTTCAATATTTTATTATTTTCTTCAGATTTCAATTACATTTTTCAATTTTGAATTATTTTTCCGAATATCAATATGCTTCTTTAATTTTAAATACAATTGTTCAATTATTCTCTTCAATTCTCAATTGTGTTTTAAAAATTTCATTTCCATTCTTAAATTTTCAATTTTTTCTTCAATTTAAATTATTTTTTTTTATTCAATATCTTTTAATCCAGTTGTTCAACTAGCATTTATTTCCAACAATTATTTTTATAATTTTCTTAATTTTTCAATTTTCAATTATTTAGATTAAATTAAATATTTATAGTTTAATTTTTTAAATAATTTTTTCCAGTTGTGTATTAAGGGCATGTGATGATAATGCTAAATTTGTCCGTAAACTTTCTCTTAAAGTACTCAATGTTTTGACACCAAACTTTGTAGAATTACTCAAAATACCATTAGAATGGTCTCTCTGACCCAAATTTATTTCATTTTTATCTTTAAACTAATTTTTTCTTCAATTTTACAATTTTTGGAAATTTTAGAAAAAAAAGTAAATTTGAAAAATATTTAGTTTAAAAACAAAAATGAAACAAAATTGGGTCAGAGAGACCATACAAATGGTGTTTTGAGTAATTCTACAAAATTTGGTGTCAAAACATTGAGTACTTTAAGAGAAAGTTTACGGACAAATTTAGCATTATCATCACATGCCCTTAATCTAGCCATTTTTCGAATTTTGTTTTCAATTATCAATTATTTTTGTCATTTTTCAGAACTTTTCTTCAATTTTGCATTATTCTTGTTATTTTTCAATTAATTTTTTTTGTTCATTTATTAATTATTATGTTTGTTAATTTTTAGCTATTTCCTACAATCTTTAAAATTTTTATTTATTCTCTTAAAATTTTATAATTATTCTTTACCGTTTACAATTTTTTTTTTAATTGTCAATTATTTTCTTTAATATTTAAAAATTCTCGCCTTTAGCCAACTATTTTTCTCCATTATCAATAAGATTCGTTAATTTTACATTATTTTCTTCAATTCTCAATTTTTTTTCAAATTCAATTCCATTTTTTAGTTTTTATTGGTTTTCTTTTAAATTTAATAACTTTCGTCTTTTTTCGATATTTAATTATATTCTTTAAATTTAAATTTAAATTTACAATTTTCAATTATTTTATTCAATTTTAAATATTTTTTTCAATTTTCAATCAATTCGTTCAATGAGCAATTATTTCCAACAATTATTCCTATAATTTTCTTAATTTTTCAATTTGCAAGTATTTTCTTTAAATTTACAGTTTTTGCTATATTTTTTTTTTAGTTGTCTATTATTCTAGTCATTTTGTATAGGTTTTCTTTAATTTTCAGTTATTCTCCTCATTTTTCGTCATTTTTATTGAATGCTTTCAATTATTCTTAATTATTTTTCACATTTTATAAATTTTTGTCTTCAATTCAAATTTTTTCCTAATTTTTAAATTAATTGTGACGTTTTTTATTTTCTTTCTTCGATTTTCATTTACTTTGTTTAATTAAGAAAATTACCCATTGTTTCAATTACACTTTTAATTTTTTAACTAATTTTCTTCAATTTTCGGTAATTTTCTTCTGCTTTCGATTTATTTATTTTTTAAAATTTTAATTAAAATAAAAATTCGAAGTTTAGCTTGTTGTTTAAACAAAAAAATTATACGTACGCTAATTGCCAATGTTTGAATATCTCGGAAAATAAAATCGACAAAGTGGGACCTTTTCATGCAGACGTAACCAAATATAAAAAAATAACTAGATTTAAATAATGCAATACAAATTATTTCCTATTACAGCAGATTTATCAAGAAAACAAAAAATGAAGCAACAAATTTATTTTTGTTTCGTGGCTGTAATGATCGGCTGTATATTTAGAGTATCAGAACAAAAAACATGGTCAAAAACAGTTGTCGAATCATTTGAGAAAAATCTAAACATTCATCAAGCAATGCTAATTACAAACAACCACGATCACGTTGATGAATATGTGTTTCGTGATTTTCAGCAAAATATGCCGACCTTCTACTTAAATGCTTCTTTTGCGACTAAAAATCTGAAAATTTTAGAAAAACTTAGAACCTTGGGAAACCCACAAGAAACAACTTTATTCATTGTTACTGAATCTGTAACGCTGCAAAACTGTACGCAACACACAGAAAAAGTTATGTCATTAATTAAAGAATTATCGACTTTTTATATCCGACCGAAATGTTTAATTATTCGCTTTCTAAATTCCGACCAAGGCTCAATTTACACGGAGTTTTTGCGAAAGATGTGGCAAGATTCTTTTCTAGACATCACGATTCTTGAAGTCCACAAAGAAAAAGTCAAGAGTTATTTTTTAAATCCGTTTGATTCTAACAGAAAAGTTACAATTCACCAACTGAATCCATTTATCTCTTACAAGAAGGAATCGTATTCCTTTAAAAATCACCTGTTTCCAGACAAACTTCGGAATATGTATGGATATCCAATCAAGATTGGAGTATTTAGCCGACCACCTTTCATCATTGTCGAACGAAATTTGACAAAGCAGACTACGCTGATTTATGGTCCAGATGCTTTTATTTTAAAAAGTTTCTCCGAGGTCATGAACTTTCGACAATTATTTGCCATATCCTCGAAAGATGAATTTGGTTTATTCTCGTGTTACAAGGCCAATTCCACAGGCTTATTTTCTCAATTGCAAAATGGTAGAATTGAAATTATAGGTGTTAGAGCTATTGGTAATAGGGGTGTCTGTAAAATAGCTTCCAGATGTAAGGCTTTTTTAGCTTCAGATTATTTTGTTGCAGTTATTCCAAATTTAGCGACTGTGCGCTTTTCAATTTTGGTCGGTGGAGCATTTTACAACGCAATTCTGTTGATAATTTTGACCCTGATTACGAGTTGGATTGTCCGGATTCTTTTCCGATTTGACAAAAGCATCTGGAACTTGACAATAGTTTTTCAAATCTTGATGGGCTCATCTGTACCTACAAAACCGAAGGATCCAAAGGAAAGAATTATTTTCATCTGCTTTACAGTGATAGCTTTCTATTATTCTTCTAGCATGTTTTCATCACTAACTGATTTGAATTTTTTAACAACTGAGGAAGTTGCAATAAATAATCTGACAGCTTTAACCAAAAGCAAACTTGGATTACATATTGAGCCAAACATCGCTTCAATATTGCTTGCAACACATGATCATGCTGATTTTAAGATCTGGATTAAGCAAATGATGAAACCATCTGTTCTTGAAAATTGCATTGAATATCTTGTTGAGTACAAGAACATAACTTGCATTATGAAACGATCACTTGCGGAATGGCACACTGAATTTTACAGAGAGAACCGTTTACTGAAATTTGTCCCAGAACATGTTATTGTTGTGAAGAGCATATTTATGCTAAAACTTAACTCTCCTTTTGTTGCAAAATTCGAAAGGATTTATAAATTGTTAACAGAAGCTGCATTAGTAGACAAATGGAAAATTAAGAACATTCGCCATCGGAATGAGACCAGTGTTCAAGTCAATGATTTTTTCGAGGCAAATTCGATACAAAATGTAAAAATCAAGTTCTTGCTGATTGGGATAATGATTGTTGGTACCTCTGCTGCGACTCTTACATTTATTATGGAATTATTTTTGGGAAGAAGAAATGCCAGAAGATTCAGAAAGTAAAGCGTATTGCTTCCTTAAAATATTAATAGTTTTTTTCTATTTTCAATCCAGTTGTTCAATTTGCAATTATGTCCAACAGTTGTTACTAAAATTTTTTAACTATTTTGTTTAAAATTCTCTTCTAAGGAAGATAGTAATGGAAATGTCTTATTTATTATAATTATTATAAAAAAATAAAATCCAGTTTTCCGGATAAGTTGAGAACGATTCCGTTCATAATTCTTTTGAGGGAAAATAATAAGAATCGTAAAGTTGATTTGGAAATTTGAAACTTTAATCTGAAGTTGCTAATTATTTAACTCGATTTTTAATAAAAGGAACAATAAAAGTACTTTTAATTCAATGAGAATGAGGCACAGATTGTTAGAGAACAACTGGAGTGTTTTCGAAACTCAATTATTTTCAAGCTGTTTAATCTCCTCCGGCTATTCGTTAACAGAAATACATATAGTTGCCCAGAAAACAAATAACAGGTGCAGATTTACTCTTGAATTCTCAATCTAATAAAAAAAAAAAAACTTAAAACCAAAATTTGTTAAATTTATCTGAATGTAATAAAAAGAAAATTGACAAAAATGTAAATTTGGTTAGTTTTAACTTTGACTGACTATTGGTAGAATTCTATAAATTAGTAGAAAATTAACAATATTAAAGGTCGTTTTTTACCAATTGGAACAGTAAAATTAAATTTACCCTTTTGATCAGTAATTTAGATATTTAATATTTTGACTATTGATCTAATACAATTACTATAATTTAATTAACATTATCCTTTGAAATAATTAATTTTGGCCTTAATTCTGATTGGTTAGTTCAAAGCAAAATTACTAATACAAAAAATGTGTACACGTATATTTGTCGGTTTAACAATGCCTAAGAAGCTTCAATTAACCCCAGAGAAGTTTCTTTCATGTAACTACAATTCAATTAGTGCGAAGCTCTTTACCTTGTGGGAATTTCGCGGTAAAATGAACCTCGCAAAAAGAAAGGAAAAATGAAATCTGAAGAGGTTAAAGAGTGAAGAATGAATTAAAAATTATATAAAAATAGAAACCAGCAAATTTACTGAGAATTTAATCAAAACAAAACTTACGAATTTTATCAAATTTATCAACTGTTTTCAAAATTCGCCATTTTTACTCAAGACAGGGTAAATTGCCTGTGCAAAAAAATGTGGAAAAATATGAAAAAAATTTCTTTTACATGTTTTCTATAATCAATCATCTTGTTAAATATTAAAAAAAGAACTAGCTTTGAATACAAAAAAATATGTGTACGTCCATATGAAAAGGGCCCACTTTGGCACTATTAGACTTATCTATATGACCATATTCTTTATTAAATTTCGAACATTTCGAGAGGTCTTGGACCCCTTTAGATGAAAAATTCACAAAGTTATAAGCATTCAAAGTTAAAAGTATCAAAATCCTAGTTTTGAGAAAATCGAGTTTAAAGTTCAAGATTTCCATTAGCGCCGATGCATTTTTAAAATTAAAAATAAGATTTCTTTGTGTTTTTAATTACTATAAAGTTATTGTAAATGCATGATTCGACGAAGGACATTACGTAGTTTGTTTTTCAACAATAAAAAAAATTTCGAAAATCTGAATCTTCTTTAGAAAAATGCGAATATCTCGATAAATAAAATCAACAACCTGGGCCCTTTTCATATGGACGTACACATATAATCTTTTTATCATAAAACTTAAGTTTCAATCCAAAGCAGTCCGGCGAACAATAAAAATAAAATCTATAACAAATAAATAAAGCTTCTACAATTATTATAAAATAATTTAAAAAAGTAAATTAAACACTGTAATAAATTACAAAAATACCTGCTTGCTTTAAAATAGCGTGAGTTTTAGAAAGAAAACCTAAAATTTAATATTCAATGCCAAATGAGACTGGTTAATCCGCCATGATTCTTTATAGTCACGTGATTCACGTAATTT
Source organism: Ganaspis brasiliensis (assembly GCA_037103525.1). NCBI lineage: Eukaryota > Metazoa > Arthropoda > Insecta > Hymenoptera > Figitidae > Ganaspis > Ganaspis brasiliensis. The sequence goes on from JAZKLR010000087.1 coordinate 1,916,218, forward strand.
TCGCAATCGTATGTGTTTTTTCTGCGCATGCGCACTTCTTTTGATTCGTCCCGCGCTTATTTAAAATCATGTCTTAAAAATATATTAAAAATGATTCTTCAATGCACAATTATTAAAATTATTATTAATATAATTGCAATAATTGATATAATTAATTTGTTAAAACACTGATTTTCTATGCAGAAGCAGGAACAATTTGACATTTAGTTTCTACCTCTAAATATATGTTCTTAAATTTTAAATTTATAGCAATTTTAATTTTTTCAAATTTCAGTGAATGTAAACTTACATTAGTAAATAGTTTAATTAATCCACGTTTTAAATATACTAAATTTGAAGTGATTAAAAAATTTCTTCAATTTTTAATAATTCTTTTCTATTATGATTTCAATTACTTAAACTACAATTTTGTACTATTTTGATCATTTATCATTTATTTTCTGCAATTTTTAATAATAATAATAAAAAATAATTTTGTTTAGTTTTTTCAATCACTCATTTAATTTCAATTATTTTTTCCTTGACATTAAATCAATTTAATAATTTTTTCCTAAATTTTATATTATTCAACGCAAATTTAAATTAATTTTTTTAATTTTCCATTATATTTGTCATTTTGCAATTATTATAGCTTACATTTTTAATCATTTTCATAATTTCTGAATCAATTTCTGGAACTTTAAAATATAATATTTCTTAATTTCCAATTATTTAGTTCAATTTTCAATTCTTCTTATTATTTTGCAATTATTTTCTTCACTTTTTAATATTTTCATTATTTTTTAATTAATTTCATAAATTTTTAGTTATTATCTCAATTTTAGATTATTGTTAACAATTTTCCAGGTTTTAAATGATTTTTCAGTTATTTTCTTTTGCTTAAAAATAAATTCTGCAATTTTTTTTTATTATTTTCTTCAATTTCTAATTATTTTCATTATTTTGGCATGATTTTCTAAAATTTCAATTATTTTCATCAATTTTCGATTACTTCTGCGACCTTTTAATTATTCTCTTTAATTAAAATTTTTTAAGTTATTTTTTAATTATTTTATTTTTTTAAACATATTTTCTATGATTTTTTAAATTATTTATCTCAAATTTTATTTACTGTTTCCTATTTATTATATTTAAATTATTTTGATCAGTTTTCTCAATCTTAAATTGTTCTCATATCATATTTCAATTATTTATTCAATTTTTCAGTTATTTCCCTAAATTCTTAATTATTATTCTCATTTTGTAAAATTATTTTCTCAAATTTTTAAGTATTTTTCTAAAATTTCAATTATTTTCTTCAATTTTTAATTATTTTCATTTTTTTTCATAACATCAAAAATTTTTTATTAATTTTTCAACTTTACATTTTTTTCATTCGTATTATAATTTCAAAAATTTTAAACTATGTATCTAACATTTCAATTATTTCATTCGATTTTCAATTATTTATATTATTTTTAATATTATTTTCTTCAATTTTCAATTACTTTCGTTCTTTTTCATAATTTCCAAAAAGTTTTTAATAAGTTCTCGTTAATTAATAATTAATCTCTTCACTTTCAAATTATGTTTATCTTTTTTCATTTATTTTCTCTATATTTTAATTGAGGGGCTGGATGCAATAAAGGGATATAGACGACTTTCGAAGTCCCCCGTTTCTGCCGGTGACTCGCTGTACGCGGGGCCAACGAAAGTCTCGCGTATCCCCTTATTGCATCCAGCCCCTCAATTATTTTCTTTTTTTTAATGAACTTCCGAAAGTTTTAAGTATTTTTATGAAATTTTCCTTTATTTAAAATCTATTACCTATGTAATTTCTCCAATGATTTTCCCGAATTTTAATTATTTTTTTTTTCAATTTTAAATTATTTATTTTAATTTTCAATCATTTTTTTTTCAATTTCCAATTATTTTCTCTAATTTTTCATTATTCCCTTTTTTCAATTTATTTTTAAGATTTTCAAGTATTTTTGTCAAAATTAAATTATTTTCTTTAATTTTAAAGCATTTCTATGATTTTTAAATCACTTTTCCCAATTTTTAATTGAATTCGTTTTTGTTTTTTTTTAATTAATTTGCAAAATTTGCATTTATTTTGTTTAACTTCAATTATTTCTCTTAAATTTTATTTTCTGTTTTCAATTTATCATATTCAAATTATTTTCATTATATTTTCATTAGTTTTCTCAATCTTAATTGATTTTTAAGCATATTTCAATTATTTTTTTTCAATTTTAAATTAATTTTATCATTTTTTAATTATCTACCACAATTGTCAATTATTATTCTCATTTTCCAAAATTATTTTTTTAAATTTTTAATTATTTTTCTAAAATTTTAATTCTTTTTTTCAATTTCTAATTATTTTCATTTTTTTCAAAACATCAAAATTTTTTTATTAATTATTAGTATTTTTTAATTATTTTTAACTTTATTTAATTATTTTCTCCAATTTTTCGTTATTCTTATGATGTATTTTTCTTAAATTTCAATTATTTTTCTTTATTTAAAAAAAATTCTGTAATTTTTTAAAATTATTTCACTCATATATCAATTATTTTTTATAACTTATCATGTTTCTGTCATATTTCAATTACTTTTTTCAAGTTTAAAAATTTAAAATCAGTTTTTAATTATTTTCCAAAATTTATTTCCTTCAATTTTCAATTTTTTTCGTTTGTTTTTAATATCCAAAGTTTTAAACTATGTTTCTGATATTTCAATTATTTTATTCAATTTTCAATTATTTATATTATTTTTAATATTATTTTGTTCAATTTTCAATTATTTTTGTTCTTTTTCGTAATTTCCAAAAAGATTTTAATTAGTTCTCGTTAATTAAAAATTAATCTCTTCAATTTTAAATTATGTTTATCCTTTTTCATTTATTTTCTCTAATTTTAAATTATTTTCTTTTTTTCAATGAACTTCTGAATGTTTTAAGTATTTTTCTGAAAGTTTCCTTTTTTTAAAATATATTATGTAATTTTTCCAATGATTTTCTCAAATTTTAATTATTTTTTTTTTCAATTGTAAATTATTTATTTTAATTTTCACTCATTTTTTTCCAATTTCCAATTATTTTCTCTAATGTTTCATTATTCCATTTTTTCAATTTATTTTTAAGATTTTCAAGTATTTTTTCAAAATTAAATTATTTTCTTTAATTTTAAAACATTTCTATGATTTCTTAAATTACTTTCCCCAATTTTTAATTGATTTCATTTTTCTTTCTTGAAATTAGTTTACAAAATTTGCAATTATTTTTTGAATTTTTTTTTTTTTTTATTACCGATTGCCAATTTACCCAATCAGGCATTTTACCCGATTCTCCCTTAATTCAGTTTTAAGAAGTTTTAAAATATTGAGCCAGGAAGAATATTTTTCAATTCGTATTCGAAATTATTTGTTTTAGGTAGTTTTTTCAATTTTTTCCCGAAATTGTAAATGCTTTTAATATATGAAAAAAGTTTCTTTTTGTTATTTAATTTTTAGTTTGATTTCAACTTGTCAAAATTTTCTGGAAGAAAGTATTTAAAATGAATTATTTAATTTATGAAACCAATAGATAATAATAATAATACAAGGTTCGTGCCAATTTTGAAACAATTTTATCTATATTGCACTTTGTCTTCTGTTCGGGTGCCAATTTGCATACGTCTCATTTCCTCCAACAATGAAATATGTTATTCGTCTGGAATAAATTTAGTAATGAATTTATATATATACATATATATATATACATATATGCACAAACAAGTTTGTTCATTAATAAACGTCGCTCGCATTTATTCCTTTTGTATTTATGACACGTTGGTTTTGGAATTACCGAGCTGTTACCCAAAATGCTAAAACGAATTTCAACGACCATAAAACTTTTGAAAAATTACCCTTATCAGTACCTCAATAAATGTTTTAATTAAACGAGATTTTCTCACTTTGAGTATTTAATGTTAGTTGATACTAATATTATAAATTATATTCTCTCGTCATTTACTACTTTATCGTAATAAATTATATTATATTGAAACATATTGATGTTATTAATTAAGTTTAGTTAAATTCGCGCTAAATGAAAATTAGCCTGAAAAAACCGAGTTAATAAACTATTTTCTAAACTCTTGAAAAATTCCCGATTTTCTAAATTTTCGATTATATATATATATATATATATATATATATACACATATATCTCTCTATTTTTTATTTTTCTTTTAGACTGAAAAACAGACGCGACACAATTTTCACATACGTCATCCTTCCTCTATTTCTTACTAATATTATTTTCTGTTTTTCATCATTCAAGTCTTTAATATCAAGGAGTCACACACTTCACTAGATTTTAATCTTTAAAGATCAAGTAAGATTTTCAAGTCAGTCGAAATATAAAAGGGTGAAGCGAAGCAGTAGAAAGAAAAATCTAAAAGGAATACACGTACAAAGATGAAAAGTGCAGGAAATCAAAATGTGATATCAATACCGAGTTTTTATATTTTTCTTTAAAAAAATCCCTTTCAGTTCCTTTGAAATGGAAAACTGCTCTAAAAGAAATTGGAACAAAACGGAGTAATAAATAAATTGTATCAAAATTCAGATCGATTTGAATTTCATTGAATTAAGAATTTCGATCAAATGAAATTCACGGATATGGCTGTGAACGACGGACGGACAGACAGATATCTACGAGATGAAAAAATGCCAGTTTTCCATAAATCCTATACTTTAAACTCATAATTTAAATAAAATAATAATAACTTTAAAATAATTCCTTGTATATTTTATATTTATAAAAAGTATCACCGAACCATTTCTGAAAGTATTAATTTTTTTAGAAATTGGTCCGCGACGACTTTGGTTGAAATTAGTACGATGTTTTGACCTTAATTACAACAAATAAAAAACCTAAAAATATATATTAGAGGTTCAAACACAAAATACATTGTCTCGGAATAAAATATGGAAAGTTATTATTTGTTTCAAAAGAGCTACCTAGAGGTCTCGTTAGGTAAGTGGATTAGCTTGAAGATGTAAGAGAATACGTGACTGAAAATAAAAAAAAAATATATATATATATAAATTGCATTACTCGAGGGCGCTACTGAATTCTAAATTTAATTTCAGTTCTAAATGGAGTGTCCATCAGGTAGGCACGAGCCTCTCTGTTTTTACTTGGTTTCTCTCATTTTCATCAAATGGTACACTAACTCCAAATCTCTGACAGCTTCGAAATTCACTATCTGCTTTAGAAGCTTTAAAAATTGGACAATGTAATTATCCCAATCGAGTAAAAAATTTCAATGGAAACTGTCAGACGGGAAATAAAAATTTTCCGATTTATTATTACATATCAGGATGATTCTCCGGAAAAATTACTTTTGTATGTCCTCAAGATTATCTCAATAATTATAATAATTTATGACAATTCCCCTCTACAGGTCAATAGTTTACTACCTTTTTCTAAAGAGCATTCAGAAGAAGTTATTTATTTTGACAGTTTAAGATACTTTTTTTTGTAATATCAACTATCAAAAGATAGCTTCCTAACCCGAGGCGCATGAATATTCCCAAAAACCCATTTAGCCTAAAATGCATTAAGCCTAAATCCCTTTTAACATAAAATGTACTCAGCCTAAAACACATTTAACCTAAAATGCATTCAGTCTAAATCCCATTTAACCTAAAACGCATTCAGCCTAAAACCCATTTCATCTAAATCTCATTTAACCTAAACTCTATTTAACCTAAAATGCATTCAGCCTAAAACCCAGTAATCTAAAATCCATTTAACCTAAAGTGCATTCAGCCTAAATCCCATTTAACCTAAAATGAATTTAGCCTAAATCATATTAAACCTAAATCCCACTTACCCTAAACTCCATTCAACCTAAAACCTACTTAACCTTTAACTCATTTCACCTAAATCTCATTTAACCTAAAATGCATTCCGCCGAAAATTCATTAAACCTATATCTCATTCAAACTAAAATGCATTCAGTCTAAATCCTATTTAACCTAAAACACATTCAGCCTAAATCGCATTTAACCTAAATTCCATTTAACCTAATTTACATTTATCCTAAATCTCATTTAACCTAATCCCATTTAACCTAGATTTGATTCAGCTTAACATCCATTTGACTTAAATCACATTAAAACTAAAATTCGTTTAGCCTAAATCCCATTAAACCTAAAATAAATTTAACCAAAATCCCATTTAGCCTAAATCTTATTTAACCTAAATCCCATTTAACCTAAATTCCGTTTAACCTAAAATGCATTTAATTTCAAACCAATTTAATTTAAATCTCATTTAACCTAAATCCCATTTATCCTATAATGCATTCAGCCTAAACCCCATTTAACCTAAATCTCATTTAATCAAAATACAATCAGCCTAAATTCCATTAAACCTAAAATTTATTTATCCTAAAACTCATTTAACCTAACTCCATTTCACTTTGATTCCATTCAGCTTAACATCCATTTAACGTAAATCCTTTTAACCTTAAATTCATTTAGCCTAAATCCCATTTAACCTAAAATTCATTTACCCTTATTCTTATCAACCTAAATCTTATTTAACCTAAATTGCATTTAACCTAAAATGCATTTAATCTAAAACCTATTAAACCTAAATCTCATTTAACCTAAATCCCATTTAACCTAAAATGCATTCAGCCTAAACCCCATTTAATCTAAATCTCATTTAACCTAAATCACATTTAACCTAAAATCGATTTAGCCTAAAACCCATGTAACCTGAAATTCATTTAACCTAGATCTCATTTATTCTAAATTTTAATTAAGCTAAAATGCATTCAGCCCAAATACCATTAAACCTAAAATGCATATAGACTAAAACCATTTGTCCTAAATCCCATTTAACTCAATTTATAATGTCTATTTTCGGTTAAATCGGATTTTGGACAAATGATTTTAGGATATATATTTGGATTTTAGGTTAAATGGTATTTTGTCTGAATGCACTTTAGGTTAAATAGAGTTTATGTTAAATGAGATTTAGATTAAATGAGTTTTAAGCTGAATGCATTTTAGGTTAAATGAAATTTAGAATAAATGTGATTTAGGCTAAATGAATTTTAGGCTAAATGGGATTTATGCTGAATGCATTTTAGGTTAAATGTGATTTTGTTTAAATAGGATTTACGTTAAATGGGATTTAAATTGAATGCATTTTAGGATAAATAGAATTCAGGTTTAATGAGATTTAGGTTTAATGACGTTTAGGCTGAATGCATTTTTAGTTTAAATGAGATTTAGGTTAAATGGGTTTTAGGCTGAATGCAATCTAGGGTTAATGGAATTTAGGATAAATGGAATTTAGGTTAGATAAGATTTAGGCCAAATGTATTTTAGGTTATTTGGAATAAGGCTAAATGGATTTTAGAATAAATGGATTAGTTTAAATGGGTTTTAGGTTATATGGGTTTTAGGCTGAATGCATTTTAGGGTGAATGCATTTTAGGTTAAATATGATTTAGACTGTAATATTTAATTATTTTAGTCAGTTTGTAATTTTTCTTTTTATAAACTATTCTCTTAAAATTTTAATTTAATTCTTTACTTTTCAATTCATTTCATTAATTTTTTATTATTATCTTCAATTTTCAATTGCATTCTTCTTTGTTCAATTTTTTATTCGATATTCAATCATTCTCGCAATTCCTCAATTATCAATTATTTTCTTGAAATTTCAAAACAATATTCTTCAATTTTTATTAATTTTCTACAATTTTTTCCATAACTTTCATCAGTTTACAATTGACAATTTTATATTTTTCTTCAATTTTATGATTATTCATTTATTAAAAAAATTTTTTTTGTACTAATGCTGATTATTCTCACCATTTTCGAGTTTTTTTTACAATTGTTAATTATTTTTTTTAATAGTTAATTATTTTATTCAATTACTATTTATTTTCGTCATATTGGAGTTTTACTTTTAAGTAACAATTAAATTCATGAAATTTCCATTCAATTCTTTTTTTCCAAGTTATTTCTTCAATTTTTCATTTCTATCTTCAATTCTCAAATATTTTCTTTAGTTCTCAATTATTTTTATCGATTTTTAATTAATTCCTCAATATTCAGTAATTCTCAGATTTTTTCAATTATTTTATTCAATATTCAATAATTCTCGCATTTTCCCAGTTATCAATTATTTTCTTGAAATTTCAATACAATTCTTCAATTTTCATTTATTTTTAACAATTTTGTCCATAATTTTCATCAGTTTTCAATTGACAATTTATTATTCTTCTTCAATTTTATGATTATTCATAAATTTGAAAAATATTGTTGTTCGAATACCGATTATTCTTATCATTTTTCGAGTTTTTTTTACAATTGTTAATTATTTTTTTTATTTCTGCAAATTAAAATTATTTTCTTCAACTCTCAAATATTTTCGTTAAGTTTAAATTATTTTTCTCGATTTCCAATTAATCCCTAATCTTCAATAATTCTTGGATTTTTTCGATTATTTTTTTCACGCTTAAAAATTGTTTTAAAATTCCAATTCAATTATTCAATTCTAGAACTATTCCCTTCAATTTTTAGCTATTTTCTTCAAATTTAAATTCCTCTTAAATGTGCAATTATTCCTGTAATTTTCTTAATTTTTCTATTTGCAATTATTTTCTTTAAATTTGTTATTTCTTGTTCAATTTGTTTAACTATTTCTTTCAGTTATCTATTAATCTAGTCATTTTTCAATTTTCGTTTTCAGTCGATAATTATTTTCGTCACTTTTCACACATTTTACGCAATTTTCAGTTATTTTCTATCTTTTTAATTTTCTATTATTATCTGAAAATTGTATAATTATTCTTTGATTTTTTAAATTATTTTTTTCGGTTGTGTATTAATATAGCCATTTTTTGAATTTTGTTTTTAATTGTCAATTATTTCCGTCATTTAGTAATTTTTTCTTCAATTGTCAATTATTTTTTCAAATTTTAATTTAATCTTTAAATTTTCAATTTATTTCTCTAATTTTTTAATATTTTTTTCATTTTTAATTATTTTTTTAGACTTTCAATCCAGTTGTTTAATTTGCAATTATTTCCAACAGTTATTCCTATCATTTTTCGAATATTTTGTTTAAATTTAATATTTATTGTTTAATTTTTTGAACTATTTCCTAATAATAATTTGTCAAGTGGATTTTTTTAAAAATATCATTATTTTTAAAAAAATAATAAATTGAGGCTTTTACAGCGATTTACAACCTGAAACGTCATTCCTCTGGTTTAAATTAAAAATAAAATGACAATAGATCAAATTTATTTTCAATTTTCTAGAATAAAGTTAACTCACATAAACATGCTAAATTATTTTAAGTTCAAGAAAAATTGCTTAATTTTAAATAAAATGAAAAAAATGTTGAAATCATCATTTCTCTGGTTCAGATTAAAAATTAATATGAATATCAATTGTTTATAAACTGTCAGTGAAAAACAAACTTAAAAATCTTGACAAGTAATAATTGGTGGTCAAAAGATTTTTTAATTTGGTAAGTGTTTTAAAATGTACAAATTTTTAAAATTATAATATTAGTAATAAATTAATAATATTAAATGGTTTTCTAAGAATGAAAAATATTGTGCAAAATAAATTCGAATAACATAAAGTTGTTCTTTACTTTAAATAAAAATACCTGCTCCACATTTTAACCTTTAGATTTATGTATAAATTTTAATATAAAAAATCTTTTTTAAACGCTACAAATTAGCATGATCAAGTTATAGAGGTATTAAATCTTTAAATGCCGAATATATTTATGAATTTCAGAGATTAAAAAATGTATTTATTAATTTTTCATTTCCGATGCACAAAAGGATATATTTCCAGACCCATCTACATTAAAGAGTTGTCGAAATCTTTAGTTGTAAATTTAATTTAACCAAACTTTTTGAATTTTAAACTAAATTTTACAATAATAAGTATAATAAAATGATATATTAAAATCGATACGTTTAAGAAGTATATGGAAATGAAGGGAAAATCTCGTTAATATTGAATTCAGGACCAGATATATCCATTTTCAAACTAATCTGCTTTTGATCGAGAGGATGTATTTGGCTGATATGAAGATATGCTTAACAGAATTGTACAATCTCCAATTCGGGGTATAATACTAATCTTACTATTAACACATTCTATTATACGATAAATAAGTACGAAATCTTGATATTGGCTATAATCATTTCAATAATTTTAATTTTATTTCAGTTTCATCCAGCAACTATTTTGTAAGAATTATATATTTTTAGATAAATTTATTAATTGTATAATCATAAAACTATCGAAAAAAATATTGGACAATCAGTTTTATTTCAACAGTCATTTATTTAAAATATTTCGTTATTTTTATATTATAGACATGTTTCGTTTATTACCATACGGTGAACCATTAGTTAATTACCATTAATTAACCATTAATGAACCATTAATTATAAACATATTATAAATTCTAAATATTTCGATAATAGAATGTCTCGCATGCATACATAAACATACAAAACAAAATACTAAATAATTATACTCACATACAACATTAAAATAAATAAATAAATATACGATTGCACGTGTTGTTAATTAGTTAAAATACATATTTCCTAAATTGCAATTGTCCTAATTATTTGGATTGTTATGACATGTGGTCATCTTATATTAAAATGATAGTTTTATATAAACTGTTTAGATAATGTTCTAAATTGTTAAAAATTCTTTACAACTCTTTTTAACTTTACAGAACTTGCTTCAGATAGGTTTTACAAAAAAGTTTTAAAAAAACCAAATTAACAAACAAGTTTATTAAATTTCTAAAAATCCGAGTTAAATTTAAAAAAAAAAAATTTTATAATATTAAATTATTTTTTAATATCAGAGTATATCACTACTGTCAGTATATGATAAATATACCAAAGTTGTGCGATAATTAATAATCTGAATAGATGAGGGATTTTATTGAAACAAGAGAAGGTGAGAATAGTTGAAATAATGGAGAGAAGAGTGCAGACTCATTGATACGGTGAAGTCTGACGTGTAATTTCGTAGAAGCTTCTATCACAATGCAGAAGCTTTGGAATCTCTCTGAGAGTGTATACCGAAATTCTCAACACCACCAACGACCAAGAATTTGTATGCGTTCCTCAGATACACTGACACATGTTTAAATTCGCTGACATTCCAGTCCGTGCCACCCTAAAGCGAATTCCACTGCCACAACAATTTCTAATCAGATCCTTTCAAAGGCTACATAATCAGGATCATCTTCAATGAAATTTCCATGTGTTGGTAGCGCTTCAATGATAATTCACGCTCATGATTATTATCTCATACCTTAATGAGAACATTATCCCAATCGGGAAATTCGACTAGTTGTCAATATTGGCCCAATTCTCCGGATATATAAACAGAGCCAGCACAAGGTGACCACTTTTTTTTTTATGAAATTAATTTTTTTTTAATTTTACGAAATTCGCCTTTATATTTAAAATTCACACATTCTTGTAATTTTATTAATTATAATCAATTAGAAAATATGTTTGAATTAAAGGTGCTGTCGACTTCTCAAGATTGGAACTCTTTTGGAGATTCAGTATATATGAAACATAATAATAACAATAGCAAAACGAATATTGTAAAATTTACTGTGTTTTTCGTTAGAAGAGATTACAGAATAAAAAAAAAGAAATATTGTTTCCGCACGTCAAAGAGAAAGAAGAATGGATAGCAATTATTTCCAATTAATCAGAAGGTGTCGGTATAAATTTAACATCTCTGACAAAGATGTACAGAGGCATTTTGAATATGATCTATTGTTGGGTCTGCGGTAGGTCAGGAAAGGTAAAATGGTGAAAATAAATGTCCTTTCATGAGAAGGGAATACAAGGGTTGAACGCATTAGCAATAGGACATTGGGATGGTGAAGCCCATTAAAACCGTCCATCTTTCTGAATGACAGTACGCATTGCATCATCCAACAGCTGGAACAATTTTACAGGAAATTGATTGCCCTTTGATGCTCCATCCCTCCTCGTTAAACATTTTATGACCTTTGACCCTTCTAAAATCAGGACATTCTCTGGCCAATTCGAAATCCAACAATACTGTGATTTAAAAATGATTTTTTAATGTAATCATATACGTAATATTATTATCCTGTTGCTAGTAAAATATTAATTATTTTCCTATTCTATTCATATACTATCTTAAGATGGAATTAGAAACATTCTCAAGAAGAGGTTTAACCGAAAAGAAATCCGATGACAATCACCACGTGCAGTACAATAAAAAGAAATATCAAAACCTTAAATGACATAAATAATTATGATACTTTAAGAAAAAAAATAACATTTAAATAATAGAACTAAAAAACAGATAAATAAGTTAGAAATAAAAAATTATTACAATTATTATCATTACTATCCTGTCAGAAACGAATGCCAATGTAAATAGAACATTATTTTACTCAAAACACCATAACCTTAACAACTTCACTAAAATCACTGTCACTTCTTAAACTATCACTCCTCAATTATTACAATTTCATTTATTTTTAATTTATTATTATTTAATAAAATGCAATTATTTAATAAACGAAGATTTTAAATAAATTGAAAAATACTACAAATAAACGTCTAAACTGTGATGTTATTGTTGACAAAAAATATCAAAAATCTTCTAGCCAATCAGAAGCTCGATAAAACGTGTTACACCTCTGAAGTTGGTTGAAAGAGTTCTCGTATAGGGAAGTCAAGGTCAAAGCTAATTTCTATGTATTAATTATTTTCATAAGATTTTTTGTTATTTTAGATTGATAAGATTATAACAAATTTTAAAAAATAAACTTGAAGTAACTATATTTAATTAAAAGATTTTAATTCGTCTGCAAAACAAAAAATCGAAACTGAAAACTATCGATAGTGAGGTTTGATATATACTGACCAATGGGAGACTCGTAAATGGAGTTACACGTCTGAAGTTAACCACAACGTCTGTTCTTTTTAGAATAGGAGTAATTAAGTATTTAATTCTTACTTCCAAATGTATTAATTTGGAAAATTAATTAAATAATTAATTTGAAACTCACGAAACCAGAAAAGTGTACAGTTAAAAATTTTGTGTAAAATTTAACATATTTCACATGACTTAAACGGTCCACTCAAAACTTTGTGTTAATTTAACACAAGAAAATATGTTTAAAATTTTAACCTCTTATTTGACACATTACAGTGATTCTAACTGAATATATTTGAAGTTCTTAACATTTAAATGAACGTATTTTCTGTAAAGTTGAAAATTTTGTTTTAAATGTAATAAGAATCAGACTTTCCAAACGGTCCACTTCAAATTTGTGTTGATTTTTAATATCAGAATTTGTGTTGTTTTGTTTGTCGACTGCTCGGGACGAGTCTAATATATAATTTTAAAACGTATTTTACCTTTTGGAAGTTAAAATGAATTTTCAATAAGAAATTTATGGTTGACAACAACAAAATAAACGTAAATTGCAGTGTTACAACTAAAAAATTTAAGGTTATGTTCAATAATCGAATGACATTTGAAGAATGCGTAAAATAAACTCACGAAAAATGTTAAATTTTATTACAAAAAATATAACAAGGACTGTTTTCTACACAAAAATAATACAGGTTTCAAATATCTTAAATTTGAAGTGATTTAAAAATTTCTTCATTTTTTAATAATTCATTTCTATTAAGATTTCAATTATTTAAACTATACAATTTTGTACTATTTTAATCATTTATCAATTATTTTCTGCAATTTTTAATTATTTTTAAACTGTTTCCCTAAATTTTAAATTTACCTTCTTCAAATTTCCATTATTTTGTTTAGTTTTTTCAATCACTCTTTCACTTTCAATTATTTGCCCCTTGACATTAAATCAATTTAATGATTTATTCCTAAATTTTATATTATTCATCGCAAATTTAAATTAATTTTTTTAATTTACCATTATTTTTGTCATTTTACAATTATTTAGCTTACATTTTTAATCATTTTTATAATTTCTGAATCAATTTCTTGAACTCTCAAACATAATATATCTCAATTTTCAATTATTTTGTTCAATTTTCATTTCTTTTTATTATTTTGCAATTATTTTCTCCACCTTTTAATATTTTCATTATTATGCAATTAATTTCCTAAATTTTTAGTTATAATCTCAATTTTAGATTAAGGTCAACAATTTTCCTGGTTTTAAACGATTTTTTTTATAATTTTCTTTTGCTTAAAAATAAATTCAGCAATTTTTCTATTATTTTCTTCAATTTCTAATTATTTTCATTATTTTGCCATAGTTTTCAAAAATTTAAATTACTTTGATCAATTTTTGATTATTTCTACGATTTTCGATTATTTCTATGATTTTCATCATATTTTAATAAGTTTTCTCAATCTAAAGTAATTATTTTCTTAAATTTCTAAGTATTTTTCTAAAATTTCAATTATTTTCTTCAATTTCTAATTATTTTCATTTTTTTTTTCATAACATCAAACATTTTTTTTATTAATTATTAGTAAATTTCAATTATTTAAAGCTTTATTAAATTATTTTCTTCAATTTTTAGTTATTCTCATTTCCTTCAATTAATTTCTAAGATGTTTATGTATTTTTCTTAAATTTCAATCACTTTTCTTTATTAAAAAAAAACTCTGTCATTTTTTCAATTATTTTACTCAAATGTCATTTATGTTTTTACAACTTATCATGTTTGTATCATATTTTAATTACTTTCTTCAAGTATCAAATTTTAAAATCATTTTTCAATTATTTTCCAAAATTTATTTCCTTCAATTTTTTTCATTTGTTTTATAATTTTAAAAACTTTCAACTATGTATCTGACATTTTAATTATTTTATTCGATTTTCAATTATTTATATTATTTTTAATATTATTTTCTTCAATTTTCAATTACCTTCGTTCTTTTTCATAATTTCCAAAAATTTTTTAATTATTTCTCGTTAATTTAAAATTAATCTCTTCAATTTTAAATTATGTTTATCCTTTTTCGTTTATTTTCTCTAATTTTTAATTATTTTCTTTTTTCTTTAATGAACTTTTGAAAGTTTCAAGTATTTTTTTGAAATTTTCTTTAAATTTCCTTTATTTAAAATATATTATGCAATTTTTTCAATTATTTTTTTAATTTTTATTATTTTCTTAAATTTTAAATTAATTATATTATTTCTTCTTAATTTTCATAAATTTTTTATCATTTTCATCATTTTTTTAATTAATTTTTCTAAGTTTTTAATTATTTATCTCAATTTTAATCATTTTATTTCTGAAATATTCAAGTATTTTTTTTTAATTTAAATTTTTTTCTTTCTTTTTAAAATTAAAATTGTTCACAATGGTTATATTTAATAATAAATAATTTGTACACTTCATTGACTTTTGCAACTCTATCAATGCCAAATGTGACAGGTTAATCCGCCATGATTCTTTATCAATTACTTTCGTTCTTTTTCATAAATTCCAAAATACTTTTAATTATTTTTTCATAATTAAAAATTAAGCTCTTCAATTTTAAATTATGTTTATCTTTTTTCATTTATTTTCTCTAATTTTTAATCATTTTCTTTTTTTTTCAATGAATTTCTAAAAGTTTTAAGTATTTTTCTGAAATTGTCCTTTATTTAAAATATATTAATAAATTTTTCAATTATTTATTTTAAAGATTTTCAAGTATTTATTTCAAATTTAAATTATTTTCTTTAATTTTAAAACATTTCTATAATCTTTTTAATTTACTTTTCCCAATTTTTAATTGTTTTGTTTTTTGTTTTTTTTTTTAAATTAATTTGCAAAATTTGCAATTATTTAAAAAAAAAAATTTTTAATTCTAAAATTTTATGAAGTTTATCTTTAATAAATATTTATATTAGTTATTTGTTTATATAAATTTATTTTTAAATATTATATTTAATATATTTATTTTTGATAACACATTGTGTTAAAACTAATCGTGCGCCAGCGCGCGTTGTTTAATTTAATCAAACTTTAAATTACTACAATTAATAAGGTTTTTAGAATTTTTTCAAAAAAATAAAAAAGGTCTATTAGAGTTGACCAAGGGCCCCCTGAGTTTAAAGGACCCGGGGCACTGGCCCACTTTGCCCCTTAATAGTTACGTCACTGCTCAAAGACCAAAAGAAACGATTCAGAAAATCAAGTTAAAATTTAGAAAAAGAAAAATTAGATTTGATTAAATTATCAAAATAAATCAAATTAAATTCGAAACGGTCTCCCGTATCAAAATTTATATTCGACTTATTCAGCCTCGTATCCGTAAATGACGAAAATAGTAGAGGGAATAATTCGATATTAATCACAAAAGATTGAATTAAAGTATTAAACTAACCAAATAATAAAAACATCTTATTTAAATAATGACATGTATTCAGATCAATTTTGAGGTTAGAAAGTCGCAAAAATTAAATCATGAATTACATTTTACAATTTATCATAAATGAAATAATTAAATATTTGAAATTGAATTTAAAATTTTGAGGTTATGGAAGTGTAAATTTACAATTAATATCAAATATTTAATATTCTATAATTCTTACAATAAATAGATTATATAACTTAAATTAATAATCGAAATTTTTAGGTTAAGCAAATTTAGAAAAGAAAATTTAGAATTTTCGGAACACGGGAAAATTAGGAATCAAGAACTTAACATAAATTTAATTTAATTAACATTTAATTAAAGAAAAATAGTTATAATTTAAGTTAATTAAATTTATAGTTTCTCTGAATGATGAAATCTTACCAGATAAATCCAATTTTAAATGATGAGAAATAAAATGAATAGATGATTCCAGATCTCAAATTCTTTATAATTTATATACCCAATGAATCTAGACTTATTTCATTTAAGGAAAGCTAAAAATGCCTTTTTAAAAGAATTTTGTTACAAGATGCGTCCGTTCTTTCGACCTTTGGGAGCAATATAAAAATATGGCGTCTTTAGTTATTTTTTGTCCCCATGGTTACCAACATTCCAAAACTCAATTTTTTTTTAAATAAACAAAAAAGAAACTACAGTAAAGTTAAAACTAAGTTTACAATAAAGAGTCCAATCAAAATACAATATCTGAAAGTCTTCTTTCCTATTGGCTGAACTTGAAATTGGCGGCTAAATTCAAATATTCTTAAATTAACCTTCAATGAATAAATCAATAAAATTCTTCTGAGTTAATTCTAAACCAAAACAATGAATTAATTCGGTCCAAAAGATGGTAAAACATCATGCTTCTCTTCCAATAAAATGAATCTTAAATAGTTAGCAATTGAAATCCGTGAATTCCAAGGAACTGGAATCCATCCATTCTTGAATTAGTTCGTGCTAGCCTGCGAATTTGAAAAGTTGACAGTTTGAAACAAAAAACAATTTTATAATTTTTTGTATTAAATTAATAGTCATCCAATTTTTGTCACAGATATTGAAAGGGATATTGAAAAGAATATATTTTTCAATTTTTATTTGAGTTTTGACAAATATAGGTTCGATCCTTTTTCCACGCACGACTTCAATTATGGTTAAGTTAAATTTAACTTTTAATTTTTTTCCAAAGTTCCATTAATTTAAATTTTAATCACAAAACTGAATTTAATGTAATAACTTTTCAATTTACTTAATTTTTTTTATTTACTTTCTTAAAGAAATGACTAATTATCAAAGCTCTAATTTCTATACAGCTTATTATTCTTCTGTAATAAATAAAATTTCCATTAAAGAAAAAAATAAATAAAAATAAAAATTCAATTTTTATATTACACCGTTAAATTTTCTGAATTTTTTAAAACGTGTTTTCGTGACAAAAGACTCGATGTGAAAATTAAACCTTTCTTTTAAGACTTGTCGGTTCAAGAATTCAGCGTTAATTCCCTTGACGTCGAGGATAAACGTTTATAGCATCTCAAGCAATTTTAATTGGAAATTTAGGCTAACGATCCAATTATTTTGGCCATGTGCGTATAATCACGTGAACATTATTTAGTGCTTTAAACTTTTAGATCTTTGAAACTTTTTCAAATAATTTCATACAACTTTGAAAGGGTTTTTTATTTTTTTATTTTCAAATTTCTTATCATATTTTTCCCTTAAGAATTTTGTCAAATATTGGTTCAAAAATTTAAACTTATTAACTATATTTTGATACTAGCCAATGTTAATCAGATACCGAAAATCTTTTTTATTATTCAGATTGTCTGAAATTCTGTCTGACCAAACCAATCTTCTTCTATTGAATACTATACAATAAAATGTCAAAGTTACTATAATATTATTATTAACTAGCAAAATAAAACGCGCGCCAGCGCGCGATTAGTTTTTCATACCTTTTAGAAATTATAAAATACAATAAAAAATATAACAAATCGGTAAATAATATTTATCTAATATGAAGAAATAAATATTTTAAATATAATATTTAAAAATCAATTAATATAAATAAAATAAATATTTATTTAGGACAAAATTTATAATATTTTAGAATTAAAAAAAATTGCAAAAAATAATTGAAATTAAACAAAATAATTGCAAATTTTGCAAATTAATTGAAAAGAAAATGAAAAAAAATTAAAAATTGGGGAAAGTAATTTAATCAATCATAAAAATGTTTTAAACATAAAGAAAATAATTTAAATTTGAGAAAAATACTTGAGAAACTTAAAAGTAAATTAAAACAAAATTGAATAATGAAAAATTGGAGAAAATAATTGAAAATTGAAAAAACATGGTTAAAAATTGAGATAAATAAATTAAAACTAAAAGAAATAATTAAAATTTAGGAAAATAATTAGACAAATTACATAAAATATTTTAAATAAAGGAAAGTTAAGCAAAATGAGAAAAATACTTAAAACTTTCAGAAGTTTATTGAAAAAAAAAGAAAATAATTAAAAATTAGAGAAAATAAATGAAAAAAGATAAACATAATTTAAAATTGAACAGAACAAATTTTAATTAAAGAGAAATAAGTAAAAACTTTTTGGCAATTATGAAAAAGAACGAGAAAAAGAACGAAAGTAATTGAAAATTGAAGAAAATAATATAAAAAAATAATATAAATAATGAAATAATTGAAAAGTCAGATAAATAGTTAACAATTTTTGAAATTATGAAACAAATGTAAAGAATTAAAAATTGAAGAAAATAAATTTTGCTAAATAATTGAAAAAACTACAGAATTTTTTTTAAATAATAAAGAATAAATAATTGAAATTTGACAAAAATACATGAAGATCTTAGAAATCAATTAAAAAAAAGAAAATAACTAAAAATTGGAGAAAAGAATTGAAGAAATAAGCTAAAAGTAATTGAAATTTACGATAATTAATAAACAAATTTTGAAATTATGAAAACAAATAAAAAATAATTAGAAATTAAAGAAAACAATTGAAATTTTAGAAAAATTCTTAAAAATCTTAGAAAATAATTTTAGAAAATGAGAATAACTAAAAATTGGAAAAAAAACTGGAAGAATGCTAAAAATAATTGAAATTTACGATAATTAATAAATTTTTTTAGCAATTATGAAAACAAAGAAAAATAATTAAAAATTAAAGAAAACAATTGAAATTTTAGAAAAATTCTTATAAATTTTAGAAAATAATTTTAGAAAATGAGAATAACTAAAAATTGAAAAAGACTGGAAGAATGCTAAGAATAATTGAAATTTACGATAATTAATAAATTTTTTTAGAAATTATGAAAACAAAGAAAAATAATTAAAAATTGAAGAAAACAATTGAAATTTTAGAAAAATTCTTATAAATTTTAGAAAATAATTTTAGAAAATGAGAATAACTAAAAATTGAAAAAGACTGGAAGAATGCTAAGAATAATTGAAATTTACGATAATTAATAAATTTTTTTAGAAATTATGAAAACAAAGAAAAATAATTAAAAATTGAAGAAAATAATAGAAATTTGAGAAAAATACTTAAAAAATTTTAGAAATTTATTTTATAAAATGAGTATAATAATTAAAATCGAAAAAAATAATTGAAAAATGATAAAATTAATTAAAAATTGACAAAAATAATTGAAATATGCTGAAAATAATTTAAATAATATAAAAACTTGAAAACATTCAATAATATTTGAGAGAAATAACTGAAAAATAGAATATATGTTTAAAAAAAATAATAATTAAAAAATCACTTAAAAATTTTTAATTAAAGAGAATAATTAAAAAATCGCAGAAATAATCGAAAATTGACGAAAATAATTGCAATATCGGATAAATAATTGAAAATTTTAAAAGTAATGCCAAAATAATTAATATAATTATAAATTGACGAAAATCAAGAAAAATTGCAGAATTTATTTTTAAGCAAAAGACAATAATTAAAAAATTGTTATATAATGGAAAATTGATGACAATAATCTAAATTTAAGATAATAACTGAAAATTTAGAAAATTAATTGCATGTGTTTATGTATATTTTAAACTTCTTCAAAAACCATAATAACGAACTTCACTTCAGACTTTAAAACCTGGACAGAAAAAATGAATAAATATAAAAAGTAACTAACTTCAGGAGTTTACGGAGATTATTATTATTTAATATTTTAGTGATATATTAATAATATAGACCTACATAAAAGATTCAAATAAATTAAAATAAACAAACAAAGAATAACAAAATGAGAGATAAACAGTGTTACAATTTTTAATTTAAATTTAATATAAAAATACTTAATTTAATAACGGAAGTCGCGGGTACAAACTAAAATATTCTGTATTGTGAGAAAGGATCTAACCGCCATTTTAATTATAGAGATCGTGGAAGATAGATCTAACTGAAGCGTCAGTTAGATCCCTCTTTCTAAAGAAAACTGAACTAAAACGATCTTTTACAAATGAAAATATTCTTTGTAGTTAAAGAGGGATCTAATCGTAATTTTAGGTAGATTGTAGAAGAGAGATCTAACTGAAACGTCGATTAGATCCCTCTTCGTAAAGAAATTAAATTAAAACGATATTTTACAAATTAAAATATTCCATATCGTGGAAGTGGTACATCTAATCGACATTTTAGTTTGATCGTTGAAGAAGGATCTAACTAAAATCTCAGTTAGATCCCTCTTCCTAAAGAAAACTTCAGCACAAAAAATTCGTCAACTCAACTATGTAAATAATTGAATTTACTAATTTTTCTTTTTTCCTTTTGGGTGGGGGCACTTGTAACAGGAGGAATATAATTTTGAACATTTTTGATTGCAAGTAAATTAAATTCATGTTAGTAAAGGAAGGAAGTAATGTACACAAGTGAGTAAAGAGTTAAATATGCAAATCAAGCTGCACTTAAGAGTCAGTAGTAGTTGGTACGTTGATGCTCACCCCTTATTTAAAGCTCGCCAAACCAACCAAAATTACCCCCCTTCACTCTGGAACCTCATTTTCCTAACCTCACTATCACATTGCCTCGTCTGTAGACGTTGCACTTGAACCAAAGTGCCCTACTCACTCTATGGTGTTTGTTCAATTAAATCTCTCTCCTATGTAACACGACCGCCTCTAGCACTTGTTCAAAAACCACTTTTCACCTAATTAATAAAATCAGTTTTCCCAACTTTCGTTTCTTTTTACATTTTTATCGGAAAAGTCATTACAGCGGAAATTTCGCAAATTCAAGCTGACCATCACATGACAACATCAAATTGAAAAAAAAATGCTGAAACTGAATTTAGGTATAGATTTTTTAAGACCCTCTTAAATAAAATTTTGATTGCCCGAAGCATTTTTGTTTTGCGGATTTTCCAGACTGGAAACCTTTTGTTCATATTAGTTTTATCCTTTTCTTTTAAATTATTAACTCTTAAAGTAAATAAATTGATAACCTGAAATTTAATTGTTTCAACTTAAAAAATTTTTTATCTTGACTCTTTCTTGATAACGAATAACCAATCGTTATCAATATTCATAATTATAATTTATAAAAATTTAATGACCAAGACTTGGAAAAATTGAGAAAAGATCCTTGATTCGGAAATCAGGAATTCTGTCCCCAATTTTATTTAGTTTTGTCATATTGTCGAAAATGTCGATTTTTCAAACATCATAATTTGCTTTCCATTCGCACTATTAATTATTATTTGAGCTTTAAGCTTAAATATAATTGATCTAATATTTAGTTTAAATTACTGTTTTGATCCTTTCGAAATATTAAGAAATCTTGATTTATTAATCAAGAGCCCTAACCTCAAATGTCAATCTTTTAAATTTCTTTCGAAACTATATTATTTATAAATTTGAATTTCCTGTAAACTTCGATTGAAAATATTATTTAAATTAATAATTAATAAATGTTAGTTACCTTTATAAAAATTATCTGAAGTTTGTAAATAATGATTTTCTTTTGAATCATTAATTTGATTTCAAAAAATACCTTATTGTAAAAAGTTTCTTAACCTCAAAATTATAGTTTACTTCGAGATTTCAAATGTTAATAATTATTATTAATTGTTGATTAATAAATGTTGTTGTCTAATGGATGTGTCTTAATTTCTTGAGATTTGTTTAGGATATGTTAAAAATTGTCTAACTTGATCTTATTTAGCAGAATTTAATTCATTTTCACGAAATTTAATTTATTTTATCGTAATTTAATTTATTTTATGGAAACTTAATTTATTTCATGATATTTAATTTATTATCTTCAAAATTTAATTTGTTTCAGCAGAATTTAATTTCTTTTATGAAATTTGATTTATTTCACAAAATTTAATTTAGATTCATAAAGTTAGTTTATCGTACAATTTAATTTATTTTAATAGAAAATCTGACAATTGATTTTTGGATAAGATAATAAATATTAATAATTAATTAAAATATTAAATAAGAAGATAATTAAAAATAACGTTAAAATATATTACTAAAGAGAACAAAATTTTAAAATTAGAAAAATTAGAGAATTATTTTACAAATTGAATAAAAAAAAAGAGTCAATTAAATTTTGTGAAATTTAAAAAACAAATTTGAAGAAAAAAAATTCTATAAAGTACAAGAACGATGTTTAAATGAGAATAATTAGTACAAGATTAAAAATTAAACTCACTTAATATAAAATAAAGGAATAAAAGCTTTCAAAAAAGTAGAAAATTGGGAAATTTTAAAAATGTAGATAAAAGCACCAAATCAATGTTTTCAAAAATTCGTAATTATAAGATAAAAACTAAACAATTAAAAAGAAGGAAAAATGCTTACTTCTTAGAAATGAAAAAACGATGACAAAAATTAAAGAATTAATTAAAACGCAAGGAAGAACTAAAAAAATAGAGAAACATCAAGAAAATTAAATAAATTTAATTTATCCTTAATCTAACAAACTAAAAAAATGTAAAAAGTACAACAACAAAAAATTAAAAAATGTATATATCAAGATAAAAAAAAAAGAAAGTCCACAAAAGTAACTTGAAATCATATAAAAATAAAAAAGTTTTGGCAAATTATACTAAACACATTTTTATATTACACTTAAAATAAGTCTAACAATAAATTTAGAAAAATAAAGAAAACCTAAAAACTTTATGGAAGAATAAGTAAATTTGCGAAAAATCTCGCAAAAGATAGACAAAATGTGAAAAAAATTGAATAAATTTCCAAAAACAAATGGGAATATTTATTTTTAAAAATATGGGAAAAATTATGAAAATCAATGAAATAAAAAGTTTAGTGAATGTTATAATAACGAAATTGTGTACAATAATATTAAATAATTTGCACAAAAAGAAGAAAATTAAAGAAAATCCAAAAATAAAAAGGTAAATGAAAGAAAAGAAAAAATATCAAAAGTAAAAGAAGAAAAAAACTTAAAATTTTGTAAAAATAAGAAATTATAAGATAAAAATTAAACAGTTTCGAAAAATTGAAAACTCTTAGAAATCTTGTAAGAATATTAAAAAAAAGGATTATTGTGAATATGAAAAATATTTAATATTATTTTATTATTTTGTATTAATTAATATGCATTAAGATTTGAATTAATTGAAACTTAACTCTCTAAATCTGAATTAGTGGTTTTCTACTAATGAATTAGCGAAAAGTGAGCTACTATTAAAATAGTAAGAATTTTACTAATTTTTAGTAGAAAACTACTAAGAATTAGTAAAAAACTACTAAACTTGTAGTAGAAAACTACTAATTAAATTAGTAAAAAAATCTACTTTTTTGAAAAGTAAAGTTTCACTATTTCAATTAGTAATTTTCTACTAAGAATTAGTAGTTTTCTACTATATGAATTAGAGAAAAATGAGCCATGAATTTGACTAATTCATAGCAGAAAACTACTAATTCTTAGTAGAAAACTACTAATTCAGATTTAGAGAGAAAAGTTAGAAAAAATTGAAAAATGACTTAATTTACGTTTGGAATTTATATAATTATAAGGACTAGAAGATATAAAAATGTAATACTATTTTTTGCTATCTTCATACCAAAAATTTGTAAATCGTAGGTATTTTGATCATCTGTATTAGCACAATTTTTTAAATTTTTTAAAGATTAAAATATTAAAATTGAAATTTTAAACATTTTTTCACAAATTTGTGTTTAAGGTTTGCGACGTTTTACATGTAGTATTAGACTTCTGGAGAATTGTGAATTTTTTTTTCATTTAAATCATGATTTCAATGCAAATTTTCCAATGATTTAGATCATGATTTAAATTACGATTTAAATCAAAGTGATTTAAATAAATAACAGCCCTGTATAAAACACTGTTCATAATTGTTATTATTTTTATTAAATAATAATAATCTCCGTAAACTCCTGAAGTTAGTTACTATTTATATCTGTTCATTTCTTTCTGTCCACGTTTTAAAACTTGAAGTGAAGTTGGTTAGTTCTTATATTCATTCATCTTTTTCTGTCCACGTTTTAAAATCCAAAGTGAAGTTATTCCCTGCTTTTTTTTCATTAATTTTGATTCTCTTTATCAGAAAATTTTAAAATTGTTTTAATTTACAGACAAATTATGCAAATGAGGTAGCCTTAATGACGAGATATTGATTATGACTAACAATAATTTATATATTACACACTTATATAAGTTTTAATAATAATTTAGATTAATTTAAAGTGTCGAATAGTCGAATATTAAAAATTCAAATTACATTATTTTACTTTATTCGGAATAATTAAAATTAAACAATTAAATACAGTTTTAATTATTCTGAAACTTTTTTAACCATTTTTAAAGTTCCGAAACTTTCAACAAGTTTGCTGCAAGTTTGAAAACTTCCAGGAAGGTTGCGATTCTGAATTAAATTTTTTCAAATCTCAATTATTCTCTTCAGTCTTTAAATTAGTGTCATGAATATTTAAATTTATTACACAAGTTTTCATTTACTTCTGTCATTTTTCAATTATTTTCTCAACATTTCAATTTTTTTTTCTATCTTTAAATTATTGCCAGGAATATTTAAATTTCCAACGTCAGTTTCTATTCTACTTTTGTTTATTAATTTTGAATACTTTTCTTCAAATTTCAATTACTTTTTTCATTATTCAAGTATTTTTGTAATTTTACGATTATTTTCTTCATATTTCTATTTTTGCAATTTCAGAATTATTTTCTCCAAATTTCAATCATTATTTTCTTCAAATTATTAAATGCGATCTATTATTATTTAATATTGAAATTATTATTGTTATATCAAATTTTAATTTTATTGTAACTTGAAATAAATTTTAAAACTTTATATTGTGATGGGCTTTTGCCTGTAAATAAATAAATAAATAAATTTCTATTGCCATGAATTTTTAAATTTATTATATTAGTTTTCAATTATTTTCTATACAAATTTCAATCATTTTTTTGATTATTTTTATTATTGTCAGGAATTTATTAAATTTGTGCACTGTTTTTCAATCAATTTCAACAAACTTCAATTATTCTCTATAAATTTTTTATTTATACACCAGCTTTCAATTATTTATGTCATTATTCAATCAGTTTCTTAAGATTTCGATTGTTTGATCAATTTTCCAAGTATTGTCTTTAAATTCTCAATTTTATGCATCAGTTATCAATTATTTTTTTCAAATAACAATTATTTTTGTTATTGTTCAATTATCCTCTTGTAATTTCAATTATTTTTGAAACTTTTTAATTATTTTTTTACATTTAAATTGTGTTCTTCAATTTTCAAACTATTGTCAGGAATATCCAAATTTTCTACACAAGTTCAATTCACTTTCGTTATTTTTCAATTATTTTGTTATTTTTGTCATTTTAGACATATTTTTTACAAATTGCAATTATTTTATTTAATTTTTTTATTGGCATGAACTTTTAAATTTCTTACACCTGTTTTCAATTATTTTCATCATTATTTTTATTATTGTCATGTATTTATTAATTTTTGCACTTTTTTCAAGTATGTTCTTCAAACTTTAATTACTTTTTTCATATTTGAATTTTATTGTCGTTCTTGAATTATTGTCTGCAAACTTTAATTAATTTCATCAACTTTCAATTATTTTCCTCAAACTTATAATTTTTTTTTAACTTTACAATTATTGTCTATAATTTTTTAATCTTTACACCAGTTTTGAATTATTTAATTCAAAATTTCAATTGTTTTGTCAAGCTTTCAAGTCATTTCTTCAGATTTAAATTTTTTTTAGAATTATCAATTATATTTGTCATATCTCAATTACAACTATTTTTGTCAATATTCAAATATTTTTGACATTTTGAAATTATTTTCTTTAATCTTTTTATTATTGTCATGAATTTATTAACTTTTAAAGATCAGTTTTCAATTATTTATGTCAATCAATTAGTTTCTTCACATTTTAATTATATTGTTAATTTTTAAATTATTTAATACAATTTTTCAAATAATGTATTAAATTTTTTGTTCTTTTACATATAACGAAAACTAATCGTGCGCTTGCGCGCGTTATATTTTGCTAGTATTTAATAATAATTTTTACACTTCCATTAACATACAGTTAATTTGTAATTATAATTATTTTGTTATTTATCTATTTTTATTTCAATAAATTTTATTTAATATTTTTTGTTGCCAAATTATTCCAATTTACTCAAATAGTCATTTTACCCGGTGATCCAAAAAATTCAGTTTTTATGAAAAAGTTTACGCACAAATGTTATCAACACAATTCACGTCATACTCCAACACATGCCCTTAATTAGTCAAATTTTCTACTACTAATTAGTTGAGTTTCACTAAATATAGAAACGAAGAAAACTCATCCACTGTAGTATTATTTTTGATAAATTCAAATTCATGGAGAGTATAAAGTTTTTCACGTTTCTGCAATTACAATTGTGTATTTGAAAACACGAGGGAAACATTCACGAAAACGAGAGCGTTATATACTAATAAATATTTGTGTTAACCATCAGGTTCATTATTAAATTTTGCCATGATTTCACACTTCCTGTGAGAACGAGGGGGAGATGAACAGTTATCAGAATGTGAAGAGAATTCCGTGAGTTAGGGTTCGAGGAGTGAGGGAGTGGGGGGGGGGGGTCGACAGATAGGACAGAGAGGCGACTACTGCAACTGGTATGGAGAATTCGCTTCGAATAAATAATGACTCGACTGCACGGCAGCCTGGGAGTAGCTATTATTTATGATATTAGATTACACTATATCACTGCCTTAGTAATTAATTGCCACACCCCGCTTTTCAAGTTCCTGTTAACTGCGGAATGCTAATGAACAGATTTGGTTGCCCGGGGAACAATAATTTCTCAAGAGATTTTCAATATCGACGTCAATTTTTAAAATCCAATTCACAGTTTATTTAGATGCATTTTTCATAATTTAATTATATATTTAATTGAAATTATTATATCTTACTAGCAAAATTAACGAGCGCCCAAGCGCGCGACAAAATTTCCATTGTTTTTGGTCATTTAAAACTATAAATTTTTGCAAATACAAATAATGGGAATTACAAAATTGAAGAATATATCTGAAAAATTACGAAAATAATTGACAGCTGAAAAAAATTCGAAAAATGACTACATAATTACACAATTGAAATGAATAGTTTAGAAAATTAAAAAATGAATATTAAATTTACACAAAATAGTTGAAAAATTGTTGAAATAACTGTTGCAAATAATTGCAAATTGAACAACTGGATTGGAAATCGAAAAAAAATAATTAAAATTGAAAAAAAATAATAATAAAGTTGAGGAAATAAATTGCCAATTTGAGAATTAAATTAAAATTTGAAAAAAAATATTTGATAACTGAAACAAAAATTACAAAATGACGAAAATATTCAACAATTGGAAACAAGATTTAAAAAATGTGTAGATTAATATACAACAGAACAAAATAATTTAAATAATTATTTACATTATTTATTATTGTAAAAATAAATTATTCTTTGATTATAATCAAAGAATAATTATAAAATTTTTAAGATAATAATTGAACATTGAAAAAAATTGTAGAAAATAATTGAAAATTGCGGAAAATAATTAATAATTGAAAGAAATAGTTGAAAAATGGCGAGAATAATTAAAAAATTCATGAAAATATGTGAAAAGTAACGAAAATAACTGTCAATTGAAAACAAAATTCGAAAAATGACTAGATTAATAGACAACTGAAATAAATAATTGAAATAATTAAACAAGAAATATTAAATTTAAAGAAAATAATTGCAAATTGAAAAATTAAGAAAATTGAAGGAATAATTGTTGGAAATAAAATTGCACATCTAACAACTTGATTAAAAATCGAAAAAAATAATTAAAAATTGAAGAAAGCAATTAAAAAGTGAAGAATTGAAATTAAGTTTGTGGAATATACTTAAAAATTGAAAAATGGAATTAACAATTAAAGAAAATAATTGAACAATTAACTTTAAAATTTAAAAATTTTAATAATAATCAAAATAATAATAGAAAATAAGCGATAATAATAATAATAACAACAACAATTGAATTGAAATTTTAAAACGATTTTGATGAGTGAAAAAAGTAATTGAAACAATCCGAGAATTATTGAATATTGAGGCACTAATGAAAAATCGATAAAAATAATTAAAAATTAAAGAAAATATTTGAGAATTGAAAAAAATAATTAAAAATTGAAGAAATAAATTGCAAATTAAAGAATTAAATGAAAATATCAAGAAAATAATTGATAATTAAAAAATAAAATTACAATATGACGAAAATAATTAACTGTTAAAAAAATAATTAACAATTGAAAAAAAGGTGAAGAATGGATTAGAAAATGTTTTTTTTTAATTAATGAATAATCATAAAATTGGAGGAGAATAATAAATTGCAAATTAAAAACTGATGAAAATTATAAATAAAATTGTAGAAAATAAATGAAAATTGAAGAATTGTATTTAAATTTTAATAAAATAATTGATAATTGAAAAAAAGTTTACAAAATGATAAAATTAATGAAATATTAAAGAAAATAATTTAGAAATGAGGAAAATAATTATAATTAAAAGAAAAATTTTAAATTTGTTGAGAATAATCGACAGCAGAACAAAATACCTAAATTAAAGAGAAATAATTAAAAATTTGTTGGAAATTATGAAAAAGAACGAAAGTAATTGAATATTGAAGAAAATAATATAAAATATAATATAAATAATTGAAAATTGAACGAAATAATTGAGGTGCCAGAAAAGTAGTTTAAAATTTTAGAAATTGTAAAACACGCGAAAACATTATATAATTGAATGAATCAAATTTTGGAAAATGATTACAAAATTTTTTTAAATTTTGAAACTTGAAGAAAATAATTAAAATATGATACAAACAATGAAAAGTTGTAAAAAATAAATGACATTTGAGTGAAATAATTGAAAAAATTACAGAATGACTTTTAAATAAAAAAAATTTATTGAAATTTGAGAAAAATGCATGAAGATCTTAGAAATTAATTGAAAGAATGAGAATAACTAAAAATTGAAGAAAACTAAAAATAATTGAAATTTACAACTAATAACAATTTTTGGAAATTATGAATTAAAAATTAAAGGAAATAATTGAAATTATAGAAAAATACTTAAAGATCGTAAAAAATAATTTTACAATATGAGAATAGTAATTAAAAATTGAGGGAAATAATACACAAATAATTTAAATCTGGAAAAAAATTGAAATATGATGAAAATAATTTAAAATTTTAGAAAGTAATTGAAATATTATGAAAATAATTCAAATTTGAGATAAATAATTAAAATTTTTGAAAATTATGTCAAAAGAATGAAAATAAATAAATAATTAGAAATTTCTTGGAAATATTATGAATAAAATGAAAGTAATTGAAAATTGAAGAAAATAATACAAACTATAATATAAATAATTAAAAATTAAACGAAATGACAAAAATGTCAGATAAATAGATTAAGATTTTGGAAATTATAAAACAAACAAAAAAAATTAAAAATGGAAGGAAATACATTTTGGAAAAATAATTATAAAAAAATGATTTTAAATTTAGAAACTTGATAAAAATAATTGAAATCGGATACAAACAATAAAATGTTGTAAAAAACATTTGAGTGATTATTTCATTTCATTTTCAATTAATTTCATTTTAGTGAAACAATTGAAGAAATTACAGAATGATTTTTAAATAAAAAAATTAATTGAAATTTGAGAAAAATACATTAAGATCTTAGAAATTAATTGACAATTAATAACATTTTTTGGAAATTATGAAAACAAATGAAAATAATTAAAAATTGAAATAATTGCTGAGAATAATTTAAGATTGAGATAAAAATTAAATAACTATGAAAATAAATTAAATATGAAAAATTGTAAACAGTAAATAAAATTTGAGAGAAATAATTGAAAAAATCATAAAATGTATATGTTTATAAAAAGAAAATAATTACAAAATTAAATTATTGCCAGAAATATTTAAATCTTCAATATAAGTTTCTCTTCTACTTTTGTTAATTTTCAATAATTTTCTTCAAATTTCAATTACTTTTGTCATTATTCCAGTGTTTTTGTCATTTTACGTATATTTTTTTGATATTTCTATTATTTTTGCAATGTTAAAAATGACAATGTGGCCAAATAATATTTTATGATTTTAAGCAGTACTGTATTAATGGGTTTCTCGACCCGTATATATTTTCAAATAAATAAATAAATGTTAGAATTAATTTCTACAAATTTCAATTATTATTTTATTCAAATTATTGAATGCTACCTATTAATTTTTAATATAGTAATTATTATTGTTGTATCAAATTTTAGTTTTATTGTTATTTAAAAAAAAATTTATTTTATATTGTAATGGGCTTTTATCCGTAAATAAATAAATAAATTCAATGTTTTTTTATTGCCATGGATTTTTAAATTTATTATATTAGTTTTCAATTATTTTCTACAAATTTCAATCGTTTTCCTTATTATTTTTATTATTGTCATGAGTTTATTAACTTTGTACATCATTTTTAATTATTTTCAACAAATTTCAGATTTTTTCTTTAAACTTTAATCATTCTCTATAAATTTTTTATTTATATACCAGCTTTCAATTATTTATGTCATTATTCAATTAGTTTCTTAAAATTTCAATTGTTTGGTCAATTTTTCAAGTATTGCCGTCAAATTTTTACTTTTATGCACCAGTTATCAATTATTTTTGTCTTATTTAAATATTTTTGACATTTTGAAATTATCTTTTTTGAATCTTCCTTCTTCAATCTTTTTATTTTTGTCAAGAATTTATTAACTTCTACACCACTTTTCAATTCTTTGTGTCATTGTTTAATTAGTTTTTTTACATTTCAATTATATCGTTAATTTTTCAATTAATGTATTACATTTTTTTTACTTTATTTTTAAATTATATTTCTCATTTTTCATACATTTTTTTCCAAATTTTAGTTATTTTCAACTACATATATATTTTTTGCCTTTTTTAAACTATTTTCTTGAAACTTCTATTATTTTTTTCTGTCTAAAACGTTTAACTTTTACGCTAGCTTTGAACTGTTTATGTCATTATTTAATTAGTCACTTCACATTTTAATTATTTTGTCAATATCTCAATTATTGTACTCAAACTTTAATTTTCTAAACTAGTCTTAAATTATTCATTTCAAATTTTAATTATTTTTCTTATTCATTAATTATAACAATTGAAATTGTTAAAAATAATTTAAAAGATTAAACGATCTTTTAAATTATTTTTTTATAAGTTTCAATTAGTTTGAATTTTTTTTGTCATTTTTCAATTATTTTCTTCATATTTCTATTATTTTTGCCATATTAGAATTATTTTCTGCAAAGTTTAATAATTTTCTTCAAACTTCAATTATTTTCTACCAATTTCTAATATTTTTTTTAATTATTCAATTATTCACTATAAATTTTTTTATTTATATACCAGCTTTCAATTATTTATGTCATTATTCAATCAGTTTCTTAAAATTTCAATTGTTTGGTCAATTTTTCAAGTATTGCCGTCAAATTTTTAATTTTATGCACCAGCTATCAATTATTTTTTCGAATTACAATTATTTTTGTCTTAATTTGAATATTTTTGACATTTTTGAATTATCTTTTTTGAATCTTCCTTCTTCAATCTTTTTATTTTTGTCAAGAATTTATTAACTTCTACACCACTTTTCAATTCTTTGTGTCATTGTTTAATTAGTTTTTTTACATTTCAATTATATCGTTAATTTTTCAATTAATGTATTACATTTTTTTACTTTATTTTTAAATTATATTTCTCATTTTTCATAAATTTTTTTCCAAATTTTAGTTATTTTCAACTACATATATATTTTTTGCCTTTTTTAAACTATTTTCTTGAAACTTCTATTATTTTTTTCTGTCTAAAACGTTTAACTTTTACGCTAGCTTTGAACTGTTTATGTCATTATTTAATTAGTCACTTCACATTTTAATTATTTTGTCAATATCTCAATTATTATACTCAACCTTTAATTTTCTAAACTAGTCTTAAATTATTCATTTCAAATTTTAATTATTTTTTTTATTCATTAATTATAACAATTGATATTGTTAAAAATAATTTAAAAGATTAAACAATCTTTTAAATTATTTTTTTATAAGTTTCAATTAGTTTGACTTTTTTTTGTCATTTTTCAATTATTTTCTTCATATTTCTATTATTTTTGCCACATTAGAATTATTTTCTGCAAAGTTTGATAATTTTCTTCAAACTTCAATTATTTTCCACAAACTTCTAATATTTTTTTTAATTGTTCAATTACTCACTATATATTTTTTATTTATATACCAGCTTTCAATTATTTATGTCATTATTTAATTAGTTTCTTAAAATTTCAATTGTTTGGTCAATTTTTCAAGTATTGCCGTCAAATTTTTAATTTTATGCACCAGTTATCAATTATTTTTTTCAAATTACAATAATTTTTGTTATTGTTCAATTAACTTTTTGTAATTTCAATTATTTTTTTAAATTTCAATTATGTTCTTCAATCTTTAAATTATTTTCAGGAATATCCAAATTTTCTAAACAAGTTTTAATTCACTTTTGTTATTTTTCAATTATTTTCTTCATTTTTCAATTACTTTTGTCATTATTCAATTATTCATCATTATTTTTATTATTGTCATGTATTGATTAATTTTTACATCTTTTTCAATTATTTTCTTCAGACTTTAATTACTTTTTCATATTTAAATTTTTTGCCATTTTTAAATTATTCTCTTCAAATTTCAATCATTTTCTTCAACATTCAATTATTTTCGACAAACTTCTAATATTTTTTTCAACTTTTCAATTATTGTCTATAAATTTTTAATTTTTACACCAGTTTTCAATTATTTATGTCATTAATCAATTATTTTCTTAAAATTCAATTGTTTGGTCAATTTTTTAACTATTGCCTTCAAATTTTTAATGTTATGCACCAGTTATATATTATTTTTTTCAAATTATAATTTTGTTGTTATTGTAAAGTTATCTTCTTGCAATTTCAATTATTTTTGAAATTATTCAAATATTTTTTTAAATTTTCAATTATGTTCTTCAATCTTTTAATTATTGTCAGGAATATCCAAATTTTCTACACAAGCTTCAATTCACTTTTGTTTTCTTCAATTATTCTCTTCAAATTTCAATTATTTTCTTTAACTTTCAATTATTTTCGTCAAACTTCTAATATTTTATTCAACTTTTCAATTATTGTCTATAAATATTTAATTATTACACCACTTTTCAATTATTGATGTCATTAATCACTTATTTTCTTAAAATTCAATTGTTTGGTCAATTTTTCAAGTATTGTCTTCAAATTTTTAATTTTATGCACCAATTCTCAATTATTTTTTTCAAATTACAATTATTTTTGTTATTGTTCAATTATCTTCTTGAAATGTCAATTACCTTTGAAATTTTTCAAGTATCTTTTTAAAATTTCAATTATGTTCTTCAATCTTTAAATTATTGTCATGAATATTCAAATTTTCTACACAAGTTTTAATTCACTATTGTTATTTTTCAATTATTTTCTTGAACTTTCAATTATTTTCTTCATGTTGTTATTATTTTTGCCATTCTAGAATTATTTTATCGAATTTCTCTATTTTCATGACTTTTTTAAATTTCTTACACCTGTTTTTAATTATTTTGACCATTATTTCTATTATTGTCATGCATTTATTAGTTTTTACACCTTTTTCAATTATTTTCTACAAACTTTTTAATTAATTTTTTATATTTAAATTTTTTGCCATTTTTGAATTATCCTCTTCAAATTTCAATTCTTTTCTTCAACTTTTAATTATTTGCGACAAACTTCTAATATTTTATTCAACTTTTCAATTATTGTCTATAAATATTTAATTATTACACCAGTTTTCAATTATTTTCTTAAAATTCAATTGTTTGGTCAATTTTTCAAGTATTGTCTTCAAATTTTTAATTTTATGCACCAATTATCAATTATTTTTTTTAAATTACAATTATTTTTGTTATTGTTCAATTATCTTCTTGAAATGTCAATTACCTTTGAAATTTTTCAAGTATCTTTTTAAAATTTCAATTATGTTCTTCAATCTTTTAATTATTGTCAGGAATATTCAAATTTTCTACACAAGCTTCAATTCACTTTTGTTATTTTTCAATTATTTTCTTCCACTTTCAATTGTTTTCTTCATATGTTTGTTATTTTTGCCATTTTAGAATTATTTTTTACAAATTTCAATTATTTTATTCAATTTCTTTAATGTCATGAACTTTTTATATTTCTTACACCTGTTTTCAATTATTTTTATTATTATTTTTATTTTTGCAAGTATTTATTAATTTTTACACCTTTCTCAATTATTTTCTACAAACTTTTTAATTAATTTTTTATATTTAAATTTTTTGCCATTTTTGAATTATCCTCTTCAAATTTCAATTCTTTTCTTCAACATTCAATTATTTTCGACAAACTTCTAATATTTTTTTCAACTTTTCAATTATTGTCTATAAATATTTAATTATTACACCAGTTTTTAATTATTTTCGTCACTTCTCAATTCTTTTTTCAAATTACAATTATTTTTGACAATATTCAAATATTTTTGACATTTTGGAATTATTTTCTGTAAATGTCATTTTCTTCAATCTTTTTATTATTGTCATGAATTTATTAACTTTTGCAGATTAGGTTTCAATTATTTATGTCATTATTCAATTACTTTCTTCCCATTTTAGTT
This sequence comes from Ganaspis brasiliensis, assembly GCA_037103525.1. Taxonomy (NCBI): domain Eukaryota; kingdom Metazoa; phylum Arthropoda; class Insecta; order Hymenoptera; family Figitidae; genus Ganaspis; species Ganaspis brasiliensis. Next base: position 1,951,983 of record JAZKLR010000087.1, read on the forward strand.
ATATCATTAATTTTTCAATTATTTTATACAATTTTTCAATTAATTTATTACATTTTTATTTTATTTTTTACTCCATTTTTGAATATATTTCTCATTTTTCATTAATTTTTTTTATAAATTTCATTTGGTCATTTTTCAACATGCTTTCTGCACATATACATTTTTTTTATATTTTCAATCTGAAAGTCCGCTGACAGCCCTGCTTATTGGATAAATATTATTTATCGATTTGTTTTATTTATTATTACAGTTTTATTTCTAAAATGCATGTATAACTAATCTCGCGCTTGCGTTTGTTCTATTAAGCTAATAAAAATAATAATAATAATAATAATTTAATTTTGAAAATAACTCAAATAACTTAATAACTAAACCTTGTTTTTTTATTTAAAATAACTCTTTATTTTCTGGAAATTGGCAATGAACATATATTTCTGAAACTCGTTGAATTGAAAACGTAGCAATCGTGTTATAAAAAAATATTATTACTTGTCGGTAAAATGTTAGGTACCCTTGATCTGGAATTGCTGTTCGTTATGAAACTTTATTTCCAGCAATCGAAAATTCTCTTCTGTTTGCAAAGCTTCTGATTGGACCTGTAGCTTTATACGCAATTACGTCCCGGGACTTTTTTTTCTCTGCAAACTCTCTCATGTTCTCTCGCACGTCAAATTTACAACGTGCTTTTTTTTCTATATTTCTAAAATTGACATCTTTCTCAATCTACAAATTTTGCTGTTTCATCTTCGTACTGTGGATAATTCGTAAAAAAATTAATATACTATTTTTATTAAACACAGATATAGAGCGTGAAATTAAATTCCTAATTAACCGGGTTATACGCATTTAAATAATGCCGAATAATAAATAATTAGAAATAATTTTAGTAATGTATATATCTCGTAAATATATTATTTCTCTCTTTTCTCGAAAGAGATAGATTTAACAGTTTTTAACTGATACGGCTTAAATTCGCTTTGGGATTAAAAAAAAAAAAGGAAAAAAGTCAATAAAAGGAAAAAGAAGAAGTTGCGATTGCAGAGGTAGCGGGTTGGAAGATGGATCGGTTGTGCTGAATAGTATTATTTAATTAAAGATTTACGTCTGCTAAGTTGGCACGACTTTTCCTCCAAGTCTGAAATGAACAGGAAACGGGAAGTGCGGAGGAAACAGTAGAATGGGGGAAAAGGTTCCACAATCCAAAACTTATAAAAGAACTCCTTCCGGCTACTTAGAAACGACGAAGGATCGACCTCTTTGGAGGGATTTACTCAAAAGGAGAGCAAACCACTCGAAAAACTATTTAAACTCAAACTTCAATCCACACACGTAATCTGATATTAATTTTTGTTATAAATATATCAGTGTTAATCCGCTTTTAAACAACAATTATAAACATAAACTAAGATAACTGTACACTGAAAAAAATGTTTAGTCATATCAACAAAAATTTTGTTGGCTCAACCAAATTTTTAGTCATAGCAACCAAAATTTGGTTGGCCGAATCAAATTTTAGTTGATATGACTAAACATTTTTTTCAGTGTACCTATACTCGATCATTGATGATTTAATTAGGTAAAATTAATTTATAGTTTAATAATATTGATGCCACATACTACTTTGAATATTACAAGATTTATTTTTACCAATGTAATAAAACTATTAATTAATTTTGTCTAATTAAATCATCACTGATCGACTATAGGTATACTGATCGAGTATACCGTTACCTTAATTAAGAATAAAATTACTATTAATTTTCTGTTTAATAAATATGTTAATGAATTTTGTATATGATTAGTTTTACCATATAGGAATAGTTATAACAAAAAAATTCTAATTTTCGAGATCATTGAAAAATGATGTGATAAAAAAGAAATAAGTGTTATTATGCACGCAAAGAAAATTAATTATAAATTTTATTAAAATGCTTTATAATTTATGAGAAAGTGCCAGAAAGCGAAATTTTCATACAAGGAATTTTAGGTTTTAGAAAAACCATTCGAATCATTGCTAAGTTATTTTAAACTAGCAAATTTAATATAATATTTTTTAAAGTTTGAAATTATCAATTTAAAATTTTCTCCTTCTGATCCTTTTTCCTTAAAATACTTTTATAAAATTATTTATAATTAATTTTCTTTTCGTGTGGATGATATGTTAATACGACATAAATGCGAATGATCTTATTCAAAGGGCAAATTTACAAAAAATGGTATAAATCCATTTTTCAAAAAAATAGAGATAAACTCAAAAACATATTAAGGATCTTATAAAAATAATAATTTTAAACCTCGACCATTATTATAACTTCTAATTAAATAAAAAATTTCCATTGTGTCAAAACTTCAATCAATCCAAATTGTAAGACTACAAATTTTGACTTAAGTTTACACTGATAAAAATTAGGATTAATGGAATTTAATAATCAATTGCAATTTAAATTTTTTTTAATAAATTTTAAATTGTGAAAAGTAAAAATATTAAGTTATTAATATTCAGGATAATAAAAGCAATTCAATTTCTTTTTCTAACTAAAATTCAAGTTTGATTGAAATTTAAATAATTAAAGTTTTTGAATGAGTTTAAATTTGCATAAAAGAAACTTTTGATTAGTAGATGATGTAATTTATTTATATCATGATAAAATAAAGATAAATTTAATTGAAATAAGTATAAATTAAAAATGTTATTAATAAAAAATTTAAATTCATTCAACTGATATTTAGAAATTCAATTTTCAATTGATTTAATTTTCCATTTGATTCTAATTTCTGTTAATGCAAATTTTAGTAAAATAAATATTTTCTTTTTAATGTAAACATCCAGAAAGTTTATCTAATTAAATAAATATTAATAGAATCGAAATTTCAAGTCCATTGAAATTTAAATTTAGTTCAAACTTTAATCAATTAAAACTTAAATATAATATATTGATTCTAAATACTTTTAATTCAGACTTCCATTAATAAACTAATTGAAACTTTTAAAAATCTCAATTTTAACATTCAAAATCAATAAATTTTGTAATGGTATCAATTTCAACTTTTACTTATGAATATTTTAAGAAATTATTATATATTTGGAAATTGATTATGGAAAACGATGAAAATAGTGAAACTGATAATTAAATTAACAAATTTGATGAGTTATGTCCTTCCGCTATTTAATTGACATTACAAATTAACTTAAATTATTCGATATAAAAGAAAATAATTGTAATTTGAAGAAATCAACAATTATAAATATTTTAAATATAATATTTTTAAATAAATTTATATAAATAAATAAATAAAATAAATATTTATTTAGGACAAACTTATTAAAATTTTAGATTTAAAAAAAAATCAAAAAATAATTGAAGTTAGACAAAATAATTTCAAATTTTGCTAAATAATGGAAAAAAAAATGAACTCAATTAAAAATTGGGGAAAGTAATTTAAAAAATCATAGAATTGTTTTAAAATTAAAAAGACTAATTTAAATTTGAGACAAATACTTAAAAATCTTTTAAAAAAATTTGAAATAATGAAAAATTAGAGGAAATAATTGGAAATTGAAAATAAAAATGATTGAAATTTAGAATAAATAATTTAAAACTGAAAAATAATAATTAAAATTCGAGAAAACAATTGAAAAAATTACATAATGTATTTTAAATAAAGGGAAATATCCAAAAAGTACTTAAAACTTTTAGAAGTTCATTGAAAAAAAAAGAAAATAATTAAAAATTAGAGAAAATAAATGAAAAAGGATAAATATAGTTTAAAATTGAAGAGATTAATTTTTAACTAACGAGAAATAATTAAAAACTTTTTGGAAATTATGAAAAAGGAGGAGAAAAAAAACGAAAGTAATTAAAAATTAAAGAAAATAATATTAAAAATAATATAAATAATTGAATTTCGAATGAAAATTATAAAACAAATGAAAAAAATTAAAAAATTGAAGAAAATATATTTTGAAAAATAAATGAAAAATATGATTTTAAAATTTGATACTTTAAGAAAGTAATTGAACTGTGATATAAACATGATAAATTGTAAAAACTAAATGACTTTTGAGTGAAATAATTGAAAAAATTACAGAATTTTTTTTAAATAAAGAAAAATAATTGAAATTCAAGAAAAATACATGAACATGTCATAAATTAATTGAAAGAAATAAAAATAACTGAAAATTAAAGAAAATAATTGAATATTGCTAAAAATAATTGAAATCTACTAACAATTAATAAAATTGGAATCCCGGAATTCATTGATCCCGATGTCTGGCGAGTTTGGGCACAGGGGAATGAACGGGACCCCGTTAATTCGGGTAGCCGCCGTTTTTCGAACCTGCGCACTAGCTATTCTGTGCGGATGATGTTAATTCGGATTCCAAATGGGGGCTAACCATCCTCGTCAGCTGTGGAAGGTATGGGTATGCCCCAAAGAATAAATGCAGAATGAATGAGGAGTAAGAGTAGCCTATAAACGGCCTACTCCTTGGATGGACAGTCTTACCTACCGGAGGTTGTTGCATGTTCACCGGGGAGGGCGGGCCGCAAGCCCTATTCCGCGATCTGAACCAACACCGGGGAAGGCGAGCCACAAACTCGATTCCGCGAGTGTGTAGCTCCTCTAGCGTAGGGGGACAAAGAACAAATGCGGGAACATATGCGGACTATAAACGTCTCCTCTCTTAAATGAATGCTATGAATGTGGTAGCCGGTGCACCGGACCTTGCGATGACGGACGAAGTAGGAACCCGGGAGGATACGAACAACCGTGCCGGCTTGGTTGGACCAAGTCGAAGTGGAGAAGTCTCAGTCTGGGGACGACGGCTGACGGACCGGTCGTCTGTACGGTCTGACTAACGACACCAAAATCAAGAATGTATGATGACGGATGAGAGGACAGAACGACTCCAAGGAGGAACCCCTTCTGGGGACTATACTCCCACCAGTTCCGATCGGGTGCAAGCCCCGGTGGCTGGTGCAGAATCCACGGCTTTTGGAGGGATTCAAACTGTTTCAGAGATGGGCGACTCGGTCCCTGAAGCTTTTATGACTACGAGAATGGAAACAGAGGATTTAAATGAAATGAGTGAGTTTGAAAACAAACTACCCCAAGGAGGAACCCCGAAAGGGGACTATACTCCCGTCGGTCACACCGACGCAGGCCCCACGGATTTTGGGGGGGGGGGCCAAAACCACTCGGTTGCTGCTCCTTCAGGCAGCAACAAGGAACAGGAAGTTCTAAAACTATCCCAGCTGGATATACCGATTGGGAAGTTTTTGAACAACCATGAAGAGGTTGTGCTCGGCCCCATGGGGATCTCTTCGCCTTTGACCTCGAACTTTGGTCACAACAGAAGAGGCAGCACAGCAAGTGCCAGTAGCGTGGGCAGTGCGTCCAGCAGCGCTACCCACATCGAGCACAACCAAGAGAAGGAGATGCGCGAGGAGTGCATAAGAATGCGAGCCGAGGAGAACGACATCTTGAAAAAGATGAAGGACGAAATTGATTTCGTTATGACCTTCCTGCCAAAGCAAAGAGGGGTCAAAAACGAGATCAAATCGGGCCTCGAGAAGTTCAGCAAGTGGATTCCAGAGCTTCTGGAAAGACACACAAGGGCTGATGCACAGGACTCAAACTTTTACGACTGCCTTAAACAGTCAGAAAAACAGAGGGAGTCTCGAAAGCAGATTAGGGATCGCTTCCAGACGAAGGTAATTAAAAACCTCGTATTGGATAAAGAGAAGCGTAAGCGATCCCTAGAGGAAAAGAGTCCTCCTGAACAAAAGGAAAAAAAGAAAAAAGGTCCGGTACCCTTTGGCGCAAAGGAAAAACCCCAGAACGAGAAACCCTCGATCGCGTTACCGAAGGTCGTGGTTAGCCCGGCAATCTTGGGGGAGGGGCCATCGTTAGCCGAGGTCGTCTCGAACGGCAATTCGGCGCAGAAGAACTTCACCCCAAGCGAGGCGGCTACGGGAGATGACGGTTTTAAAATCGTAGTCGACAAAAAAGCGGAATCCCGCAAAAGGAAGGAGGCAGCCAAGAAGGAAGCCAGGAAGAAGGCGGAGAAGAACAGAGCCGCAAAACCCAGGACCACTGAGGCTATCAGAATTTCGGCGACGGATACCACATCCTACGCCGGAATTCTGAAAGACCTAAAGAAGACTCTGAAACCAGAGGATCTGGGTACAGAAGTAATTAAGACGAGGAGAACTCTGAATAACGAAGTTCTCCTAATCGTCAAGAAAGGTGGAGACACTTCGAAGTTCGCGGGAGCTCTATCTGAAGCTTTGCAAAACAGAGCAAAAGTTACAGCTCTCGTGACGAAGAGAACAATTGAGATCAGGGACCTCGATGAGGTGACATCTACAGAAGATGTCCTGGAGGCCCTGACAGATAAATTAGGTAACCCTAACCCGGAGAGGACGGTAAGTGTCGTTCCACGGTTTCGTGGAACCAAAGTGGCACTGGTCCGCCTGCCAGAAGCAGAATGCCGCACTCTGCTTCAATTAGGCAAAATCCGGATTGGCTGGCTAAATGCACCAGTACGAGAGCACCTAAAGGTGACACGATGCCAAAGGTGCATGGCATAGGCCACCCGACGCGCGCCTGCAGCGGACCGGACAGGATTAAAAACTGTCGTAAATGCGGAGGCGCGGGTCACCAGGCCAAAAACTGTACGCTTTTAAAACCCATGTGCATCACTTGCACGGATATGGGCAGGAAGGAGACAGATCACTGGGCCGGCAGTACTGCCTGCCCAACATATAAGGCAGAACTGCAGAAACTTAAACAGGCAAAAGCCTAAAGTTTCTGCAGATAAACCTGCACAAATCTAAGAAGGCCCAGGATCTGATGCTGGTGACAGCCAGTCAGGAGATGATCGACGTTCTGTTCTGCACTGAGCAGAACAAAAGAAACGATCTAGCTCCCTGGTACCAGGATTCATCGGGAAGAGCAGCCATTCAGGTCTACAATCCCGATTTGAGGGTAGACAAGTTCCTGGAGACGAGCAGTGGGTTCGTGTGGGTGGAAATTTCAGGTATTCGCATGTATAGCTGCTACTTCTCACCCAACGACCCACTGACAACCTTCGAAGCGGAGATAGACGAACTCGAGTCGAGCCTGCGAGAATCCAGGCTGGATGTTCTCGTCACAGGCGACTTCAATGCGAAGTCGCCAGACTGGGGCGAGACAAGGCTCGACAATAGAGGAATTCTAATCGCAGAAATGGTCTCCAGAAACAATCTAATGGTTGTTAACCAGGGCCAAAAGTGGACGTTCAGGAGAGACCATAATATCGGGTATATTATTGATCTAACGATAACAACGTCTCTCCTAAAAAAGCACATTAAAGACTGGCACGTCTCTGAGGATCATACCGAAAGTGACCACCAGTATATTAAGTTTTCAGTCTCAGGAGGAGACACACCTAGGGCAAACAAGCAGGATGCTCCCCGTAAGAGAGGCCCTAGGTGGAACATTAAGAAGCTAGACGTCGAAAAGTTTGGTCGGTCCCTTGAAGAATCCCGCCTCTTTGAGGAACTTGGATGGGTAAAGAGACCGAACAACCTGGATGGGGAGGTGCGGCCAGTGATGAATATGATAATCACCGCATGCAACGAGTCAATGCCGCGCTGCAGAAGTACCACTCCCAGAAGACGTAATGTATACTGGTGGTCAGAGGAGCTGGCCTCTTTGCGAAAAGCATGCGTTAGAGCAAGAAGGATATACACCCGCTCTAAGGGAGATCCTATGCTAAAGGACGCATATACAGAGGCCAAGAGGATCCTCAGAAAGGAGATTCGAGCTTCACAGCGAAGGTGTTGGAAGACCCTGATCGAGGATGTCGAGAAGGACCCATGGGGTCTGGGCTATAAAATCGTCACCAAGAAATTGGTAACGAAGCAAAAGACCCCCGGCCTGGACAATCCCGATTGGGTGCGTCAAATAATCAGGGCCTTGTTTCCACTAGCAGAACCATGGCCTAGGATGGACTGGAGTGACTGTCAAGTCCGTGAGGAGGAACTCTTCACTCTTGCAGAGCTCCACCAAGCCGGCAAAAGATTGAAGCCAGGCAAGGCGCCTGGAATCGATGGGATAAATAACGAGATACTTAAACAAGTGATCGTTGTTTCACGACAGATTCTCTTAGATTGCTTCAACAATTGCCTAAGAAGAGGAGAGTTCTTCCGGGACTGGAAACGGCAGAGGCTAGTCCTCCTAAGGAAAGGTAACAAACCTCTAGATAATGTCTCATCTTACAGGCCAATATGCCTGTTAGATACGATGGGCAAACTTCTGGAGGACATGGTTCTGCAGAGGATGCAGCTCCACCTGACTGGAGAGAATAGTCTATCCGACTACCAATTTGGTTTCCGTAAAGGCCTGTCAACAGTAGATGCCATACAAAAGGCAGTGGACCTAGCCAAGGAAGGAAAGAACAAATTGGGTCCGGAGAAGAAGAAGAGCTTCTGCGCTTTAGTAGCTATAGATATACGCAACGCGTTTAATACCGCTAAATGGGAAGATCTCATCAAGTCGATGAGAAACAAAGGAATACCGCCCTACCTGTTGCGGATAATGAATAATTATCTTAGCGACAGGTGGGTAATATACGAGGGAGACACCTGCACTCTGAAGGAAGAGATGCAAAGAGGTGCCCCTCAAGGTTTAAGGATAGGACCATTCGTATGGAACGTCTCCTATGATGACTTCTTGCGAATGGGTCTACCCGAAGGTGCGGTGATCATCGGCTTCGCGGACGACGCGTTGATCGTATGCTCTGCCGAAACTGCAGAAGAGCTCGGAATCTTGGTGAACGAATGTCTGCGAATAACAAAGAGCTGGCTGGATGCCAGAGGCCTTCAAATGGCCCTGGACAAAACTGAAGCGCTCATGGTCACAGACAGACGTGGTTACGAACTTCCCCGGATCGAAGTAGACGGATTCGAGGTCAGGTGGAGCACGCATATAAAGTATCTTGGTGTACAACTCGACAAGTTTCTGAATTTTAAGCATCACATCGCCGTGGCTTCCGACAAAGCTGCAAAATGTGCAATAAGCTTAGCCTGTATAATGCCGAACGTCGGTGGACCTTTTGAAAAGAAAAGGAGATTGGTGGCGAGTGTGTTCCACTCAAAGCTGCTTTATGCAGCACCAGTGTGGGCTCCCTCCCTGCGAACGGATAGAAGCAAGACCATCTTGGAGAAGATACTGTCCTCGCAAAGGATTATCACTAAGCGTATAATCTCTGCCTATAGGACAGTATCTGCGAGTGCTGCTCAGGTCCTTGCCAGCGTCCCGCCGGCAGATCTTTTGGCGCAAGAAAGGGAGGAAATTTTCCTCATTTTCAAAGATAGGATGTCCACCCGTTATACGGATGACAATAGACCCAGCAAGGACCAAATTCGCCGAGATGCGAGAAGCAGACTCGTCGAAAGATGGCAAGCAAGATGGAGCGGGGATGAGAAGGGTCGATGGACACATCGGCTTATACCCACACTCGCCACCTGGATAGATCGAAAACATGGAGTAGTCTCGTACTACCTCACCCAAGCGGTCTCAGGTCACGGGTGTTTTAACTCGTACTTAGAGCGCTTCAAAAGACGACAAAGTTCAGAGTGTGCGTACTGCAAATCCCCAAAGGACGACGCAGAGCACACACTCTTTACATACACACAATGGAACGACGAAAGACGGGTCATGTTCGCCGGTGTAAACTGCGAAGTTACACCGGAGAACATGGTCCTATTAATGACTCGATCCAAGGAGAATTGGCGGCACATCGAGACCTTCATCCAACATGTTATGAGGGTTAAAGATCTCGATGGCCGCCAACAAGGGTAGTTCCCGTAGGTTGAGGAATGATATCGTTTAGGCGATAGAGGTGGGATATAAGACCACTCCTGAAGGCGATACGTCAGTAAACTGGCTCTACCTGGGAGTGGTCTTAAGGTCCCAAATAAGGGTGTGTTTTTAGCGGGTCGGCAGAACATCGCCACCCCCGCATAACCCTGTAGTACGGGCTACAGGGTACCTGAAGGCAGGTTTTCACATCCTACGCAAAAAAAAAAAAAAAAACCATTAACAAGGGTGGTATATAATAGAAACATGATAAAATAAATTCAAAATTCAAAACACATAATTGAAATATGCTTAAAATAATTTCAGATTGAGAAAACTAATTAAAATATGATGAAAATAATTTAAATATGATAAATTCGAAACAGTAAATAAAATTTGAGAGAAATAATTGAAAAAATCATAGAATATTTGTTAAAAAAAAAAAGAAAATAATTACAAAATTACTTAAAAATGTTTAATTAAAGAGAATAATTAAAAGGTCGCAGAAATAATCAAAAATTGATCAAAGTAATTTAAATTTTTGAAAACTATGGCAAAATAATGAAAATAATTAGAAATTGAAGAAAATAATAGAAAAATTGCAGAATTTATTTTTAAGCAGAAGAAAAGAATTAAAAAATCGTTTAAAACCTGGAAAATTAGTGACAATAATCTGAAATTGAGATAATAACTAAAAATTTAGGAAATTAATTGGAAAATGATGAAAAGATTAAAAGGTGAAAAAATAATTGCAAAATAATAAAAAGAAATGAAAATGGAACAAAATTATTGAAAATTGAGAGACATTATATTTGAAAGTTCAAGAAATTGATTCAGAAATTATAAAAATGATTAAAAATGTAAGCTATAATCCTTGCAAAATGACAAAAATAATGGTCAATTAAAAAAATTAATTTAAATTTACAATGAATAATATAAAATTTAGGAATAAATCATTAAATTAATTTAATGTTAAGGGAAAAATAATTGAAATTGAAAGAGTGATTAAAAAAACTAAACCAAATAACTGAAATTTGAAGAAGGTAAATTTAAAATTTAAGGAAACAGTTTGAAAATAATTAAAAATTGCAGAAAATAATTGATAAATGATCAAAATAGAACAAAATAAACAAATAAAAAAAATAAATTTTTATTTAGGAAAAACTAAATAAAAAAATAAATTATTTTATTATTTAGGAAAAACTAAATAATATTTTAGAATTAAAAAAAATTCAAAAAATAATTGAAGTTAGACAAAATAATTGCAAATTTTGCAAATTAATTGAAAAATTGTGATAAAAAATTAAAAATTGGGAAAAGTAATTTAAAAAATCATAGATATGTTTTCAAATTAAAGAAAATAATTTAAATTGTAGAAAAATACTTGAAAATCTTAGAATAAAATTTAAAAAATGGAACAATTAAAAATTAGAGAAAATAATTAAAAATTGAAAAGAAAAATGTTTAAAAATTAAAATAAAAAATTTATAATTAAAAAAAAATTATTAAAATTCGAGAAAATAATTGAATAAATTACATAATATATTTTAAATAAAGGAAAATTTGAGAAAAATACTTAAAACTTTCAGAAGTTCATTGAAAAGAAAAGAAAATAATTAAAAATTAGAGAAAATAAATGAAAAAAGATAGGTAAACATAATTTAAAATTTAAGAGATTAATTTTTAATTCACGAGAGATAATTAAAAACTTTTTGGAAATTATGAAAAAAAACGAAAGTAATTGAAAATTGAAGAAAATAATATTAAAAATAATTGAAAATCGAATGAAATAATTGAAATGTCCGATATATAGTTTAAAATTTTTGAAAATATTGAAAAAATGATTTTAAATTTTAAAACTTAAAGAAAGTAATTAAAATATTATACAAACATGATAAGTTGTAAAAAAATTAATGACACTTGAGTGAAATAGTTGAAAAAATTACAGAATGCGATTTAAGTAAAGAAAAATAAATGAAATATAAGAAAAAGACATGAACATCTTAGAAACTAATTGAAAGAAATGGGAATAATTTATATTAACTAATAATTAATAAAAGATTTTGGATGTTATGAAAAAAAAAAGAAAATTATTAAAAATTGAAGAAAATAATTGAAATATTGGAAAATTACTTAAAAATTTTAGAAAATAATTATAGAAAATTAGAATAATTATTAACAATTGAGGTAGATAATTGAACAATGATTAAATTAATTCAAAATAGAAAAAAAATTTGAAATATGCTTTAAATAATTTAAGATTGAGAAAACTAATTGAAATATGATAAAAATAATTTAAATATTTATGATATATTCAAAATAGTAAATAAAATTTGAGAGAAACAATTGAAAAAATCATAGAATATTTATTAAAAAAAAATAAAATAATTACAAAATTACTTAAAAATGTTTAATTGAACAGAATAATTAAAATGTCTCAGAAATAATAAAAAAGTGATAAAAGTAATTGAAATTTTGGAAAATTATGCCAAAATAATAAAAATAATTAGAAATTGAAGAAAATAATAGAAAAACTGCAGAATTTTTTTTAGTCAAAAGAAAATATTTGAAAAATTGTTTAAAACCTGGAAAATCAATAAGGCAAAAATTTTTAAAATTGAAAAAGTGATTGAGAAAACAAAATAATTGAAATTTGAGGAACGTAAATTTAACATTTAGGGAAACAATTTAAAAACAATTAAAATAATTAAGAATTGTAGAAAATAGTTGAAAAATGATAAAAATATCACAAAATTGTATTTTAAGTAATTGAAATCATAATAGAAAAGAATGACTAAAAATTGAAGAAATTTTTAAATCACTTCAAATTTAGAATACTTGAAACGTGGATTAATTAAACTTTTAATTTATGCTAGTTCACATTAACTGAAATTTGCCAAAATTATAAAATTGCTATAAATTTAAAATTTAACAACATTTTAAAAAGGTGAAACATGATTTAAAATTTTAAAAGAAAAAAACATTTAGTAACAAATGTCAGGTGTGGACAGAATGAATGAAACTTGTAAATTATGGTAAATAATTGGGGCCCCATTTTCCTTTTTGCCCCAGGGCCAAATTACGTGATTTTATAAGTGGCGCTTTTTTTCAAAATATACCAAAGTAATTAAAATTGAATATTTTAATTTAATTTAATAAAAATTCAATAAAATGCTGTTTCGAAATAATAATATTAATATGAAACTTAATATACTTTAAATAGAATAACTGTACCAATTGTCGAGGGTTTTAGGCAACATGTGACTTTGACATTTTTTTTCTCGGAAGTAAATGCACTTCAAAATTTGATTTTTATATATTTGGAAGAAGAATTTAATAACGTTTAATATTTATATTTATTTTTGACACATAAACTAAAATGTTAAGCAAAAATTATATTTAAAAGTCAATTGAGCAATATATGACATATATTTAAACATATAACCTAACAATTAACCTCTACTGATATTTAAAAAATCGAGTAGATATTTACTTTTTAGACAAAAATATTATAGAAAATTAACAGTAAACAAATATATTTATTTAACTATACATGAATAATTCATACTATTGATATAAAAACTTTTTTATAGTAGATAATAGGGGACAGAAAAGTATTTAACCATTTTTAAACTTTTAAAATAAGTTAATTGAATTAAGTCAAATGTGCTAATTAGACATATATTGAAAAAATAAATAAATTAAAGTCACTTTAAATTTGTAAACATATGAAAAAACTTTTATTACAAAGTGTATATAATGTTAATTAATTAAACGAAATAGTACACAATTTTTATCTATAAATATAATATAAAGAAAAATAAGTATTTCAAGATTAATTATTATAAATTACATTTGAAATAGGTTTCTTCTCATTTTTAATATAAGAAGTAACTTACCTTTAAAAGTTTGTCATTTATGTTTGACGTTTAATAAACAAACACTTAACCTACATTATATTTACTTTTTTTTTTGTTCTAACCATTGACAAATGATGCATCGGCGAAAAAAATGAATACATCAATTTTCGAGTCATTACCTCAAAAAATGAAATTGACATAAAATATGGAACCAAATACCAATGATTTCCTTTTAAAAAATATTAAATATTTTTTTAAACAAAAAAAACATACATAGAAACTTAATGTAGTTCATGTATAATATCTATAATAATAATCCGCAAGATTCATTCATTCATTCATTCATTCTTGTCTGTTCGCACCTGAAGTTTGTCACTTAGATATGTTTTTGTTTTAAATCAGTTACTTTTGAAAAAAATGTATCTTTAAATTAAAATTAGACTTTACTTTCATAAGAGTTAATTTAACTGCATTGACAGAAAATAAATAAATTAAAATATAGTTTACTCTAAAATATTGAACTGAAATTTCCATACACTCAAATTTTTAGTAAATTAAAATTTAATTCTATCAATATAAATTAACTTGAAATGTACCAACTTGTGATTAAATTAATTGATATTTAGATCATTGGAAATTGAGATCATTAAAATTTTGAAATAATTATGTTTAATAAAAATCTAAATTAGTAATTAAGAATCAATAAGTTTTAATTTATTGAAGTTTGAATTAATCTAAATTTTTATTGGTTATTAGGCTTTAAATTATCTAAATTTTAATCAATTCTTGCGTTTTTATTATTCTGATTATTAATAACTAAACATTTAAACTAATGGTTAATGTTAAAAATAATTTAAATATCCATTATTAGATTTTGAAAATATGTAAAGTTTATAACAGTTCAAATTGGAATTAATTAAAATTGTTATTATTTAAAATATAAAGGAATTTAAAAAAAATTAAATTTAAGTCTTAAGACTTTAACAAATAAAAATTTAAATTACTTGAAGTTTAAATAAATTTGAGTCAACATTTCGTTTAAACAGTTTTAAGTTTGGAACTATTTTAAATTTGGAAAAATTAAAACTTGAATTGTTAGAACTTTTGAAGAATAGAAATAATCCTCAATAGAAATTTGGAACTAAATTTTTGATTTATTTTTCTTATTATTTTTCTTTTCTAAATATAAAATTGAAAAATTCGTGCTCTTTTAAAACATTTTTTTATTTACTTTCACTTATTTATTTATTTCTTGAACTCGGCAGCAATTTTAATTTGCATATAATAAAAGTTATATTTATCTAGAATATTAAGTTTACATAAATTACAAATGTCATTAAATTATTCATCTTATTTGTACTTTCAAAAATGTATAGTTGTAAATGACCAGAAACAATTCAATGATTTTCAATGTTTATGTTGCTATAATTTTCAACAGTTTTCAATATTGTCTATAATATTTAATTATTTTAGTCATTTTGTAAATTTTCTTTTAATTATCAATTATTATATTGAAATTTCAATACAATTCTTTATTTTAATTTATTCTCTACAATTTTATCCATAATTTTCATCAGTTTTTAATTGACAATTTATTATTCTCCTTCAATTTTATAATTATTCATTAAATTAAAAGAAAAAAAATCCGATCCCGATTATTCTCACCATTCTTCCGTTTTTTTTTTCAATTGTTAATTATTTTTTTTTAGTTAATTATTTCCGTCATAATGTAATTGTATTTTAAATTTTATAATTATTCATTAATTTCTTTAGATATTTTGTTCTGCTGTCGATTATTCTCGACAGATTTAAAAATTTTCTTTTAATTATAATTATTTTCCTCATTTCTAAATTATTGTCTATAATATTTAATTATTTTAGTCATTTTGTAAATTTTCTTTTAATTATCAATTATTATATTGAAATTCCAATACAATTCTTCAATTTTAATTTATTCTCTACAATTTTATCCATAATTTTCATCAGTTTTTAATTTGCAATTTATTATTCTCCTCCAATTTTATGATTATTCATTAATTAAAAAAAAACATTTTCTAATCCCGATTATTCTCACCATCTTCAATTTTTTCTCAATTGTTAATTTTTTTTAAAGTTAATTAATTTCGTTATCTTGTAATTTTAATTTTTAATTATCAATTATTTTCTTGATATTTTCATTTAATTCTTTAATTTTCAATTTATTTCTTTAATTTTTAATCATTTTCTTTAATTCTCAAATATTTTCTTTAATTTTCAATTATTTTTATCGATTTATCATTAATTCCTCAATGTTCAATAATTCTCGGATTTTTTCAATTACTTTTTTCACTCATCAAAATCGTTTTAAAATTTCAATTCAATTGTTGTTATTATTATTATTATCGCTTATTTTTTATTATTATTTTCATTATTATTAAAATTCTTTAATTTTAAAGTTAATTGTTCAATTATTTTCTTTAATTGTTACTGCCATTCTTCAATTTTTAAGTATATTCCACAAATTTAATTTTAATTCTTCAATTTTTAATTGCTTTCTTCAATTTTTTTCGATTTTTAATGCAGTTGTTAGATGTGCAAATATTTCCAAAAATTATTCCTTCAATTTTCTTAATTTTTTAATTTGCAATTATTTTCTTCAAATTTAATATTTCTTGTTTAATTTTTTCAATTTTTTTTTTCAATTGTCTATTAATCTAGTCATTTTTCGAATTTTGTTTTCAATTGACAGTTATTTTCGTTATTCTTCACATATTTTCATGGATTTTTTAATTATTCTCGACATTTTTCAACTATTTCTTTCAATTATTAATTATTTTCCGCAATTTTTAATTATTTTCTACAATTTTTTCAATGCTCAATTATTATCTTAAAATTTTATAATTATTCTTTTATAATTTAAATTATTTTGGTCGGTTGTATATTAATCTAGACAGTTTTTTAATTTTGTTTTCAATTGTTGAATATTTTCGTCATTTTGTAATTTTTGTTCCAGTTATCAAATATTTTTTTCAAATTTTAATTATATTCTTAAATTGTCAATTTATTTCCTCAACTTTTTATTATTTTTTTTTCAATTTTAATTATTTTTTTCGATTTCCAATCCAGTTGTTCAATTTGCAATTATTTCGAACAGTTATTCCTATAATTTTTCAACTATTTTGTTTAAATTTAATATTAATTTTTTAAACTATTCATTTCAATTGTGTAATTATGTAGTCACTTTTCGAATTTTTTTCAGCTCTCAATTATTTTTGTCATTTTTCAGATATATTCTTAAATTTCGTAATTCCCATTATTTGTATTTGCAAAAATTTATACTTTTAAATGACCAACAACAATGGAAAGTTTGTCGCGCGCTTGAGCGCGTGTTAATGTTGCTAGTTATAATAATAATTTCGTACACAAAAAGTAATTAGAAATACGTTTAATTTGTATTTCTAAAATTCTCTTTCAATCAACCTAAAGTATTAAGAAAATGGCGATTCGAGTAAATTTGACAGCAGTGAATTATAATTTTAATTAAATAATTATTTTAGTAGCATTCATGTGAAATTTGAATATGTAAGTATATAAAGTTGAAAATATAAAGATTGTTTAGAAATCTTTTTGGTCTTTAAATATTCTATATTATACTATTTATCTGAAAAAGAAAATTATGATCCTCGACAATTGGTGCACTTACCCTACTACAAAAAGTAAAAAAAAAATACAAAATTAAAAAATAAACTTAGAGAGATTTTTTTTAGTAAAATAAAGAGAAAAATATGCCAAGTAGGTGTTCAAGTGACATAAGCGTAGTCGTTTGGTGTTAAATGCCTATCGGTATTATCAGAATGCGTCGCGACGCGCGGCGTCATTATGCTTTAGGGTGGGGAGGAAATTCCCCATAAAGCGTCGCAGCGAAGGGATGTTTTTGCAGTAACCGTCGCGACGCCTATCGAGAATGTGACTTTCACTTCCGGACTTTCTTTTCCTATAACCACGTGGCCACTTTTTCGACCCTTCTTTTTTAATACCAAAAACAATGTTCGTTTTACTCATTTCGTCAATAAAAGTACGAGAATAGTTTATTCCTAATATAATTTTGTAAGTTATTTTTGCAATAAAAAAACATCTAAATATTTTATTTACATATTCAAAATTGTTTCTACTTAATTTGTTTTATATTTTAACTTAAGTGAGTTTTTTTCCGAATTATAGAAAATTATCATATAAATTTCAGTGTTACAAGTAAGAGTATAATATCTTGTGCTGCTATTTTGCAAAAACTTTAAAAATTTAAGTAGACAATTTTAATGGTTCTTTTTATTATTTTTATTGTTATATAACTGAGATTTTAACTAGAAATGATAAAAAATATAATTTTTTTGTTCTTTCTTACAATGATTTTTACAAAAGTTGGTTTACTTTGAAAAATTGCGGCGTGAGAATTTAAAAGTGTTGTTTAGTTAAGTCAGATGTAAGTAATGATAATAAAAAAATAATAAAAAAAAGTAATCAATGCCACGGATTAATTAAAATTTTCTTTAAATGAGTAATATTTTGTTTTTTATAAATTGGTGTATTTATTAAAATCGGAAAATAAATTCTAAAATATCCAAAGTTAATGAAAATTGTACACCGAATGACAAAACTGAATAAAAAGTTAGTATTATCCAATTTAATAAACTTAATAAAGAACATTAATAATAACTGAATTGACAAATCGAGAAAATTGACTAAAAATGCATAATATTCGTATTCTATTATTTAACAAAATTAATAGTCTTCAAAACCTGGATATACTATAAAATTGAAAATCGACGAAAGAAATTTAATATTAAAGGATTAGTCTCTGTATTATGAAAGCGGTCTCAAGTAAGTTTTGTCACGTTCGTTGCATCTGGCGTCTAACAGGGTTAAATTCAAGATAAGACTGACGTGAAAAATTCTTTTGATATTCGCTCGTTCCTTGTGTCAAAGAGAAGTAACTAGTATAAATTGTAATTCGTGAAAAATTAATGAATCAAGAATGAATAATTCAGTCACTTCAGTAGATATTGAAGTAACAAGATATATATTCGAAAAAGAGATAAGGGATGAAGGGTAAAAAAAAGTATTCAGAGAAAATATCAATTTTAAAAATTAAGGTATTAAAAATTTTTTTTTAAAAATAGGGAATTAGAAAATAAAATATTAAAAATAAATAAAGGGATAAAAATTGAGTACGGACATAAAAATAGAGACATAAAATATTAATTTTAATATTATTAAAATTAAGTTACCTTTCTTTCCTTCTTTTTTTTTATCTTTTTTCCCTTTCCCCTTTTTATAATTTCGATAAAATTTCTCTCTACAAAAAATTTGAGAATATAAAATGCAGTAAAAATCAATTTTTAATAATTTTTTTTTTTTCTATAATCAAAAAATTCTTCTCAGAATTATTTCCTATTTGATTTCATTGAATGAACTCTCTTGGCAGTTTACCACATAATCAAACTAAGCAAACATTTCCAAACCTTGGATTCGTTTGCACAAACAACGACAAACAAACATTGCGTAATTGTTATTTGCAATCGTCACTCGTTCAAAGTGTTCACCGAATTTTGATTGAAATTGAACTTGGATGTGGATTTGGTAAATTTAATCTGCGAATTGACTTTATTCTGTGATTATAAATATTCGTAGATAAAATATTCGTTTATTATAAAAAAATAAAATAAATTAACAAATAAATAAAATGGGAAAAATTAAATCAATTGTGAAAACAAAACATCGGTAGATAAATAAAATGTAATGAGTAGTGTAAAATTAAAAAAACAAATATACAAGTATATAAAATAAAATTAAGAATAAAAAAATTGTATAAGAAAATCCGTATTCTTGGTTTTTATACTTTAGAATTAGTTTTTTAAAGTTTGTAAATTGTAATATAAAAATGAAAATGAGTCTAGTTTTGTGAATTTTCTAAATTTGGTTGCAACAAAATTTGGTTACATGAAAATTTAAAGACTTTTGAATTTGGTGATGATAAAAATTTAAAATATTTTGAATTTGGTTGCGTCTAAATTTTAGTTTTCGAATTTTGTTGCGTCTAAATTCAGAAGCTTTGGAATTTAGTTGCGTTCAAATTTTAAGTATTTTTAATAAAGGTGCATTCTAATTTGGTTGCTTCCAAATTTAAAAGTCTTCGAATTTAGTAACGTTCAATTTTTAAAATTTCAAATTTGGCTGCGTTCAAATTTAATGTCTCCCTAAAGTGGTTGCGTTTAAATTAAAAGGCCTTCGAATTTGGATGCGTGTAAATTTAAGTTTGTGAATTTTGTTGCGTTCAAATTTAAAGTCACTTTAATATCGGTGCATTAAAATTTTAGTTGCACCCAAATTTAAAAACTTTCGAATTTGGTAACGTTTAAATTTAAAACATTTTGAATTTGGTCGCGTTCAAATTTAAAGTCTTTTTAAAATAGATGCATTCTAATTTGGTTGCTTTCAAATTTAAAAGCTTTTGAATTTGTCAACTTTCAAATTTTTAAAATTTCAAATGTTGTTACGTTCAAATTTAAAGTCTCCCTAATATGGTTGCGTTTAAATTTAAAAGTTTTCGAATTTAGTATCATTCTAACTTTAATTTTATAAATTTTCGATTTATTAAACATCTTTTAAGTAATTATTTGCACATAATTAAAGTAATTCTTCTTATTAAAATAATTAATTTAATCTTATTCAATGCACTTTGATTTGAATGTGTAATTTAAAAATGTATATAGAATATTAAAATTAATTTAAATATATTATAAATTTAATTAAAAAATGCATAATTTTTATTCTGAATATAAATATATATATAAATGATCATTTAAAGTTTAAATACCACAATAATTTCTTAACGTAGCCAGTAATAGGTTACTAAAAGTTGCTGCAATCTGAAACTTTAATTTCACAAACTTATAAACCGTCAAACTTTTGATCAATAATTCGGTAATGAAACTTGAAAATACACAAAAAGTAAAACTTCTGATTTTATTTTCATTTATAATTTTGTGTTTTACTTTAAAAAAATTATATTTTTATTTTAATTACACTATACCATCTTTTTTTATTTTTCCTCTGTTTATTGTATACTCATTATATTAACCAAAAAAATAGTTAACTTTACCACATTCTTGGTTAAACTATATCAAAAATTAATTTTTCAAGTTATGAGTATTAATTCTACTATTACTATTAATTCCACTTACGAATCATCATTTTTCGTGCACTAATTAAAGAAAAACACATTTTTCAGATGACATGAAGAATAAGTGAAAATAAAGTTCATAGAGGAGATGTTTTGGAAAAGTTTAAGAACAAATTACTGAATGATGGATTGGAGGTTTACATCTGAAGTTATTTTTGAGCAGCTGGAATTTTGAGGAGAACAATGAACCCGATAAAAATCGAGTTTGAAATTTTAGGTCCTGATTGGAGCCGAGACATGATTATAAAAATCTAGGAGCTTAAAATGTCTTGTGAGAAGGCCTCCAAGAGGCTGAAAATTCTACTAACTAGGGCAAAAAGACTGGGAATTACTCTTGAAGAAGTTACGGAACTACCCTCTGTGAAAAAATTCACGAAAGTTACATCCTTCACGTGGTCCACATTTGCGGCCATCGTCTTAATTATTTTAGGCGGCAGCATAATTATTGTTTATCTCTGTAGCCCTTGCATCGGGAGGAAAATTATTCAAGATGTTAGAGCAAATAATTGAGGCCAAGAAGGTACAAATTCAAAAAAAAAATCAATACATTCATCTTACTAATAATAATTACCATAATTTTAATCAATTCTCATCTTAATTTATCCCAATTTTAATAGATACAAACTATAAACTATCTAGATTCTAATCGATTCGAAATATAGATTTATATTTAAGTTTTATTAGAATAGAAATAAATTTACCTAAATTTAAGTTTCAATTTATCCAAACTTTCATTATCGAACTAGAACGGATTTTATCACTGAAAAAAAAAATTGTTACATTAACCCAAAAAATGGTTGGTAGAAAGGATTATTTCTTTTTTGGGTTATATTAACCATGAATGTAGTTAACTTTACCAATTCGATGGTTAAATTAACTATTTTTGTTAGTTAATATAACCAAAATGTAAATATCAATAACTTTTGTATTTTCAGTATAGTTTCAATTAGTCCTTAAATCGAGCACAAATCAAAATTTAATAGGTGCTAATTTTTATAAAGAATTTTTGTCAGTTTCAGTTGGATTCTTGGAAATGGCTGTTTTGGAGAAAATGTGCTCAAATAAAAAAAAAACTCTTGTAGAAAATTTGTACTACAATAACGACTGGATAACATATAATGTGAATATTTTATAAATTAACTGATGAAACTCCTTCGCGAATTGTGATAAGTGTTTATGACTAATTATATATAAGATAAAACACGCATGATTATGTAAGAAACAATAAAATTTTTGATTCTAATCATTGACCAGGTAACTCCCTTCTATCTCAAAAACTACGTAACTTTCTTCTACCTCTAGAACCACGTAACTTCCTTCTAGCTCAAAAACCAGATAACTTCCTTCTACCTCAAGAACCACGTAACTTTTTTCTACCTCTAGAACGACGCAATTCTCTCATACGTCAAGAACCACGTAACTCCCTTCTACCCCCAAAAACCAATTACAGAAAATAATTAAAGAAAGACAGAAATAATTAAAATTTGAAACAAAAGTTTGAGACTGATGTAAAAAATTGAAATTTTCGCACAATAATTGAGATATTGAAGAAATAAGTAAAATGTAAAGAAACTAATTGAATAATGACATAAATAATTATAAAAGCTGGTGTAAAAATTACACTTTTTAGACATAAAGTTGAAAATTTGAAAAAAATAATATAGAATTTTCAAGAAAATTAAATAATAATTAAAACTTGAAAAAAATAATTTAAAAATATCAAAAAGTGTATATGTGCAGAAAATAGTTGAATAATGACAAAAATGACTGAAATTTAGAAAAAAAAATTAATGAGAAATGAGAAATATATTCAAAAATGAAGAAAAAAAAAATATAATACTTTATTTTAGAAATTGTATAAAATAATTTAATAATAATTAAAATGTAAAGAAACTAATTAAAAATGACAGAAATAATTGAAAACTGAGCTTAAAAAGTTAATAAATTCGTGACAATAATAAAAAGATTGACATTTAAAGAAAACAATTCCAAAATGTGAAAAATATTTGAATATTAACAAAAATAGTTGTAATTTGAAAAAATAATTGAGAAATGAGAAAAATAATTGGTAACTTAAAAAAAATTTAAATTTGAAGAAAATACTTGAAAACTTGACAAAACAATTGAAATATTGAAATAAATAATTCAAAACTAGTGTAAAAATTAAATATTTTAGACAATAATTGTAAAGTTAAAAAAATATTATAAGTTTAAAGAAAATAATTGAAAGTTGAAGAAATTAATTGAAGTTTGAAGACAATAATTGAAATTTGAAGAGAATAATTCAAAAATGGCAAAAAAATTCAAACATGAAAAAAATACTTAAAGTTTGAAAAAAATAATTAAAAAAGGTGTAAAAAGACTAATAAATTCGTTACAATAATAAAAATAAATAATAAAAATAATTGAAAACAGGTGTGAGAGATTTTAAAGTTCATGACAATAAAAAAAAATTAAATAAAATAATTGCAATATGTACAAAAAATTCTTTAATGGCAAAAATAACAAAAACATGAAAAAAATAATTGTAAAATGACAAAAATAATTGGAATTTGAAGTAAATAATTGAAAAGTTTCAAAAATAATTTAAGTTACAAAAAAATAATTAAAATTTTAAACAAAAGTTTGAGACTGATGTAAAAAATTGAAATTTTCGCACAATAATTGAGATATTGAAGAAATAAGTAAAATGTAAAGAAACTAATTGAATAATGACATAAATAATTATAAAAGCTGGTGTAAAAATTACACTTTTTAGACATAAAGTTGTAAAATTGAAAAAAATATAGAATTTTAAAGAAAATTTAATAATAATTGAAACTTGAAAAAAATAATTAAAAATATCAAAAAAATGTATATGTGCAGAAAACAGTTGAATAATATGACAAAAATGACTAAAATTTAAAAAAAAAATTAAGGAAAAATGAGAAATATATTAAAAAAAGAAGTAAAAAACTAAAAAATATAATACTTTAATTTAAAATTTGTATAAAATAATTGAGCAATTGACGATCAAATTAAAATGTGAAGAAACTAATTGAAAAATGACAGACATAATTAAAAACTGATCTTCAAAAGTTAATAAATTCGTGACAATAATAAAAAGATTAAAGAAAATGACATTTAAAGAAAACAATTCCAAAATGTTAAAAATATTTGAATATTAACAAAAATAGTTGTAATTTGATAAAATAATTGAGAAATGACAAAAATAATTGAAAACTGGTGTAAACATTAAACATTTATAGATAATAATTGAAAAGTTTAAAAGAAATATGAGAAAAAGAAAATATTAAAAGTTTGGGGAAAATAATTGAAAGTTGAAGAAAATAATTGAAAAAGGTGTAAACATTAATAAATACATGCCAATGATAAAAATAATGATGAAAATAATTAAAAACAGGTGTAGGAAATTTAAAAAGTTCATGACAATAAAGAAAATGAATAAAATAATTGGAATTTGTAAAAAATAATTTATTTATTTATTTATACATAAACGGGCCAAGAAAAGAGCCAGCATTTTAATTCTAAAATGGCAAAAATAACAAAAATATGAAGAAAATAATTGAAAGTTGAAGAAAATAATTGAAAAATAACAATAGTGAATTAAAACTTGTGTAGAAAATTTGAATATTCCTGACAATAATTTAAGGATTGAAGAACAAAATTGAAATTTTAAAAAATAATTGAAATATTTCAAAAATAATTGAAATTGCAAGAAGATAATTGAATAATAACAAAAAAAAATTGTAATTTGAAGAAAATAATTGATAGCTGGTGCATAAAATCAAAAATTTGAAGATAATACTTGAAAAATTGACCAAATAATTGAATTTAAGAAAATAATTGATTAATGACATAAATAATTGAAAACTGGTGTAAAAATTAAAAATTTATAGACAATAATTGAAAAAGAAAATAACATTTAAAGAAAACAATCCCCAAAATGTTAAACATATTTGAATATTAACAAAAATAGTTGAAATTTGAAAAAATAATTGAGAAATGACAAAAATAATTGGTAACTTTAAAAAACTTCAAATTTGAAGAAAATACTTGAAAACTTGACAAAACAATTGAAATATTGAAATTAATAATACAAAACTGGTGTAAAAATTAAAAAAATTTTAGACAATAATTGTAAAGTTAAAAAAATATTATAAGTTTGAGGAAAATAACTGAAAGTTGAAGAAATTAATAGAATTAAGTTTAAAGACAATAATTGAAATTTGAAGAGAATAATTCAAAAATGGCAAAAAAATTCACGTATAAAAAAAATAATTAGAGTTTGAAGAAAATAATTGAAAAAGGTGTAAAAAGATTAATAAATTCGTTACAATAATAATAATAATAATAATAATAATAATGAAAATAATTGAAAACAGGTGTAAGAAATTTAAAAGTTCATGACAATAAAAAAAATTGAATAAAATAATTGAATTTGTAAAAAAAATTCTAAAATGGCAAAAATAACAAAAATATAAAAAAATTATTGGAAAATGACAAAAGTAATTGAAATTTGAAGAAAATAATTGAAAATTAACGAAAGTGAATTGAACTTTGCAGAATAATTGGATATTCCTGACAATAATTTAAAGATTGAAGAACATAATTGAAATTTAAAAAAAATAATTGAAAGTAGAAGAAAATAATTGAACAATAAAAAAATAACTGTAATTTGAAAAAAAATTGATAACTTGTGCATAAAATTAAAAATTTAAAGACAATACTTAAAAAGTTGACCAAACAATTGAAATTTTAAGAAACTGATTGAATAATGATATAAATAATTAAAAGCTAATGTATAAATAAAAAATTTATAGAGAATAATTTAAGTTTGAAGAAAATAATTGAAATTTGTTGAAATTAATTGAAAAAAAATGTACAAATTTAATTAACTCATGACAATAATAAAAATAATGAAGAAAATGATTGAAATTTGTAGAAAATAATTGAAACTAATATAATAAATTTAAAAATTCATGATAATAAAAAACAATTTATTTTTTTTTATTTACGGGCAAAAGCCTATTACAATATAAAATTTAAAAATGTATTTCAAGTAACAATAAATTTTGATATAACAATAAAAATTACTATATTGAATATTTATAGGTCGCATGCAATAATTTAAATAAAATAATAGTTGAAATTTGTAGAAAATAATTCTAAAATTGCAAAAATAGTATATGAAGAAAATAATCGTAAAATGACAAAAATACTTGAATAATGACAAAATTAATTGAAATTTGAAGAAAAATATTGAAAATTAACAAAAGTAGAATAGAAACTGTTGTTGAAAATTTAAATATTCCTGTCAATAATTTAAAGATAGAAACAAATAATTGAAATGTTGAGAAAATAATTGAAAAATGACAGAAGTAAATAAAAACTTGTGTAATAAATTTAAATATTCATGACAATAATTTAAAGACTGAAGAGAAAAATTGATATTTGGAAAAATTAAATTCAGAATCGCAAAAATAAAATCTGCATATTTTGTCTGTAAACTAAAACAATTTTAAAATTTCCTGATAAAGAGAATCAAAATTAATGGAAAAAAAGCAGGGAGTAACTTCACTTTGTAATATTTTAAAGCGTGGACGGACAAAGATGAATAAATATAAATACTAACCAACTTTACTTTAAGTTTTAAAACGTGGACAGAAAAAAATGAATAAATATAAATAGTAACTAACTTCAGAAGTTTACGTAGTTTATTATTATTTAATAATTAATATCAGTAACTTAATTACCCAACTGTTGCGTCAGATGAAAAATTTACCAAAACTACTGAACGACGAAATTTCAGTAGTATAAATCAATTTAAAGTCAGACATCTTTCACAGATTTCTATATTTATCGATATCAACCAACAATCAGTGCCAAAATATTTTATATATATATTAGAGTGGTCCAAAAATGTACAGTAAAAAAAAATTTTTGAAATTTTTTGCTCATACCCCCCTAAAACTTTCAAAATCGAAGAAATACCTTTAGTTTTTTAAATCGGACAATATTTAGATCTAGCTTAAGCCCCTTAAAATTTTCCAGTGATTTTACATGCCAAAAACACAATTTTTCGTAAATTCGCTACAAAATCCTCAAAAATCCCTCAAAACATCAATAGTGCGAATCACATCTTGAAAATTCTTTAACAACAATATTCCATAATTTATTTAATAAAATTATTAATATTAACTATTTTTTGTATGATTATAATCAACCCCCATAAATGCAAAACAAATGATAATCTTTTTTTAAACTTTACAGATATTTTTATGTATTTTTCATGTGTTTAAAAAATATTTTATTGTTTATTCACAGCTAATATTCAAATAAATCCATCAAGTTGTAGCTTTCTCTGACTTAACTATGTTTTATATTTAAAATTATAAAAAGCATTCAATAAAATTAACCACAACAACCATTTTATAATAAATAACAATTTACTACAATAACTTGTTACAAATGGTTGTTGTGCTTAATTTCACTGAATACTTTTTTTAAATTTAAATATAAATAATAGTTAAGTTAGAAAAAACTACAACTCGGTTTATTTGAATAATAGTCATAACTTCACTATATTGATGTTGATGTATTTATATGTTTTAAGTGATTTTTCACGATTTTGTCTCTAATTGCCGAAAAAGTGCCTTTTTCCCATGTAAAATGAATAGAAAATTTCAAGAATTTTTTGCACTCCCTAAATATTGTCCGATTAAAGATAAAACAAGGTATTATTTTTTTCAATTTTAAAACTTTTTCGTGGGGTAGGAGTAAAACATTTTAAAAAAAAATTGTTTTACTGTACCTTTTTGGACAACCCTAATGTGTAGTAATTTTTCAAGAGTGACGGACAGAAAGTAATTTCCAAAAGTCGAGACTTCAATTTAAGATTTTTATTTAGAAAGAATTAGGACACGAATATCGTGCACAATGAGTGTTGTAGAAGGAGTAGTAATTTTAACGGACCGTTTGGTTCGAATGCAAATGTTATTATTCCATCGCGTGCAGTAGTCTGGCAACAGTCGTAATGACAATTCGGTTTACGTGCCTGCGTTTCTGCAATTCAACCGCAACGAAAAGCAATTCAAGCGAATCCAAACAACAAATAATGATAGTGCGAAAAAAGAAATTTCCTTTACACGCAAGCGAGCACTGTACAAACAGAACCCCCAACAACTTTCTATTATGTGCAATTTCTCGTTCCGCATAATTGTTGATTAATGCCTACAATACTTTTCACTCAAAATGTAATGGTAAAAGGGTAAAAAATTACAAAAAAAGGTGCACGAAAGATAAGAAAGAAGGAGTCTTGAAAAAATGAAGAAAAGAGATAAAAAAGAATAGAATCGGTGAAACTTGTCTGACTTTAAATTGACCATTACTACTGAATGCGTACAGTTTCAGTAGTTCTGGTACGTATTTGGTCAGACAATGTATGACTGTTTTTACTTAGGCTATGTAGAAAATAATACTCAACAGCACGTTAAATAATAATCGAAAAAATTTGTGAAAAAATACTTGACATTGTTGTGGACATGTAGAATATAAATAATTAATTAAAATTATTGAAGAAATTTTAAATCAAATTTTAAATTTACAACAATCTTAATTTCTTCAAATTCTTCAAGTTTATGTGAACT
Organism: Ganaspis brasiliensis; assembly: GCA_037103525.1. Classification (NCBI taxonomy): domain Eukaryota; kingdom Metazoa; phylum Arthropoda; class Insecta; order Hymenoptera; family Figitidae; genus Ganaspis; species Ganaspis brasiliensis. The sequence continues at coordinate 1,980,557 of JAZKLR010000087.1, forward strand.
TGCATTGATTAAAAGTTCAATTAATCCACGTTTGGAAAATACTAAATTTGAAGTGATTTAAAAATGTCTTCAATTTTTAATAATTCTTTTCTATTATGATTTCAATTACTTAAAATACAATTTTGTACTATTTTTATCATTTTTCAACTATTTTCTACAATTCTTAATTGTTTTTAATGTACATATTTGAATTGTTTCCCTGAATCTTAAATTTACCTTCCTCAAATTTCAATTATTTTGCTTAGTTTTCTCAATCACTTTTTTCAATTTTTATTATTTTTGCCTTGACATTAAATGAATTTAATTATTTATTCCTTAAGAAGGATGGTGACTGTAAAATAACCTAAAATTAAGAAATGCTTTTTAAGGTAAACAAAAAGTATAATCAAATTTAAATTCATACAATTTTAAAAGATCTAGTTGTACAATTGTCAAAAAAAAAGAGATTTAGCCTAAATTTGTTGTCAACTAATAATTATTTAATATTTTGTGTTTTTTCTTTCCGCTCAGAGAAAAATCGCATTTTTTTTATCGAATTTTGATAAACAATAGCTTATTTTACTCTTTAAAATATTCTCTACAATCGTCATTATTTTAATATTATTAAAAGTTTGTTTTTAAAAATTATTAACTAAAAATAAAATTTGTATTGTTTATATTTTTTTAACAACAAAATTTTAATAATATTAAAATGATGACGATTGTAGAGAATATTTCAAAGAGTTAAATAAGCTATTGTTTATCAAAATTTGATAAAAAAAATGCGATTTTTCTCTGAGCTGAAAGAAAAAACACAAAATGTTAAATAATTATTATTTAACAACAAATTTAGGTTAAATCTCTTTTTTTCTGACAACTGCACAACTAGATTTTTTAAAATTGTATAAAATTAAATTTGATTATATTTTTGTTTACGTTAAAAAGCATTACTTAGTTTAAGGTTATTTCACTGTCACTACCCTTCTTAATTTTATATTATTTATCGCAAATTTAAATTAATTTGATTAATTTACCATTATTTTTGTCATTTTGCAAAGATTATTTTCAATTTTTAATCATTTTCATAATTTCTGAATGAATTTACCGAACTTTCAAATATAAATCTCAATTTTCAATTTTTCAGTTCAATTTTCATTTTTTTTATTATTTTGCAATTACTTTCTCCATCTTTTAATATTTTCATTATTTTTCAATTAAATCCCTAAAGTTTCAGTTATTATCTCAAATTAAGACTATTGTCTTCAATATTCAATTTTTTAAACGATTTTCCAAATAGTTTTCTTTTGCTTTAAAAATTCTGTAATTTTCTATTATTTTCTACGATTTTTAATTATTTTCATATTCCTTTGGCATAATTTCCAAAAATTTCAAATAGTTATTTATTTAAAATTTCAATTATCATTTTCATCAATTTTCGATTATTTCTGCGATTTTTTAATTATTCTCTTTAATTAAAATTTTTAAGTCATTTTGTACTTATTTTCCTTTCTAAACATATTTACATTCTATGATTTTTTCAATATTCCTCTCAAATTTTATTTACTGTTTTAAATCTTTCATATTTAAATTATTTTCAGCATATTTCAAATATTTTTATCAATTTTGAATTAATTTTATCATTTTTCAACTATTTTCTACAATTTTTAAATATTTTTAATGTATTTAAATTATTTCCTTTAATCTTAAATTTACCTTCCTCAAATTTGAATTATTTTTTTTAGTTTTCTCAATCACTTTTTCAAATTTAAATTATTTTTGCCTTGACATTAAATTAATTTAATTATTTATTTCTTAATTATATATTATTCATCGTAAATTTAAATTAATTTTTTTAATTTACCATTATTTTTGTCATTTTGCAATTATTATTTTCAATTATTAATCATTTTCATAATTTCTGAATTAATTTACTGAACTTTCAAATATACATCTCAATTTTTAATTTTTTTTTTTTTCAATTTTCATTTCTTGTCATTATTTTTCAATTACTTTTTCCATCTTTTAATATTCTTCCTTATTTTTAATTAATTTCCTAAATTTTGAATTATTATCTCAAATTAAGAATATTGTCTTCAATTTTTAAGTTTTTAAACGATTTTTCAATTATTTTCTATTGCTTAAAAACAAATTCTGTAATTTTATATTATTTTCATATTCTTTTGGCATAATTTTCAAAAATTTCAATTAGGTATTTACTTAAAATTTCAATTACCATTTTCATCAATTTGCGATTATTTCTGCGATTTTTTAATTATTCTATTTAATTAAAATTTTTAAGTCATTTTGTAATTATGTTCTTTTTTTAAACATATATTCTATGATTTTTTTCAATTATTTCTTACAAATTTTATTTACTATTTTTAATCTTTTATATTTAAATTATTTATTAATTATTATTATTATTATTTATTATTTATTAATTTATTAATTATTTATTTTCATCATATTTAAATTATTTTTCTCAATCTTCAATTATTTTCAGCATATTTTAATTATTTTTTTTTCAATTTTATTTATTTATTTATTTATTTAACATCAGTGTACGGGCTTACAAATGTAAAATATAAAAAATTGCCTTTTTTGCGCCCAAAGCGCTAAAATAAATTTAATATAAAACTATAATATATATAAAATAATATGAAAAATATTTAACAAATCTTTATAAGTCTTTTGAATTAATTTTATCATTTTCAATTATTTTCCTCGATTGTTAATTATTATTATTCTCATTGTATAAAATTTTTAGGTATTTTTCTAAAATTTCAATTATTTTCTTCTATTTTAATTAATTTCATTTGTTCTCATAATTTCCAAATTCTTTTTATTAATTATCGTAAATTCCATTTATTTTTAGTTTTCTTCAATCCTTTTTCCAATTTTTAGTTATTCTCATTTTTTCAAATGATTTTTTAAAATCTTCATGTATTTTTCTCAAATTTCAATTATTTTCTTTTTATTAATAAAAAATTCTGTAATTTTTTTAATTACTCAAAAGTGATTTATTTCTTAAAATTTATCATTGTTTGTATCATATTTCAATTATTTCCTTTAATTTAAAATTTTTTTCATTTCTTTTAGAATTTCCAAAATTTTTACTATTTATCTGACATTTCAATTATTTCGTTTAATTTTCAATTATTTATATAATTTTTAATATTATTTTCACCAATTTTCAATTACTTTCGTTCTTTTTCGTAATTTCCAAAAAGTTTTTAATTATTTCTCTTTAATTAAAAATTATTCTCTTAAATTTTAAATTATGTTTATTTTGTTTCATTTATTTTCTCTAATTTTCAAATTAGTTTCTTTTTTTTCAATCAACTTCTGAAAGTTTTAAATAATTTTCTGAAATTTTCTTTAACTTTCCTTTATTTAAAAAATGTAGTACGTAATTTTTTCAATTATTTTCTTAAATTTTAATTTTTTTTTCAATTTTATATTATTTATCTCAATTTTTAATTATTTTTTTCAATTTTATATTATTTTCCCTAATTTTTCATTATTCAATTTTTTTCAATTTATTTTCAAGATTTACAAGTTATTTTCTCAAATTTAAATTATTTTCTTTATTTTTAAAACATTTCGATGATTTTTTCAATTAGTTTCCCTAATTTTTTAATTGATTTCATTTTTTTCCGATTAACTTGCAAAATTTGCTATAATTTTGTTTAATTTCAATTATTTTTTGCAATTTTTATTTATTTATTTATTTATTTATACACAATATCCCGCGGTCCAAAAGGATCATAAATGGGTTACAAAAGTTTTCAAAAATATAATAATAATGTTTACAATGAAGATCATAAGATATAGATATCAGATTCAAAAATAATAAGAAACGAAGAATCGTGAGTTGAGTCAATGTCGACATCAATTTGTATCGGTAGATGATATAAACTTCATGGAAAATTTAATACACGTAATTCCAAAAGTGTCTATAGATTTAAAAAGATTCACTAGTACAAAAATAAATTAATAATAAAAATTTTTAATTTTTTTTTAATTTAAATTTATTTAATATTTTATAAATTTTGTCCTGAAACAAAAAGGTTTATTACTACTCTAAAAAAATGCGATTTATGAAATTTCACCGGCGCCTTTCTTTAACAAATCAATTTTTGTACAGGAGTACTTACTATTGTTAAAAAAAGTCTGAATATTTAAAAATACCTTTTGTCGAAAATACTTTCAATCAGAAAATTTCTTTTGTCGCACCACAACATTTTTCTCCCAAACTATAGCTTAAAAAAGCATTTTAATTTTTTTAAAAAATAAAATTGTAGAACGCGGTTTTTAATTCATTGTGAGGACCCAGTGCGAAAACGCAAAATTGACTGGAAAGTTAATTGTTTCTGGACGTTCTATCTTAATTTGCGTAAGTGCAGGGTCGCAAAGTTTTGCTCATTACTTAAGTAGCAAGTACGTGAGAACTCGCAATTTACGATTGTCAAGGTTCGGTGCGGTCGATTTCACTGGGATTACAGTTTATACTTCCTGGGCACAGTAGAAACTGTTTTGGCCAACTTCTATACACGTAAGAGAAGTACGAAACATTTTTGTCCACGTGATGTATAACGGTCAGGTTAAAGTTCTCCCTAAACTCTCGTTAGAGAGAATCCTTGTAAATACCAACACGAGTAACCTTCGTTTTCTAACCCCGTCGCACGAATTTAAATTTAATTATTCAGTATCATAGAAATTACTTTACCACCACCTTAAGATTGTTTGAAAAGAAAAAAATGTTTGAGATTTAAAAAAAAAAATGGATACGGAAACAACATACATTCAAAAATTCAAAATATGATTTCAAACTTGTTCAGGGTGGACGCTTTTTTTATGAAATTAAATTCTTGGTTTTTCACGATCAAATTTTTGGATTTCCCGCTCACAAATTTTCGAACAATTAAAACAATATATTTAATTTTGCGAAATTCGCCTTTATATCTAAAATATAACTTTGGACTTAAATTTAAAATTTACACTTTCTTATAATCTTATTAATTGGAAATAAGGGTTAAAAAGTTTTATTATCACAAAATATTAAAATGTAAATTTTTGGATAATAATTAACAACATTAACTTTGCATTGTTGTTGGTTATTTTAAACTTTCAATTTTTGCAAATTCAAATAATGAAAATTACAAAATTGAAAATTGGATGAAAAATGGAAAAAAAATTAAAATTGAAAAAAATAAAGCTGTAAATTGAAGAAAGCAATTAAAAATTAAAGAATGGAATTTAAATTTAAAGAATGCTTAAAAATTGAAAAAAAGTAATTGAAAATAGCCGAGAATTAATGAATGTAGAAGAAAACAATTGAGAACTGATGAATGGAAATAAAAATTGAAGAAACGAATTAAAATTTAAAGGAAATAATTGAATTGTAATTAAAATTAAAGAAAACTAATGATAATCGCAAAAAATAATAGGAAAAGGTGATAATTTTTTAATACTGCAGAAAATAATTAAAAATTGAAAAGTGGAATTTAAATTTGTAGAAAAGAACAGAGAATTGATGAGAATACTTTTAGAATTGAATAATTGAAATGGAATTTTAAAAAAAATCTATGAGTGAAAAAATAAATTTAAAAAATAAATTGAAAATTAAAGAATTAAATAGAAATTTTAAGAAAATAATTGATAATTGAGATTATGCGAGAATTATTGAATTTTGAATAAAATAATTAAAAAACGAAAAATCCAATTGAAAATTGAAGAACATAATTGACAATTGAAAAAAATAATTAAAAATTGAAGACTTAAATTGGAGATTAAAGATTGAAATTGAAATTTTAGGAAAGTAGTTATAATTGAAAGAAATATTACAAAATGACTTAAATAATTAAATATTAGAGAAAATAATTGAGAAAGGAGGAAAAGAATTAAAAATGGAAAGAAAAATTCGAAAACTGGCGAGAATAATCGACAACAGAACAGAATAATTTTAAAAAATTAAAGAAAAATTATAAAATGTAAAGAGAACAATTGTATGTTGAAAACTGTTGAAAATTATATGTTAAAATTATATTAAAATATAAAATATTTATTTATAAATGAAATTAAAATTATTTAAACTGTTATTTATAAATTTAAATTTTAATCAATTTAAATGCATTTTTTAAAAGTAGATATCTGATTTAAAACAAAAAATATCTGTGTGACAAACTTCAGGCGAAGTTATGTTGATATATGAAAAAAAATTGATTTTCGATAAAATTTTTCAGATCTTTTAGATCCGAGAAGAAATTACAAAGTATGTATTATTATTATATATATATATAATAAAATACTATTAGAAATTAATATTTTTATATTTATATAATTTTTATAAATTCTATACAAATTCTTAAAAAAAAACTAAAATTGTAGTGTTAAAAATTGTTTATTTACCCACATTATTAGACAATCAAACTTTTCTCACATAGCTCTTTTACGAATTTATAAAATTGATTAGATTTTAATTTATAATATCACATTTTTTCAGAAATAGATTATCTACAAATTCACGGAAGCGAGTTTTAAAAAAACTGCACCGTTTTTCAAATGTGATTATCTGTTTTAAGCGAGAGTTAAGCGCCAAATTGTAACCTTATAAAATCAAATAGAAATTTAATTTTACTTAAGTTAGGAATACTAAATTCGGAATCAAAATCAAATATAAAATTAATTTAAGGTCACGAACCGGAAGATGAGAAATTAATAAAATTAATAAGCTGGGCGACATATCTTTCTTGGACCAATCTAAAAAATAAATAAATAAATAAATAAAAGTCAAAGGAAGAAGTTAAAAGACAAATTGACAACCAAGAATAATTGGAAGCTCAGTTTATAAAAGAAGTTGATTGACAATAAAAAAACGATTGAAAGCCTAATCAAGAAAATTGTTGACAACAAACAATAATTAGAAGCTCAACTTAAAATAAACCATATTGACAACCAAAAACAATTAGAAGCTCAACTTAAGATAGAGACTCAAAAGAGAATAAAAGAAAGAGGAACAAAAGCTCAAAGACCAAAAGAAATAATCCAGAAAATCAAATTTAAATTTCGAAAACTTAAGTTTAATTAAATTACCGAAATATATCAAAATTCAGAATAATCTTTCGTAAAGTAATTTACCTTGTTCTAGCTTAGCCCCGAATCTGGATAAATTTAAAAAAAATGGACTCGAAATTATTTCAAGAACGTAAAATAATACAAATTTTGAGGTTAGTTTCTGAAAAGGTTTATACAAAATAAAAAATTAATTAAATTGACTGTTTCTATTAGTTACATTGCAGAACTCAAATTTTTTAGGTTAGAAATCGAAACAATTAACAAATTTAGAAAACACTTAAATTAATTTGAAATCTAAATAAATTAAATAATCATCTTTTCCCATTCCGAGACAGTTTATTAATAATAAAACATTAATTTAGAATCCAAATTAAACAGCAAATAAATTTAACGATTTTCATAAATTCAAAATTAGATTATATATTAATTTTGTGAATCGACAAAAGAAAAGGAATGAGTTTCCAAATGACAGGAATAAGAAATTAGGAAAAATTGATAATTTTGAATAATTTTTAAATTAAATTAAATTAGTAAAACTAACTTAATAAATCAAATCATGAAACTAGTAAATGAAATTAAATTCTACCTCTCAAGAGGACAAAATGATATCTTACTGATCAAAGAAATCGAAAATTAAATCAGTTTAATTCGAAACTTTTATTTTGATATTCCAGATTCCAAAATTAGTTCAATAGTTTTGTTTTAAACGAATTTTAATCAATAAAAATCTAATTTTTAGTCAAGTTTTCACAAATTTACAGCGTCCGATCTCTCCAGTTAAGATGGCGTCGTTTTTATTATTTTTTCATGGTTACCAACGTAACCATGGAAAACTGAAGTATAGGCGGGAAATTCAATTTGTCCAGGAACGTAAAATTCAAAGTTAAATCTCGACATCAAATATATTCTTCATGAATCCAAATTTCACATAATATATAAACAGATAAATTTAAAATTCAGCAGGAATCAGTAAATGTCTTCAATTAATATTAAATTGGCGGTAAATTCAATTTTTCACAAGAACAAAATAATTTAAAATCTTCAGTTTTCTTTCAAAAATTTCAAAGATTCTTCCAGATTTTGGCGACTCATCGCATAAATACATAAAATAAATAAGTAAATACAAATAAGTCTTAAAAAATAAATCATAAATTTCGAAAAACCAGTCTTGGAATTAAGCGCCACCTTTAAGATCAGAAAAATTAACCGGAAATTTTATTAAATTAAACAGAAATTAACGGAATCTTAAAATAAAAAAATAAAGTTTATAATTGGCAGTTCAAATTTACAAAATGACCCCTATCGGTCATTCTGAGTACTATCCAATATGGCCGACATCAGACATTGTCAATATTTATACACTGCGGGTTTAATCTTTTTGTAAGAAAGCAAGATTTTGAAGTACTTTTAGAAGTGAATTATAATTTTAGAAAGCTGATAATTATTCTTTTTCTGTGAAAATAATAAAATTTGAACAAAAATTCCGAAAATCAGTAAGTGAATAGGATTTGCTGTGTGAATAGTTGCAACTCCAAAAAGGCTTGAAATTCTCATTTAAGTTTTCATAAATTACCGCATAAAGGACAAAACAAATTAAAAGAAAAAATATCTTTGAAAATATTGAGAAAGTTGATAAAAACACAAGATGGCTTAAAAGGCTAAAAAAACGTGAAGAACAAAAACAGGAACAAGTCATATATTCTATAGAAACTTCACTTTTTATATTATTATTATAGTTTTCTTACTGATTCCACACAATATTATCATGCCAGAATTAACTACATTTTAACCTTCTATCATATTTCTAGTTGACGGAACAGATTTGCAGAAAAAAAAAACTATTTAAGCTTAAAGTTAACATACTTTCAAATTATAATACATACAATTAGAAAATAATAACTTATTGCAAAAATAAACTTCGAAAACCAACTGCTACATTGCACTGTCTTTAAAAAACCACAATGATGTCGGCCATCTTTGTTTTTATATAAGTGGCGCCTCCCTGCCAGCGGTGGTAGTTTTCTTTGCCAATTGAAAATGAAAAACTAATAATTGAAATTAAATATTTTGAAATAGATTAAATTGTTAGATACAAAATTATTTGAACAAATTTTTGAAGAAAATGAGCTATTGTAATTTTTAAAAAATGTAAATAAACAATTTTTTACATTACAAATTTTTCCCTTTAAAAATGACTTTTTGCCTTCCCAGAAATATAGTTTCCGAAAAGTTATGAATCCTTCAAAGGAATTTTTTCTCATAGCCAGTATTGAACGAGAGATACCTTAAACGATTCGAAGGTTAAAAATTCGCATTGAAAGGCAAATGATTGAAATTTTTATATCCTCTCAATTTCATCAAATTGATGTGAACCTGGTCTAAAATATATTCAGATACAAATGGAAGTTCACCTTGCTTATTGGAGGAAATGATTTCCATAATTCTGGAGAATATATCCGACAATATATCGGAGATTGGTCGATGGGATCTGAAATTATTTTGAAATCTGATTAGGTTTTCAGGGATGGGGTTCACTTAGACTCCGCAGAGAATAACGAGACATGATCATACGGTTCTGAATTTAGTGGCGAGCCCTTTACCGAGAGCACAATAGAGAAGAGATAGTGCTGATCGATGGGCCAGTTCATTAATGGATAAAGTGGCGCTCTCGCAATCTTGCTCCATTTTCCTTTTACCGTATCGTGCTTCATTCTCTATTCGCTTTTCTACATCCGTCTTTCATCCCGACAGTCGCTAAGCATTCGCCGGGCATATCTAGCTTCCAGCTCGTTACGAATCGGTCTCGCAAACCCTCGAAAAGCCTTTGCGCGATAATGTTACAATATGCTCCTGGAAACACGACCCGCGATAGGGAATCGCATTAATCTAAACACCAGTTGTAGATTTTAATCAAAAGTACCTAACTTCTCTGTAAACAATTCTCGATTTTTTTTTTATTTCACTTACTACGTGATACACTTTTATCAATACAAATGTTTTCGTGTCACAATGCGTCTTTTGTTTTTAATATATTGAGAAAAATAATATGTTTAGATTAGACATTTTACTATGGTTGACAGGTAGTCCAGAAGTTTGAGAACTACAGGTATAAATTTCTCATAATGCATCGGTGCGCCACTGTCGATTTTACCTAACCTTAAAATTTCACTCGCAGTCTCATGAATATGTCATAGAAAACTACTGCGCAGGTTTAACTATCATCGGAAACTATTGCCCATGTGTCATTGTCATAGACACTAGTGCGCATGCGTAACTATCATACTCAACTACTGCACATGTGTAATTGTCATAAAACGCTACTGCGCATGCATAACTACCATAGAAAACTACTGCGCATGTGTCATTGTTATATAACACCTGTGCGCATGCGTAACTATTATAGAAAACTACTGCGCATGTGTAATTGTCATTTAACGCTACTGCGCATACTTAACTACCATAGAAAACTACTGCGCATGTGTCATTGTTATAGAACACTAGTGCGCATGCGTAACTATCATAGAAAACTACTGCGCATGTGTCATTGTTATAGAACACTAGTGCGCATGCATAACTATTATAGAAAACTACTGCGCTTGTGTCATTGTTATAGAACACTAGTGCGCATGCGTAACTTTCATACTCAACTACTGCGCATGCATAACTACCATAGAAAACTACTGCGCATGTGTCATTGTTATAGAACACTAGTGCGCATGCGTAACTATTATAGAAAAACTACTGCGCATGTGTCATTGTTATAGAACACTAGTGCGCATGCGTAACTTTCATACTCAACTACTGCGCATGTGTCATTGTTATAGAACACTGGTGCGCATGTATAACTATTATAGAAAACTACTGCGCATGTGTCATTGTTACAGAACACTAGTGCGCATGCGTAACTTTCATCCTCAACTACTGCGCATGTGTAATTGTCATATAACGCTACTGCGCATGCATAACTATCATAGAAAACTACTGCGCATGTGTCATTGTTATAGAACACTAATGCGCATGCGTAACTTTCATACTCAACTACTGCGCATGTGTCATTGTTATAGAACACTAGTGCGCATGCGTAACTATCATAGAAAACTACTGCGCATGTGTCATTGTTATTGAACACTAGTGCGCATGCGTAACTTTCATACTCAACTACTGCGCATGTGTCATTGTTATAGAACACTAGTGCGCATGCGTAACTTTCATACTCAACTACTGCGCATGTGTAATTGTCATATAACGCTACTGCGCATGCATAACTACCATAGAAAACTACTGCGCATGTGTCATTGTTATAGAACACTAGTGCGCATGCGTAACTGTCATACTCAACTACTGCGCATGTGTCATTGTTATAGAACACTGGTGCGCATGTATAACTATTATAGAAAACTACTGCGCATGTGTCATTGTTACAGAACACTAGTGCGCATGCGTAACTTTCATACTCAACTACTGCGCATGTGTAATTGTCATATAACGCTACTGCGCATGCATAACTATCATAGAAACCTACTGCGCATGTGTCATTGTTATAGAACACTAATGCGCATGCGTAACTTTCATACTCAACCACTGCGCATGTGTCATTGTCATATAACACTACTGCGCATGCGTAACTATTATAGAAAACTACTGCGCATGTGTCATTGTCATATATCACTACTGAGCATGCGTAACTACCATATAACACTACTGCGCATGTGTCATTGTTTTAGAACACTAGTGCGCATGCGCAACTGTCACACAATGAGGATGAAGTTTAAAAAAATATTCATAAAGTTTCACAGGTCGTAATTTTGAACCGATTTACATTATTTTTTTTTAAATTGAAGCTTAGTAAATTCCGAAGAGCTTTGTCTAGCTCAATTTTAAAACACAATAATTTGTTAGTTTGTTATTTTAGTTCGAAGTTAATAACAATCCATAATTTTTCATATTTATGAAGCTAGATTTGCATAATTTGCAGTGGCGTAACTGTAAAAAAAATAATTTTAAATTAATAAAATATTAAGAAAAATAATTAAAAATACTGATTATTAAATATATTTAAAATAAAATAAAATTGTTATGATATTAAAAATTGGAAATTCATGACAATAATTTAGATTTAAGATAATAAAATGCTTTAAGCCCCTAAATTTACGAATAAATTATTTAATAAAAAATAACTAATTTTGAAAATTAATTGGAAAATAATTTACATAATTTAAAAGTGGAGAAAATAATTGAAAAATGATAAAAATAGTTGGATTTATTTTTTCCAATTTTAAATATTTTTTTTTTTTTTGTGATAAATAAATAAACTATTTTCATTATTTTTCAATTAATATCCCAATTTTTGAATTATTTTCCTCAAATTTCAATTTTTTTCTTCACTTTTCAATGAATTCCCTAAAATTTTAATTCTATTTTCTTCAATTTGGAATTGTTTTTATCATTTTGCAATTATTTTCTCCATTTTTTAATTATTCGTAATATTTTTTGATTTATTTTCTACATTTTCAATTATATTATCTGAAATATAAATATTGCCATCAACTGTCAAATCATTTTTCAATTATTTTCTGTTATTTCAAATATATTTTCTGAATTTTTCAATTACTTCTCTTAAGTTTAAATGGATCTCTTCAATTTTTAATATTTTTCATGATTTTGCAATTATTCTCCTCACTTGTTAATTTTTATCATTTTTTTCAAAAATACAATTATTTTCTTTAATTTTAAAATATTTCTACAAATTTTTAATTATTTTCCCCAATTTTAAATTGCCTTCACAATTTTTCAATTAATTTACAAAGTTTACAATTTTTTTTTTTTTTGTAAATTTAAATTACTTTTGTTTCCTCTTGGTGAAAGCTTTTTATTCGTTTAAATCTACAAATTTTTTAAAATGCTTTAAATTAACTTTCGCCTTTCTAGAAATGTGTTATATGAAATACTTATCAAATGTCCGGATGTATATGTGTGTATATGTATGTGGATATTCTTTTTTATGAACACGATAACTCGACAACGCTTTGACGGATTTAAATAAAATTTAATATGGTTATTTTTATTACTAAAAGCTGGAATCAGACACAAGGGTTTTTAAAAATAATCACTAAAAAACTTAATATATAAAAAAAAATATTCAATCCTACTATCTAAGAACTTTATGGAAGAATCTAGTTACATATACAAGAAATGTAATTTTTCATAAATCATATGTAAAATAAAAAATATCAATAGCGCTTCTAAATTCTAAATCACGCAAAAAAAAATAAATATAATAAATAATAAGTTTTAAGTTAATAATTAATGTTATTAACACTATTGAAAAAAAGAATAATCAAGTATTTATGATCTCATTCTTTACAAGAAAAATCCTAATAAAAATGGTTGATTGTCTTTTGAGAAGGTAAGATCACTCCTAGGCTCGTATAAACGCATTATGGCAGCAGCTTATGACATTCTTGAATGATTGCCAGTCGCGAGAAGAATCTCTGATGGGATGTATTACCACGGTTGAGCTTCTTTCTCATTCCAAGAGTCATGCCCTCCCTTCTGTGGAAATCGTGTGGAAAACTACGCGGAGCCATTCAAGCCTGATGCTCCTTGTATCCCCGATAGCACAGAATGGCATTACTCATCATCTATTTCCTCTAGGCAAACCCTTCATGTAATATCAAGCTGCTAGAAATTCCTCTTTTTTTTAAATTTCAAAAAAAATCAAATTTATAGTTGTATCGATTTGTCGTTGTCCAATAAAAAATGCATTTCTGCACTCAAGAAAAAATTGATAACAAACCCCATGCAAATTCAGTGTGAATTTGAAAAAAAAATGGACAAAAAATGTTATGCTTATAAAATAAATCGAAAAGTTATCAAAATTTTCTTTCAAAAAGTCTCAAAGACTGAAAAAAAAACCTATTTACTTTTTTCTGAATTGGTCATAAGCTCAAGTGAATCTGCTTTCTTAAAAGGAAATTTCCGATTCAAATCATTTTCATTTTTTAAGTGTTTTTTATTTTTTAGAAATATGTTCAACAAAAATTAATTATGTTTGTTCAATTTTAAAAAGTATTATTAAATCTAACAGCCCTGTATATAATTTATTTAAGTAGCTCAATTAATTAAAAATTCCAAATTTTGTGTAAAATATGACAATCTAACCTCAAAATTTCAAAACCGATTCAATAAATTTTGTACTAATAAGAAATCACTTATTAAAAAGTAGAGGTTTTATGTAATAAGTTTTTTTCCAGTGTGTACTGAGAAACAAATTTCAAAAAATCTCATCAATTTTCAGAATATCGTCCGCCATATTGGATTAGCCATTTTGAATTTTTAAATTTTGACACCAGATTCGTAATCAGCGACCCCAAAAATCACCGAGTAACAAATTTCAAACAAATCCGACCAATTTTCAACATATTGTCCGCCATAATAGATCCGCCATTTTGAATTTTTGATATCTGGCTTCAGATTCGTGATTAGAATGCCGCAAAACATTTAGACAGTTAGTGTGATAAAAATAAAATTTTTTTTAAAAAAGGGTTTACTGGGTGTTCACATATTGCAAAAAAATTTCGTTCGGCGCCATTTTGGATCGTCCATCTTGAATTTTTTGAAAGTGTGGTTGTTTATTTTCAAGCTTGGATATTACGGAAGCGATATTTCAAGTTGAAACTTTTTTTCGGATATTGAAAATATCAGAAAAAAATCATTTTTTAAACAAAATTGTCAAAAATTCACATTTTTTTCCAAATAAATGTACATAACTTTTGGCAAAAATTTTTTGTTAAAATATTGTTAACAGATTCTGTTAATATAACATATCTCAATTTTCAATTATTTTGTTTAATTTTCATTTCTTTTTATTATTTTAAAATTATTTTCTCCACCTTCTAATATTTTCATTGTTTTAATTAATTTCCTAAATTATTAGTTATTTTATCAATTTTAGGTTATTGTCAACAATTTTCCAGGTTTTAAACAATTTTTTAATTTTTTTTTTTTTTGCTTAAAAATAAATTCTGCAATTTTTCTATTATTTTTTTCTATTATCTTCTTCGACTTTTCAATTATTCTCTTTGATTAAAATTTTTTAACTACTTTTGTAATTATTTTTTTTTTAAACATATATTATTTGATTTTTTTAATTATTTCTCTCAAATTTTATTTACTGTTTTCAATTTATCATATTTAAATTTTTTCATCATTTTTCAATTAGTTTTCTCAATCTTAAATTATTTAAAGCATATTTCAAATTTTTTTTTTAATTTTGAATTAATTTTATCATTTTTTAATTATCGCCTCAATTGTTTACGATAATTCTCATTTTCTAAAATTATTTTCTAAAATTTTTGAGTATATTTCTAAAATTTCAATTATTTTGTTCTATTTTCATTTCTTTTTATTGTTATGCAACTATTTTCTCCACCTTTTAATATTTTCATTATTTTTTAATTAATTTCTTAAATTTTTAGTTATTATCTCAATTTTAGATTAATGTAAACAATTTTTCAGGTTTAAAACGATTTTTCAATAATTTTCTTTTGCTTAAAAATAAATTCTTCAATTTTTCTATTATTTTCTTCAATTTATAATTATTTTCATTATTTTGGCATAATTTTCAAAAGTTTCAATTACTTTCATGAATTTTTGATTATTCCTGCGACTTTTCAATTATTCTCTTTAATTAAAATTTTTTAAGTAGATTTGTAATTATTTTCTTTTTTTAAACATATATTTTTTAATTTTTTCAATTATTTCTCTCAAATTTTATTTACTGTTTTCAATTTAGCATATTTGAATTATTTTTATAATTTTTCAATTAGTTTTTTAAATCTTAAATTATTTTAAGCATATTTCAAATTTTTTTTTCAATTATAAATTTATTTTATCATTTTTTAATTATCTACCTCAATTGTTTATGATTATTCTCATTTTTTAAAATTATTTCTAAAATTTTTGAGTATATTTCTAAAATTTCAATTATTTTGTTCAATTTTCGTTTCTTTTTATTATTTTGCAATTATTTTCTCCACCTTTTAATACTTTCATTATTTTCCAGTTAATTTCCTTAATTTTTAGTTATTATCTCAATTTTAGATTATTGTCAACAATTTTCCAGGTATTAAACGATTTTTTAATTATTTTCTTTTGCTTAAAAATAAATTCTGCAATTTTTCTATTATTTTCTTCAATTTCTAATTATTTTCATTATTTTAGCATAATTTTCAAAAATTTCAATTACCTTCATCAATTTTCGATTATTTCTGCGACTTTTTAATTATTGTCTTTAATTAAAATTGTTTGAGTAATTATGTTATTATTTTCTTTTTTTAAACATATATTTTTTTATTTTTTCAATTAATTTTCTTAAATTTTATTTACTGTTTTGAATTTATCATATTTAAATTATTTTCATCATATTACAATTAGTTTTCTCAAATTATTTTAAGCATATTTTAATTATTTTTTTTTTAATTTTGAATCAATTTGATCATTTTTCAATTATCAACCTTAATAGTTAATGATTATTCTTATTTTCTAAAATTATTTTCTAAAATTTTTAAGTATATTTCTAAAATTTCAATTTTTAATTCTTTTCATTTTTTTTTCATAACATCAAAAAATGTTTATTAAATATTAGTAAGTTTTAATTATTTTAAGCTTTATTAAATTATTTTCTCCAATTTGTAGTTGTTCTCACTTCTTTAAATTAATTTCCTTAATTTTTAGTTATTGTCTTAATTTTAGATTATTGTCAACAATTTTCCAGGTATTAAACGATTTTTTAATTATTTTCTTTTGCTTAAAAATAAATTCTGCAATTTTTCTATTATTTTCTTCAATTTCTAATTATTTTCATTATTTTAGCATAATTTTCAAAAGTTTCAATTACTTTCATCAATTTTCGATTATTTCTGCGACTTTTTAATTATTCTCTATAATTAAAATTTTTTAAGTAATTTTGTAATTATTTTCTTTTTCTAAGAATATATTCTATGATTTTTTCAATTATTTCTCTCAAATTTTATTTACTTTTTTCAATTTATCATATTTAAATTTTTTTCATCATATTTCAATAAGTTTCTCAATCTTAAATTATTTTAAGCATATTTAATCTTTTTTTTCAATTTTGAATTAATTTTATTATTTTTCAATTACCTACCTTAATTGTAAATGATTATTCTCATTTTATAAAATTATTTTCTAAAATTTTTGAGTATATTTCTAAATTTTCAAGTATTTTTTTCAAGTTTTAATTATTTTCATTTTTTTTATAACATACAACATTTTTTATTAATTATTAGTAAATTTCAATTATTTTTAGCTTTATTCAATTATTTTTAGCTATATTCAATTATTTTCGCGAATTTTTAGTTGTTCTCATTTCTTTCAATTAATCTCTAAGATGTATTTTTCTTAGATTTTAATTATTTTTCTTTATTTAAAAAAAAACTCTGTAATTTTTTTAATTATTTCACTCAAATATCATTTATTTTTTACAACTTATCATATTTGTATTATATTTCAATTACTTTTTTCAAGTTTCAAATTTTAAAATCATTTTTCAATTATTTTCCAAAATTAATTCCCGGCAATTTTCAATTTTTTTCATTTGTTTTATAATTTCCAAAATTTTAAACTATGTATCTGACATTTCAATTATTTCATTCGATTTTCAATTACTTATATTATTTTTAATATTATTTTCCTTAATTTTCAATTACTTTCGTTCTTTTTCATAATTTCCAAAAAAAATTTAATTATTTCTCGTTGATTAAAAATTAATCTCTTCAATTTTAAAGTATGTTTATCCTTTTTCATTTATTTTCTCTAATTTTTAAATATTTTCTATTTTTTTTCAATTAACTTTCTAAAGTTTTAAGTATTTTTCTGTAAATTTTCCTTTATTTAAAATATATTATGTAATTTTTTCAAGTTATTTCTCGAATTTTAATTATTTTTTTTTCAATTTTAAATTATTTATTTTAATTTTTAATCATTTTTTTTCAATTTTCAATTATTTTCTTTAACTTTTCATTATTCAATGTTTTCAATTTTAGTTTTAAGATTTTTAAGTATTTTTCTCAAATTTAAATTATTTTCTGAAATTTTAAAACATTTTTATGATTTTCTAAATTACTTTCACCAATTTTTAATTTATTTAATTTTTTTTTAATTAATATTTAAAATTTGCAATTTTTTTCTTTAATTTCAATTATTTCTTGAAATGTTTTTAATTCTAAAATTGTATCAAGTCTGTCCTAAATAAATATTCATTCTATTTATTTATTTTGTATGAATTTATTTTCAAATATTATATTGAAAATATTTATATTTGTTGATAACACATGGTGTAAAAAACAATTAAGTTGTTTAATTTAGTCAAACTTTAAATTACTACAATTAGTAGTTAGTTACTGAAATGTAAATCAATTAAAAATATCAATTTAAATCTAGAAATATTATAAATCACCTTATAAATAATGAATTATATATTTTTTGAAATATTATATTTCTTTCAGAAGAGAAAATTATTTTCTAAAACACGTGATTAAATTGAATAATGTTACTCTTAAATTTTCACAATCGACGATTCGAACAATTAGGAACAGGCGGAAACTAAAAACTTTTTCTCCCCATTTAGTTCCGATCTCAAAGTACTCATTTCTAATTAAATTTATTGTTCATCAAAGTTTCAATTGCCCATTATTTTACGTTAAATGGAGTTATTCAACTGGATATTATTAAATTTTTTTTAATGCTGTTTTTTTCCCTACTCGCAGAAAAAATTTCCATCAGTTAACAGCATTGTTCGTCTAATTTTTTTCTCTATTATTAAATTATCAATAAAGAATTGTATAATTGTAGATATAAAATATGGGCATGAAAATAAAAGAAGGAAAATTCTTAAATTTAGAAAAATTGAAATATAATAAAAAAGAAATATGATTCGATTAAATTTCAATTGTAACCGTATAAATATTAATTAAAATTAACCGTTAAAATATTAATTTAGAATTATCAGTATATAGCGATATTAAAGAAAAAATAAAATAATCTACAAGCAGTACGTGTTTCATATTATATCAGAAATAAAATCCATCCCTAACCCCAGCTGATAAACGAACTTTATATTAGAAAAGTTTTTATGTTTCCTTCTGGCCAGAAACGGTTATACTTATTTAAGTCTCTTGATTCTTCTGAAATCTCTTAACAGAAATAAATGCATAAGCTGTTGTTGTTGAATTAATAAATTTCTTTTTAATAAAACGAGAATTCACTGATTTAAAAAAGGTTCTGAATGTTTCAATAACTGAACATAGTTTATAATATACTAACTAATATTCATTGTTTTTTACCAAGAATGAATATAATTATATTTTTATTATCATAGCAGTGACAATTTAATAGAATTATTTAAAAAAGATTAGAAAATTGTTTTTCATGTTTTGCGAGCAATAAATTCATTTTTATATGATATTTTTGTGACGATAACATATCATATTTATGGTCACCCAATAAACCAAAAGACTCGTTTATTTAATGTCAGTTTTACGATTGATCTCTAATAAACGTGAAATATTGCCGATCGTTAAGTAACATTAACAATATTTTTATGAAGAAAAACGGTATTTTTTAAATTTCAATACTCACATTTTTCCAAATTAGAAAAGAGCATACACAAATCAAAATAAAATATAGAGCTTTTTAAAAAAAAAAAAATTCGTACGCGTTTTTTCATTTTTTAGTATAGATTCAAAAAAAAAAAAATTATATTTTGCAAAAATAATTGAAAAATGACGAAAGAAATTGAAAATTATAATTAATAAATAATGAAACTAATTTGATATTGAAGGAAATAATTAGAACTGAAAAATTTTTATTTGAAAAAATTAAAGAAAATAATTGAAACTTGCGGAAATTTTGAATTTAAAGTTTAGGGGAAAAATTTAAAAATAATGAAAATTCATTAGAAATTGAAGAAAATTGTTGAAAAATGATAAAAGTAGATGAAAATTGTAGCAAATAATTGAAATCATAATAAAAACGAATTGTTAAAAATTGGATAACTATTTAAATATTTTTAAATTTATTATTCTCAAAGCGTGGCTTAATTAAATTTTTTATCAATGAAATTTCATATTAATTAAAGTTCGAAGAATTATAAAATATAATTGTAATTGTAGTCTTGTTTATCTTATATATAAACTATAATTTTTTCAATTTTTTTTACGAATTTTTATTATTTTCTTCAATTTATGATTATTTTCATCCTTTCTCTATTACTTTTGGTCATTTTCAAATATTTTTTAATTAATTTTCAAAATTTATATTATTTATCACAGCTTCCAATTACATTTTCAATTTACAATTATTTTCATCATTCTGCAATTATTTTCTTTTATTACAAATATATGTTCTAATTTTTTCCATTATTTTTCACAAACTAAATTTTTTTTTTAATTTTTAATTATTTTTATTGATTAGCAAATATTTTCGCGAATTTTTTATAATTTTCATTATTCTTGAATTAATTTCCTAGATTCCAAAATATTTTTCTCAAATTTAAATAATTTTATTCAATTTTAAATTATTATTGTTATTATTTTGCAATCAATTTCGTCAATTTTTAAATATGCTCACTATTCCTCAATTAAATTCCTAAATTTTCAATTATTTATTTTATTTTTCAATTTACAATTATTTTTATCCTTCCGAGATAATTTTCTTTTATTACAAATATATGTTGCAATTTCTTAGATTATTTCAAACAGATTAAAATTATTTTCTTTAATTTTTAATTATTTTTATTATATTGCAAATATTCTCTCGAATTTTTTTTTTTTTCATTTCTCTTCAATTAATTTCCTAGATTTTAAAATATGTTGCTTAAATTTTAATAATTGTCTTTAATTTTTAATTATTTTTATTACTTTGCAAATATTATCTCGAATTTTTTATTACTTTTATTATTTTTAAATTAATTTCCTATATTCTAAAATATTTTTCTCAAATTTTAGTAATTATATTCAATTTTCAATTATTACTATTATCATTTTTCAATCAATTTCTTCAAATTTTAATTATTTTTAATATTCCTCAATTAAATTCCTAAATTTTCAATTATTTATCTCATTTTACAATTACTTTTTTAATTTTAATTTTCTTTTATCTTTTTGCAATTATTTTCTCCACCTTTTCATTAGATATATATTTATTATTTTTCAATTAATTTCTAAAATTTTAATTTATTACCTCAAATCTAAGTTATCGTATCCACTTTTCAATGTTTAAATCATTCTTCAATTATTTTTCTCAAATTTTTAACACTTTCGTCAAGTTTTAATTATTTTATTTCTAATTTAAAATGGTTTTCACAAATTTTATATTATTTTAATTAACTGTTGATTTATAGAGAAAATTTTAATTATTTGTCTCAAGTTTCCATTATTTTCTTCATTACGATTTTTTCTATCATTTTTCAATTACTTTTTATCATATTCAATTATTTTCAAAATAATTTTTTTTTTTATATAATTTATCACAAATTACAGTTAATTTTTCAATTTACAATGATTTTTATCATCATGCAATTATTTTCTTTTATTACAAAGATATGTTTAATTTCTCTCTAAATTTGAATTAGTTAAAAATAACTAATTATTAGTAAAATCGTGGCTGAGTTTTTGTTTCTCCAATTAGTTAAAAATAACTAAAAAGTAAAAAAAAAATAAAATATGACTAATTATTAGTAAAAATATAACTAAAAATCAGTTAAAATTTGACTAATTAAATTAGTAATTAGTGAGTTTTTGCTTTCAAATTAGTTTTTTTTAACTAATTCAGATTTAGAGAGTTAATTTAATTATTCTTCAATTAATTTCTTAGATTTTCAAATATTTCTCTCAAATTTTAATAATTTTCTTCAATTTTCAATTATTATTGTCATCATTTTGCAATTAATTTGCAATAAAATAAAGACATTTTACAATAATTTATAGTATTTCTCAATTAGATTCCTAAATTTTCAATTATTTTTTTTATTTAAAATTTTTTTTTTCATCTTTTTGCAATTATTTTCTCCACCTTTTAATTAGCTTTATTAATTATTTTTTACTTAATTTTCTAATTTTCATTTATTGTCTCAAATCTAAGTTATCATCTTTATTTTTCAATGTTTTAATTATTCTTCAATTATTTTTCTCAAATTTTAATTAAGTTCGTCTTTTTTGCAATGACTTTTACAAATTTTACGATAATTTTAATATTGGTTAACTAATTCCAAAAATTTTAATTATTTATCTCAAATTTACATTATTTTTTGCAATTTTCGATTATTTCTAAAATGTTCTTCAATTGAATTCCTAAATTTTCAATTATTTATCTGATTTTTCAATTTTAATTTTCTTCTATTTTTTTTCATTTATTTTGGCCACCTTTTAATTAGATACCTATATTAATTTTTTTTTCAATTAATATCCTAAATTTTCATTTATTATGTAAAATCTAAGTTATTGTATACATTTTTCAATGTTTTAATCATTTTTCAATTATTTTTCTCGAATTTCAATCAAGTTCGTCAATTTTTAATTTTTTTTTTTTAATTTGTAATGATTTTCACAAATTGTATATTATTTTGATTAAACATATTTTTTATCTTCTATTTTTCTAAGGAATATATGGGGGTGGGGCGCCAAAATATTTATCTCGCACCGGGCGCAAAAAACCTATGTTACGGCTCTGTCTGTCTGTCTGTATGTACGTCTGTTTCTCTGCCTGCTGTCATATACAGACGATTATTCAGTATTGTCATAAGTGGCATAAATTTGTGAAAAGTGCAATAGTCGAGACGACATTGGAATATTGGAGTGTCGCGACGAAACGTGAATATCCGGCTGTTTCGAAATGTAAGCGTACAAACGAGCAAACGATTTTCATCTCTAGTCGTGTCGAGCAATTTGCACGTGACCAAAAGCCAGTGGAATCTTTTCTGCAATTCGAGTTACGAGAAACGACTGCAGTTTATCGCTTTCGACCTTACGAGCAACTTCCTATCGTGCCTTATGGGCACATGCACCCACACATATACATATATACATAACAGCACATAAACCCTAACCATCTACTCCCATAACCACTTCGAAAATTATTCAGAATTTCATGCTCCAACTTTTTTCCACAAAAATGTTTCGTTTTCTCACATATTTTTATGCCTAATAAAAAACAGGATATGTAACTTTTATGATGAGATATAGTGTGTAAAAAAGTGACTCATATTGCGACTCCAATGCGTCATTGCATATTATGCGTTTATGGAAAATAAATTGTGAACAATCTTTTAAAATAGCAAAAGTGACTTGTTTAGTATTAAGGAGGTTTATCCAAAAAAAACTAATTTCTACAGATTCTTATAAAATTTTAATGACATATTAAATGCATTACCTTGTGATGATGGTAAATTTAAAATTTGAATGAAATAATTATATTCTGTTATAAAGTAATGCGAATTAGCTCGCTGGACCAAGGTTCGTTCGATAAATAAAAACAATTCAGAATTAAGATTTTAACAAACTCACAGTTTCACATTTATTTAATCGAAATATTACAATTACCCCACTGACTAGCGGTCCGTTGGAATCGAAAAACGACAAACGAAACGAACTTTTATCTTTTATTTAAAATCTTGTGAGGACTAAATTTTCGAATCCTCACAACCTTACATGTACTGTTACAATTTTATTAAATTTTACCGTTCCGTTTTTAAGATATAAATTTATAAAGTTGAAACTTTTACATGGAAACAGTAACAAAATGCACAAAATGACTATATTTTAATTAATTAAAAAAACACATTAATTAAAACACAACTAATATATTTTAAACTGTAATAAAATACAACTTTTACAACAATATTTAATTAATTCACCGTACCGTTGTTAAGAAAATGTTATTCAAGGGTAGTAATTCTTCATTTTTTTTAAATAATCAGGAAGAAGAAATTTTAATAGCCTGAAATTTTCAAAGGAAATTTTTTTTTTTCAATAAAATTTGTTTGTGTTATGATTTTAACTACAAAATACAATTTAGAAACCAAATTATAAGATGAAATGAAATTAAAAAAATATTGACTTTTAGATTTGACATAATAAATGAAAATTTAGGATATAAATTGAAAAAAAATTAATATATCTAATTAAAAGGTGGCCAAAATAAATGCAAAAAGATAAGAGAAAATTAAAATTGAAAAAACTAATTGAAAAATCAGATAAATAATTGCAAATTTAGGATTTCAATTGAAGAATAAAATTTGAAGAAATTGATTGCAAATGATAACAATAATAATTGAAAATTGAAGAAAATTATTAAAATTTGAGAAAAATATTTTAAAATCTATAGGAAATTAATGAAAGAATAATGAAAGTAATAAAAACTCCAAGAAAATATTTGAAAAATAATAAAAATAATGAAAAATTGAAGACAATAATTTTAGTTTGTTAAAAATAATTGAAAAATTACTACATATAGTTATAATAAAAAAAAATTATTGCAGAATAATAAAAATAAATGTGAATTGAAAAAATAACTCAGATTAGAGATAAATAATAAAAAAAGTTAGAGAATTTATTAAAAAATAATTGAAAATGACAAAAACTGATTTAAAAATGATAAAAATAATTACAAATTGTAGAATTTAATAAAAATTTGTGAAAAAAAAATTGTAAAAATTACAGAATATATTGGAGATAAACAAGACTACTTAAAAAAGGATAAAAAAAATTGGAAACTAAAGTTAATTATGGAAAATTTAAGAACACAAATTGAGAAAATCACCAAATTTATTTGATGTAAAAGAAAATGATTCAAAATCCAAGAACATCATTGAAATACTTGAAAAATAAAAAAACAAAACTCATATTTTGTAAAAATAATTGAACAATGACAGAAGAAATTGAAAACTAATTTCATATTGAAGGAAATCATTTAAACTGAAGAAGTTTGTTCTGAAAAAGTTAAAGAAAATAATAGAAACTTGCAGAAATTTGGAATTTAAAAATTGGGAGAAAAATTTAAAAATAAAGAGAAACATTAAAAAAAATTTTTGAAAAATGATAAAAATAGTTTAAATTTGTAAATAATTATTGAAATTATAAAAAAATGATTTTAAAAAATACAGAATATTTGTAAAGTCAAAGTATTACAAAATGATTTCAAGAATTTTAAATTCAGGAAAATAATTACAACATTATAAAAATAATCGAAAATTTATTAACGAAAATGAAAATTTCAAGTATATTATTGAAATTTTCGTAATTAATCAACAAAGATTCAAAATAATATAAAAATTGTGCAAATAATGCAAATGAAAAAAAAAATTAAAAACTAACGAAGTATTTCAAATTTGAGAAAAAAATTGAAGAATGATTAAAACATTAAAAAGTGCATGCAATAACTTAAAGTGATGCCCGGACAAAAAATCCTGGACAGACAGAATTTTTTTGCATTTTCGCGATCCATATCACTCAAAACAAAAAAGTATGTAAAAATTTTTCAGTTTGGCGCAATGTACAGACAAAATTTTGATTTTATTTATATAGATAGATTTATCAATATTTTATTTACCTACCTGAAGATTAGATAGTTTGACAGGTGCATATTGTTATAAAATTTTAAAACTCATAACCCCCAGTTATGTGACTGTTGTATGAATTATGTTCTGCGCTGATTACTCACAAAGGAAGCAATAAATTAATAATAGAAAAGTTAATTGGGGAAGTTAAGAAAAAAAAAAGAATTTTTGATATATTTAGACTATTTTTGAAAAATTGAAAATGTTATCAATCACAAAGTTTCCTCTATGAGGAAGCAAAAAGGAAGAAAGATTATGAAACTATTATATCATAATAACTTTAAATTATTTCATAAACAACTGAATTTTTATGCAAGTTTTTAAAATTTGGTAGTTCCAAAAGTTTAAATTACAAATATTTATCAATATTTGAATTTTAAGTAGAGATGTATATATGGAATTATAAAAACCTAAAAAAAGACATCGTTTAAAAATAACTAATAAACAAATACATATTTTATTGATACGAATTAACAATATATACATCTCTTTTTTATTACTATGTTCCAGTAACAATTTAAACAAAAACATATAACTAATTTCTTTCTCGGATCACTTCACTGAAAAAAATTGTCTAGCTGATCCACTTAAAATTATCGCTGGATTTTGAATTGCTACAAAATTTAAGTGTAACAGCTGAAAATATAGCTGTCTTATACAATTGTTTAGCACAGACTTATAACTAGCTTTTGCACCTAAATATTTAGCAAAACGATATCCAGCTAAACATTTTTTTCAGTGTTTTTCTTTATAAATAAGTACTTTAAAACAATATTATACAAAATTAAACGTTTATTACACATTTATTTAATCATAAGTGTCCTTATTTCGTTCATAATTTTTTTATACCACTCATATTTATCAATATTCAAATGTGTAAGCTTTATTTTCAAAACTTCACCAAATCCCTCTATGTGCTTTATATCAGCACTATTAATATTAAATTCAGTCCCAGGTAAAATGATTCTCTGTTTCTCTTGAACTGAAGAAAATTCTAATTTCGCACTTACAAATAAATTCA
Organism: Ganaspis brasiliensis; assembly: GCA_037103525.1. Classification (NCBI taxonomy): domain Eukaryota; kingdom Metazoa; phylum Arthropoda; class Insecta; order Hymenoptera; family Figitidae; genus Ganaspis; species Ganaspis brasiliensis. Next base: position 2,007,268 of record JAZKLR010000087.1, read on the forward strand.
AAAAAGACATTTCGTACAGAATAGTTTTAAAACCAAGTGTAGCATTTGCAGCAAATTGCATAACAAATGATTGATTCGAATAAGTGGGTGTAAATTTTCGAAATTGAATTGTTCGTCCAGGCACTAAAAATTTGTCAACAAACTGTTGAGGTTTACATTCAACTTTGTACAATAGATAAACTGAAGCGTTTGAATTACTCGATTGTCTGTTTAATAATCTGGTTATAGTCATCCTAATTCTGCTTGTTAATAATTCTTCCTTCCCGTTTAATTTTGAATAGTTGCTTATTGAATCGTATAATCTAATTGTTGCTGGAGATAGATCGTCAGATTGTCGAATCGCTAATTTATATAAAGCAATCTTCATTCTTCTGGCTTCATTCGTGTCTCCTGTCATTCTTGTATATCCCGTTTTCGCAAAACTGTACAATGCATAATAGTCCTCAAATCTCACAGAATAGTATTCTTTATTATCCTTAAATGCTTTAATTATATCCGATAATGATGTTCCTTTCTCAATTTGCATTCTTTCCTTCAATGTGTAAGTTGAATTAATTCTGAACTCAAGCTCATCTTCTGCTACAGTAGTATTTTCAAACCGCATTTTGTATCTTAACTGCAACAGAAGATCATGATTTTCAATTATATAGTTTTCGGCCCACTTTTGGGAATCTGGCCAATCATTCATAAATTGCGATTCAATTCCACTTTCATCTGGAAAAACGTACTCTCTAAGTATACTGCGTGCTATATTTCCGAGTAAATGTACCTTTCTTTTGGCTAATGTTACAGCTTTTTCTTCAGCGTCACATTTGTTCCTCCAAAGTACAGCCCTCAGACATTTATTAGAAGGCGTTTCTTCTGTAATGTCATCGTCTACATCACACTTAGGACGAATTTCACGAGGTATTGACATTCCAGACAAAATAACCCTAGTATCGTTCCTTTCAAGCTGATGATTGTCGTTTTCAAAATATACCTGTCCGACCTCCTCTTGTAAACTCTCTTCATCAATTTTAACGTATTCATTTTTCGACAAAACGGAAACAAGTATTTTATTGTTCGAGATATGATCGGTTCTTAATTCTACAATCCTGTTAGACTTCGAATAAACAAATTTGTAACCATAACCAGTGTATTCTTCAACATGTTGACTGTTAACATACAATTGCAATTGAGTCTTGTTTATAAGCCCCACACTATTGACTGTTTTTTTAAATTCATTTTTAATTCTTTTCATATTACTTAAACTTTGTGTAATGTATTCTACGTTTGTATTGAAAGTTTTGCTCAAATTATCAACAAGTGACTGTAACATATCTAAATCTTTGTTAAATAAAAATGTCAGTTCAAATCCAGGCTCGTCTAAATGTAATGCTAGTTTGTCAAAAACATTCTCTTTTGAAAAATTGCCGTCTAAACGATAAGATTTCGTCAAAAGTATTGTTTCAGGTAACACCCCTTTTGAATACAAGAGCCACCTAGTGCTTTCTTCAGTTATCTTTAAAAACATATTATTATTTTTACCTACCACGCCTAAAAATTTTAATTCGTCAATGCTACACAGACTATTGTCGTTATAATAGTTTAAATAACTTGTAGCTGACAAACAGGGATAATGTGGCACCAACGATAATCCAAATTCCTTCCACCATTCACTTTGTAACTGTTCGTCAGTTAAAAACATTAAATACGATTCTAATCGATTTCTTTTATACTCGGAAAATTTTTCCCAAAATACATCTAGCTTATCCTCACTCGACTTTAAAACCAAATGTGATCTTGTCTCTCCTAATTCACTAAACGGCGATCCAATTTTCTCTTGAAACAGCACGGGATCATCAGATTCTTTGTATAATACTGCATTATAGTTTTCTTGAACTAAAGCATAATTTTCCACAGAAGCAGTTTTGGGAAAGTAAAATCTTAATAAATCATATGGTAAGTGTTTGGACATAGACAGCCTACCATTGTCATCAGGAATTAGCAGTGTTATAAGCACTAAATCATTTTGCAAAGATGTTATTAAAGTAGGATCAAAGGCTGTTTTAATTAATTCCTTTTCAAAAAGATAATATTTTTTACCAATAGAATCAACATTAACTCTGTACATTTCTGTTAAATTTGGTAAATAATGGTTACCATCAAATATACATTCATAATTCTCAGGATATTCCAGATATTGCTCAAGTCTTCTTTCGCGTTCTGATTCATCAAAATGTTTGCAGAGAAGATTTATCATAAATCTGCCAATACATGACCGAATATTAAATGTAGAAAAATCCACGTGCAATTTATAAGCTAAATCCGTGCTTAATTTATTTTTAATTTCATCAAAAGTTTGATGTATGTAAAGAAATAAATGTTCGTAAGCTGCTTGCCAATGAGAAACATCATACACGACATTTTTTAAATCATCATTATTAAGAAGGATTTTATTATCGTAAATATAATTACAGAAAGCTGGCAGTGCAAATGCGCCTAAGGCTAAGTCACTTATACTTTTGGTATAAATTGAATGTGCTAAAGCATGTCCTGCTAATACGAACTGATTAAATTCAACGTTTTGTACCAAATAATTTTCATACTGTTGATCTTCGATACTGTTATAGATATCACTTTGCCTTCCAGATCTCAAAATATGTGCTCCAGCTAGTGCATAAATATAATCAATCGACAACAAATTTAGATTAGATTTAGATTCTGGAAATAGAGGTAATATTAAATGAGTAAATATTCTCTCTCTAGCCAAAGGAGTAAGAATCGAATGATTGCCATATTCGTTTTTGAATATTGCATTTTCAAGCGTATTTCTTATATTGACGTACAATGATTCAACTTGTAGGCTTGTCGCCTCATAAACCACAGTTGCTATAAATCCGTAAATATTGCCATATTTTTCAAACACTAGAGAACTAATAATGTAGTTAAACATTCCATTTACAAAAACCAGATCAATTTTTTCATCATATTTTTCTCCATAAAGATCGCTTCCTCGTAATAATTCTTTGATCAATTTACGTTTCTTAGATTCTTGATCGTGATTATCTTCTATATATTGACAAAAACTATTGAGAATTGGGATTGATTTATGTTGATCATCTTCCTTTAAGTATCCTTCAATAAGTAAAAAAACACTCAGATGGTTCATGTAAGTGTAAATAGAAATTAACTGTATGGTTTGTAGGGCAGTGTCCATTGTTGAATTACAATTTGTTACCAACCTGAAAAAGATAAATTAATAGTACTTTATTTTAAATTGTTATTGACTTAATCTATTTCCAATCATGCGAGTAAGTATCATCAGAGAGAAACTGAGAGTACGCACGTAATGCAAATGATAGTTTCCTGTTATCGATATCGTATGCGCTCTTGCGGACAAAATTCGAAGCTTAGGTGGTTAGCTATATATATTGCCTAAATCGGTGAGGCAATACACACACACAAAACCTAATGGCTAAGCCGAATCTCGTTCCAAATCGATCGGGCGTATTCGTGCTTCTTCGCATGAATTCATGAAACGTAAGGAATAGAACCGTAGCTTGTAAAATAATTGGAATTACGGTTTTTCCAGTTTCTTGACATAATTATGTTTCAAAACATAACCTAATTAATCAACTTTTACTAATCATCAGTCTAAGTAATTGTTAATATGTTTTTAAGCAAATTATTCCTGTAATAATTAACTAATTTTGTTAACGTAAAGCTAAAAGTGCAGTCTTTTTTAAAGTCTGTAAAAATTTATGTCATGCTTTGAAGAACGAAAAAAGAGTTTACGAATTTTTAGATTTTAGCTAAAACCTCACAATTTCTTAGACTTTTGAATTAATTTAAAAAAATTTTATTCTTTAATAAATTCAAGAACAATTAATATTACAAAATAAACTCCAAACAATTTTGAATTTATTATAATACATACTAACATAATAAATTCCAGAATATCTTGAATTTTCTATTGAATTTTATCCAATCAAAATAAATTCTAGATCATTTTAGATTATTTTTAGATTTTTTCTATAATAGAATAAATTCCAAATACTTATTTATTTATTAATAAGTTCTAAAGTATTTTATATTTTCTCTATAATTTTTTTGTTTCTAAAATGACTCTAGAACATTATTCCATAAAGAATTCTAGAAAATTAACCGATTAAACGAACTTACCTTAAGTGAAGTTCAATCGGAATTATATGAGTTGTCTCGTTCTCCTAGAATAACACGTAGTACCATCTTTCTGATAGATCTGATCACAGATTTTTAAAGCTAAATCAAATTCAAAAAGTTACTGGTATTGCACGCCGCCACTTCCGGTGGCGCTGCCTGGTAGAACTCATTTATTTTAAAGCAACTTAATCACAAATTAGAGAAGGGTTTATTTTTATAAATAAAAAGAAGGGAATGGGTGGGAATGTTTTAGGAGAACGAGACAACTCATATAATTCCGATTGAACTTCACTTAAGGTAAGTTCGTTTAATCGGTTAATTATATTACGTTGTCTCGTTCTCCTAGAATAACACGTAGATGTTCAAAGAAACCTAATTTGTGATTTTTACAAAAGAACAGTTTTTTATTCTTAACTATAAAAAATAAACAATGTATCCAAGTAGAACATTTTTAAACTTATCTAATTCTATTTTTGAACATTGATCACGGCTCTCGCATAGGCTGATTTATCTAATATAGGCCTTTCATAGAAATTAGCAAAGGTTTTTGACCTTTCCGACCATCCCACAGTTTTGCGAATAGTTTCGATATCAATTCCTTTCGACTTAGCTGCGGAAGTAGACGCATGCCGTGTGCTGTGAGATTTAAATATATTAGTATCTACTCCGCTCTCATTTAAAACATATTTTATCCAATTTGATAACGTTTGAGTTGTTGCTGGCCTAACTGGTTTTTTAAAAGTAAGAAATAAATTTTTTACTGAGTCTCTTAACTGAGATGTTTTCTATAAATATATCAGCAAGGTGGAAGCTACACAAATCTCGGGTTGTTCTTTAAAAATTGGTAACGACAAACAAGGTTGAGGTTTACTTATTTTAGATGTTTTTATACGTTCCGGTATTTTAATTTGAATAAGATCTTTTGATGCCATAATATTATCTATAGTAATTTTTGATAAGGTTTGCATACGTTGAGATGTGACTAACGCCATGAGCATTAATAATTTAACAGATAGGGATCATTCACATATCACGTGATACAAATTTGAGCTAATTTGAACCCCCTCCCCCCTCCTCGTGATACTTTTTCTATTGTTAAAAAATTAAATTTCCATGGACCGTGATATTTTGCCGACCCCCCTCCCACCCCTGAAGATATCACGTGATATGTGGACGACCCCATAACTGTTTCAATGAAAGATGCTCATGAGGATACCAATTTTTTAAAAACTCAATGACAACCTGAGGGTCCCATGTAAAATCGTACCTGGGTCTCTGTGGTTTAATTGTGGAAACACCCTTAAAAAACCTTCTAATCATAGGATCATTTCCAATATCTGACATCAAAATTAGTGAAATTGCTGATCTATACGAATTCAGCGTACCACAACTTCCAACTTGCTGATAAATTTGAGTTAAAAAGGAAAGAACATCTTTAGAATCTGCTTCGAAAACACAGATATTATTTTCCTGACAAAAAATCCACCAAAGCCTTAGCGGCTTGTTATATTGCTTGATGGTAGATTCCGACAGAGATGCAAGCATTACTGGTTTTCCTAATTCCGGGATGCCTCTTCTTTGAAAAGCTTGCCTGATAATTTGCCTGCAACCAGGATAAGGCTCTTGGCTAAAGGATGTGTTCTCCTGAAAGGACACGTGAGTAGATTAAGATGAGGCCCTAAAAATAATGGTTCTTCGGTTAGTAAATCTAAGAATAACGGATACCAACATTGAGTCGGCCAATATGGAACAACTAAGACACCCTCCGCCTGATCATCAATGATTTTTCTGATGACTCTTAATACTAGGGTAAATGGTGGAAAAACGTAGAAATACAGATTCTCCCATGAAATTGTGAACGCGTCAATTGCCGATGATTCTGGATCTTTGAACCAAGATACGAATTTTGAACATTTACTATTAATATTTGTTGCAAACAAATCAATTTGAAATCTTCCGAATTTATACTTAATTTCATCAAAATCTAGACTATTTAGTTCCCACTCCGTTTCCAGGGGCAAAACTCGAGACTCTTTATCCGCGACCATATTATCTTTGGTATTAATATATGAAGCAAAAATCCAGATATTTCTGCGCTCACATCATTGCCAAATAGATTTTGTGATATCATGAAGCTTGCTGTATTGTATCCCGCCCATTCGATTGACGTAAGATATGGCCGTTGTATTGTCGATTCGGAGCAAAATCTGACACGAGCTGTAATCTGAAGCAAAACTTTTCAGAGCATAAAATGCAGCTTTAAGCTCTAAAAAGTTTATACTTTGCTTCTGGTCTTTTTGATCCCACCAGCCATGAGTTTTTTGATTACCGCAACAAGCTCCCCATCCGGTCAACGAGGCATCAGAAAATATTTCAAGGCAAAACTTTGAATTCCTGATATGATTTACTGAATACAAAATCCACCATTTTAATTCAAGTTTAGAATCCGCTGACAAAAACATTCGGTCATCAAAATTTCCATTGTTTCTTTTTAACGTCAAAAATTTTTGCCTTTCCATTTCCTTCGTGTACAACCACCCATATCTTACGCCAGGACAAGCCGAAACTAATACACCTATACATTGAGCAAAGCTTCTTATTTTACATTCCGCTTTAGAATAAAAATCCTGAGTCAACTTAAAAATTTTTTCTTTCTTTTTTGGAGGTAACTCAACTGTTAAATTTTGACTGTTCCATTGAAAACCAAGATATTCACACTCATAGGAAGGCTCCAAACAAGACTTTTTCCGATTAATTACAAAACCGAGGGATTCTAAAGTTCTAATTGTTTCCAAAATATTTAAAAAACAGTGTTTTTTATTTTTTGATATTAAAAGAAAATCGTCTAAATACAGAACAGACAAAAAACCTTTATTCCGTAGATAATAAAGAACAGGCTTCAAGATTTTCGTGAATATAAAAGGCGCTGTGCAAAGGCCAAAGGGCAAACAGTTGAACTCAAAAAGTTTACCATCAAATTCAAAGCGTAAGAACTTTCTATGTTCTTCTGCAATTGGCACATGGAAATAACCATCTTTAAGGTCTATTGTCGCTAAATAACAATCTTTTGTTAATAATCTAATCAGCGTTTTTTGGTCCTCTAGTTTAAAATGTGGTGCATCTATAAATAAATTCAACTTTTTCAGATTTATTTCAACTAAAAAGAACGGAGAGACAAATTGATCTTTACATGGGTAACATTGAGAAACTGAGCCTTTATCTATTAGTTCTTTAATAGCAATCGATAAAAGTCTATGTTCCGAATCTGTCGTATGTGAAACACAAGATTTTTCTTCTTGAAAAGGCGGTTTTAAAAAAGGAATTTTATACCCTCGAATACACGCAAGAATATTTTCATCGTCTGTAATTTCTTTCCAATTATCAATAAAAAACCTCAATCTACCGGGTAGCTTACTTACATTTAACGTCGAGTTCTCGCTCTCTGCTGTTGTTGAGATTTCTGCCCATCCTGACGACCCCTGAAGTTCCTGTTCATTCCTCCGAATGGGCTCCTGTAGTTTAACGACATCTTTGCCGGATTAAATTGTCCTGTAGGTCTATTATATTTGTAAGGCTGCTGCGGTCTTGAATAATAATTATTTGAGGTGCCTTTATTGGAAGAAAAACTTTTCTGAGGTGCTTTTATAATAGTTTTACTTTGATTCTCCACCTCTTTAGCAGCTTTCAAACGATCTGAAAGCTTTTCACCAAAAAGTAGAGACTCAACTGGTTGATCATTAGTAATGTCCTCCACTAATCTGTTGACATTTGGGGTTATGAAAGCACGCCTTGTGATCGAAATATTGTAATGAACGTCTGATAAAAATCTGGCAGCATCACTCAAAAGGGAAACAAGAGAGCTGTCCATTTCTCTTCCTTGATTAAAAACAGTTGTCAGGGCTAAACCAGTGGCATAGATCGCAGCACCAATTTTTGTTTGAGTTTTAATCTGATAATCATCTTTCTTACGAGCTCTTTCCGACATTGTACGTTTCACCTCTGGATTTGACAAAGGCGATTTCAAAGCAGTAAAGTTATCAGGAACAGGATACTTTTTTACCATCTCTTCAGACACCTCTTTCGTCATGCCAGTTTTTAGAATCTGAGACCAATTTTTTGTTAAAATGTTGTGGATCATTATTTTTATTTGAGTCGTCTCCGAGCAACGTAAGAACTGCATCGTTCAGTTGGACATCGCCTGGATTGTTAAAATCCTCACAGTCAGATGACGAGCCGCTCTCATCGAAATCGTCTTTATTATGTGGAATTTTACCTGAATGAATTGGATTAGAATTCAGAATTTTTTGGTCCGTCGGGCCTCTCGGGCGGCGATCGGAAGAAAGACCATAGCCGGACGAGCCTCTCGGACTACCTTCGCGGTTATCTAGCCTTGAGCGATGACGATATTCGTTTGAAGATTTACTACTGGTGCTCCTGCTTGAGCAATTATAAGAACTAGAAGAACGGCTGCCTGATGGAGATCTCTTAAATCGATCCCTGCTATGATATCGACGGTGACGCTTATACATAACCTCATCTCTAGACGCGGATCTGCTTTTTCGCTTTTTGATCTCTCTTTTTTACGTCGCCTGCGATTGTCCTCTTCTCTATTCATGATGAGCAACAAGTTTTGTGTAAAAAACTCTGAATTATATTAAAAAAGACAAGAAAACGAAAAGTTACACTGTTCCCAGATCGCACAGTTCTACCAGGCAGCGCCACCGGAAGTGGCGGCGTGCAATACCAGTAACTTTTTGAATTTGATTTAGCTTTAAAAATCTGTGATCAGATCTATCAGAAAGATGGTACTACGTGTTATTCTAGGAGAACGAGACAACGTAATATAATTTATGATTATACTATAAATTATAGAACATTTAATATTTTTTTACAATTTTGGACTCTAAATAAAAAATTGCAGAATTTTCTTGGGAGTTTGGAACAAAAAACAGAATATTTAAGATTCTAGTGTGCAGAAAACTTTAAAAGTTATAATTAATTTCAAAACATTTTAGACTTTTTTATATATTTAAATTCTGGATTAAAATCCAAAATCTTTTAGACTCTAAAATAAATTCCAGGTGACTTAATACTTTAGAATAAATTTTACAGAATTAAAAATTTTATAGTAAATTCTGGAATATTTAGGATTTTTTTTTCTTATTATTAAGATTTTAAAGTAATTACAGAATTCTCAAGATTTTAAAATAAATAACAGAAAATTTATGATTATATTATTAATTATAGAACACCTTAGATTTTTTTTACAATTTTGGACTCTAAATAAAAAATTGTAGAATTTTCTTGAGAGTTTGGAACAAAAAACCGAATATCTAAGATTTTAGAGTGCAGAAAACTTTAAAAGTTATAATTAATTTCAAAACATTTTAGACTTTTTTATATATTTAAATTCTGGATTAAAATCCAAAATCTTTTAGACGCTAAAATAAATTCCAGGTGACTTAATACTTTAGAATACATTTTACAGAATTAAAAATTTTATAGTAAATTCTGGAATATTTAGGATTTTTTTTCTTATTATTAAGATTTTAAAGTAATTACAGAATTCTCAAGATTTTAAAATAAATGACAGAAAATTTATGATTATATTATTAATTATAGAACACCTTAGATTTTTTTTACAATTTTGGACTCTAAATAAAAAATTGTAGAATTTTCTTGAGAGTTTGGAACAAAAAACCGAATATTTAAGATTCTAGTGTGCAGAAAACTTTAAAAGTTATAATTAATTTCAAAAAATTTTAGACTTTTTTATATTTAAATTCTGGATTAAAATCCAAAATCTTTTAGACGCTAAAATAAATTCCAGGTGACTTAATACTTTAGAATACATTTTACAGATTAAAAATTTTATAATAAATTCTGTAATATTAAGGATTTTTTTCATATTATTTAGATTCTAAAGTAATATCAGAATTTTTGAGATTTTAATATAAATTACAGAAAATTTTAGATTTAAAAATAAATTGAAGAAGATTTGAGATTTTATTTTGATTTTTAGATTTTTGATAAACTTGTAGAATTTTTTGAGACACTAATGAAAATTGGAAAACATTGAAGATTCTAAAATAAGTTTCAGAAAATTCTAGATAATTTATTACAATCCAAAATTGTTTAGATTTATTTTTGTTATGATTTTATTTTTATTTTTACAACTGTTAGTTACCGCGTAACTGTTGTAGAGGGTAAGCTTACGAACATAGACAATGTTATAAACAATAATATGGTTGTCCGTCAAAGTTTGGTGGAGGTCGAGTTACGTGAGCGGAAAAAAAAAAACTAATGACCTTGGTAGACTAATAACAAATCTTCTCGGTGAATTTGTGTCGTCTGACTATTTGTCTGATATAAAAGTCTTTAGACTAGGTAAATTTTCGCAGATACTAGATCGAAAACCAAGGCCTGTCAAAATAGTATTTGCGACGGAGGACCAGGCACAAGCAGTCTTACGAATGTTTGTAGCTGCCAAAGGAGAACCAGCTCACCTGGGTACACTCAAGAACATGTGGCTGAATCCGGACCGAACGAAAATACAGTTGGAAGAGGTTTCAGCGAAGAAGAAGGAATTGTCCGATCGTCGCCTGGGAGGCGAAAAGAACATAAGATTAGTATACAGGAATGGAATTCCTGTATTAATAAAGAAAAATTCCCGCCTGACGGATCAAAACAAACAATCTGTAAAGGATTAGGCACCGAGAAATCAGTGTCCGGCACTATCCACGTGTCATGTGACTTTTCCTCTTCATCGTCTGACTCCCCACGCGAGTGTTCTGACTATAGTAGTGTTGAATCTCCCATTAATCCGTTTGAGTGTGTACTCGATGAGTGTATATTCCCCACTTCTTCAATGAATTCTTCTCTCTCCACGAATATCTCTCTCTACTACCAGAACGTCAGAGGTCTTAGAACCAAACTGAGTCATCTACGTAAACACGCTTTACTTCCTTCTTATGATGTTTTGGTTTTCACGGAAACGTGGTTGAGTGAGAATTTCAATTCATCGGAACTGGGGCTGCACAATTATGACATCTTTAGATGTGATAGAAGTGCTTTTTCTAGCAGCAATACTCGTGGCGGCGGTGTACTTATTGCAACAGTCACCTCTATAAACTCTACTATTATATCTCCCAAAGTTCTCTCCATTGAACATGTTTTTATTAAATTTAATATTAGAAAGACTGTGTATGTTATGAGAACTTTTTATATTCCCCCAAATATGGGTGCGGAATACTATCATTCAATGTGCCAGATTCTAGAGGATATTCAGGTTCAATATCCTTTTGCAGTGATCTACATCCTTGGCGATTTCAATATGCCATTTTTGAAGTGGAATACGGTGCCTGTCAACGGTCCTTCTTGCGCTAGCGGGGATAATTCAAGTGTGCATTCTTTGATAGCAAATACTGTATCAGACACTATTGATTACCTTAATTTATACCAAGTTAACCGTTTTTTTAATACTCATGGTTCGTTATTAGATCTTGTGCTAACCAACTCCTTTAATTTCGACTTGAATCTAGCTGTGGAAACAATAATGCCGGTGGATAACTATCACCCTCCATTGCTTCTGAATATCCATAACAGTGAGATTTCTCCATTAAATAATAATTTACATCGTGAATTTAAATATGATTTTAAAAATGCTAACCTACCAGCATTTTGTTCTTATTTAAGTGAAATTAATTGGGAGTTGGTATTTGATTCAGCTAGTGTAGATGAGGCAGTAAGTATTTTTTATGCATATATTCACACTGCCTTTGATTTTTTTGTTCCAATAAGAACGATTAATAATTCAAAATTTCCATTATGGTTTTGTGCTGAACTTAAGCGTTTAATGTATTTTAAAAAAGTTCCACATTTACAATACAAGCGTTCTGGCTGTTTATCTGATTACCGTAAATTCTCTTATCTACGATCTCTTTGTAAAAAACTTTCCAGAACGTGTTATAATAATCACATCAATAAAATGGAACAGGCATTTAAATCCAATCCAAAACAATTTTGGAATTATGTGAATAATTTGCGAAATGAGTCCCGAATTCCAAATAATATGTTTTATAACAACTACAATTCAAAAAACAGCCAGGATATTGCAGACTCTTTTGCTGCGTTTTTTGAGTCCGTTTATTCAAAACATAAACCAGTACCTTCCTCTAACTCTAGGCCTACTAATAATAACTTTTTAAGCAAACTAACAATTCTAAAAGTGGATATTTTGAATAAATTAAAATCATTAGACATATCTAAAGGCGCAGGACCAGACGATATTCCATCTTCTTTATTAAAATCCTGTAGAACATCTTTCCTGCACCCACTTTATCTATTGTTTAATATGTCAATTTCGAATGGCATCTTTCCTTTTGAATGGAAGAAAGGAATAATTATACCAATTCTCAAAAGTGGTAGTAAGAATGATGTTCGTAATTATAGGCCTATTACTAGTTTGAGTACTATTCCTAAAATATTCGAAAGTCTTATTTATGATATTATATATGCCTATTCTATTAACATTATTATTCCTGAACAGCACGGCTTTGTTAGAGGGAGGTCTGTAACAACAAACTTATGTGTTTTTACGAATTATGTACTAGAAGCATTTGAGGATAGTCTTCAGGTGGATGCGGTCTACTTGGATTTCGCTAAGGCATTTGATAAAATCAATCATGAAATTCTTGTGACTAAGCTTAGAGCCTTGGGTTTTTCGGATATTGTTTTGAGTTGGATTGAGAGCTATTTGACTGGCAGATCGTTATCAGTATGTGTGAAATCATCTTATTCTCAAATCTTTTCAGCATCATCGGGTGTTCCTCAGGGCTCAAATCTTGGCCCCCTCTTATTTTTACTATATGTAAATGACATTTCATCTATTTTCTTACATTGTTGCTTTAGTCTATTTGCAGAAGATTTAAAAATTTATAAAATTATAGTCGATCAAAGTGATTTTTTGGACATTCAATCAGACCTTGATTCTCTCATTGAGTGGTCTATTAATAACGATCTGCTTGTTAATGTGAAAAAATGTCTCACTATTTCTTTTTCAAAAAGTACAGACCCGTTGAATTTCAATTATATGATTGGTGATATTGTTCTTGTGAGAGAAACGGCGGTTCGCGATCTCGGTATAGTATATATCTAACACAATTAGCAGATCACTTTCGGTTCTGGGCTTCGTCACAAGAAATTCAACACGTTTTACTGATTTAATAACATTAAAATCTTTGTACTACTCACTTGTGAGATCTATTTTGATCTGTAACCCTATTATATGGATGCCTTATCAGAATTATAACTTCGTTCGACTTGAGCGTGTTCAAAACAAATTCCTTCGTTTTATAGCGTTTCAGCGTGGAATAAGTCACGACAGATTTGATCATGATTATTCAAATTTAAGACAACTATTTAGGATTCCGAAAATTTCGGACATGCTGTTGTATACTGATTTATTATTTCTCTACCGGATACTGAATGGCCAAGTCAATTGCCCGGAGATATTAATGAATATAAAATTTTCGATTCCCCAAGTAACTTTACAGTCACTTAGAGACCGCTCTACAATAAGAACCATAAATCCGGAGGTGAAAACACATAAGAAAAATCCTTTATTTTATGTCGACACGGAGCGATCGGTACAAGGCTCAAACGCAATATACACTAGACTTTGCAGGGAGGCAAATGAACGCTACGAAAATTTAGACTTTTTTTATTATTCACTAAGTGCCTTCACTGCCTTATTGCGATCAAATATTTTAAATAAGGAATTCAAATAAGATTACCTAGCCTTAATATTATAATATTGGCACGTTCTATTGATTTTATCAATTCTTATTATTTTTTTTTACCGCTTATACTAAGTACAACTGTACGAAAGGGCAATTTTTAATTTTGTAAGCCCGTATATACGTTAATAATAATAATAATAATAATTTTGATAAACAACCTCAAATTTTACATTCTACAATAAATTTTAGAAAATTGTAGATTTTATCGTAAATATCTAAATATTTCGATTTTATTTTTATTAGATTTCCCATAAGAGTCTGAAATTAATAGATTCTAATATTTTTAGAATGTTTCAAGTTATAAAGAAAATGCAGAAAAGTTTAGTTTGAAAAATAAATTCTATAAAGTTGTAGTAGTAATAAATTCCAGAACATTTAAGATATTAAATAAAATTTCAGTTTTTTTAAATTCTGGATGAATTGTCAAAACCTTCTTAGATTCTAGAATAAATACCCAAAAAGATTTTTTTTCTTTTTTTTAAATTTAAATTTTTTCTCCGTAAAAATATAATATTTCTAATCTTTTTAGACATTATTTGGAAATTTTCAAATTCTAAATAAAATTCTAGAATTCATTTCATTCTAGAAAAAATTCTCAAACATTTGAAATTCTAAAAAAAAAATACAAACTTTTTAAGTTTTCAAAATAAGCTTCTAAACATTTCAGTTTTAGAATTTCTAAATTAATTATTTAGAATCTATAACGAATTCGATATTTTTTCTGAAAAAAAATGTTGAAATGAAAAAAACAAATATGAAGTTGTAGGTGTTTATTCTAGAATCTAAAAAAGTTTTGAAATTTCATCCAGAATTTTCAAAAACCCGGAATTTTGTATAAGATCTTTAGTGTTCTGGAATTCGTTACTTCTATAATTCTGTAGCATTTATTTTTTAAACTAAACTTTTCTGCAATTTATTTATAACATGTAACATTCTAAAAATATTAAAATCTATTAATTTCAGACTCTTATGGAAAATCTAATAATTAAAAATAAAATTGAAATGTTCAGATATTTTTTATAAAATCTACAATTTTCTGAAATTTATATTAGAATGTAAAATTTGAGGTTCTTTATTAAAGTTCTAAAAATAAAAATAAAATCTAACAAAAACAATCTTAGAGAATTAAAATCTAAACAGTTTTGAAACTTAATAAATAAACAAGAATTTTCTTTAATTTATTTTAGAATCTTGAATATTCTCCAATTTTCATTAGTGTCTCAAAAAATTCTACAAGTTTATCAAAAATCTAAAAATCAAAATAAAATCTCAAATCTTCTTCAATTTATTTTTAAATCTAAAATTTTCTGTAATTTATATTAAAATCTTGAAAATTCTGAAATTACTTTAGAATCTAAATAATAAGAAAAACCCCCTCGTGGTGTCACCTTGTCGTGGTGAGGGGGCTTAGGACCGGCCAGGCGCTCGTCCTTCGGCCGCCATTCCTAGACGAGCCGATTCGGCTCCTTCCGGGACTTATTGATTCCTGTCGCTGAGTGGGTTTGGGCACTCGACAAGATTGGGCGCGCTATAAACGCGTACGTCCCAAAGAATAAATGTAGAGCGAATGAGGAGTAAGAGTAGCCTATAAACGGCCTACTCCCTGTATGGAAAGTCTTTCCTACTGGAGGTTGTTGCATGTTCACAGGGGAGGGTGGGCTGCAAGCCCCATTCTTCTAGTGAACCAACACCGGGGAAGGCGAGCCGCAAACTCGATTCCGCGAGTGTGTAGCTCCTCTAGTCTGGGCGGACAAAGAACGAATGCGGGAGGCCAGACTATAAACGTCTCCTCCCTTGAATGAATAGCATGCTCCCTAGGGAGTAATGTTACGAATGTAGCAATCGGTGCACCGGTCCTTGCAAGGAAAGCTATTAATTTGGATTTCCAGAGCGAGGTTCACCCTCGTAGGCTACGGATGACGTGAGAACGCGGAGGGATACGAACACACCAGCTGACTTGCTTAGACCAATTCGGAGTGGACAAGTCTCGGTCTGGGGGGGCGGCCGAGGGACTGATCGTCTGTACGGTCTGACCAACGACACCAACAGAATGAATGATGACGGATGAGAAGCAGGAACGACTCCAAGGAGGAACCCCGCAAGGGGACTGTACTCCCACCAGTTCCGATCGGGTGCAAGCCCCGGTGGCTGGTGCAGAATCCACGGTTTTTGGAGGGATTCAAACTGTTTCAGGGATGGGCAACTCGGCCCCTGAAGCTTTTATGGCTACGAGAATGGAAACTGAAGAATCAAATGAAATAAGTGAGTTTGAAAACAAACTACCCCAAGGAGGAACCCCGAAAGGGGACTATACTCCCGTCGGTCATCCCGACGCAGGCTCCACGGATTTTGGGGAGAGCCAAAACCACTCGGTTGCTGCCCCTCCAGGCAGCAACACGGAACAGGTAGTTCTTAAACAACCCCAGTTGGACATAACAATTGGGGAGTTTATGAACAACATTGGAGAGGTTGTACTCAGCCCTATTCAGGACCCTTCACTCCTGACCGCAGACTGCGGAACTATGGGAAGAAGAGGCAGCACATCAAGTGTTACTAGCGTGGGCAGTGCGTTCAGCAGCGCCACAAACGCGGAGCACAATAGGGAAAGCGAATTGCGCGAAGAATGTAAACGATTGCGCGCTGAAGAGCAGAACATCTTGAGTAAGATGAACGCCGAAATTGATCTCATGATGCCCTTCATTTCGAAACAGAGGGGAATCAAGAATGAAATCAAGTCAGGCCTCGAGAAGTTCATCAAGTGGGTTCCAGAGCTTCTGGAAAAGCACAAAAAAGCTGGAGAACAGGACTTAAACTTCTACGACTGCCTTGCACAGTCCGAAAAACAGAGAAAGTCCAGAAACCAGGTTAGGGAACGCTTCCAAGCTAAGGTTATTAGAAACCTCGTCATTGAGAAAGACAAGCGGAAGCGATCCCTAGAGGAAAAGAGTCCCCCAGGACAAAATGAAAAGAAGAAGAAAGGTTCAACGCCCTCCCAAGTAATGGGAAAGCAGCTGAACCAGAATCCTTCGACTGCGGTACCGGAAGTCGTAATAACCCCGGGAACCTCGAGGGGGGGATTACCGTTAGCCCAGATTGTCTCGAATGGCAGTTTGGTCCGACAGGGGACCACCTTAGGCGGGGCAGAAACGGGAGACGACGGCTTTAAAGCCGTAGTAAATAGAAGAGCGGAGGCTCGCAAATTTAAGAAGGCCGCCAAGAAGGAAGCCAGGAAAAAGGCGGAAAAGGATAAAGCGGTGAAACCCAGGTCCACTGAGGCCATCAGAATCTCGGCAACGGATACTACATCCTACGCCGGAATTCTGAAGGAACTGAAGAAGACCTTGAAACCAGAGGACCTGGGGACAGAGGTGATTAGGACGAGGAGAACTTTAAATAACGAAGTTCTCCTAATCGTCAAGAAAGGAGGAGATACCTCTAAGTTCGCGGGAGCTCTAACCGACGCTCTGCAAAACAGAGCAAAAGTTACAGCTCTCGTGACGAAGAGAACGATTGAGATAAGGGACCTCGACGAGGTGACAACTAAAGAAGATGTCCTAGAGGCCCTTACAGAAAAGCTAGGGAACCCTAACCCGGAGAGGACAGTAAGTGTCGTTCCACGGTTCCGTGGAACTAAAGTGGCACTGGTCCGCCTGCCAGAAGCAGAGTGCCGCACTCTGCTTCAGCTAGGCAAAATCCGGGTGGGCTGGCTAAACGCGCCAGTCCGAGAGCACTTAGAGGTCTTAAGATGCCAAAGGTGCATGGCATATGGCCACCTGACGCGTGCCTGCAAAGGACCCGACAGGATCAAAAACTGTCGAAAATGTGGCGGCGCGGGTCACCTGGCCAAAAGTTGCACGATCCAAAAACCTGTGTGCATCACATGCACGGACATGGGTAAGAAGGAGACAGAGCACTGGGCTGGCAGTAGCACTTGCCCGATTTATAAGGCAGAACTGCAGAAACTTAAGAAGGCACAAGCCTAAAGTTTCTACAGATTAACCTGCACACTAGCAAAAAGGCCCAGGACCTGATGCTGGTGACGGCCAGTCAAGAGCGGGTCGACGTTCTGTTCATTAGCGAGCAGAACAAAAAGAACGATCTTGCTCCCTGGTACCAGGATTCATCAGGTAGGGCAGCCATTCAGGTCTCTAACTCAGATTTGAGAGTAGACAAGTTCCTGGAGACGAGCAGTGGGTTTGTGTGGGTGGAAATTTCAGGTATACGCATCTATAGCTGCTACTTCTCACCCAACGACCCACTGACAGCCTTCGAAGCGGAGATAGACGAACTCGAGTCGAGCCTGCGAGAATCCAGGCTGGATGTTCTCGTCACAGGCGACTTCAATGCGAAGTCGCCAGACTGGGGCGAGACAAGGCTCGACAATAGAGGAATCCTAATCGCAGAAATGGTCTCCAGGAACAATCTGAGGGTTGTTAACCAGGGCCATAAATGGACGTTTAGGAGAGACCATAATATCGGATCAATTATTGATCTAACGATAACAACATCTCTCCTAAACAAGCGCATTACAGACTGGCACGTCTCTGAGGATCATACCGAAAGTGACCACCAGTATATTAAGTTTTCAGTCTCAGGAGGAGACACACCTAGAGCAAACAAGCAGGTTGCTTCCTGTAAGAAAGGCCCTAGGTGGAACATTAAGAAACTAGACGTCGAAAAATTCGGTCGGTCCCTTGAAGAATCCCGCCTCTTTGAGGAACTTGGATGGGTGAAGAGACCGAACAACCTGGATGGGGAGGTGCGGCCGGTGATGAACATGATAATCACCGCATGCAACGCATCAATGCCGCGTTGTAGAAGTACCACTCCCAGAAGACGTAATGTATACTGGTGGTCAGAGGAGCTGGCCTCTTTGCGAAAAGCATGCGTCAGAGCAAGAAGGATATACACCCGCTCTAAGGGAGATCCTATGCTAAAGGACGCATATATAGAGGCCAAGAGGATCCTCAGAAAGGAAATTCGAGCTTCACAGCGAAGGTGTTGGAAGTCCCTGATCGAGGATGTCGAGAAGGGCCCATGGGGTCTGGGCTATAAAATCGTCACCAAGAAATTGGTAACGAAGCAAAAGACCCCCGGCCTGGACAATCCCGATTGGGTGCGTCAAATAATCAAGGCCTTGTTTCCACCAGCAGAACCATGGCCTAGGATGGACTGGAGTGACTGTCAAGTCCGTGAGGAGGAACTCTTCACTCTTGCAGAGATACACGAGGCAGGCAAAAGATTGAAGCCAGGCAAAGCGCCTGGAATCGATGGGATAAGTAACGAGATACTTAAACAAATGATCGTTGCTTCACCCCAGATTCTCTTAGATTGCTTCAACAACTGCCTAAAAAGAGGAGAGTTCTTCCGGGACTGGAAACGACAGAGGCTGGTCCTCCTAAGGAAAGGTAACAAACCTCTAGATAATGTCTCATCTTACAGGCCAATATGCCTGTTGGATACGATGGGCAAACTTCTGGAGGACATGGTTCTGCAGAGGATGCAGCTCCACTTAAATGGAGAGAATAGTCTATCCGACTACCAATTTGGTTTCCGTAAAGGCCTGTCCACAGTAGATGCCATACAAAAGGCAGTGGACCTCGCCAACGAAGGAAAGAACAAATTGGGTCCGGAGAAGAAGAAGAGCTTCTGCGCTCTGGTAGCTATAGATATACGCAACGCGTTTAATACCGCTAAATGGGAAGATCTCATCAAGTCGATGAGAAACAAAGGAATACCGCCCTACCTGTTGCGGATAATGAATAATTATCTTAGCGACAGGTGGGTAATATACGAGGGAGACACCTGCACTCTGAAGGAAGAGATGCAAAGAGGTGCCCCTCAAGGTTCCAGGATAGGACCATTCGTATGGAACGTCTCCTATGATGACTTCTTGCGAATGGGTCTACCCAAAGGTGCGGTGATCATCGGCTTCGCGGACGACGCGTTGATCGTGTGCTCTGCCGAAACTGCAGAAGAGCTCGGAATCTTGGTGAACGAATGTCTGCGACGAACAAAGAGCTGGCTGGATGCCAGAGGTCTTCAAATGGCCCTGGAGAAAACCGAAGCGCTCATGGTCACAGACAGACGTGGTTATGAACTTCCCCGGATCGAAGTAGACGGATTCGAGGTCAAGTGGAGCACGCATATAAAGTATCTTGGTGTACAACTCGACAAGTTCTTGAATTTTAAGCACCACAACGCTGTGGCTTCCGACAAAGCAGCAAAATGTGCACTCAACCTAGCCCATATAATGCCGAACGTCGGTGGGCCTTTTGAAAAGAAAAGGAGATTGGTGGCGAGTGTGTTCCACTCAAAGCTGCTTTATGCAGCACCAGTGTGGGCTCCCTCCCTGCGAACAGATAGAAGCAAGACCATCTTGGAAAAGATACTGTCCTCGCAAAGGATTATCACTAAGCGTATAATCTCTGCCTATAGGACAGTATCTGCGAGTGCTGCTCAGGTCCTTGCCAGCGTCCCGCCGGCAGATCTTTTGGCGCAAGAAAGGGAGGAAATTTTCCTCCTTTTCAAAGATAGGAATCTTTGAAATTAGTAGGTAGATTACGGGTAGATTAGGAATCTACCCGTTACACGGACGACAATAGACCCAGCAAGGGCCAAATTCGCCGAGATGCGAGAAGCAGACTCGTCGAAAGATGGCAAGCAAGATGGAGCGGGGATGAGAAGGGTCGATGGACACATCGGCTCATACCTATACTCGCCACCTGGATAGATCGAAAACATGGGGTAGTCTCGTACTACCTCACCCAAGCGCTCTCAGGTCACGGGTGTTTTAACTCGTACCTAGAGCGCTTCAAACTACGAGAAAGGTCAGAGTGTGCGTACTGCCAATCCCCAAAGGATGACGCAGAGCACACACTCTTTATATGCGGACGATGGAACGCTCAGAGACAGGTCATGTTCGCCGGTGTAAACTGCGAAGTTACACCGGGGAACATGATCCTGTTAATGACCGAGTCCAAAGAGAATTGGCGGCACATCGAGACCTTCATCCAACATGTTATGAGGGTTAAGGATCTCGATGGCCGCCAACAAAGGTAGTTCCCGTAGGTCGAGGGATGATATCGTTTAGGCGATAGAGGCGGGATACAAGACCACTCCTGAAGGCGATACGTCAGTAAACTGGCTCTACCTGGGAGTGGTCTTAAGGTCCCCAAATAAGGGTGTGTTTTTAGCGGGTCGGCAGAACATCGCCACCCCCGCATAACCCTGTAGTACGGGCTACAGGGTACCTGAAGGCAGGTTTTCACATCCTACGCAAAAAAAAAAAAAAATAATAATAATAAGAAAAAAATCCTTAATATTACAGAATTTATTATAAAAATTTTAATTTTGTAAAATGTATTCTAAAGTATTAAGTCACCTGGAAATTATTTTAGCGTCTAAAATATTTTGGATATTAATCCAGAATTTAAATATCAAAAAGTCTAAAATGTTTTGAAATTAATAACTTTTAAAGTTTTCTGCACTCTAGAATCTTAAATATTCGGTTTTTTGTTCCAAACTCTCAAGAAAATTCTACAATTTTTTATTTAGAGTCCAAAATTGTAAAAAAAATCTAAGGTTTTCTATAATTAATAATAATATAATCATAAATTTTCTGTAATTTATTTTAAAATCTTGAAAATTCTGAAATTACTTTAAAATCTAAATAATAAGAAAAAAAAAATCCTAAATATTCCAGAATTTACTATAAAATTTTTAATTCTGTAAAATTTATTCTAAAGTATTAAGTCACCTGGAATTTATTTTAGAGTCTAAAAGATTTTGGATTTTAATCAAAAATTTAAATATAAAAAAGTCTAAAATGTTTTGAAATTAATTATAACTTTTAAAGTTTTCTGCACTCTAAAATCTTAAATATTTTGTTTTTTGTTCCAAACTCTCAAGAAAATTCTGCAATTTTTTATTTACAGTCCAAAATTGTAAAAAAATATTAAATGTTCTATAATTTATAGTATGATCATAATTTTTCTAGAATTCTTTTTGGAAACAAAAAAATTATAGAGAAAATATAAAATATTGATATTATTAATAAATAAATAAGTATTTGGAATTTATTCTATTATAGAAAAAATCTAAAAATAATCTAAAATGATCTAGAATTTATTTTGATTGAATAAAATTCAATAGAAAATTCAAGATATTCTGGAATTTATTATGTTAGTATGTACTATAATAAATTCAAAATTGTTTGGAGTTTATTTTATAATATTAATTGTTCTTGAATTTATTAAAGAAAAAATTTTTTTTAAATTAATTCAAAAGTCTAAGAAATTGTGAGATTTTAGCTAAAATCTAAAAATTCGAAAAACTTTTTTTTCGTTCTTCAAAGCATGACATAAATTTTTACAGACTTTAAAAAAGACTGCACTTTTAGCTTTACGCTAACAAAATTAGTTAATAAAAGTAAAAGTAAAAGTTGATTAATTAGGTTATGTTTTGAAACATAATTATGTCAAGAAACTGGAAAAACCGTAATTCCAATTATTTTACAAGCTACGGTTCTATTCCTTACGTTTCATGAATTCATGCGAAGAAGCACGAAGACGCCCGATCGATTTGGAACGAGATTCGGCTTAGCCATTAGGTTTTGCTTGTGTGTATTGCCTCACCGATTTAGGCAATATATATAGCTAACCACCTAAGATTCGAATTTTGTCCGCAAGAGCGCATACGATATCGATAACAGGAAACAATCATTTGCATTACGTGCGTACTCTCACGTACTCTCAGTTTCTCTCTGCTAATAGAAATCCTGTGAGTTTTACTGACTTTGCCTATCCCAAGCGACAGTGGAAATTAAGTAAAGTAAATTTATGGTTAATAATCTAGTTTTCCAGTATAAGTGAATATAATTTGAGAAACTTGGCTCCGGCGAGCAAATTCGGAGCATAGCAAAATTTTACTTCGTTACACCGTCATGTGGGGCTATTTTGTGTACAAAACCACTCCTTTTCCATTCTATGCTTTATAAAAATTCCGAATTTGAAAAAATAACGAAATTATCTATTCAGTTATGTTGTGAACATCCTTATGAGTTATCCGACAAGAAAAAATATGTTTGTTTGAGTTATAGAAACTCAAAGTTGTGTAAAACATTTTTTTGAACGTTTTTGATGTATGAAGTATTGTTTCTAGATATTCTAGAGAACAATAGAGAAAATCAAAGCCAGAAATATTTTTTTTTTGTGGCAATTGTTTAACTAATTTAAAAGTAAAAGACTAAATTTCACAAAAATGTACATTATTAAAAAAAGTTATTTCCTTAAGAAAATTTTACTTAATATAACTTCTATTACACTTTTTGAGTTATTTTAAGAGAAAGAGTTTCAAAATTAACTTGAAAAGAATGTAATTATTAATGTTAGATACTTTTTTGAGGTTTTATGTCACCACGAGGAATATAAACTTTTAAGCTTATTTCTCGTCTTTTATAACAAAAATAAGACAAAAATGTTTCAAAATGTCCGACCATTTAAATTTTTTGCTTTTTTATGTATAATTTAAGAACGCTGTTTTTTATCAAAACGACATTTGTTTCTATTTTCGCCAGTCAATTCCGATCTCAAACACCTATTATGAAGGAATTTATCGTTGATAATATTAACGAGGTAAAAATTAAAAAATGTCGAAAATTTTAGTTTTTTCTAAATTTTGTATTTTTTACTTCTTTGGATCATAAAGTTAATGCTTATGCCAGGAAAAATGTTTCTTCTCTTCTCAAAAAATTCGTACGCAAACGGTTAAGTAATGTAAAACTAAATAAGACGACTTTTGTTATATATATATATGTGGTAAGTATAGATATTATCAAAATTTTAAAATGTGAAATGTTAAAAATTTATAAATTCGTCAGTGACACAGATTTCTTGTTTAAATTATGGTTACAAAATTAAACTTTTCATACCTGATGTCAAGTGTTACGATCGTCCAATTTTTAAACTCAATTGTCACTGATATATAAGTATGTATACGTCTTATTGATACAGTTGAAGAGTTCATAAATATTTCTACATCATAACATTTTGTTTCATCATCAAAGATTTACTTAATAAGTGGTGTACAAGTTTATATACATTTTTCGAAATTTAATAATTACCTATACCTACAATTGTATCTACAAATTTTTTACTTCTGACACAGAACGAATTCAAGAGTTTCGTTTACATTATTCTTAATATTAATATGCTTTATAGCTCGTGCTGCGGCTGGATACGATACGATGAGTTCCACTCTCTAAAATTGAATAAGTGAAAATTCACTTATTAGATGTCAAAAGTCTTCCACTCTTTCAAAAAGTGCATATGCACTTACAATAAGTGTATATGCACTTATGATAAGTGAAATCTTCACTTATTATAAGTGCATATACACTATTTGAAAGAGTGGAAGACTTTTGACATCTAATAAGTGAATTTTCACTTATTTAAATTTAGAGAGCATCGTATCGTATTCAACCACGATACGATAGACTTCATTCCATCGAATCGTGGCGAGCTTCAGCACGATAGACTCAGACGAATCGTATCGTGGCGATCCACTACACGATGGTCCATTTAATTACTTATATTTTTCTAACCATTTATTTGAGTTATTCATTTTAAAAAACGACTCCTTTTACAAATAACTACGCAGAATAAATAAAAATATGGGCACAGAAAAATAAAAATTTTGTTTTAAAAAATAAAAAATAAATTTTTTAAACTTTAAGCTTATATTTAACAAATTTCAAATATTTAAAACAAGTTTGTTATATTAAAAATAATATCTAACTTGATGCATAATTTAAAATAATGATTTTACTTACACTTTTAGCTTTTAGAAACGTAAAGTGTCTTTATAGCGAATCATTACAAATAATAAAAGCAGAAACAGAAAAAAGTAAAGATCTTTATTAAAATTAAAAATAATAAAATAAAACAGTAAAAAATTGTCGATTTAAAATTTTAATAAAATAAACAAAATTTTTAAAGAATAAAAAAACTAATCATACTTAAAATACTATTAAATTTTGATCCTAATATTTAAAAATAAAATTTATTTCAATTTAGTTTTCGTCAAAAAAAATTTTTTTTAATAATTATTACAATTAATAAAAAAATGCTAAGATAAAACTTATATAGTACTCTCACATATTTTAACACACATTATTTGCTCCCCACCAAAGTAAACGCTGTAAAATGAAAATCAATTTCAAATTAGCAACTTCAAGTGTTAGAAAAATGACAGATAATTAAATAACCAAAAATAGACGTAAACAAACCTAAGAGTTAACTCGATAAAGATTTTTTGCAAAGAATGAATAATTGTAGCCAATAAAAAATTTGAATCCTAAAAGAAAAAATAAAGTTTATCGTTGATCAATTTTTAACTAAATTTGTAATTTTATATGTAGTGACATTTTTAATATTTTAGGCGAGTTAATAATGAAATTTTAACCCATCGAAATTTATGAGTTCCAGTGATGATAATTCTTTTTCCGGCATTAATTTGGGTTTTAAAATGAAACTAAGTTGAACAAAGTTGTAAAATTAAAAAAAAAAACATTTTTTCTGATGGATTTTAGAATTTTTATTTTTGTAAAAAATCAAAAGTTTTTAAAATCCAAAAAGTAATGTTTTTCAGAATTCTAAAACAAGCCTATAAAAATTGTGGAAAAAGTTTAAATTTCAAACATTACAATTTTTTTAAGAATACAGATGCTAAGCTAGTCAAAATTATATTCCTATTTTTTTATGATACGGTAATTTTAGATCTCTAAACTATATATATTAACAAAACATTATTAATACCTACAAAAGGGTTAAAAGTTGACAAGTGACTCTCCTTAATTTTATTTTTCCTTATAATTAATTTTCAGTAAACAAAGATATCTAAACATTTTTTAAATATTCTCTTCAGTCATTTTAAATTTGCCGCGAACCATTTCGTTTTCGAGTTTATTTACATTCAATTGTTCTACATGAATTCTACATATAATGCAATAGAGAGTGGGGGCTCTCGATAAGTAACCATTTTATTCCCCTACAGCCCCATTTTCGGTCACTTAGTGAGAGAGTAGTGTATGTGAAAAATAACAAACATAATAAAAATTTGAGACAAATAATTAAAAGATGACAAAACTAATTAAAAATTAAGTAAAAAATAAAAAATTTGAAGAAAAGACTTGAAAAATGATAAAAATAATTAAAATTTGCAAAGAAATTGAGAATTGACAAAAATAAATGAAAATTGAAGTAAGAAATTAAAAAAATCTTGACAATAATTTAAAGAAATAAGAAAAAAAGTATAAAATTTGGAGAAAGTAATAAAACAGCGTCGAAAATATTTACAATAATTGAGAAATTACTAAATTAATTGAAAATTTTAAAAAACAATTAAAAAATGACAAAAATGATTAAAAATAGGAAAAAATAGTCGAGAAATGACAAAAATAATTGAAATTTGAAGAAAATAAATTGAAAAATCACAAAAAATTTAAATTTGAAGGTAATACATGAAAAATAACAAAAATATGAGATAAATAATTGAATAATGGCATGAATAATTGATAACTGGTGTAAATAATTAAAAAAATGTTAGAATGAAAAAGAAATAATTGAAATTTGAAAAAAAATGAAACTTGTAAAAAATAATTGGCAATTGGTGTAAAGTATTTAAAAATTATTGATATATAATAATAAAATTATTGAAGAAAATTGCTGAAATTTGAAGAATAAAATTGAATCCTAGAAAAAAATCGAAAACTGTGTAATAAATTGAGAAATTGATGACCATAAAAAAAAAAAGATTGAAAAAGATTATTGAAATTTGATGAAAATAATTTTTAAATGTTAAAACTAATAGAAATATGCAGAAAATAATTGAAAAATGATAAGAATAATTAAAATTTGATGAAAAAATTGAAAGACGACAAAAGTAATTGACAATACTGGTTTAAAAATTAAAAAATTTGTAGACATTGATTAAAAAATTGAAAAAGTAATTAAAATTAGTGGAAACTAATTAAACAATGTCAGAATTTATTGAAATTTGAAGAACATAGTTGTATATAATAATAATAATAATAATAATAATAATAATAATCTATAATAATAATCCGCAATTTCATTCATTCTTTCATTCATTCTGTCCACACCTGAAGTTGGTCGTTTTTCTATTCAATTGTTTTTTAATAATGTTTTGCTTCTTGGTTTTGAAATTTGTTATGTAGTTGAAAATAGGTTACGTTTTTCGTTTGTGTCAATTAGGTAAGTCCATTGTCTTTCGTCTGAGAACTGTTGCGGACTTATTTTAAAAAAAATATTGTTCCAGAACACTTGAAACTTTAATATTTGCTGGTTTCATTGGTCATAATATTAAAGGGTAAATTGTATTTCTTTTAATGCAATTATTAATCAAAAACCTTAAATTTTTGCATTTTTTTAAAAACATTATCATTCAAAAACTATTTAATATTATCTATTGGAACTTACCAGAAACATAAAATGCTTAATTTTTAATATTTTATTGTTGATATTTTTATTAAAAAAGGATTATTTTAAAATAATATTTAAATTCGAAAAATTTTTACTTTGAAAAATTTTACAATTATTTTCAGCTTACAACTTTTTTACTGAACCTCCTACAAATTTCAGCTTTTGTAAATATTTGATTACATATTAATAAAATTTACTTATTATTAAAATTTTATGAACGTGTTTTACTTCGTTTTTGAGATATAAAATATTGAAATTTTATACTTAAAAAGGTTATTTCTAAAACTTGAAGTTAGTATACACCAAGTTCACATCGCTCTATTCAACTTGTAATTCAAATTAGACAAGCATTATTACAACCTGCCTAAAGTTTAAAATATCAATTGAAAAATAGAAATCTAGATATTTATACCACCAGTTCTTTTCCATTTTCTCCATTTGTAGGAGGTTCCACAAAAAATTTGTAAGCTGAAAAGGATTGTGAAATTTTTCGAAGTAAAAATTTTTCTAATTTAGATATTATTTTAAAATAATCCTTTTTTAATAAAAATATCAACATTAATATATTAAAAATTAAGCATTTTATGTTTCTGGTAAGTTCCAATAGATAATATCAAATAGTTTTTGAATAATAATGTTTTTAAAAAATTGCAAAAATTTAAGGTTTTTGATTAATAATTACATTATAAGAAATACAATTTACACTATAATATTATGACCAATGAAATCAGGAAATATTCAAGTTTCAAGTGTTGTGGAACAATTTTTTTTAATAATATGTCCGCAACAGTCCTCAGACGAAAGTCAATGGACTGACATAACTATAAAATTGGTAAATTTTTAAAATAAACTAATAAAATTTTAATAATAGGATTAAAAAAGAAAACAAGATTAAAATATATACATTATGCAGGTATATAACCTGCTTTGTATTAAACATTTTTTTACATTTTTAATTTAATTTATGTTAAACAAAATTTATTTAAGTTCTTATTATGTAAAATTAAGTTTTTCTTAAATATTTTGAGTAAATTGAATATTGGTTTTTTTAATTCAGAAAATCTAATATTTCTATGAAATTTCATAAATGATTTGAAGATATGAAATAATAAAATTTTATTATCATTTATTCATTCATTCAGTCTTTGATTCTGTTTACACCTATTTCGAGCTTTTAATTAATTCTAAAAAATACAATAAAAATAATAATAAAGAATGAAATATTATGAATTATATCATTGAAAAATAAGCTATGCACAGGTTTTAAACATTGCTTAAGGTTTTCAATTACCTTTTTGATTATTTGCTTTCCTTTTGAGAACTTTTTTTTCTTTAGTTTAAGGGTCAAACCACTGACTTTCGACCAAAGGTGGTCGCTTACGATAATGATTAATTTATGCACTTTAATTATATTTTCATTAGATTCAAGGCAGATATTTATTTTATTGCTAAATAATACCACCTTAAAATTCCTGAATTAACCCCAAAACACATTTTTAATCTTATATAAGTTTCTTCTGGATGATATTAAAAAATTAACACTTTTTACATATCTAAGTTTTTATAAAATATTCAACATATTAAATTTTCGCGAGGGTAATTTGCTCAGTTTATGAATTATTAAAGTTTAAAAATGTAATGAAAAAACCATATTTTTCATTGAACAAAATACACTCTTACATTTGTCGTTAAAATTATTGACAAAAATAATTTTGAATTTAAAATAAATAACAGATTGTCAAACTTTAGAGTGTATTTTGTACATTTTAAACTTGAATAATAATTCATAAACTGAGCAAATTACTCTCTCTAAAATTTAATATGTTGAAGATTTTATAAAAACTTAGATATGTGAAAAGAAATAATTTGTTAATTGCATCCAGAAAAACTTATATAAGATTAAAAATTTTGTGTTTTGGGGTTACTTCTCAAGTTTTAAGATGGTATTATTTAGTAATAAAATAAATATTTGTCTTGAATCTAGTGAAAACATGATTAAAGTGTATAAATTAATAATTATGGTAAGTTTGAATAATATTTATTAAGAAGGTTTCTAATAAATAGATTTTTAAAAATGGTTAAAAGTGACAGCCTTTTGATCAACTTTAAATTGATTTTATTATTATTCTTATCATTATTCATTATATACAAAATAACATTAAATAAAATAAATATTTGGATGTTAATTAAACATATTTTCTTTACAATATGAGAATGAAATGTTTTCTTTCTAAATAAAAAATATTTGAAATATGCATTAAAAACGCCAATTTTTCTTGACACTTGCTTCTTTAATTAAAATTTACGGCTGGAAAATAAAAAAATTATCTAAAACAACTTCAGAACTTGAATTTAGACACATCAATAATACATATAATATGGGTTTTAATATTTATTAAAATATGTCAGCGACGAGCTTTAGTTGAAAGACAGTGGTTTGACTCTTGAAGCTTTTTTGCGCTATTAATTTTTAAAGAAAAATGGGTACTGCATTAAATTACTTTTGAAAAAATTTAGTATTTTTATCTAAAAATTATTATTTTTTATTGCGTGAGTAAATGATTAAACTGCTTTAATATTCAATTTAATTATACATTTAAAATTAAAGACAATTATAAATCTAATTATAGTTTAACTAGATTAACAGAAAATGAGATAGACTGAAATACAGTTTTTACTATAAAAGAATTAACTTTTTTTGGAAAGACTAAAATTATAAAATTAATCAGAAAATTTGGATTTATTTTAGTTTTAATGTATGTAAATTTTTTACAATTAAAACGTTTTTAGAAATTGGTTTAAGTTTGAAATTATTTTAATATGTATATTGTTAGAATTTGAAATTATTTAAAGTTGATATAATAATTAAAACATAGAATGATTAAAAATTGAAGCATTAAAAGTTTTTAATAATAATTGAAATTTATTAATAATAAAATTCAAATAATTCCAAGTTCCTAATAATTAAGAGGATGTGATAGATTGATCATTGACCACATGACCCACAAACAAAATTTTTCAGCGGTTTTCTCTAGAACTAGGTACTGAATATTTTTCAATGCAATTTTGTCGAATTACCTAAAATATCACCTGAAAGGTCTGCGTACCCCTAACTTATTTGGAGTTTGACCCAAAATTAACTGTTTGATTTTTTACTAATTTTGAACAATTTTATAAAATTAACTTTTTAGTCAAAATGAGAACACACGCTAGAGTCAGAAAGATCTTCCGGTTGATATTTTATATAATTCTATACTAAGTTTTATATAAAAATATTCATTAGTTTTATACAGAAAAATCGCTGAGAAATTTTGGCTTTGGGTCATGTGACTATACTGACATCATTCTCCATCACAAGCTCTTAAAGTTTGAAACACATTTTAAAATTGCATTAATAAAATTAAATTTAAAATATTTAGTTTATAAATATATAATAAAGTTAAAATACATTTTGTTTACATTGTTGAGAATCAAAGTGAAATTGGATTATATATGTCTCTTAAAACTTTGGTTAAATATTAAAATTTTGCTTAATTGAAGTTTAAAATAATTAGAGTTTGAATCTATAAAAGTTGGAAAATATTTTAAATTTGGAAAAATTAAAATCTGTGTTGATAAAAGTTTTGACGATTAATTTGCACCTAGAGAAGTTAGTAATTGAAATTTATATTGTTTAAAGAAAATTTAAGAATAAGAAACTTTGATTAATAGACGTTTGGAACAATTGAAATTTGTATAGAATTTATTTTGAATATAATGTTAGTATATTTCAAAATAAATAATTCATTACGTTTTTCTCGTTTCCTTTTTGCTATAAACTTTTATTGTTTACTTTTTGATTAATCATTTTTTTGCATTTATGGGTCAAGAAATGCTAATAAACATTCAACTCAAAAAAAATCATACCTCTTTTAACAAACCTTATCTTTCTTATTAAACTGGACTAAAATAATAATTATATGTTAAAATAAAATTTTTGTTTAATTTGTTTAGGATCTAATAAAATTAATTTAAACTAAATCGGATTACTTTTATTATTTAAAAATTTTTTATTATTATTTTATAATTAAATCAATTATGTATTAGGATGTATATTAATAATAATAATTAACTTTTAAGAAATGCATTTGACGGAACAAATCATAGTTTAAAGAACAAAACTCTTTTTCTGATTTAATAAAATTTAAATAATAATTATGTAACAGTAAAAAATGAGTTATATTTTTATTTAATTTAATAATAAATTATCTAATATAAAAAAGTTCATACTTTTTATATTTAAATTAGTAACAAATGCAAAACGTCATTCTCGCGCGCTGTAGCGCGCGTATATTTTGCTAGTATAATTAATAATAATAATAATAATCGCAAACTTCATTCTTTCATTCTTTCATTCTGTCCACACCTGAAGTTTGGCACAATAGATGTTTTTTGTTTTAAATCAATAACTTTTGAAAAAATGTATTTTTATATTAATTATACGATTTCTAATTTTATTTATTTAATTATTAATTCTCCTGAATCTAAAATTTAAATGAGTTGACAAATTTATATATTTTATTTTCAATAATAATAATGTATTACAATACAAACGTGTCTTATTCAAATCTAATTTACATGAATAATTTTCATAATAATATTTTATTCTGTTAATTACTTATACAATGTAAATAAGAATGAAGAATGAAATATAATGATGTAATTGGAAGAAAGCGGGCACTGTTTTCAATTATTTTTAAGATTTTTAAATGCTTTTTTTATAATTTATTCCTCTTTTAATCATTTTCTTTTTTTTTTAACTTAAAACTTTCTTCCCTATTTTAAATAAAAATACGTACCAAATTAAATTTCACCAAATAAATGTTGTATTTTTTATCTCAAAATGCTTATTTTTTTATTGGTAAATTATTAAACTTATTTAATTTCTAATTTTATTGTTGGTTTGAAATTGGGATCAATTATAATTTTAATCAGTTCAATTGGAAGAACGAAAAAAAAAAGATTGACTGAAATATAGTCCAAGCCTGTCAGGCTAAAAATTCATTAAAATCTTAATCAAGGATCCCAAAATTTTCATACAAAAAACACTAATACTCGTTTTAATAAAATCAACTTTAAATTTTTTAATTGAATTTAATTTGTAAAGGTAGAAGATTGGAATAATTGTTCCCCCCATTAAGGATTGAAATAAAAAAAAGTTATAAATCTTAAAACTTTGGTTATATTTCAATTTTGATCAATTGAAATTTGAAATAATTTCAATTTGAATCGATAGAAGTTGAGAATTTTTAAATTTGGAAAAATAAAAAATATTGATAGAAATATTGAAGAATGGTTTGTTATTAATTGAATTTCGTAAAGAAATTTTAAGAATAAGGAATTCTTATTTTAAAAAGATGCTTGGAATAAATCAAGTTTGCATAGAAGTTAAAATATATTTTGTTCAAAAAACTATTGAAAAAGAAATATTTTTACTTTTTGAAACATACTCTAAAATTTTTTATTTTTAACTGGGGGAAGAAAATCTTATTTATTTTTCTTAAATTTCATTCTATTTATTAATTTGTAACAAATTTTAATAAATCAAAATTCATTCACACATATAGATGTTTTTTTGTTTTAAATCAATAGTTTTTGAAAAAATGTCTTTTTATATATGATTTCCAATTTTACTTATTTATTTATTACATCTCCGGAATTAAAAATTTAAAAATTAAGTAATAAATTTATATTTTATTTTTAACAATTGTGTATTAAAATATAAATGCGTGTTTTACTTAAATCTACTTTACAGTTTTTAATAAAGATTGACAACACTTTAAACATAATATCTATGTAAATTAATGAAAAAATATGTATAAATTTGAAACAATTTATTGTTTCCAATATATTCGACGATTTAATTATAATTTTATGGAATACAACATAAATAAGAATAAGAATGAGATATCATGAAATTAAATTGAAGAAAGCGAGCACAGTTTTCTAATATTTTTTAAAGCTTTTAAATATCGTCTTTATAATTTATTCCTATTTTTTGGCAGACTATATTTGTTAACTTAAATATATTTAATTCGGTTGATATAAAAATTTCTTAAAATTATAAGCGTAGAAGTTTAAATTGAATGATATTTAGATGTTTGGAAATTAAGATTTTAAATTGTTTCTAATAATTCTTAGAAAAAGAAGTCTGCTTCAATAAAAAAATTAAGAATCGATAAATTCAAGTAATAGTTGATTAAAGTTTGAATTAAATATAAGTTTGAATCGATTTGAAAATTTTAAATTTCTATAAGTTGAATTTAATAGTTTTTAAATTTACAAATGATTTCAGGTTCCCTTGTTTCCAATTTTTTAAAATATTTTTAGACTTCAATAGTGAAAATTGTAATCATAAAGTTTTAATTGATTAAAGTTTTGATACTGTAATACACATTTTTTATAATTTGAAGATTTTAATATTGGTTGCAGTTTGAAATTCGTAATTTAAATATGCATTGTTAAATTAAAACATTTTTATAAGTTTATAATAATTTCAACATGAATTGATTAAAACTTGAACTATTAAATGTTTTAAATAATAATTGAAGTTTATTATTATTCAAATTTGAATAATTGATAATCATTCCTACATATCTCATTTTAAGACACTTTTTGCGCATCAGATACAATAAAGATACCATATTATCATAGTTTAAAATACTTCCAAGACACTTGTTTTTAGAGTAAACTAATTAAAATTTGAAACAATTTAAATACGTATTAGTTGTATCAAGTTTAAAAATTTTAATTTAATTTAATTTGTAAAAGTAAAAGATTGAAAGAAAATAAAGTGAACTTATTTTTATTTTAATTCCTAATGGTGGGAACAAAAATTATTTCAATCTTTAAATTTTACAAATTACTTTGGTTATATTGCAATTTTGATTATAATTGAAGTTTGAAATAATTTAAATTTGAATTATTAGAAATTGGAAATTTTTTAGTATGGGAAAATTAAAATTTATATTAACGGAAATTTTTGAGAATGGTTCGTTACTAATCGAATTTCGTATTGTTTAAAGAAAATTTTTAAATAAAGATTTCATATCAATAGAAGTTTAAAATAAATGAAATTTATATAGAAAATTGTAATAATTGTATTAATAAAAAATATTTTGTTCGAAAGCTATTTAAAAAAATATTCTTACTTTTTGTAACGTACTATACTTAAAAACTTTTTATTTTAACTTAGAAACAAATCGGAGTTATTCTCTAAAATTTCTTTGTATTGCTTCCTCATAGAGGAAGTATTGTTTTACCCTCAAATCCTCAATTGCAATTTTTTGACATTTCTCGACATAATTCGACTTTACGTTTGGCCCAATATCTCGAGAACCGTTATAGTTAAAAGCATCTTTTTTTTACCAAATAATAGGTCTCTCAGGGGGACAAATTCTGCCATATGTTTGAATCCGATCGATCAGTTCCAGATATATTTTTTTTAGATTTTAAAATTTTTAAAAAATCGTTTTTTGACAAAATTATAAAAAATATTTAAGAAAGTTAAAATGTAAGCTTTTTATCCTTTTTATTTTTTAAAAACGCATCGATTGACCTATTTACGAACCCTCTAGCTCCGTTTCGTATGGAGTTATCAAGCTTTTAAAAATGGAAAATTTTAATAATCAATTTTTGCTTCCTCATAGAGGAAGTATTGTTTTACCCTCAAATCCTCAATTGCCATTTTTTGACATTTCTCGACATAATTCGACCCCAGGATGTCAAAAATGATGTTTAGAAAAAATGTCCGGGTGTGTGTGTGTATGTTAACTTTACGTTTGGCCCAATATCTCGAGAACCGTTATAGTTAAAAGCATCTTTTTTTTACCAAATAATAGGTCTCTCAGGGGGACAAATTCTGCCATATGTTTGAATCCGATCGATCAGTTCCAGATATATTTTTTTTAGATTTTAAAATTTTCAAAAAATCGTTTTTTGGCAAAATTATAAAAAAAAATTTAAGAAAGTTAAAATGTAAGCTTTTTATCCTTTTTATTTTTTAAAAACGCATCGATTGACCTATTTACGAACCCTCTAGCTCCGTTTCGTATGGAGTTATCAAGCTTTTAAAAATGGAAAATTTTAATAATCAATTTTTGCTTCCTCATAGAGGAAGTAT
This sequence comes from Ganaspis brasiliensis, assembly GCA_037103525.1. Classification (NCBI taxonomy): domain Eukaryota; kingdom Metazoa; phylum Arthropoda; class Insecta; order Hymenoptera; family Figitidae; genus Ganaspis; species Ganaspis brasiliensis. Next base: position 2,042,895 of record JAZKLR010000087.1, read on the forward strand.
TGTTTTACCCTCAAATCCTCAATTGCAATTTTTTGACATTTCTCGACATAATTCGACCCCAGGATGTCAAAAATGATGTTTAGAAAAAATGTCCGGGTGTGTGTGTGTATGTTAACTTTACGTTTGGCCCAATATCTCGAGAACCGTTATAGTTAAAAGCATCTTTTTTTTACCAAATAATAGGTCTCTCAGGGGGACAAATTCTGCCATATGTTTGAATCCGATCGATCAGTTCCAGATATATTTTTTTTAGATTTTAAAATTTTCAAAAAATCGTTTTTTAGCAAAATTATAAAAAAAAATTTAAGAAAGTTAAAATGTAAGCTTTTTATCCTTTTTATTTTTTAAAAACGCATCGATTGACCTATTTACGAACCCTCTAGCTCCGTTTCGTATGGAGTTATCAAGCTTTTAAAAATGGAAAATTTTAATAATCAATTTTTGCTTCCTCATAGAGGAAGTATTGTTTTACCCTCAAATCCTCAATTGCAATTTTTTGACATTTCTCGACATAATTCGACCCCAGGATGTCAAAAATGATGTTTAGAAAAAATGTCCGGGTGTGTGTGTGTATGTTAACTTTACGTTTGGCCCAATATCTCGAGAACCGTTATAGTTAAAAGCATCTTTTTTTTACCAAATAATAGGTCTCTCAGGGGGACAAATTCTGCCATATGTTTGAATCCGATCGATCAGTTCCAGATATATTTTTTTTAGATTTTAAAATTTTCAAAAAATCGTTTTTTGGCAAAATTATAAAAAAAAATTTAAGAAAGTTAAAATGTAAGCTTTTTATCCTTTTTATTTTTTAAAAACGCATCGATTGACCTATTTACGAACCCTCTAGCTCCGTTTCGTATGGAGTTATCAAGCTTTTAAAAATGGAAAATTTTAATAATCAATTTTTGTTTCCTCATAGAGGAAGTATTGTTTTACCCTCAAATCCTCAATTGCAATTTTTTGACATTTCTCGACATAATTCGACCCCAGGATGTCAAAAATGATGTTTAGAAAAAATGTCCGGGTGTGTGTGTGTATGTTAACTTTACGTTTGGCCCAATATCTCGAGAACCGTTATAGTTAAAAGCATCTTTTTTTTACCAAATAATAGGTCTCTCAGGGGGACAAATTCTGCCATATGTTTGAATCCGATCGATCAGTTCCAGATATATTTTTTTTAGATTTTAAAATTTTCAAAAAATCGTTTTTTGGCAAAATTATAAAAAAAAATTTAAGAAAGTTAAAATGTAAGCTTTTTATCCTTTTTATTTTTTAAAAACGCATCGATTGACCTATTTACGAACCCTCTAGCTCCGTTTCGTATGGAGTTATCAAGCTTTTAAAAATGGAAAATTTTAATAATCAATTTTTGCTTCCTCATAGAGGAAGTATTGTTTTACCCTCAAATCCTCAATTGCAATTTTTTGACATTTCTCGACATAATTCGACCCCAGGATGTCAAAAATGATGTTTAGAAAAAATGTCCGGGTGTGTGTGTGTATGTTAACTTTACGTTTGGCCCAATATCTCGAGAACCGTTATAGTTAAAAGCATCTTTTTTTTACCAAATAATAGGTCTCTCAGGGGGACAAATTCTGCCATATGTTTGAATCCGATCGATCAGTTCCAGATATATTTTTTTTAGATTTTAAAATTTTCAAAAAATCGTTTTTTGGCAAAATTATAAAAAAAAATTTAAGAAAGTTAAAATGTAAGCTTTTTATCCTTTTTATTTTTTAAAAACGCATCGATTGACCTATTTACGAACCCTCTAGCTCCGTTTCGTATGGAGTTATCAAGCTTTTAAAAATGGAAAATTTTAATAATCAATTTTTGCTTCCTCATAGAGGAAGTATTGTTTTACCCTCAAATCCTCAATTGCAATTTTTTGACATTTCTCGACATAATTCGACCCCAGGATGTCAAAAATGATGTTTAGAAAAAATGTCCGGGTGTGTGTGTGTATGTTAACTTTACGTTTGGCCCAATATCTCGAGAACCGTTATAGTTAAAAGCATCTTTTTTTTACCAAATAATAGGTCTCTCAGGGGGACAAATTCTGCCATATGTTTGAATCCGATCGATCAGTTCCAGATATATTTTTTTTAGATTTTAAAATTTTCAAAAAATCGTTTTTTGGCAAAAATATAAAAAAAAATTTAAGAAAGTTAAAATGTAAGCTTTTTATCCTTTTTATTTTTTAAAAACGCATCGATTGACCTATTTACGAACCCTCTAGCTCCGTTTCGTATGGAGTTATCAAGCTTTTAAAAATGGAAAATTTTAATAATCAATTTTTGCTTCCTCATAGAGGAAGTATTGTTTTACCCTCAAATCCTCAATTGCCATTTTTTGACATTTCTCGACATAATTCGACCCCAGGATGTCAAAAATGATGTTTAGAAAAAATGTCCGGGTGTGTGTGTGTATGTTAACTTTACGTTTGGCCCAATATCTCGAGAACCGTTATAGTTAAAAGCATCTTTTTTTTACCAAATAATAGGTCTCTCAGGGGGACAAATTCTGCCATATGTTTGAATCCGATCGATCAGTTCCAGATATATTTTTTTTAGATTTTAAAATTTTCAAAAAATCGTTTTTTAGCAAAATTATAAAAAAAAATTTAAGAAAGTTAAAATGTAAGCTTTTTATCCTTTTTATTTTTTAAAAACGCATCGATTGACCTATTTACGAACCCTCTAGCTCCGTTTCGTATGGAGTTATCAAGCTTTTAAAAATGGAAAATTTTAATAATCAATTTTTGCTTCCTCATAGAGGAAGTATTGTTTTACCCTCAAATCCTCAATTGCAATTTTTTGACATTTCTCGACATAATTCGACCCCAGGATGTCAAAAATGATGTTTAGAAAAAATGTCCGGGTGTGTGTGTGTATGTTAACTTTACGTTTGGCCCAATATCTCGAGAACCGTTATAGTTAAAAGCATCTTTTTTTTACCAAATAATAGGTCTCTCAGGGGGACAAATTCTGCCATATGTTTGAATCCGATCGATCAGTTCCAGATATATTTTTTTTAGATTTTAAAATTTTCAAAAAATCGTTTTTTGGCAAAATTATAAAAAAAAATTTAAGAAAGTTAAAATGTAAGCTTTTTATCCTTTTTATTTTTTAAAAACGCATCGATTGACCTATTTACGAACCCTCTAGCTCCGTTTCGTATGGAGTTATCAAGCTTTTAAAAATGGAAAATTTTAATAATCAATTTTTGCTTCCTCATAGAGGAAGTATTGTTTTACCCTCAAATCCTCAATTGCAATTTTTTGACATTTCTCGACATAGTTCGACCCCAGGATGTCAAAAATGATGTTTAGAAAAAATGTCCGGGTGTGTGTGTGTATGTTAACTTTACGTTTGGCCCAATATCTCGAGAACCGTTATAGTTAAAAGCATCTTTTTTTTACCAAATAATAGGTCTCTCAGGGGGACAAATTCTGCCATATGTTTGAATCCGATCGATCAGTTCCAGATATATTTTTTTTAGATTTTAAAATTTTCAAAAAATCGTTTTTTGGCAAAATTATAAAAAAAAATTTTAGAAAGTTAAAATGTAAGCTTTTTATCCTTTTTATTTTTTAAAAACGCATCGATTGACCTATTTACGAACCCTCTAGCTCCGTTTCGTATGGAGTTATCAAGCTTTTAAAAATGGAAAATTTTAATAATCAATTTTTGCTTCCTCATAGAGGAAGTATTGTTTTACCCTCAAATCCTCAATTGCAATTTTTTGACATTTCTCGACATAATTCGACCCCAGGATGTCAAAAATGATGTTTAGAAAAAATGTCCGGGTGTGTGTGTGTATGTTAACTTTACGTTTGGCCCAATATCTCGAGAACCGTTATAGTTAAAAGCATCTTTTTTTTACCAAATAATAGGTCTCTCAGGGGGACAAATTCTGCCATATGTTTGAATCCGATCGATCAGTTCCAGATATATTTTTTTTAGATTTTAAAATTTTCAAAAAATCGTTTTTTGGCAAAATTATAAAAAAAAATTTAAGAAAGTTAAAATGTAAGCTTTTTATCCTTTTTATTTTTTAAAAACGCATCGATTAACCTATTTACGAACCCTCTAGCTCCGTTTCGTATGGAGTTATCAAGCTTTTAAAAATGGAAAATTTTAATAATCAATTTTTGCTTCCTCATAGAGGAAGTATTGTTTTACCCTCAAATCCTCAATTGCAATTTTTTGACATTTCTCGACATAATTCGACCCCAGGATGTCAAAAATGATGTTTAGAAAAAATGTCCGGGTGTGTGTGTGTATGTTAACTTTACGTTTGGCCCAATATCTCGAGAACCGTTATAGTTAAAAGCATCTTTTTTTTACCAAATAATAGGTCTCTCAGGGGGACAAATTCTGCCATATGTTTGAATCCGATCGATCAGTTCCAGATATATTTTTTTTAGATTTTAAAATTTTCAAAAAATCGTTTTTTGGCAAAATTATAAAAAATATTTAAGAAAGTTAAAATGTAAGCTTTTTATCCTTTTTATTTTTTAAAAACGCATCGATTGACCTATTTACGAACCCTCTAGCTCCGTTTCGTATGGAGTTATCAAGCTTTTAAAAATGGAAAATTTTAATAATCAATTTTTGCTTCCTCATAGAGGAAGTATTGTTTTACCCTCAAATCCTCAATTGCAATTTTTTGACATTTCTCGACATAATTCGACCCCAGGATGTCAAAAATGATGTTTAGAAAAAATGTCCGGGTGTGTGTGTGTATGTTAACTTTACGTTTGGCCCAATATCTCGAGAACCGTTATAGTTAAAAGCATCTTTTTTTTACCAAATAATAGGTCTCTCAGGGGGACAAATTCTGCCATATGTTTGAATCCGATCGATCAGTTCCAGATATATTTTTTTTAGATTTTAAAATTTTCAAAAAATCGTTTTTTGGCAAAATTATAAAAAAAAATTTAAGAAAGTTAAAATGTAAGCTTTTTATCCTTTTTATTTTTTAAAAACGCATCGATTGACCTATTTACGAACCCTCCAGCTCCGTTTCGTATGGAGTTATCAAGCTTTTAAAAATGGAAAATTTTAATAATCAATTTTTGCTTCCTCATAGAGGAAGTATTGTTTTACCCTCAAATCCTCAATTGCAATTTTTTGACATTTCTCGACATAATTCGACCCCAGGATGTCAAAAATGATGTTTAGAAAAAATGTCCGGGTGTGTGTGTGTATGTTAACTTTACGTTTGGCCCAATATCTCGAGAACCGTTATAGTTAAAAGCATCTTTTTTTTACCAAATAATAGGTCTCTCAGGGGGACAAATTCTGCCATATGTTTGAATCCGATCGATCAGTTCCAGATATATTTTTTTTAGATTTTAAAATTTTCAAAAAATCGTTTTTTGGCAAAATTATAAAAAAAAATTTAAGAAAGTTAAAATGTAAGCTTTTTATCCTTTTTATTTTTTAAAAACGCATCGATTGACCTATTTACGAACCCTCTAGCTCCGTTTCGTATGGAGTTATCAAGCTTTTAAAAATGGAAAATTTTAATAATCAATTTTTGCTTCCTCATAGAGGAAGTATTGTTTTACCCTCAAATCCTCAATTGCAATTTTTTGACGTTTCTCGACATAATTCGACCCCAGGATGTCAAAAATGATGTTTAGAAAAAATGTCCGGGTGTGTGTGTGTATGTTAACTTTACGTTTGGCCCAATATCTCGAGAACCGTTATAGTTAAAAGCATCTTTTTTTTACCAAATAATAGGTCAATCAGGGGGACAAATTCTGCCATATGTTTGAATCCGATCGATCAGTTCCAGATATATTTTTTTTAGATTTTAAAATTTTTAAAAAATCGTTTTTTGACAAAATTATAAAAAATATTTAAGAAAGTTAAAATGTAAGCTTTTTATCCTTTTTATTTTTTAAAAACGCATCGATTGACCTATTTACGAACCCTCTAGCTCCGTTTCGTATGGAGTTATCAAGCTTTTAAAAATGGAAAATTTTAATAATCAATTTTTGCTTCCTCATAGAGGAAGTATTGTTTTACCCTCAAATCCTCAATTGCAATTTTTTGACATTTCTCGACATAATTCGACCCCAGGATGTCAAAAATGATGTTTAGAAAAAATGTCCGGGTGTGTGTGTGTATGTTAACTTTACGTTTGGCCCAATATCTCGAGAACCGTTATAGTTAAAAGCATCTTTTTTTTACCAAATAATAGGTCTCTCAGGGGGACAAATTCTGCCATATGTTTGAATCCGATCGATCAGTTCCAGATATATTTTTTTTAGATTTTAAAATTTTTAAAAAATCGTTTTTTGACAAAATTATAAAAAATATTTAAGAAAGTTAAAATGTAAGCTTTTTATCCTTTTTATTTTTTAAAAACGCATCGATTGACCTATTTACGAACCCTCTAGCTCCGTTTCGTATGGAGTTATCAAGCTTTTAAAAATGGAAAATTTTAATAATCAATTTTTGCTTCCTCATAGAGGAAGTATTGTTTTACCCTCAAATCCTCAATTGCAATTTTTTGACATTTCTCGACATAATTCGACCCCAGGATGTCAAAAATGATGTTTAGAAAAAATGTCCGGGTGTGTGTGTGTATGTTAACTTTACGTTTGGCCCAATATCTCGAGAACCGTTATAGTTAAAAGCATCTTTTTTTTACCAAATAATAGGTCTCTCAGGGGGACAAATTCTGCCATATGTTTGAATCCGATCGATCAGTTCCAGATATATTTTTTTTAGATTTTAAAATTTTCAAAAAATCGTTTTTTGGCAAAATTATAAAAAAAAATTTAAGAAAGTTAAAATGTAAGCTTTTTATCCTTTTTATTTTTTAAAAACGCATCGATTGACCTATTTACGAACCCTCTAGCTCCGTTTCGTATGGAGTTATCAAGCTTTTAAAAATGGAAAATTTTAATAATCAATTTTTGCTTCCTCATAGAGGAAGTATTGTTTTACCCTCAAATCCTCAATTGCAATTTTTTGACATTTCTCGACATAATTCGACCCCAGGATGTCAAAAATGATGTTTAGAAAAAATGTCCGGGTGTGTGTGTGTATGTTAACTTTACGTTTGGCCCAATATCTCGAGAACCGTTATAGTTAAAAGCATCTTTTTTTTACCAAATAATAGGTCTCTCAGGGGGACAAATTCTGCCATATGTTTGAATCCGATCGATCAGTTCCAGATATATTTTTTTTAGATTTTAAAATTTTTAAAAAATCGTTTTTTGACAAAATTATAAAAAATATTTAAGAAAGGTAAAATGTAAGCTTTTTATCCTTTTTATTTTTTAAAAACGCATCGATTGACCTATTTACGAACCCTCTAGCTCCGTTTCGTATGGAGTTATCAAGCTTTTAAAAATGGAAAATTTTAATAATCAATTTTTGCTTCCTCATAGAGGAAGTATTGTTTTACCCTCAAATCCTCAATTGCAATTTTTTGACATTTCTCGACATAATTCGACCCCAGGATGTCAAAAATGATGTTTAGAAAAAATGTCCGGGTGTGTGTGTGTATGTTAACTTTACGTTTGGCCCAATATCTCGAGAACCGTTATAGTTAAAAGCATCTTTTTTTTACCAAATAATAGGTCTCTCAGGGGGACAAATTCTGCCATATGTTTGAATCCGATCGATCAGTTCCAGATATATTTTTTTTAGATTTTAAAATTTTTAAAAAATCGTTTTTTGACAAAATTATAAAAAATATTTAAGAAAGTTAAAATGTAAGCTTTTTATCCTTTTTATTTTTTAAAAACGCATCGATTGACCTATTTACGAACCCTCTAGCTCCGTTTCGTATGGAGTTATCAAGCTTTTAAAAATGGAAAATTTTAATAATCAATTTTTGCTTCCTCATAGAGGAAGTATTGTTTTACCCTCAAATCCTCAATTGCAATTTTTTGACATTTCTCGACATAATTCGACCCCATGATGTCAAAAATGATGTTTAGAAAAAATGTCCGGGTGTGTGTGTGTATGTTAACTTTACGTTTGGCCCAATATCTCGAGAACCGTTATAGTTAAAAGCATCTTTTTTTTACCAAATAATAGGTCTCTCAGGGGGACAAATTCTGCCATATGTTTGAATCCGATCGATCAGTTCCAGATATATTTTTTTTAGATTTTAAAATTTTCAAAAAATCGTTTTTTGGCAAAATTATAAAAAAAAATTTAAGAAAGTTAAAATGTAAGCTTTTTATCCTTTTTATTTTTTAAAAACGCATCGATTGACCTATTTACGAACCCTCTAGCTCCGTTTCGTATGGAGTTATCAAGCTTTTAAAAATGGAAAATTTTAATAATCAATTTTTGCTTCCTCATAGAGGAAGTATTGTTTTACCCTCAAATCCTCAATTGCAATTTTTTGACATTTCTCGACATAATTCGACCCCAGGATGTCAAAAATGATGTTTAGAAAAAATGTCCGGGTGTGTGTGTGTATGTTAACTTTACGTTTGGCCCAATATCTCGAGAACCGTTATAGTTAAAAGCATCTTTTTTTTACCAAATAATAGGTCTCTCAGGGGGACAAATTCTGCCATATGTTTGAATCCGATCGATCAGTTCCAGATATATTTTTTTTAGATTTTAAAATTTTTAAAAAATCGTTTTTTGACAAAATTATAAAAAATATTTAAGAAAGGTAAAATGTAAGCTTTTTATCCTTTTTATTTTTTAAAAACGCATCGATTGACCTATTTACGAACCCTCTAGCTCCGTTTCGTATGGAGTTATCAAGCTTTTAAAAATGGAAAATTTTAATAATCAATTTTTGCTTCCTCATAGAGGAAGTATTGTTTTACCCTCAAATCCTCAATTGCAATTTTTTGACATTTCTCGACATAATTCGACCCCAGGATGTCAAAAATGATGTTTAGAAAAAATGTCCGGGTGTGTGTGTGTATGTTAACTTTACGTTTGGCCCAATATCTCGAGAACCGTTATAGTTAAAAGCATCTTTTTTTTACCAAATAATAGGTCTCTCAGGGGGACAAATTCTGCCATATGTTTGAATCCGATCGATCAGTTCCAGATATATTTTTTTTAGATTTTAAAATTTTTAAAAAATCGTTTTTTGACAAAATTATAAAAAATATTTAAGAAAGTTAAAATGTAAGCTTTTTATCCTTTTTATTTTTTAAAAACGCATCGATTGACCTATTTACGAACCCTCTAGCTCCGTTTCGTATGGAGTTATCAAGCTTTTAAAAATGGAAAATTTTAATAATCAATTTTTGCTTCCTCATAGAGGAAGTATTGTTTTACCCTCAAATCCTCAATTGCAATTTTTTGACATTTCTCGACATAATTCGACCCCATGATGTCAAAAATGATGTTTAGAAAAAATGTCCGGGTGTGTGTGTGTATGTTAACTTTACGTTTGGCCCAATATCTCGAGAACCGTTATAGTTAAAAGCATCTTTTTTTTACCAAATAATAGGTCTCTCAGGGGGACAAATTCTGCCATATGTTTGAATCCGATCGATCAGTTCCAGATATATTTTTTTTAGATTTTAAAATTTTCAAAAAATCGTTTTTTGGCAAAATTATAAAAAAAAATTTAAGAAAGTTAAAATGTAAGCTTTTTATCCTTTTTATTTTTTAAAAACGCATCGATTGACCTATTTACGAACCCTCTAGCTCCGTTTCGTATGGAGTTATCAAGCTTTTAAAAATGGAAAATTTTAATAATCAATTTTTGCTTCCTCATAGAGGAAGTATTGTTTTACCCTCAAATCCTCAATTGCAATTTTTTGACATTTCTCGACATAATTCGACCCCAGGATGTCAAAAATGATGTTTAGAAAAAATGTCCGGGTGTGTGTGTGTATGTTAACTTTACGTTTGGCCCAATATCTCGAGAACCGTTATAGTTAAAAGCATCTTTTTTTTACCAAATAATAGGTCTCTCAGGGGGACAAATTCTGCCATATGTTTGAATCCGATCGATTAGTTCCAGATATATTTTTTTTAGATTTTAAAATTTTCAAAAAATCGTTTTTTGGCAAAATTATAAAAAAAAATTTAAGAAAGTTAAAATGTAAGCTTTTTATCCTTTTTATTTTTTAAAAACGCATCGATTGACCTATTTACGAACCTTATAGTACAATTTTTTTTTTTTTTTTTTAAGTTCCACATGCGTCTTAGACATTTTAGTTCTGTCCTTTTATAAGAAAACTGTTAAGTATAGGAGTTTTTAGGATATTTACGCTTATTTTTAGAATTAGAAAAATTTTATTTTGTAGAAGATTTTTTTTATGCCATATGAATCCTTTAATGTTGAGCCGCGCAGGGTCATTGTTCATATTTTCTTACTGTCTATTATTAATTTATTTACCGTTGTGTTACATATTAACTTTAAGCTTATTTTATATATTTACTTAGAAAAATTATTTCCAGGGTAGTTGAGGACCATATTTTTTCACACTTTTTCAATTTTATTTTTAATATTGTCATCTGTGTTGAAATTTCTTTATTTTATAGTTTTTATACTTATTGATCAGATTGTTTCCTTGGTTACAAATGTCGAAAGTTTTTTTGTAATGGCGGATAAGTTTGTAGCAAAAAAATCTAGGAACAATTGAAATATTATTTTATTATTATTATTATTATTATTATTATTATCTTCTATTATATTAATACGATACCGAGAAAACTTCGTTCGTCGTCGTACACACTTCAAAGTTCACCTACTTTTTCCAATAGGCAACTTACAAAAAATGTTCATTTTATCATGTTATTACGGTTTGTTACAATGCGCACTGGCACTATTCTTGTCAAGCATGTTAAACTGAACATTTTTTTATGCACAACATATTGTTGCACATGCGCAGTAGTGCACCACAACTGTGTAAACGTGCGCACTACAAAACAAGCATTTCACATGCGCAGTTGTTTTGTATTGGTGTTACACATGCGCAATTATGCACAGTGATAGTTACACATGTGCTCTGATCAAATTTAAAAAATACGCATGCGCAGTGCTGTACTTTACCAGATAAGTAAATTTTCAGTACATATAGTATACTTTTTTTAATAAGTGCGCAGTATTCTTCTTCTTCTTCTATTAACGTTGGTTTGCACTTGCTAGCATTAAGCTTTGTGCATCACCATGACCTGGTTGACTAAAGGTGTGTTTGTACCGCACACTCCGCGCACGGGGAGCGGAAACCGTTAGGGAAGGGAGAGCAAGGTTAGAGTTGCAGATTAGCTCGTTTAAGAAATCTAAACATAGGTGATACTACTTTCATGGAAGGTTTAGTTAATATTTGTGAACTGCAGTAAGGAGGGGGACATTTGAGTGATTTTGAAAGGGCCTTGAGAAGGTCCGTTCTAAAGGCGTCAAATCTGGGGCAAGACCACAATATGTGATCTATGTCTTCTTCAATATCGGGTGCGCATTGGCAACTACCAGAAGAAATGTAGTTTTTTCTAGCTAAGCTAGCATTTGCGGAGTAGTGGTTGCTTCTAAGTCTACATAGAGTGACTAACCACTCTCTTCTTGCCGGAAATGAAGCAAACCAAGGTTTACTTAGACGTTGGTAATATCTTTGGGTGAATAGGGTTCCTTTGTTTCTTCCTACTTCAATTAAATAATCATGGAAACCGTTTGAGATATCTTGTCGGGCGGTAGCAAAAAAATCAGTAGAGTGCAGCTCAATGTTCAGAAGCGTATCGTTTCTTGCTGCATTTTTTGCAGCTATGTCGGCCTTTTCGTTACCCGTAATGCCCGCGTGACCTGGGACCCAAGACAAGGTTACGGGGCGACCTAATTTGCTCAGTATGTTAAGTCTATTTCTTATGAGAAAGATAAGATAAGAATTAATGGTGTAGGGAGAGTTTGAGGCTGTACTTTGAAGGACACTAAGAGAATCAGTAAAAATGATTGTGTTAGAAAGGTTTGAATTTATTATGTGGTCTAGAGTGATTAGAATGGCTATCGCTTCAATTGAAAAGATTGAAGCAAAAGGGGAAATTTTGTGTGAAAGCATTAAATCAGATCGTGGGCAAACGAGAGCAAGTCCTGCTGAATGGTCTTCAATAGATAGTCTGTGTAGAATTGAGTAAAATTTTTAAATTGTTTATTCACAAGGTCTTGGAAAACTACGTTTGGTTCTGGTGATTGTTGCACCTGTTTACCGAGATCAGTTATGATGTTAGGACAAAACAAGTGATCTTCGTAAGGAAATTCGAAGTAAGGGTGTGTTTCTTTTTTTCTTATAGTCGGAATAAAACAACGTATTTTTGTAAAAGCTGAAAGAAGAGGATAGCTGTGCTTGATGGAATGGTCATGATCCAGAAAGGCAAGAGTAGATAATTTATTGACGATAGGGTGGGTGGAAATAGAAAGAGATCTAAGTAGGTATCTTTTGGCAAGAAAATTGAAACGCATTCTTAAAGGAGGTTCACAGGTCTCAGCTAACATGACATTTATTGGGGTACTATTCCTGTAGCCCATAGCCAATCTCAGGGCTTGGTTTCGAATTTTTTCCAATTCACGATAACTTTTTTTCTTAGCTTCAAGATTAAAACTATGGGAGCCGTAGTCGTAGTTGCTTCTAATCAGTGAATCGAAGACTCGCATGAGGATGAGTGGATCTGCTCCCCACCAAGTTCCTCTGAGAACTTTAAGGATGTTAAGTATTTTCCTACACTTGTCAGCCAGGTGTTTGAAGTGCGTATCTGAGGAAATAGATTGGTGGAAATGGACTCCTAAGTATTTTACAGATGAAGAAGGAAAGATAAGAGTATCGCCTAAAGAAAGAGAGATTTGCAGATTTTTATTTATTTTCTTGTTAGAGAATAAGATTAATTTAGTCTTATCAGGGCAAAGTTCTAATCCCTTTTGAGACATAAAGGTCGAAATTTCGCGAAGACAAGTTTGCAAATAATCAATAATGATGTTTAAGTTTTTCGAGCGGCAAAGGATCACTACATCGTCAGCAAACTCTATGATGATGCAATTTTTTGGAACCAAAGAGTGAGTTTTTCTGGTATAAATGGAAAAGTTTATAGGGCTCAGAATACTTCCTTGTGGTAGACCAAGGGTAACGACCCTGGGACCTATCAACTCACCGTTGATTTTAAAAAACATATTTTTGCAGGCTATTGAATTATAAATAAATTTAGCAGTCGGAAAGGGGATGTTGATTTCCTGCAAATCTTCCATAAGAATTGACGGGATCACGCTGGGGAAAGCACCCTTAATATCCAGAAACAGTCCTCCGACAACTTCTTCGCTAGCTGCACCTATCCGGATTTCTGAAGACAGGAGAGCTAAACAATCGGCACATGATTTGTTTTTACGAAAGCCAAATTGGGAAGGAGACAGAATTTTGTGATGTTCGACATACCAAATCATTCTATTGTAAACTAGTTTTTCCATGAGTTTAAAAATGCAGGAGGCTAGAGAGATTGGTCGAAATTTGTTTGGAGATGATTTGGGGAGAAAAAAGATTAGAAAGTTATTCCATGAGTCTGGGAACCTGCCTTCTGAGTAAAGGCGATTATAAATAGATAAAAGGATGTTCAGAGCTGAGTTTGGAAAATTCTTTATTATGTTATAGTCGATTTTATCTAGGCCGGGGGAAGATTTGGTTTTTGAAGAATTAATTGCGATTTTGAGTTCTGTAAAACTGAAAGGGTGTTCCAAAAAGTTGTTGGTACTTAGGATTTCTGGAAATTTTTGGTGAAAAACTGTTGGTGGACATAGTTCATCCACCATGGAGTGCAGTTTTTCTATTACCGCTCTATCTGCTGAAAAGGAGGCCGTGGCTGGTTGAGTGAATCTATTTTTTAAACCCTTAATTACAGACCAAACCCTAGAAATTGGAGTGTTTCTATCTAGACTGTCACAGAAGTTGCGAAAAGATTCTCTTTTGGCGGAGTTAAATGTGCGTCTGGCTTTGGCTTGGGCTCTCTGGAAATTGCAAAAATTTTCATAATTAGAGTTGGCTTTGTAGGCAGAAAGGGCTAATTTTCTATCCGCAACAGAGGACTCGCATGAGTCATTCCACCATGGCGCAGGAACTACAGGCTTTTTTGTGTTTGATGAGATATTGGTAGGTTTATAGGGTTTCTTACAGGGACATGAAGAAATAATTGCTTTGTCTATTAGTTCGGTAAACAAGTTGTAAATAGTGATTATATCCGATTCCGGGTTTGATAATGAGTCGGTATTATCGGCAACTAAGTCAGAAAGTTCTCTTGTAAATGTAGGCCAGGAGATGCCTTTTAGGTTATATTTATGAGAGGAAAATGTGGCAATAGGAATTGAGAGTCCGAATGTTGTGAGAACTGGAAGGTGGTCACTGCCAAGGGCATCAGGCCAGGTTTCCCAGGACGAAAGAAGGTACAAATCTGGCGATACGAAGGAAAGATCTAAGATAGAACCTTCACTTCTCTTATGCCCCAAGAAGGTGGGGTCACCATTATTCAAGAGAATCAAATTAGTGTTATCAAGTTCTGATAAGAGGTTTTCACCGTTAGTGCATGCATCTGGGCTACCCCAAAACGTATGATGACAGTTAAAGTCGCCAGCTAAGAATACAGACGAGAGGTTTGTGTTTGACAAAGAGTTGAAAAACTTTCTCCAGACGTGAACTGGGGTGTTTTTGCCTGGAACTCTGTAAATTGAGACAATTAGGATATCACCGGCTGTTGCTTTGATCGAGACTGCAAGTGTCTCTAAATCATTTTCAACTGACGGGATAGTTGAAATTTTCGAGAAGGTTATGTTATTCCTGATGGCAATTACTAAACCGCCTCCTTTATTTATTGTTCGATCTGCTCTTATTATGTTAAAATTTTTAAGGGTGTGTAGGTTATCACGCTTGCCTGATTTTAAAAAGGATTCGCATATGAGAAGAATATCGAAATCGTTAGAAATTTTTAGAATGTCGGGTGTTTTTTTAGTAACACCACGACAGTTCCATTGCAAAATACGAAGGTTGGGAAGATTAGCCATGATTAGGAGTAAGTGAGTCGAACAGGGAGGAGATGTTGCTAGTAATATTTTGTAGTGTGTCCTGGTTTTGTTTTAGTTTTTCAGTTGAAATATTACAGGAAAGGTCAGATAGTAATTTTAAGAGTGTGTCGAAGATTAAAGATAGTGTGTTTTGTGGAGGTGAAGTGATAGGAAGGTTAGAAGAAAGAAGGGATGGAATTGGAGAGGGTGCAGGTTGAGAGAGGGCAAAACCATTAGGTAGGTTGATTGAATCTCTTCCATTATTCCAATGCTCAGCGTAAAAGGAAGGAAGCGATCTTTTCGATGAAGGTGCTTTTTTATCACGTGGAAGAGTTGTGCAAGGCGTGGTCTCGGAGCGAGTGGATGATGCGGCCTTTGAATAGGCTCGTTGTGAAATTGAGTTAAATTGACTTTCTTGAGTTGAGGGGGTTGACGAATCACTCAGGTCAGGAAAGTTGGAAAAGTTAAACTGATTGGCTAAATGACTAGTGTTTTTTTTAGGTCTTAACCTCGTCTTGGCTTCTTCGAAGGAAATTTTGTGAGATGTGGCATAAAAGCGTACTTCTTTTTGGAACGTATATTCTGGGCAATCTTTCGAAGATGATTTGTGAAGACCCTTGCAGTTCAAGCATCTTGGGGGGGCTGATTTGAGAGGGCATTGGTTCGATTCCGAATGTGGATCTGTAGTGCCACAAAGGCTACAACGTTGTTTTAATTTACAGTGTTTGGCCACGTGGCCAAACCTGAAACATTTGTGACACATCCTCGGGTCTGGTATATAAGGACGAACCGGATTTGAGCCTTTGAAGATGGCTACTCGTTCAGGCAAAGTGGTGCCTTGAAATGTCAAGAGGATTGTCATAGTTTCTGTGTAAGCTGTTTCGTTATTTTCATTAACGATTTTGCGTTTGAAACGACGAGCGCCAATGACTTTGCACTCTCTGTTACAGGGACCAAGAATTTTACACATTTTCTAAAATTTCTTCCGTCGAAATGTCCGTTGGAATATTATTAATGACACCTTGACAGGTGACGAAACTTGATGGGATAAACGCGATAAGGCTTTTGGACTTTAAAACTGGGTCAGTTAAAAGCTTATTTGCTGATCTGCCACATTTCATTAGAACCCTAACCTTACCTCGACCACTGGGGTTGATATCAACTATCTTTCCTGAAAAGAGGGGGTGAAGGATTCGACCGACAGTAATGTGATTCAACTCTTTAGAGGCATTTGAGGAATTAGGATCGTGTTGGATGAAAACAGGGCAGCTGTTTTTGTTGGTTATGTCGTATTTTAGAAACGACTTTGAGGCATCTTTTGAACCAGCAGGGTTCGAGACCTTGTCGTGAGTCAGATTGTTTGAGGGGGGGGGGGAGGAGGAGGCAACATTGCCTTATTTAAATCAGGGTGATTGTCAGAAATTGTCTGATCGTTGCACCGACGTTTCGATTTTTAAGTTTCCTCGGAGTCAGAAAAATCCATATCTACAGAATTTTTGCGAGATTTAGTGCTGTAAAAAAGCAAGTCATGGGCTGCTTGGAGATTCGGGTTAATATCCTTATTCCGCGGATCGTCAGGGCACGAGTCGTCTGTCGTGAAAGTTTCACCCGGGGGCCTGCCCCCGGGAAAGTGCGTGGCCATTTTGTGGTTCTTAGCAGGCGTGGTGCGCGCCTGTCTAACTTGGCTAGAAAGCCGGAGACCGGCCAAAGCGGACGGCACTCAGCCAAAAATCTTTTTCTTTTTAAGCTCTGAAGTGAAGGAGAAGGAAAGAAAACAAGTCTGGACACTCTATGTACGTAAAACTACTCGGAGAACCGGTTTGAAAGTCGCGAGGTTAAGAATGCGCGTGCGTTCAATGCCGTGGCTCGAGCGAAACTCCAAGTGCGCAGTAAAAATCCGTTTTATTATTGCGCATGCGTAACACTGTAGCAAGGTAAGTGCACATGCGCAAAGGTACCTTTATTTAAAAAATTAGTTTTTTTTTTTAAGTCCAACGAAAATTAAAATTTCGTTTTTCTCCACTTGTAAAATGTTGTGCGTACAATTTAGTTTTTAAAATTATTTGTTTTAAACATTGGATTAAACTTTTTTGCTAACATGTTTTTTAATGTCAGTTCATTTTGAAATTGTTAAACAATCAATATTTGTTACGATTTTTACCACTGCGCATACCTAACGTTTGTAGAAAGCTACTGCGCATGTGTAATGTTAGTAAAAAACTGCTGCGCATGTGTTAAATCGACAAAAACCTACGCGCAATTTTTTTTTTTAGTTTTTTAAGATTATTTTTCTATTTTGTATCCTACTTCAAGTATATTTTTCTTATATTTTAAAATAATTGTTTTTTCGGAATAATACATTTTATAATTTTTTTGTGTGATAGGTATAGGTATATGGTTTCTTAATTTTATTTATTCTTTTTGATTTATTTTTAAAAAAACCTTAGGGAGTCTTAATATGTAGCGCTGCCTTTTTTTGATTTTTATTTTAATAATCTTTTTGACGGAAATTATGTATCGATTTCTGGATATTTTTAGACTTTTATTTTATATAATATAATTTATAATTTGCTAACTAAACAGTTGTCATTGACTACTTTTTGAAATGCAAACACATTTATAATTATTAATTATAGTTTTAAAATATGTTTATAAAATTATTTATTTTTAGGCGCTGCCTCAATTGATCTATTTTAATTCTAGATATATGGACTTTATATAATAACACTATTAATTACTTTTCATTTCTTTTTTTAAAAACAGTGTATACTTTTTCTTTTGTAATATTCGTAACATGTACACTGAGAAAAAATTTTGGTAAAAATTCCTGTGCTGTTCACTATAAAAGCGTCATAATTGACAGTCCCCGAAATTTTACCGTGCTGTCTTACAATTTTTACCGGATTTTCTGGTAAAAATTGTAAGATAGCACTGTAAAATTTCGGGGACTGTCAATTATGACGCTTTTATAGTGAAGGCACAGGAATTTTTACCAAAATTTTTTCTCAGTGCATACTTTTATTTAGACGCAGCCACTGAAAATATATATTACAATTAATTATTATCATTTTCATTGTAGTTTTTCTTTATTTATTGAGCGCTGCCTTTTGCAGTTTACATTTTTTTGATTTATTTTTTATTGAAAACGCAGATATTATTATTTAGCGCTGTATCCAATATATATGTGATCAGTAAGGCGCAGCTTGGGACTGTATATTTAGTTAATTACTAATTATTAATAATTTTACTATCAGTTGGCGCTGATTTTCTACTATTTTTAATTAGGGTCACCGCAACAGACTCAATTTTTGACATAGTCTACATCAAGTGGCTGCAAGTCCTTTAATTTCAAATATTTTTTTTTCTTTTAAGTGAGAATTCACTTCAAATGTTACAAAATAATGTAAGAATAAAATCATTTAAAAATATTTAGTAGTTTCGTAAAAAAAATAGTTTAAAAGGTATTTTTTTTCGCCCGTGAGACCATACCCCCACGTTAATATGATAATTAATTTTTAAAAATTTTTATAATAATAAAACATGACAATAAAAATGATTAAAATATAAAAAATTTGTAAAAAAAATATTAAACATTCAATGAACAATAAGTTCACTAATATTTTATGAAATGTCCACATCAATAAACAATTAAATTAATAATAATCACCGAGCGAGCGTTATCGAGCGAGGTTCATTACGCTAGTTTTTTTTTTTTTTTTTTACAAAACAAGTTTAGGAGAGGAAAAAATGCATTTACGCACTTGTTCGTGTGGGACTCGACCACGTGCTGTGGTAATACCTCACTAAAACAACCTCTCCCATTCTTGCTCTACATATTCTAATCCACTATTGCTCCATCCGTCCTGGAGGGTAAGCAAAAGCGTGATTCATTTACTAGAGTTGTTATTTTCGTTTCTTACACTGTTGTTCTCACCCATTGCCGCCGATATTCTTAAGCGGTGGTCAAGAACGTTGTTGGATGCTTTTTTAGAGCTACCGAATAGGATCTTATAATGAACAGTGCTGCCGAACCAGATTTAGAGAGTTCAGAAGAACAGCCTTCTGCATTTTTTTTTTTTTTTTTTTTTTTTATACAAAACAAGTTTAGGAGAGGAAAAAATGCCTTTACGCACTTGTTCGTGTGGGACTCAACCACGTGCTGGGGCAATACCGCACTAAAACTACCTCTCCCATTCTTGCCTTACGTACTCTTATCCGCTTTTGCTCCTTCCGTCCTGAAAGGTAAGCAAGAGCGCGATTCTTTTGCTCGAGGTGTTTTCAGTTCACTGTTCTGTAGGTGTCCCTATCCCTTGTCGCTGTTGTTCTTACGCGGTGGCCAGAAACGCTATTGGATGCTTTTTTAGAGCTACCTTCGTTATATTATATTATGAAGAACAGTGCTGTCGGACCAGATTAAGTGAACCCTCCCAAACAGCCTAGTATGAGAACAATTAATCGGATTTTATAACCTGAATACATTCGGCTCAGTTCAAACATAAGGTCTTGATATTTCGTCCGTTTCTCATCCTCCTTTTGTATGATGTTGCCCTCGGCAGGAGCCGAAAACTCAACTACATAAATGATCTTACTTTTATGATCTTGGAAGACCATATCAGGCTTGGTGGCACTGATATGATGAGTGGTGGGGAAAGAAAAATTCCAGTAAATCTTGCACTGGTCATTTTCTACAACGGATTCTTGATCCATTTGGGCATACGGCAGAATGGGCTCCTTATCTATACCGTACTGGTGACGAAGGTGGTAATACAAAACCTTCAGTGCAGCATTGTGTCTTTCTATATATCTGTTACATGCATAAATCGGACAGGCACATCACCTGCTGTTTGTTAGATGTTATAACAAACCTTGTCCTCCACTTAAGCATTAGATCCTTTAAGCATCTCACAATGCTCGGATGTACCTTTAAACATTCATGGAGCTTGATGATCAGCTCGTGACTCGTGGAGTCGAATGCTTT
Source organism: Ganaspis brasiliensis (assembly GCA_037103525.1). Classification (NCBI taxonomy): domain Eukaryota; kingdom Metazoa; phylum Arthropoda; class Insecta; order Hymenoptera; family Figitidae; genus Ganaspis; species Ganaspis brasiliensis. Next base: position 2,062,855 of record JAZKLR010000087.1, read on the forward strand.
GCGGTAATCAATCCAAGCCATTGACAGGTTACGTCGATAAAATATCGAATCTTGGGTAACACACCTATCTATTAATAGGTTCTCCCTACAACCTGACAGGCCTCTCTTACATCCTCGTTGTTCACCTATCGCACTCCAGACTGGTTCTATAGATGACAACATCCTCTCCTTGAGGATCCCAGTAAATAGCTTGTAGCAGGTGTTAAGACAAGCAATTGGTCTGTAATTTTTTGGATTGGACAAATCTCCTGATTTTGGTAGAAGTACCGTTCGTCCTTCCACCAACCACTGTGGTATTGCATGTTCCCCGTTGAGATAGGTAGAGAATATACGGGCCAAATGTTGGTGAGTTGAAGTAAACTTCTTCCACCATAGATTATTAATCTTATCTGGCCCGGGTGCTGAAAAGTTCTTAGTTCTAGCTACTGCTTTTCTTACCTACTCTTCAGTAATTGGTGGACATATCTCTGCAAATTGGTCAAGCCCCTGTCTGACACAGAAGCTGCGAAAGAGTGACAAAGATAACCCTTCATCGTTTACTGAATGGGATGTCCCATAGATGTTGCTCCAGAAAGTTTCAATCTCTTCACGACATGGAGGCCTTTCAACGGTTGTTGATGGTACACTGAACAGGCGGAAAGAATTAGTAGCAAAGATATTATTTTGCTTTATCCATTTCATCCTCCGTTCTAAACGTTCCCTTATGACGACAAGAGAACGTATCTTCTCAATCCAGTGTTGCTTGATGGTCTGCAACTTTGACTTTTTTAGAGTGTGATGCAATCTTTTAAGAGTTTGGGCTATTTCCAAAACTCTTGGAGTAAACCTTCTATTTGATTCCAGATATGCAATCACACTATGCAATTGAGAAGCATGTCGTCGAGCTATCCCGATCTTGATCTGCACTTGTTTGATTCGCTGGCAGGTTTTAGCAACGCGTTCCGCAACAGATTTTCTGTTACTTTTGCGAAGTAAGGACACAGCTTTTTCATACACAGCACAGTTCAATGTCCAGAGATCTACACTCTCTGAGAGTAATGAGAGTTCATTGTTCCCTTCAGAGATTTTATCCATTTTAATGGAAACCTTGAGATGAATTTTGGTTTCCCTCGAACTCATGTTTCCATCTTCGGCTGCGGGCGTTTTTTTTTTTTTTTTTACAAAACAAGTTTAGGAGAGGAAAAAATGCATTTACGCACTTGTTCGTGTGGGACTCGACCACATCCTGTGGCAATACCGCACTAAAACAACCTCTCCCAATTCTTGCTTTACATACTCTTATAAACTTTTGCTCCTTCCGTCCTGGAAGGTAAGCAAAAGTTTCTTTTTTTTACTCTGTACAGTTTCAGCATTCTGTTCTTTGGGTCTTCATGTCCATTGCCGCCGATGTTCTTATGCGGCCGACATGAAATTGTTGGATGCTTTTTTAGAGCTACCTTTAAAGATGTTTTTTTTACAAGGAACAGTGCTGTCGGACCACAAAAAGAGAATTCAAAAGAACTGCTTTTTGCATTCTACCTGCTAACAAATTGGCTTGACGTTCGCAGGTTGGGATCTTCTTCAGTTGGCTCACAAATGAAGCCTTCATCCCTCCTAAGCAGCCGAGAATTAAAACAATCAAATGGACTCTATATCCTGGATGCATTTTACTCAATTCGAATAAGAGCTCTTGATATTTGATCCGTTTCTCATCCTCCTTTTTAATGATGTTTCTCTCGGCAGGAGCCGAAAACTCAACTACATAAATGATCTTACTTTTATGATCTTGGAGGACCATATCAGGCTTGGTGGCACTGATATGATGAGTGGTGGGGAAAGAAAAATTCCAGTAGATCTTGCACTGGTCATTTTCTACAACGGATTCTTGATCCATTTGGGCATACGGCAGAATGGGCTCCTTATCTATACCGTACTGGTGACGAAGGTGGTAATACAAAACCTTCAGTGCAGCATTGTGTCTTTCTATATATCTGTTACATGCACAAATCGGACAGGCACTTAATATATGACTAAGTGTCTCCGGGTATTGTTTGCATGCACGACAGTTGGAATCGTCAACAGGTATATGCATCACACGACTGCGGTACACCAGAGTATTAATTACACCATCCTGACAAGCGAACAAAAATCCCTCTGTCTCCGATTTTAATCCAGCCGATTTAAGGAATGCAAAAGACAAACCTACAGACAATCCCATTTCTCTGACGATATTATAAAATTGTCCGTGAACAGGCTTACTAACATGTTTTTCTAAAAGAAGTACATGTTCTGCATTCTTTACATGTTTTTTGAGCATCAAAGGTGGTAATGACGCTATTCCATGTTCGGTATTATTTGTATCAAATCGAAGATTAAGTTCCTTTGCCGCTCTATTTGCCGCTTGATATAAAAATGCCTCATTATTTGCAACTTTATGATGATGGACAAATTGCATTAAAGGATCCGTACTATTCATCACTGAGCATGCCGCAGCCAGTACAATACGGCGATGAAGACACTCTAAACTTAGTAACCCTCTTCCTCCCTGATCTCGCGGAAGGTATATTCGAGTTACGGAAGACCTTGGATGATGGCATCGATGTACTGTCATCATCTTGCGCGTTTGTCTATCCAGTATCTTCAGCTCATCCACATTCCATTTAACAGCCCCAAATGTATAGAGTATTAAAGGAATGGCTAATACATTTGTGGCCTGTATCTTATTCTTCCCTGATAATTCGGATGACCAAATTTTTCTGAGAAGACCTCGATATTTAATTTGGAGTTGATCTTTAAGCCCACGCACATCTTGAGTTTCCGATTGTGGAATTCCAAGATATGCGTAAGTTTCTCCTTCACCAAGATGATGAATGGTGTTGCCACCAATAAGCTGAAGATCGTCTAAATCGCCTGATGTTTCAGATGTTTCTAGTCTTCCTCTATTCATATGGACAACAGCACATTTATCAAGTCCAAAGCTCATTCCAATTGCACTGGAATACTTGGCCACTGCAAACACTAGAATTTTTTAATGCTTCCTTACTGGAGCCATAGAGCTTAAGATCGTCCATGTAAAACAGGTGGTTAATCTTGTGAACTCTATGTCTTGGTTTGCCACACAAGTATCCAGAGTGTTTTTCACGAAGCACAACAGACAGAGGCAAGAGGGAGATACAGAACAATAGAGGACTAAGAAAGTCGCCTTGGAAAACTCCTTTTCTAAACGAGATGATGTTAGTCATCACCTGCTGTTTGTTAGATGTTATAACAAACCTTGTCCTCCACTTAAGCATTAGATCCTTTAAGCATCTCACAATGCTCGGATGTACCTTTAAACATTCATGGAGCTTGATGATCAGCTCGTGACTCGTGGAGTCGAATGCTTTGCGGTAATCAATCCAAGCCATTGACAGGTTACGTCGATAAAATATCGAATCTTGGGTAACACACCTATCTATTAATAGGTTCTCCCTACAACCTGACAGACCTCTCTTACATCCTCATTGTTCACCTATCGCACTCCAGACTGGTTCTATAGATGACAATATCCTCTCCTTGAGGATCCCAGTAAATAGCTTGTAGCAGGTGTTAAGACAAGCAATTGGTCTGTAATTCTTTGGACAAGTCAAATCTCCACATTTTGGCAATAGTACCGTACGTCCATCCACCAACCACTGTGGTACGGGATGTTCTCCGTTGAGAAAAGTTGAGAATATGCGGGCCAGGTGTTGGTGTGTTGAAGTAAACTTCTTCCACCACATGTTGTTAATTTTATCCGGCCCAGGCGCTGAAAAGTTTTTAGTTTTAGCAATTACATTTCTCACTTCCTCCTTAGTAATTGATGGGCATTCCTCCGCATGATGGTCAAGCCCTTGTCTAAGACAAAAGCTACGGAAAAGAGGCAAAGAAGCGTCTTCTTCATTCAACGAATATGAGGTTTCATAGATGTTTTTCCAGAACTTTTCGATCTCTTCGCGACATGGTGGTCTGTCAACGACCGGCGATGTTATACCGAATTGGCGGGAAGGATTAGTTTCGAAAACATTATTTTGTTTTATCCACTTAACCCGACGTTCTAAACGTTCTCTTATGACTACAAGAGAACGTATCTTCTCAGTCCAATGCTGCTTGATGGTCTGCAGCTTAGATTTATTCAAAGTATGATGCAATCTTTTCAGAGATCGGGATATTTCTAACACTCTAGGTGTAAATCTCCGATTCGTCTCCAGATAAGCAATCACACTCTGAAGGTGAGAAGCATTCCGTCTAGCCACCCCAATTTTGAACTGAACCTGCCTAATTCTTTTACAGGTCTTGGCAACGCGTTCTGAAACAGATTTTCTGTTACTGTCACGAACCAAGGAAACTGCTTTTTCATAGACTGCACAGTTCAATGTCCAGAGATCTACATCCTCTGGAAGTAATGAAATTTCTCTATTCGCTTCAGCCATTTTGTCCATTTTAATGGAAACCTTAAGATGGATTTTGGTTTCCCTTGCTCTTATGTTTACATACTCAACTGTCTGCAAAGGTGTTGTTGTGAGAACTGATGGTATGTTCTCAGAGGGTTCTTCTTGAAGAACTTCATGGCCTTTCCTTCGCAAAAAGGATACCTGATCTCGTAAGTACTGAGGTTTCATTTGTGCGTATTGGGGATGCATATTGCTCCATCGCTCATGAAGCCTCAACATGTAACCTCTTCGGTCCGGAGAGCTCTGTCGCCAACAGTCTAAGATGTCCCTTCGAAGTTGGTCCGTCCATTTTAAACGTGTACGAGTTTGTCCCTGGTCGAAGCCTGGTCGTTGCCTGGGTTCTATCCTGTTGCCACTCCCAACTGAACCCTGGTCTCCATCCGAGAGAGACCCATTGTGGGTGGCGCTGCGCGTTACTGTAGTCGTAACCGCAAAAAACTCTGTGTGAGTGGTTAGCCCAACACAAAGTCGACAATTATATCGGGTGCCCACCCCTATCTAACGTTGGTCCGCCCCGGGTATTTGAATTGCCCGGTTCCACCCATATCTGGGAGGATTTCCCCTATCCGCCACCTGGGGAGGCGCTCGATTGAGATGTCAGAAACCCCATCTTAGATGCCACTCAAACACTTGGTCAAGTGGACCAAATATTTCCTTGGTATATTATTATTATTATTTTTTTTTTTTTTTTTTTTTTTTTTTTTTTTTTTACAAAACAAGTTTAGGAGAGGAAAAAATGCATTTACGCACTTGTTCGTGTGGGACTCGACCACATGCTGTGGTAATACCTCACTAAAACAACCTCTCCCATTCTTGCCTTACGTATTCTTATCCGCTTTTGCTCCTTCCCTCCTGAAAGGTAAGCAATAGCGCGATTCCTTTGCTCGAGGTGTTTTCAGTTCACTGTTCTGTAGGTGTTCCTGTCCGTTGCCGCTGTTGTTCTTACGCGGTGGCCAGGAACGCTATTGGATGCTTTTTTAGAGCTACCTTCGTGATGTTATATTATGAAGAACAGTGCTGCCTGACCAGATGAAGAGAGCTCAGCAGAACTGCCTTCTGCATTCGTCCTGCCAATGCGTCAGCTTGACGCTCGCAGGTTGGAACTCTTTGAAGCTGGCTAACAAATGAAGCTCTCATCCCCCCTAGACAGCCGAGAATAAGGACAACTAAATGGACTTTTCTAGCCTCTGTGTATTATTCCGGGTTATTATTATTATTATTATTATGCCTATAATAGTTAATGTATTTTAAACTGATTGGTACTTAGCCAATGTCATTGGAAATTTTTGTTTTCTTTTGATGGAAGTATTGCTTCCTTGTAGAGGGAGTATTTTTTTTTCTTATATTTTATCCGACTCGTATTTTTTTCAATTTTTTTTAATTGCATATTTTGTGTTTTTGTTCATTTTTCCATGTTTTTTTTCCAATTGAAATTTATTAAAACTTTTTAGTACATTTAAGTACATTTAATATATATTAAAAAATTGGGGAATTGATGTTTAAAAAAAAAGTTAAAATATAAATATTGCTTCCTAATAGATGAAGTAATGCTTTTTGTTTTTGAATATTTTAATAATTTTTTACTTTTTTATATTATATTTGCAATTGTAAGTTTTAATTAATATATTTTCATCAAATTTTACGTAAATCAATAAACCGTTTGCTCACTTAATAGCGTAGTTTTGTAAAAAATATTTTATTTACAACTTATATTAACATAATAACATAAAAATATTACAAGAAAGTACTTTTTATCCATTTTGTCTAATAATTTATTTTTTTTTTAGACCATTTTGTTATCCAGTTTTGAAAAAGAGAGATTTATTATTTCTCTATGAGGAAGCAATGTGTTCAAAAAATGAACACAAATGAAAAAAATAATCTACGAAAGTAAATACCCGACGTAGAACTTTGCAGCGGTTTTTATTAGTTTATAACACATTTTAATAAATAAAAATTAATTCACAAAATTTAATTTGATAGTATAATTAATTTAATCTAAATAAGTTCAGTTTATTTTTTGTATTAAAAATATACTAGTCAATGAAGAATGTAATTCTCGCGCGCTTGAGCGCGCGTATTTTTGGCTAGTTATATAATAATATAATATAATAATAATTTTACCACCGAGTAACAAGTTTGAAGTGAATTTGAGCAATTTTGCAAAATATGTCTGCCATATTGGACTCGCCATTTTGAATTTTAAAAAATTTGTAAATCTGACATCGTTTTCACAATCAGAGACTTCGAAAATGAGTAATAAGTTTCAAGCGATTTTAAAGAATTATGAAAAAAATATCCGCCATATTGAATCCGACAATTTTTATTGAATTTAGAGGTAATTTTTAGGGTTTCATGGAACAGGGCAGAAATCCTTGTAATGAGACTTTAGCGTCCGTCTGTCCGTCTATCGTTTTTAGCCAATAACCGTGCATTTGAGGTTGAAGTGGAAGTGAAATGGACGTGAAGTGGAATTGAAATGAAATTGAATTAAAGTGGAATTAAAGCTTAAATGAAATGAAAGTGAAATAGAAGTGAGATAGGAAGTGAAGGTTAAGTGAAAGTGAACTAGAATTGAAGTTGAATTGTAATTTAAGTGAAGTGCACCTAAAGTGAAAATGAAGATTAATTGAAGTGGAACTGAAGTAGAATTAAAGTAGATAATTGAAGTGGATGTTAGGTGAAAGTGAAATAGGAAATGGAAGTTAAGTGAAAGTTAATATAAAGTAAAGTGGATTCTTAAATTCCCAAAATAGAATTATGTAGATAGATTATTATGTACCTAAACGTATTTCTTGATAAATTGTTAATATAAACAAATATTCATAGGATATAGAATTAAAGCTTCAATTTACCAAAAAAAAACTCTTAATTATTTTTACTCATCTCCAAATGATAATATTAGAAGAATAATTCATTACCCAAAAATGAAATGACGTGAAACCAAAAGGATTTTAATATAATAATTTTACACTAAATAATAAGTAAATGAACTGAAGCACAATCGGAATTGTTAATTCCTTGAATAAAAGGTGCAATTAATTCCTGACAAGTGGAAAAGCACACAAAGGGTGTAATATTGGTATGAAGAGGATGCAAATCGGGAAGCTTTCGACCTTCTATTGTCCGGTCAGGTTAACAGTCCGATTTTAATCGCTTGCGATTAGCGTTCCTGTTTCTAGCTTAGGCATTGTGCATGCATACATTCTCAACAGGAAATGTGCTGATGAGAGGATGAGAGCTTTGGTTCGCTTGCAAGTTGTAACTAAAGCTGGGAATCCTAGCTCATACGTGTATTATCGCACTTTACATGGAATCTCGTATAACTATACACAGACAAACAAAACTTGTGAATGTACTTCTGCCCTTTTGTCACATAATGTCAAATTCATTATCATACTGAGAAATATGAATATTCAGATGTAGATATACTAAGATCATCAAGCTAATAAAAATAATGTTCTTATTATCTATATATAATAAAAGTGGGCCAAAATTAAACGAATGTCGGAAATGTTATGCTCTGAAAAAGTTTTCTAATTTCAGATTTTCAACAGCCGTATACATAGAAAACTAAAAAAAAAGTGTGAAAGTATCGTTAAAATTTAAAAAGGTGGAATGTTTGAAATAAAGAAAAATGAGCTTTTAAGTAAGAAATGCAAATAGAGCTAGTTTCTTGTTTTAAAAACAAAAACAAAAAATGAAATAGAAGAAAATAAAATATGGAAGAAAATTACAAGAAAGTGAAAGAGGAACAAGTAACTAAAAAAATAATTGAAAAATAAAAAGCAAATGGAAAATAATTAGAAAATTTTCTAAAATAACTTGGACCCAAAAAAAAATTTCTTTTAATGTGAAATTATGGAAATTATATGAAAAATGAATGTCAAATAAGAGTTAGGCCAAATAAAGATTGTCATAAGATTTAGATCAAATAAGAATTATGTAAAATGGGCATTATGTCAAGTAGGAATTATGTCAATTAAGAATTATGCCAAATGAGAATTATGACAAATAGGAATTAGGTTAAATGTGAATTATGTGAAATAAAATTCAGAGCAAATAAAATATGAATTTTGTCGAAAAGAGAAGTATATAACTTGGGATTTGTGAAATATTGCATAAAAAAATCAAAATTGAAAATGATAACTAAAAAATAAAAAACTTATACTAGAAAATTACAAAAAAAGTTATAAAAAACAAAATTTTTGCAGCATATATTTAACAGTTTCTCGTTATTAAAAAATTTCATAATTTAAGAAATTATTTTCAATAAAAAATTTTTATTTTTGATGAAGACTTAAAAGTAATATTTGATAAATTTCACCCATCTGAGCAATCTGAAAACTAAACGACTACATTATTCTTCCAGAAAAGAGAAAATATTGAACATATTTATATTATTCAAGTCTCCTTTTAACGATTGCAATTGATCTCTGTCTTTTTATCTACTGAGATGTTATATGTTATTCTGAAAGTATCTTATTCGACAAAGTCAAAAATGATATGTATCAAAGACTGAGTATTTATCACTTTGAATCTTATAAATAAAACAATTTAAAAATCCTGCAATTCTTTTCAAAAGTTACTTTATAATAAAGTACATATTCACGAAAATCACCATAAAATCGCCATCTGACATTCTATTAACAAAATTTCAAATTTCAAAACTTTATTTAAAAATTCTATATGTAAAAAAACTTATAGGTACTATTCTTAAACTTTGATGATAATAATAATAATATATAACTTTGAGCTGCAAACCGTATGTTTCAGAAGTTGAAAATCCAATTAAAAGTATCAAATTAACTAATTAAATTTACGAAACCCGAAAAGGACTTGTAACTGATATGGACAAACACGAAATTAATTATAAACTAAACTACGGGTCAGAATTTCTCAAAGAGATCACCTAAACAGAAAAATTTTACTTTTAATTGAAAATGATTTTTTTTCACTCTTCATTTTTGGAAAATATAAACCATCACACATTAAAGTAAAAACCTATGAGAATTTAATAAGATAATTATTTAAAGAATTTATTCAAAATAACAATTATTTTTAAAATATCATTATTGAGATTCGACATTTTCGATAAGTCCAGGCTAAGTTGTCAAGACAAAAATAATATATTAAAATGCTGATAAAAGTAAAAAAAGTTTCGTTTATTTGTTTTCTACTAGAATCAATTATCTTATTAATATTATAAACAGAACTAGCAAAATAAGACGCGCGCCAGCGCGATTAGTTTTTCATACATTTTAGAAATAATAAAAGACAATAATAAATTTTAAAAATCGGTAAATAATATTTATTTAGGACAAAATTTATAATAATTTAGAATTAAAAAGAAATGCAAAAAATAATTAAAATTAAACAAAATAATTGCAAACTTTGCAAATTAATTGAAAAAAAAATGTAATCAATTAAAAATTGGGGAAAGTAATTTAAACAATCATAAAAATGTTTTAAACGTAAAGAAAATAATTTAAATTTGAGAAAAATACTTGAGAATCTTAAAAGTAAATTAAAACAAAATTGAATAATGAAAAATTAGAGAAAATAATTGAAAATTGAAAAAACATGGTTAAAAATTGACATAAATAAATTAAAATTAAAGAAATAATTAAAATTTAGGAAAATAATTAAACAAATAATACCTATAAAATATTTTAAATAAAGGAAAGTTAAACAAAATTTGAGAAAAATACTTATAACTTTCAGAAGTTCATTGAAATAAAAGAAAATAATTAAAAATTAAAGAAAATAAATGAAGAAAGATAAACATAATTTAAAATTGAACAGAACAAGTTTTAATTAAAGAGAAATAAGTAAAAACTTTTTGGCAATTATGAAGAAGAACGAGAAAAAGAACGAAAGTAATTGAAAATTGAAGAAAATAATATAAAAAATAAGATAAGTAATGAAATAATTGGAAAGTCAGACAAATAGTTAAAAATTTTTGAAATTATGAAAACAAATGAAAATAATTAAAAATTGTAGAAAACAATTGAAATTTTAGAAAAATTCTTAAAAATCTTAGAAAATAAAATAACTAAAAATTGGAGAAAAGACTGGAAGAATGCTAAAAATAATTGAAATTTACGATAATTAATAAAAATTTTTGAAAATTTAAAAAGAAAGAAAAATAATTAAAAATTTAAGAAAATAATAGAAATTTGTGAAAAATACTTAAAAAATTATAGAAATTTATTTTATAAAATAAGAAAAACTAAAAATTGGAGAAAAGTCTAGAAGAAAGCTAAAAATAATTGAAATTTACGATAATTAATAAAAAAAATTTGAAATTCTGATAACAAATGAAAATAATTAGAAATTGAAGAAAATATTTTAATTTTCAGAAAAATACTTAAAAATCTTAGAAAATAGTTTTAAAAAATAAGCCCTCGATTAGTTTTTCATACATTTTAGAAATTATAAAAGACAATAATAAATATGACAAATCGATAAATAATATTTATCTAAAAAGAAGAAATAAATAAATATAATATTCAAAAATCAATTAATATAAATAAAATAAATATTTATTTAGGACAAAATTTATAATATTTTAGAATTAAAAGGAAATGCAAAAAATAATTGATATAAAACAAAATAATTGCAAATTGTGCAAATTAATTTTAAAAAAATAAAATCAATTAAAAATTGGGGAAAGTAATTTAAATTTGAAAAAAATACTTGAGAATCTTAAAAGTAAATTAAAACAAAATTGAATAATGAAAAATTAAAGAAAATAATTGAAAAAACTTGGTTAAGAATTGAGATAAATAAATTAATATTAAAAAAAAATAATTAAAACTTGAGAAAATAATTAAACAAATTACATAAAATATTTTAAATAAAGAAAAGTTAAAAAAAATTTGAGAAAAATACTTAAAACTTTCAGAAGTTCATTGAAATAAAAGAAAATAATTAAAAATTAGAGAAAATGAATTAAAAAAGATAAAAATAATTTAAAATTGAACAGAGCAAGTTTTAATTAAAGAGAAATAAGTAAAAACTTTTTGGCAATTATAATTAAAAACGAGAAAAAAACGAAAGTAATTGAAAATCGAAGAAAATAATATAAAAAATAATATAAATAATGATATAATTGAAAAGTCAGATAAATAGTTAACAATTTTTGAAACTATGAAGCAAATGTAAAGAATTGAAAATTGAAGAAAATAAATTTTGGAAAATAATTGAAAAATGTTTTTAAATTTTAAAACTTGACGAGAATAATTAAAATATGATACAAACAATGATAAGTTGTAAAAAAATAAATGACATTAAGTGTGATAATTAAAAATACTACAGAATTTTTTTTTAATAAAGAAATAGTAATTGAAATTTGAAAAAAATACATGAAGATCTTAGAAATCAATTAAAAAAGAAGAAAATAACTAAAAATTGGAGAAAAGAATTGAAGATATAAGCTAAAAGTAATTGAAATCTACGATAATTAATAAACAAAAACTTTGAAATTATAAAAACAAATGAAAATAATTAAAAATTGAAGAAAACAATTGAAATTTTAGAAAAATTCTTAAAAATCTTAGAAAATAATTTTAGAAAATGAGAATAACTAAAAATTGGACAAAAGACTGGAAGAATGCAAAAAATAATTGAAATTTACGATAATTAATAAAAAAAAATTGAAATTCTGATAAGAATCAAAAATAATTAAAAATTGAAGAGAATATTTTAATTTTCAGAAAAATACTTAAGAATCGTAGAAAATAGTTTTAGAAAATGAGAATAATAATTTACAATCGAGAAAAATAATTGAAAAATGATAAAATTAATTAAAAATTGGAAAAAATAATTTAAATAATATGCTGAAAATAATTTAAGATTTAAAAAAAAATTGAATTATGATAAAAATAATTTAAATATGAAAAATTGAAAACATTCAATAAAATTTGAGAGAAATAACTGTAAAAATCAGAGAGGATATGTTTAAAAAAAAATAATTACAAAATTACTTAAAAAATCTTAATTAAATAGGATAATTGAGTTGTACTTTTTCAAAAGTTGATAAATCCACACTTTGTTATTTCGAGAAAATTAGAAAAATACAGTTTTGCACTTAACCTCTAGAGTTAATTATAAAGTAGAAAAAATATACGACATTATTTATATACGAATGTTTTTTGCACTTAAGGAGATTCATTTATAATTAAAGTTTATGGTTATTAAGGAATTTAAAGGTTTTTGTAATTTATTCTAGGAAAAAAATAAAATTTTTAAATCATTTTGGTTAAGTCAAAGTTTTTTTTAAATTGAAAATTCTTTGATAATAAATTTTTTCCTGGAATTTAACAGTGACAGTTTGATTTAAAAAATTTCTAATATGTTAAATTTGTGATTATCTTAACTTTTTTGGAAAATGTATTTATCAACTTTTGAAAAAGTGCTCTTCAATTACAAAATCGCAGAAATAACGAAAATTGATGAAAATAATTGTAATAGGTATCGGATAAATAATTGAAATTTTTAAAAGTAATGCTAAAATAATGAATATAATTATAAATTGATGAAAATTAAGAAAAATTGCAGATTTTGTCAAAAGAAAATAATTCAAAAATCGTCATATAATGGAAAATTGATGACAATAATCTAAATTTGAGATAATAACTGAAAATTTAGGAAATTAATTGCATGTGTATATATTTTAAACTTCTTCAAAAACCATAATAAATTTTTAAAGCATTTTTCGAAACTTTTTTTTTACACAAATGACAATTAGAAACCAGCACAACAAAATAAAATAACAGGGAATAACTTCACTCTGGATTATGAAACGTAGACAGAAAAAGATGCATAAATATAAATACTATAACTAACTTCAGGAGTTTACGGAGATTATTATTATTTAATAATTAATAATTACCGTTTAATACAGGAAATATCAAGTTTTTCTTTAAAAACTGAAGTGACGTCGAAAAACGGTGATTCATAAAGAAAAAAGAAGACTATAAAAAATATGTAAAGCTTCTGAGATTGAAATAACTTGTAAAGTTGAATTTCTAACACTCTAATAGATTATATAAAATACCTGCTTGCCTCGAAAAAGTGTGAGTTTTAGAAAGAAAACCTAAAATTTGATATTCAATGCCAAATGTGACAGGTTAATCCGCCATGATTCTTTATAATCACGTGACGCACGTAACTATCGTACGCATTTTTTCTGCGCATGCGCACTTCTTGTGGTTAATCCCGCGCTTATTTAAAATTATGTTTTAAAAATATAGTAAAAGTGACTCTTAAATGTACAATTATTATAATAATTATTAATACAAATGCAATAATTAATATAATTAATTTATTTAAAGACTTATTTTCTATGCAGTACTCTGACAGTTACCCTTACATTATCATGTTTCATTTCTATTAATTTTATCATTTTAAAAAATAAACTAAATTACAAAACAAGTGCGGTTAAAAATGCAATTAAGCAGACACGAATTTAAATTAAAATCTGAGATTTAGAGTGCAGATAGCGTTTTGAATTCGCGAGATTTGTGATTGTAGGCAACAAAAAAAATGTGAGAGGAAAGGAAAAAAAAAAGAAACGGAGCGTTTGCCTATTTGTATCACAGTCATAACGTGTAATATTATATGCAAACGTAATATCAACATGGATTGTGACTTTAGAGTGGTAGGACGACTACGTGGTTCTCGATCAAGAGGACGGCCTGTAAAACGTAACAGCTTGCCTAAATTCCATCTAAATTCAAAACAGGACTGAAATTGCCATCAGCAGGCGCATAGCCAGTAGATGCGACTCGACTAGACATAACACTATCCAGTCCAGGGGAGATTCCGTGCCCGTGGAGCTTTTGGTCAGAAGCTGGCAAGCCCGTTTCAACCCTTCTGTCGCCTCTGACCCTTTTATTCAAATGTCCAGCAAGTAAAACATTTGTACATAAACGTGACGCGCCTCTTGATAAATTACGTGACACAATACCAGCACGAGATAAGGAAAATACGACTGAAAACTTTTTTAACCGAATTCTGTCAATTTTTTTGTTAGAAGAGAACCGGCCAAAATGCCAATATAGTAAAGTTTGGAGGAAAAAAAAATTTTTTTTTTTTTTTAAATTCTAAAAACCTTACTAACTGTAGTAGGGGAAGTGTGTCTGAAACAGCCTACCTAACGTAAATCATATTATTTAATTGAAAATATAGTTTATTTAATCTAAATAAATATACTAAATTATACTTTGATATTTAATTAACTGATTGTATACAATTAAATTTGATTAAGAAACAGTTAAATATTTGAAAAATAAGATAAATTAAAGACTTGCATTTTGGCCATAATAGACACATACTTGTCTAAAATGGCCTACCTAATGTATATTTTCTTAGTTTATTATTTGCTACAAATTAGATGATTTTTCTAAAAAGGAAATGATTAAATATTTTTCTATAATGTTTTTCTTATTAAATACTCACGTTTGCTTTAATAAATATCGTTGAATTTGTCAAAATATGCGATTTTAGTGATACGATATAAAAACTTGTTATATCAGTTTGCAATATTCTAAAACTCTCAATAAACTTTTTAAACTAAAGTTATTTAAATCAAATTTCTTTGAATTATATTTTGTGCAACATAACTCATCAAATGTATTTATAATGTTAATAATTTGAGATATTTGTGAAAAAATAGCATTCCTAACCTCAAAATCTATTCTCTGTTGTTCACTGAGTTCACTGACAGCGCAGCGTAGGCGCGGGCAATTTGAAAATCTATTTGAGACCTTGTTAGCAGCTGATGGTACTTCTTATTGTTCCCGCTAGGATGCACGCATTTCTATAGGCCGTTTTATACACACACGGGGTAGGCCATTTTATACAAGTTGATATATTTTTACTTTTTATTTTATTTAAAGCAATTAAAGTAAAATTACGAATTATAAAAAAGCTTGATGGAAAGATAAAGAAATACACGATGAGGTAATAATAGTATATAATAAATTATTACAAAGTTACATTACAAATATTGGTTTCAAAATGCAAGCAAAAACTCTAAGCTTTAGAGACGAAAAATATAATCTTATCTTATTTAATCAGTTTAAAGATTTAAAAACTCAAATAACTTGCAGATGGTACATTTTATGTTTAAAAATATAAAATTAACATTAGTTGATGAGAATTTTTCCCCTAAAGTGTTTTATTAAGAATTGGCCATATTAGACACTAGGCCGTTTTAGACACACTTCCCCTAATTTAAAGTTTGACTAAATTAAACAACGCGCGCTGGCGCGCGATTAGTTTCTGCACCATGTATTATCAACAACTATAAATACTTTAAATATAATAATTAAAAATAAATTTATATAAATAAATAAATGAAATAAATATTTATTTTGGACAAACATAATAAAATTTTTAAAATTAAAAAAAAATACCAAAAATAATTGAAATTAAACAAAATAATCGCAAATTTCGCAAATTAATTTTTAAAAAAATGGAATCAATGTACATTGGGAAAAGTAATTTAAAAAATCATAGAAATGTTTTGAAATTAAAGAAATTAAATTAAATTTGAGAAAAATACTTGAAATAAATAATTTGAAATTGGAAAAAAAAATTTTAATTCATAAAATAATTGAAAAAATTACATAATATATTTTAAATAAAGGAAAATTTCAAAAAAATACTTAAAACTGTAAGAAAATCATTGAAAAAAAAAGAAAATAATTAAAAATTAGGGAAAATAAATGAAAAAGGATAAACATAATTTAAAATTGAAGAGATTAATTTTTAATTAACGAGAAATAATTAAAAACTTTTTGGAAATTATGAAAAAGAAGGAAAAAAGAACGAAAGTAATTGAAAATTGAAGAAAATAATATAAATAATTGAATTTTGAATGAAAATTATAAAACAAATGAAAAAAATTGAAAAATTGAAGGAAATAAATTTTTGAAAATAATTGAAAAGTATGGTTTTAAAATTTGATACTTGAAGAAAGTAATTGAACTATGATATAAACATGATAAATTGTAAAAACTAAATGACATTTGAGTGAAATAATTGAAAAAATTACAGAATTTTTTTTTTAAATAAAGAAAAATAATTGAAATTCAAGAAAAGTACATGAACATCTCATAAATTAATTGAAAGAAATGAGAATAACTCAAAATTGGAGAAAATAATTGAAATTTTAGAAAAATACTTAAACATTTTTAAACATAAGAATAATCATTAACAATGGTGATAGATAATAGAAAAATGATAAAACTAATTCAAAATTTAAAAAATATAATTGAAATATGCTTAAAATAATTTAATATTGAGAAAACTAATTGAAATATGATGAAAGTAATTTAATTATTATACATTGAAAACAGTGAACACAATTTGAGAGAAATAATTGAAAAAATCCTAGAATATTTGTTAAAAAAAAAGAAAATAATTACAAAATTACTTAAAAGTGTTTAATTAAAGAGAATAATTAAAAGGTCGCAGAAATAATCGAAAATTGATGAAAGTAATTGAAATTTTTGAAAATTATGGCAAAATAATGAAAATAATGAGAGATTGAAGAAAATAATAGAAAAATTGCAGAATTCATTTTTTAGCAGAAGAAAATAATTGAAAAATCGTTTAAAACCTGGAAAATTGTTGACAATAATCTAAAATTGAGATAACTAAAAATTTAGGAAATTAATTGAAAAATAATGAAAATATTAAAAGGTGGAGAAAATAATTGCAAAATAATAAAAAGAAATGAAAATTGAACAAAATTATTGAAAATTGAGAGATATTATATTTGAAAGTTCAAGAAATTGATTCAGAAATTATGAACATGATTAAAAATGTAAGCTATAATAATTGCAAAATGGCAAAAATAATGTTAAATTAAAAAATTAATTTAAATTTGCGATGAATAATATAAAATTTAGGAATAAAGCATTAAATTGATTTAATGTCGAGGGAAAAATAATTGAAATTGAAAGAGTGATTGAAAAACTAAACAAAATAATTGAAATTTGAAGAAAGTAAATTAAAGATTTAGGGAAACAGTTTAAAAATAATTAAAAATTGCAAAAAATGATTGATAATTGATCAAAATAGAACAAAATAAATAAAAAAAAAAAAATTATTTAGGAAAAACTAAATAAAAAAATAAATTATTATTTAGGAAAAACTAAAAATTTTAGAATTAAAAAAAATTTCAAAAAATAATTGACAATTAACAAATTAATTGCAAACTTTGCAAATTAATTGAAAAATTGTGAAAAAGAAATTGGGGAAAGTAATTTAAAAAATTATAGATATGTTTTCAAATTGAAGAAAATAATTTAAATTTGAGAAAAATACTTAAAAATCTTACAAAAAAAATGGAACAATTAAAAATTAGAGAAAATAATTAAAAATTGAAAAGAAAAATGTTTGAAAATTGAAATAAACATTTTATAATTGAAAAAAAATAATTAGAATTCGAGAAAATAATTGAATAAATTACATAATATATTTTAAATAAAGGAAAATTTCAGAAAAATATTTAAAACTTTCAGAAGTTCATTGAAAAAAAAAGAAAATAATTAAAAATTAGAGAAAATAATTGAAAAAAGATAGGTAAACATAATTGAAAATTGAATGAAATAATTGAAATGTCAGATACATAGTTTAAAATTTTGGAAATTTTTCAAACAAATAAAAAAAATGAAAATTGACTGGAATAAATTTTGGATAATAATTGAAAAATAAATTTTAAATTTTAAACTTTGAGAAAGTAATTGAAATATGATACAAACATGATAAGTTGTAAAAACTAAATGACATTTGAGTGAAATAATTGACAAAATTACAGAATTTTTTTTAACTAAAGAAAAATAATTGAAATTCAAGAAAAGTACATGAACATCTCATAAATTAATTGAAAGAAATGAGAATAACTCAAAATTGGAGAAAATAATTGAATAAAACTAAAATTAATTGAAATTTACTAATAATTAATCAAAAATTTTGAATGTTACGAAAAAAAAAATGAAAATAATTAAAAATTGAAGAAAATAATTGGAATATGCTTACAAATAATTTAAGATTGAGAAAACTAATGGAATTAAAAAACATGTTAAAAAGTAATAGAAATTAAACAAAATAATTGCAAATTTTGCAAATTAATTTAATAAAAAAATGAAATCAATTAAAAATTGGGGAATATAATTTTAAAAATCATGGAAATGTTTTAAAATTAAAAAAAATAATTTAAATTTAAAAACAATACTTGAAAATTTATAAAATAAATTCAAAGCATGTAATAATGAAACATGATTGAAAATAATTGGAAATTGAAAAAAAATGATTGATCAATTGAAATAAATAATTTAAAATTGAAAATTAATAATTAAAATTCTAGAAAATTATTGAAAAAATTACATAAAATATTTTAAATAAAGGAAAATTTCAGAAAAATACTTAAAACTTTCAGAAGTTCATTAAAAAAAAAAATAATAATAATAATTAACAATTAGAGAAAATAAATTAAAAAAGATAGGTAAACATAATTGAAAATCGAATGAAATAATTAAAATGTCAGACACATAGTTTAAAATTTTGGAAATTATAAAACAAATAAAAAAACATGAAAATTGACTGGAATAAATTTTGAAAAATAATGGAAAAATGATTTTAAATTTTGAAACTTGAAGAAAGTAATTGAAATATGATACAAACATGATAATTTGTAAAAAAAAATAAACGACATTTGAGTGAAATAATTGAAAAAATTACAGAATTTTGTATAAATAAAAAAAAATAATTGAAATTTAAGAAAAATACTTGAACATCTTAGAAATTAATTGAAAGAAACGAGGATAACTAAAAATTGGAGAAAATAATTGAATAAAACTAAAAAGAATTGAAATTTACTAATAATTAATTTAAATTTTTTGATGTTAAGATAAAAATGAAAATAATTAAAAATTGAAGAAATTAATTGAAATTTTAGAAAAATACTTAAGAATTTAGTAAATAATTTTAGAAAATGAGATCATTAACAATTGAGGTAGATACTTGAAAAATGATAAAATTAATTAAAGATTGAAAAAAACCATTGAAATATGCTTAAATTAATGTAAGATTGAGAAAACTAATTGAAAAATGATAAAAATAATTTAAATATGATAAATCGAAAACATTAAATAAAATTTGAGAAAAATAATGGAAAAAATCATAGAATATAAGTTTAAAAAAAGAAAATAATTACAAAATTAGTTTAAAATTTTTAAATAAAGAGAATAATTAAAAAGTCGCAGAAATAAGGGCCCCAAGGCCCTTGTCCTCCTATTTACGCCACTGCGTACGGCAGGGTAATTTGCCTATGCACAAAAATGTGGAAAAATATGAATAAAAGAAAAAAAAATTTTTATATGTTTTCTACAAGCAATCATCTTGTTAATAAATTGAAAAAGGAACTAGCTTTAAATACAAAAATATAAACTTTATCATAAAACTAAAGTTCCAATCCAAAGCAGTCCTACAAAAAAAGGAAATAAAATCTATAAGAAATAAATAAAAAGCTTCTACAATTATAAAATAACTTACAAAAGTAAATTAAATAACTCTAATAAATTACAAAATTACCTGCTTGCTTCAAAATAGCGTGAGTTTTAGAAAGAAAACTTAAAATTTGCCATTCAATGACAAATGTGACAGATTAATCCTCACGTGACAAGACGTAAGTCTCGCAATCGTATGTATTTTTTCTGCGCATGCGCACTTCTTTTGATTCATTCCACGCGTATTTAAAATCATGTTTTAAAAATATAAAAAAAATGATTCTTCAATGTATAATTATTATAATTATTATTAATATAAATGCAATAATTAACCCATTAACGCCTAAGGGACTAAATGTTATCAAAATTTTAAGGCTATTTCTTGGCAATAGAAAAAATTTCTAAAAATGAAAAACAAAACATTTTCAACGTAAAATTTATCGCTCTTTCAGATTCTGTTATCAAAATTTGTTTATAACAAACATATTAAAAGTTGTAAACAATTATTTAACAAAAAACACGATTTTTTTCTTAAGAAAGATTTTTTAATCAATATTTTCATGTAGAACAAGAAAAGAGATTAAGTTAAAGCATCAAAATATCGTGCTGTAAATACTCGCAAAAACATATACCAAAATACAAGATGGCGGCTCCAATATGGCGACTGAAGTGACTTTTTTTGTAAAATATTAGCCTAGTGTACCAAATCCTTAAAAATAGGCCAAATTTGATAAAACTTGGTACCCGTGAGTTTTTGGGGTCCCTGAGTACGAATCTGAAGTCATTTTTCAAAAATTCAAAATGGCAGATCCAATACGGCAGTCAAAAATAAAAAATTTCAATTTAATTTCATAAAAGTGAGGTTAAAGTATACATTTTCTGAAATTTAAAATTGAAAAAATTATCGTTGGAAAACACATTTTCACAATTCTTTAATTAATTCTTTAATAATAAACTGATCAACATGAAACTCAATAGAAATCATCTTTACCTTAATATACTTCATTAGCAAAAACAATTATGTTTAATATTTATTTTTGGACCAGTCATTAATTTTAAAAATTTGTAAAGAAGAGATATAAGAGAATGGTTCGATTGCCTAAAAATTAATTTCGATTATTTTACTTAGGTATGAGTTTTTTATGGCTTGTTAAATCTGGCTAACACTTCGAAAAATTAAGGGTCATATTTCTGAAAAAGAATTTTTTTTATTCAATTTTTTTTTATTTTTAATCTTTTAAAGTAATTTAAACATATTATAAAAATTTAAAAATAAACATTTTGTACAAAAGAAAGAAGCTGGAACTATGAAATATTGTAACTGTTTAGGAAGAAAAAACTTTTTTCCGTAAAATTTTAATTTTTCGAAAAAAAAATGTTATGATGATTCTTTTTTCATACATAGGTAATCTAATTTCCAACTTAAAAGCACATTAGTTGTTGAAATAAAAATAAAAAAGTACTATTTTGTACAAATGAATTTCAGTAACCTTGTCAGAAATATTTTTCTCATCTTCTTTAAAAAGATTAAAAGTAAATAATAATAAATAAGTAGGAGACAGCAAATTGGTTTGACGAATAAGTTGTTTCCCGATTTATTTACTATTTATTATATTATATTATATTAAATATTTCTCTTTTGTGAAGGAAACTTGAAAAGCTTTCAGCGCACCATTTCCTGAAAAAATAAAGAATTAATTAGATCTTCTGAGAGCGAAAGATACACCTTTCCAGAAAACATTTCTGCGAAACAGGTTTTAGCTGAAAATGAAATTTCTCTTAAAAACAGGATCAGTAAATATGAAAATAGGAAAAATACGCTTTATAAATATTTAAATATAAAATTTCTAAACTTTTAAATTTAAATAACAAATTAATTTTCAAATGAACGAAATTGTAACATTTTTAAGCAATTTTGTTTGATCTGTTAGTAGATTTAGAAAAAAAAAATTTTTTCATTGTTTAAAAATAAAAATAAAATTTCAGTTTTTTATCTTGTAACTACGAATTTTTGAAAACATTTTTTCAATGCTTTTATCTACATGTTTTTATATTTTTCAATTTTCTATTTTTTTTGAAGACTTTTATTCTTTTATTTTACATTACGTAACTAAATTTAATCTTGTACTAAATATTCTCATTTGAACATCGTTCTTCTATTTCATAGAATTTTTTTTCTTTTATTTTATTTTTTTAAATTTTACAAAATTTTATTCATTCCCTTTTCCTTCAATTTGTAAATAATTCTCAAATTTTTATAATTTTAAAAATTGTTGTCTCTTTAGTAATATATTATTAACGTTTTTTTAAATTATCCTCTTATTTATTTTTTCAATTCAAATAAAAATGTCCGTAAATAATTTAATTCTTTAAAAACAGTTTCTACTTTTTAATATATTTTTGTGTCACTATTTCATTCCTCATCAATTTTCGTTATTTCTGCAATTTTTTAATTATTCTCTTTAATTAAAATTTTTTAAGTAATTTTGTAATTATTATTTTTTTTTCTAAGCATAGACTCTATGATTTTTTCAGTTATTTCTCTCAAATTTTATTGAATGTTTTCAATTTTTCATATTTAAATTATTTTCATCATAATTCAATTTTCTTTCTCAATCTAAAATTATTTTCAGCATATTTCAATTATTTTTTTCAATTTTGAATTAATTTTATCATTTTTCAATTATTTTTCTCGATTGTTAATTATTATTCTCTTTTTCTAAAATTATTTTCTAATATTTTTAAGTATTTTTCTAAAAATTCAAATATTTTCAACAATTTCTAATTATTTTCATTTGTTATCAGAATTTCAAACTTTTTTTTATTATTAATTATTGTAAATTTCAATTATTTTTAGCTTTCTTCCAGACTTTTCTCCAATTTTTAGTTTTTCTCATTTTATAAAATTAATTTCTAAAATTTTTTAAAGTAATTTTCTCAAATTTCTATTATATTCTTCAATTTTTAATTATTTTTATTTTTTTTCATAATTTCAAAATTTGTTTATTAATTATCGTAAATATCAATTATAAAACTGAATTATTATTCTTCTATTATTTTCTTCAATTTCTAATTATTTTTATTTGTTTTCATAATTTCAAAATTTGTTTATTCATTATCGTAAATATCAATTATAAAACTGAATTATTATTCTTCTATTATTTTCTTCAATTTCTAATTATTTTTATTTGTTTTCATAATTTCAAAATTTGTTTATTAATTATCGTAAATTTCAATTATAAAACTGAATTATTATTCTTCTATTATTTTATTCAATTTTTAATTTAATTTGTTTTCATAATTTTAAAATTTGTTAATTAATTATCGTAAATTTCAATTATATATTTATTTAATTTAATTTAATTATGTTCAATTATATATTTAATTTGTTTTCATAATTTCAAAATTTGTTTATTAATTATTGTAAATTTCAATTATAAAAAGGAAATAAAAATAAATAAATTATTTTTAGCATTCTTCCAGTCTTCTCTCCAATTTTTAGTTATCCTCAGTTTTTTTTTTTTTTTTTTGCGTAGGATGTGAAAACCTGCCTTCAGGTACCCTGTAGCCCGTACTACAGGGTTATGCGGGGGTGGCGATGTTCTGCCGACCCGCTAAAAACACACCCTTATTTGGGACCTTAAGACCACTCCCAGGTAGAGCCAGTTTACTGACGTATCGCCTTCAGGAGTGGTCTTACATCCCGCCTCTATCGCCTAAACGATATCCCTCGACCTACGGGAACTACCTTTGTTGGCGGCCATCGAGATCCTTAACCCTCATAACATGTTGGATGAAGGTCTCGATGTGCCGCCAATTCTCTTTGGATCGAGTCATTAACAGGACCATGTTCTCCGGTGTAACTTCGCAGTTTACACCGGCGAACATGACCCGTCTTTCGTCGTTCCATCGTGTGCATGTAAAGAGTGTGTGCTCTGCGTCATCCTTTGGGGATTTGCAGTACGCACACTCTGAACTTTGTCGTCTTTTGAAGCGCTCTAGGTACGAGTTAAAACACCCGTGACCTGAGAGCGCTTGGGTGAGGTAGTACGAGACTACTCCATGTTTTCGATCTATCCAGGTGGCGAGTGTAGGTATGAGCCGCTGTGTCCATCGACCCTTCTCATCCCCGCTCCACCTTGCTTGCCATCTTTCGACAAGTCTGCTTCTCGCATCTCGGCGAATTTGGTCCTTGCTGGGTCTATTGTCATCCGTATAACGGGTGGATATCCTATCTTTGAAAAGGAGGAAAATTTCCTCCCTTTCTTGCGCCAAAAGATCTGCCGGCGGGACGCTGGCAAGGACCTGAGCAGCACTCGCGGATACTGTCCTATAGGCAGAGATTATACGCTTAGTGATAATCCTTTGCGAGGACAGTATCTTCTCCAAGATGGTCTTGCTTCTATCTGTTCGCAGGAAGGGAGCCCACACTGGTGCTGCATAAAGCAGCTTTGAGTGGAACACACTCGCCACCAATCTCCTTTTCTTTTCAAAAGGCCCACCGACGTTCGGCATTATACGGGCTAAGTTTAGTGCACATTCTGCAGCTTTGTCGGAAGCCACAGCAATGTGGTGCTTAAAATTCAAAAACTTGTCGAGTTGTACACCAAGATACTTTATATGCTTGCTCCACTTGACCTCGAATCCGTCTACTTTAATCCGGGGAAGTTCGTAACCACGTCTGTCTGTGACTATGAGCGCTTCAGTTTTGTCCAGGGCCATTTGAAGGCCTCTGGCATCCAGCCAGCTCTTTGTTCGTCGCAGACATTCGTTCACCAAGATTCCGAGCTCTTCTGCAGTTTCGGCAGAGCATACGATCAACGCGTCGTCCGCGAAGCCGATGATCACCGCACCTTCGGGTAGACCCATTCGCAAGAAGTCATCGTACGAGACGTTCCATACGAATGGTCCTATCCTCGAGCCTTGAGGGGCACCTCTTTGCATCTCTTCCTTCAGAGTGCAGGTGTCCCCCTCGTATATTACCCACCTGTCGCTAAGATAATTATTCATTATCCGCAACAGGTAGGGCGGTATTCCTTTGTTTCTCATCGACTTGATGAGATCTTCCCATTTAGCGGTATTAAACGCGTTGCGTATATCTATAGCTACTAAAGCGCAGAAGCTCTTCTTCTTCCCCGGACCCAATTTGTCCTTTCCTTCCTTGGCTAGGTCCACTGCCTTTTGTATGGCATCTACTGTGGACAGGCCTTTACGGAAACCAAATTGGTAGTCGGATAGACTATTCTCTCCATTTAAGTGGAGCTGCATCCTCTGCAGAACCATGTCCTCCAGAAGTTTGCCCATCGTATCTAACAGGCATATTGGCCTGTAAGATGAGACATTATCTAGGGGCTTGTTACCTTTTCTTAGGAGGACCAGCCTCTGTCGTTTCCAGTCCCGGAAGAACTCTCCTCTTCTTAGGCAATTGTTGAAACAATCTAAGAGAATCTGGGGTGAAGCAACGATCACTTGTTTAAGTATCTCGTTACTTATCCCATCGATTCCAGGCGCCTTGCCTGGCTTCAGTCTTTTGCCTGCCTCGTGAATCTCTGCAAGAGTAAAGAGTTCCTCCTCACCGACTTGACAGTTATTCCAGTCCATCCTAGGCCATGGTTCTGCTGGTGGAAACAAGGCCCTGATTATTTGACGCACCCAATCGGGATTGTCCAGGCCGGGGGTCTTTTGCTTCGTAACCAATTTCTTGGTGACGATTTTATAGCCCAGACCCCATGGGTCCTTCTCGACATCCTCGATTAGGGTCTTCCAACACCTTCGCTGTGAAGCTCGAATCTCCTTTCTGAGGATCCTCTTGGCCTCTGTGTATGCGTCCTTTAGCACAGGGTCTCCCTTAGAGCGGGTGTATATCCTTCTTGCTCTGTCGCATGCTTTTCGCAAAGAGGCCAGCTCCTCTGACCACCAGTATACATTACGTCTTCTGGGAGTGGTACTTCTACAACGCGGCATTGACGCGTTGCATGCGGTGATTATCATGTTCATCACCGGCCGCACCTCCCCATCCAGATTGTTCGGTCTCTTCACCCATCCAAGTTCCTCAATGAGGCGGGATTCTTCAAGGGACCGACCGAACTTTTCGACGTCTAGCTTCTTAATGTTCCACCTAGGGCCTTTCTTACAGGAAGCAACCTGCTTGTTTGCTCTAGGTGTGTCTCCTACCGAGACTGAAAACTTAATATACTGGTGGTCACTTTCGGTATGATCCTCAGAGACGTGCCAGTCTTTGATGCGCTTGTTCAGGAGAGACGTTGTTATCGTAAGATCGATAATTGATCCGATATTATGGTCTCTCCTAAACGTCCATTTTTGGCCCTGGTTGACAACCATCAGATTGTTCCTGGAGACCATTTCTGCGATTAGGATTCCTCTATTGTCGAGCCTTGTCTCGCCCCAGTCTGGCGATTTCGCATTGAAGTCGCCTGTGACGAGAACATCCATCCTGGATTCTCGCAGGCTCGACTCGAGTTCATCTATCTCCGCTTCGAAGGTTGTCAGTGGGTCGTTGGGTGAGAAGTAGCAGCTATACATGCGTATACCTGAAATTTCCACCCACACGAACCCACTGCTCGTCTCCAGGAACTTGTCTACCCTCAAATCGGGATTGAAGACCTGAATGGCTGCCCTACCCGATGAATCCTGGTACCAGGGAGCGAGGTCGTTTCTTTTGTTCTGTTCGCTGAGGAACAGAACATCGATCCGCTATTGACTGGCTGTCACTAGCATCAGGTCTTGAGCCTTTTTCGACGTATGCAGATTAACTTGCAGAAACTTTAGGCTTTTGCCTGTTTCAGTTTCTGCAGTGCCTCTTTATACACTGGGCAGGCAATACTACCAGCCCAGTGTCCGAGATCGGACTTTTCCAGGTCGGAGCAAGTTAAACACTTTGGCTCTTTCGCGTCACAGGACTTGGCCAGGTGATCCGCGCCGCCGCATCTCCGACAGTTTTTAACCCTGTCGGGGCCTTTGCATACGCGAGTCGAGTGTCCATACCCTAGACACTTTTGACACCTCGGGACTTCGACGTGTAGTCTAATTGCTGCATTAACCCAGCCAACCCGGACTTTGCCTATCTTGAGGAGAGTATCACAATCTCCCTCCGGTAGGCGGACCAATGCCAGCTTCATTCCACCAAAACGCGGTACGAGGCGGCATGTCAGATCCGGGTTGACATTCTCAAGTTTAGTCTTGAGGGCAGCCACAATGTCCTCTTCCGTGGTCGTCTCGTCGAGATCTCGGATCTCGACGGTCTTTTTGTTAATCAGGGCAAACACTTCCGCTTTGTTTTGCAACGCTTCAGTGAGAGCTCCAGCTAGTTCGGAGGTTTTTCCTCCCTTCTTCACGACAATGAGGACCTCCTTTTTGATGGTCCTCCTGACTTTAAGTACTTCCGCGCCAAACTGGTCCGGGTTAACGGACGTTTTCATGGCGCGGAAGACCTCTTTGTAGGCCTCTGGAGTCTCTGCTGAGATTTTGACGGCTTCCGTCATCCTTGACTTAGAAGAAGAGATTTTCTTCTCTGCTATTGGGATCTTTCTCTCAGCAGCCTTCCTTTCTTTGGCCTCTTTTCTCTTATCGACGACGGGTGTACAGCCGTCGCTGTCTCCTGGAGGTTTCTGCAGCACGGCGTCCGAATAACTCCTGGTAGGGGATTTGGCCAGAGCAGTATTCTGCTCTTTCGGTTTTCCCGCTTCAGGATTCGCTGTAGGTGGGGCCCTGCGCCTAACCTTCTTTTCCTGTACTACTGGGTGACTAGCATCTGGGCTGTCACCCTCGGTACGGCTGCGTTTCTTGTCGCCACCAGGCTTTTGCGAGCTCGCGTTCCTCGAGGTTGCCTTTGCAGACGTCGGGGTCTGCACTTCAATAAACCGCAAATTTTTGCGGATTTCATTGAAGGCCACCTCGAGAGCTTTAACTGACTCTTGGACTTCTCTTTTTATATTCTTTCGTTTCCTAATGCCCTTTTTTATGGTTTCGAAGAACTCAGGAATGTCACCCAATTGTTGGATGACGTTTTCCTTAAAACGTTCTTGTTCACCAGTCCGAGCACTTTGGGGAAGACTGAACTGACCAGACATAGATGGCAGAGCCTCTACTTGGTCTTCGTTTACCTCCATGTCCTGAACTAAATTTTCCACTTTGCTTTCCATACTAGATAGTTTACCAGCGCCTCGTGCGTAAAGTGGCGGGCCGCCTTGATTGGGAGCGGGTACACCCTCGGATACTGCGATCCTACCCCAGATCCCTGAGGCCCAATCAGCTGCTTAGCCGTTCCCGGAATACACGGACGGAACGGACTCGCCAGTAACAATGCAGGTTCCGATCCCTTACATCCATTACGCACTCGCCGATCAATCCCGAAGGGGCTGGCTCCTGACACCCTACCGCAGGTCCACCTCGGTAGAGCTACGCTCACATCAGACTCGTACATGTCACGGTTGGAAACGCCGTGACAGGACTTATCACTCCCAGTGTACTGCCTGCAAGGTGCCGATCGGCTAGTGTCGTTGGTCAGATCGGACAGACAACCGGTCCACCAGGCGCCAACCCTGAATCGAGACTACTTCACACCAACTTAGAAAAACCAAGAAGGCAGGAGTGTCCCATTCCTCCCAGAACCCATGTCGTTCATAGCTGACGAGGATGGTTAGCCCCCATTTGGAATCCGAATCAACATCATCCGCACAGGATAGCTAGTGCACAGGTTCGAAAAACGGCGGCTACCCGAATTAACGGGGTCCCGTTCATTCCCCTGTGCCCAAACTCGCCAGACATCGGAAGTCGATGAGCCCTGGGAAGAGCCGAACAGCTCAAATTTCTATTATATTCTTCAATTTTTAATTATTTTTATTTTTTTTCATAATTTCAAAATTTGTTTATTAATTATCGTAAATATCAATTATAAAACTGAATTATTATTCTTCTATTATTTTCTTCAATTTCTAATTATTTTTATTTGTTTTCATAATTTCAAAATTTGTTTATTCATTATCGTAAATATCAATTATAAAACTGAATTATTATTCTTCTATTATTTTCTTCAATTTCTAATTATTTTTATTTGTTTTCATAATTTCAAAATTTGTTTATTAATTATCGTAAATTTCAATTATAAAACTGAATTATTATTCTTCTATTATTTTATTCAATTTTTAATTTAATTTGTTTTCATAATTTTAAAATTTGTTAATTAATTATCGTAAATTTCAATTATATATTTATTTAATTTAATTTAATTATGTTCAATTATATATTTAATTTGTTTTCATAATTTCAAAATTTGTTTATTAATTATTGTAAATTTCAATTATAAAAAGGAAATAAAAATAAATAAATAATTTTTAGCATTCTTCCAGTCTTTTCTCCAATTTTTAGTTATCCTCATTTTCTTAAATTATTTTCTAAGATTTTTAAGAATTTTTCTAAAATTTCAATTGTTTTCTTCAATTTTTAATTATTTTTATTTGTTTTCTTAATTTTAAAATTTGTTTATTAATTATCGTAAATTTCAATTACTTTTAGCTTATTTCTTCAATTCTTTTCTCCAATTTTTAGTTATTTCCTTTTTTTTAATTGATTTCTAAAATCTTCATGTATTTTTTTGAAATTTCAATTATTTTTTCTTTATTTAAAAAAAATTCTGTAGTTTTTTCAATTATCACACTTAAATGACATTTATTTTTTTACAACTTATCATTGTTTGTATCATATTTTAATTATTTTCGTCTAGTTATAAAATTTAAAAACATTTTTCAATTATTTTCCCAAATTTATTTCCTTCAATTATCCTATTTAATTAAGATTTTTTAAGTAATTTTGTAATTATTTTTTTTAAACATATACTCTATGATTTTTTCAATTATTCCTCTCAAATTATATTGAATGTTTTCAATTTTTCATATTTAAATTATTTTCATGATAATTCAATTTTCTTTCAATCTTAAATTATTTTCAGCATATTTCAATTATTTTTTTCAATTTTTAATTAATTTGATCATTTATCAGTTATTTTTCTCGATTGTTAATTATTATTCTCATTTTCTAAAATTACTTTCTAAGATTTTTAGGAATTTTTCTCAAATTTCTATTATTTTCTTTAACTTTTAATTATTTTTATTTGTTTTCATAATTTCAAAATTTGTCTATTAATTATCGTAAATTTCAATTATAAAACTATATTATTATTCTTCTATTATTTTTTTCAATTTTTAATTATTTTTATTTGTTTTCATAATTTTAAAATTTGTTTATTAATTATCGTAAATTTCAATTTGTAAAACTGAATTATTATACTTCTATCATTTTCTTCAATTTTTAATTATTTTCATTTGTTTTCATATTTTCAAAATTTGTTTATTAATTATCGTAGATTTTAATTACTTTTAGCTTATTTTTTTAATTCTTTTCTCCAATTTTTAGTTATTTTCTTTTTTTTTAATTGATTTCTATCTTCATGTATTTTTTTCAAATTTCAATTACTATTTCTTTATTAAAAAAAATTCTGTAGTTTTTTCAATTATCACACTTAATGTGATTTATTTTTTACAACTTATCATTGTATCATATTTTAATTATTTTCGTCAAGTTTTAAAATTTAAAAACATTTTTCAATTATTTTCAAAAATTTATTTCCTTCGATTTTCAATTCTTTACATTTATTTCATAATTTCCAAAATTGTTAACTATTTATCTGACTTCAATTTTTTCATTATTTATATCATTTTTTATATTATCTTCTTCAATTTTCAATTATCTACTTTCGTTTATTTTCTCGTTCTTTGTTATAATTGACAAAAAGTTTTTACTTTTTTCTCTTTAATTAAAACCTGTACTGTTCAATTTTAAATTATGTTTATCTTTTTTATTTATTTTCTCTAATTTTTAATTATTTTCTTTTATTTCAATGAATTTCTGAAAGTTTCAAGTATTTTTCTCAAATTTTGTTTAACTTTTCTTTATTTAAAATATTTTATGTAATTTGTTCAATTATTTTCTCAAATTTTAATTATTTTTTTAAGTTTAATTTATTTATTTAAATTTTTAACCTTGTTTTTTCAATTTTTAATTATTTTCTCTAATTTTTCATTTTTTAATTTTGTTTTAATCTACTTTTAAGATTCTCAAGTATTTTTCTCAAATTTAAATTATTTTCTTTACGTTTAAAACATTTTTATGATTGTTTAAATTACTTTCCCCAATTTTTAATTGATTTCATTTTTTTTTCAATTAATTTGCAAAATTTGCAATTATTTTATTTAATTTCAATTATTTTTTGCAATTCTTTTTAATTCTAAAATATTATAAATTTTGTCCTAAATAAATATTTATTTTATGTATATTAATTGATTTTTAAAGATTATATTTAAAATATTTATTTCTTCTTATTAGATAAATAGTATTTACCGATTTTTTATATTTATGATTGTATTTTATAATTTTTAAAATGTATGAAAAACGCTTGCGCGCGTTTTATTTTGCTAGTATATTTTCAATAAATTACGATTAAAAGACGTAGGGGAGAGTGGCTATCAATGTACCGGGTTTTTTTCAAGGTCATAGTACTTATTGAATTTCACCAATTTCAAGCACTTCTTTGCATCAATATAAAACTACAACACTTATCTAGGTAATGCACACATATTTTACACGATTTATTTTGATTAAATAATAGAATTTAGGGTTTTTCTAAAGTAACAAGCTATTTTCATTTTCAACAACCTGGGTACACAATGAACCACCTCTATAATAATACTAAAAATGTTTAACAATAGTAATATTGCAATTTTCACTTTGTAAACAAACTTATTTTCTATCAAATACTATAAAAAATTATTACTTAACACCTTTAATTGATAATGTATAACATAAATATACCTCAAATTTAAGTTAACTATCTAAAATGGCATTTTAGTTCTGCTATGTTGAGAAAAGTACTGATAACAATTGCTGTAACATGCTGTACGCATGCTTAGTTTTATAATCAGGCATACCACTCTAGAAATCGAAAATACACTGAAATTCCAGGTGGTTCATTGTTCCCTGGTACATTGAATCAACATGACATTTGCAACAAAAATGGTTTTTTATAACTTAATCCAATATTTCAAAATCTTTATCTCATTAGAATATTGTAGTTAAGGTCCAAAACAAAATAAATCGTAAGTACATTTATTTTTAAATGGCCTTATTTCAATTAAAAAACGTGTTTTTATTTTAGGTAAATTTTTTCTTCAGTACATCAAAAACAGTTTTTTCCAGTTTTCTCTGTAATGAATAAATCCACACGTCTCAAATTTATGGACGTAGTGTGTTTACGCAAACTTAATTTATATTTAAAATTAGGAGAATTTTTATTTAATTGTTTCTGAGAAAATTGAAATGGTTCATTGAAAAAACTGGTACATTGATGGCCACTCTCCCCTATATATATCAAAAATGTAAAAAAGAAAGGATAATTCAAAGCTCGTGGAAAAGTAAAGACGAATCTAAGACGCGGAAAGGATGATATAATTTTCTATTTACTTTGCCCGGGGGATTAGATGCGTGCTTTGATTATACTTGGGTATTGAAAGAGAATTCAAGATCATAGGAGGGATTATTTATACGTTTCAGGTACACGTCGAGATGTTGTTACCAGAGTCCCATGGATGCTGGTAATTGATTCTCTGTGGGTGTATACACCCGGCTGCAAATAGTCGGGATTCAGTTAAGGCTTGACATGCGAGGACACGTGTACCTACAAACCCGGCTTACAAGGGAGACACACAAGACCCAGCCAGCTTTGAGAAAGTTTATCTTTTCCCAAGGAACGACAGCGAAAAACGGAAACGAATGTTTACTGCCCTCAAGGAGAGTTTTATTACGACCGGAAATACAAAAAAAAATGCAATAAAATAGAAAATTATTGCCAATAACGAGAATACGACTATTTTTTTTAGAAAAAGCGATTGTTTTTCAGACAATCAATAAAAACGAATATTTCTAGAGATAGGAAATTTGATAGAGAGATATTTGTTGCACTTTAAATATTAAAAATATATTTTTTGTTTTAAAATACAATAAATGAATAAATATTGAAAATTAATGTGACAAAGTCAGCGAGACATGAGATAGTAAAAATCAAGAGATATTTTCAGTTGGGAGAAAACTTTTTTCTCCGGGATTAACGGGGTGTTTTCAGCTCGAATAATCTTTTCGGGCAAACTGCGAGTGAGGATAAGCTCGCGGTGCACAACTCATGCGTGATTCCGCAGAGCAAGCTGACGCAGAAACGACACAGGAATTTTGGAGTACGCTCACAGGAAATTAACGCGACGGAATGAAATTTATGGAGTCGACTAACACCATTTTTCCTTTTTTTTTTACTCCCGTGGTTTAGTGGTCAGAAGAAAGGATCATCTAGTTAAATTAAAGTTAAATTTCACCTTATTTTCATTATGCAAATATTTGTCTCTTAACGGGAAAGTATTTCAATTTACGTTAAGAATGAAGAAAAAAAAACCGAACTCTATAAAACGTAAACAAAACTCCGATTATTATCCTTATTCTTTATATTTATTCCCTTATCATAATACGAAGATTATAGTAATAATTACAATACTAATTATTACAATTACAATAATTATACAACGAATTTATTTCGAAGTACGAGAAGAACTATTAAATAAAATATTCTCTTTTCCATTCCTCAGATTAAACAAAAAACTGTTCAATTTATGCTTTTAGAGAAACGTACAAAAAAAAAAAAATTATAAATTTTCAAATTTAATTTTCAATTATTAAGTGAAACTCAACCACTCACTGCATAACAATGATTGTGTTAAGTACTTTATCAGTTCATACGAATCATTTAATTTTTTCAGAATTATTTTAATTCATTGAAGACAATTTGAATTAATTCATACAATTTAAACTTCATATCAATGAAGTTCTTCATCCCAATCAAATTAATTCGAAAAATTCTGATACATAAAATGTTTATCAAGTGCATTAAAAGGTTTACACAGTAACTTTAGCGCATTCGTTTTGAGTCACGCTCCAACACACCACAATCATAATTGCATCCTCATAAAAAATACTCGTTGATAAAAAAATAAATTTGAAAAATCTAAATTAACAATTTCCTTTTCTGATTAAAAGGAAAGAAAACTGGTTGAGTGGCTTTTGCAAATAAATAAACACAAAAAAAAAACTGTGACCAAATAAATTGTACTTTCAATTGAATGTTGTAAAAGAAAAAAGAAAGAAATTTAATCATGTTAAAATAAAATTTAAATAAACTTTGATGAAATTCAAATATATTCAACTCATATTTAACTCATAATTGCAATTAATTATTAAGTTTAGTTGTATTTAAAGTAACTAATGTTAAATTCACTGCTTCAGAACTGTTTGAATAACCAGTATTTTAAATTTCATCGTAAAATCACAGAGAGGAAAATATGCTTATCGATTTACGATTTTAAAAAATTTTCTTTCATTCCTTAGTCAAACTCCTCGTCAGAGACGTATTTTTTCGTCGTCTTCTTTTTCCTTCCGCGTCCATCGACTTTCTTCGGTTTCAGCTTATTGTTCATTTTTGCACTAAAATCTCCATCAGAGCCTTCCTCAGCATCTGCAAAATTGCAATTATAAAAAAATTAGAAATATTTAAGTAGTTAGTATATGGGTGATTCTACTGAAAGTGACACTTATATATTTACATTTTAAAACGAAAATTTTCATAGATTTTTCAAAATTTCTTTTGCAGGATTATTAAGAATAATATTTTTTACTAGTTCGCAAAATTAATTTCTAAGAGTCAAGAGTTTAAATTATTATTATTTAGTTATTTCTCTCAAATTTTATTGAATGTTTTCAGTTTTTCATATTTAAATTATTTTCATCATAATTCAATTTTCTTTCTCAATCTTAAATTATTTTTAGCATATTTCAATTATTTTTTTCAATTTTAAATTAATTTTATCATTTTTCAATTATTTTTCTCGATTGTTAATTATTATTCTCATTTTCTAAGATTTTTAAGTATTTTTCTGAAAATTCAAATATTTTACTCAATTTCTAATTATTTTCATTTGTTTTCATAATTTCCAAAAAATTTTATTAATTATCGTAAATTCCATTTATTTTTAGCATTCTTCCAGTCTTTTCTTCAATTTTTAGATATTCTCATTTTATAAAATAAATTTCTAAGATTTTTAAGAATTATTTTAAAATTTTAATTGTTTTCTTCAATTTTTAATTATTTTCATTTGTTTTCATAATTTCAAAATTTGTTTATTGATTATCGTAAATTTTAATTACTTTTAGCTTATTTCTTCAATTCATTTCTCCAATTTTTAGTTTTTTTTTTTTTAATTGATTTCTAAGATCTTCATATGTATTTTTTCAAATTTTAATTATTTTTTTTTTTATTTAAAAAAAATTCTGTAGTTTTTTCAATTATCACACTTAAATATCATTTATTATTTACAACTTATGATTGTTTGTATCATATTTTAATTATTTTCAACAAGTTATAAAACTTAAAAACATTTTTCAATTATTTTCCAAAATTTATTTCCTTCAATTTTTAATTCTTTACATTTATTTCATAATTTCAAAAACTTTTTAACTATTTATCTGACTTTCTAATTATTTCATTATTTATATTATTTTCTTCAATTTCCAATTACTTTCGTTCTTTTTTTCGTTCTTTTTCATAATTGCCAAAAAGTTTTTACTTATTTCTCTTTAATTAAAACTTTCTCTGTTCAATTTTAAATTATGTTTATCTTCTTTCATTTATTTTCTCTAATTTTTAATTATTTACTTTTATGTCAATAAACTTCTGAAAGTTTTAAGTATTTTTATAAAATTTTGTTTAACTTTCCTTTATTTAAAATATTTTATGTAATTTGTTTAATTATTTTCTCAAATTTTAATTATTTTTTTTAATTTTAATTTATTTAGCTCAATTTTTAACCATATTTTTCAAATTTTTATTATTTTCCCTAATTTTTCATTATTCAATTTTGTTTTGATTTACTTTTATGATTCTCAAGTATTTTTCTCAAATTTAAATTTTTGTCTTTATGTTTAAAACATTTTTATGATTGTTTAAATTACTTTCCCCAATTTTTAATTGATTTCATTTTTTTTTTTCATTTAATTTGCATAATTTGCAATTATTTTGTTTAATTTCAATTATTTTTTGCAATTCCTTTTAATTCTAAAGTATTATAAGTTTTGTCCTAAATAAATATTTATTTTATTTATATTAATTGATTTTTGAATATTATATTTATTTATTTCTTCTTATTAGATAAATATTATTTACCGATTTGTCATATTTATTATTGTCTTTTATAATTTCTAAAATGTATGAAAAACTAATCTCGCGCTCATTTTCTAAAATTATTTTCTAAGATTTTTAAGTATTTTTCTGAAAATTGAAATATTTTCTTCAATTTCTAATTATTTTCATTTGTTATCAGAATATCAATTTTTTTTTATTAATTATTGTAAATTTCGATTATTTTTAGCTTTCTTCCAAGCTTTTCTCCAATTTTTAGTTTTTCTCATTTTATAAAATAAATTTCTACAATTAGTATTTTTCACAAATTTCTATTATCATCTTAAATTTTTTTTATTTTTCTTTGTTTTCATAATTTTCAAAAAATTTTATTAATTATCGTAAATTTCAATTATTTTTAGCACTCTTCCAGTCTTTTTTCCAATTTTTAGTTATTCTCATTTTTTAAGATTTTTAAGAATTTTTCTAAAATTCCAATTGTTTTCTACAATTTTTAATTGTTTTCATAATTTTAAAAATTGTTAACTACCTATTTATCTGACTTTCCAATTATTTCATTATTTATATTATTTTTTATATTATTTTCTTCAATTTTCAATTACTTTCGTTCTTTTTCTCGTTCTTTTTCATAATTGCTAAAAAGTTTTTACTTATTTCTCTTTAATTAAAACTTTCTCTGTTCAATTTTAAATTATGTTTATCTTCTTTCATTTATTTTCTCTAATTTTTAATTATTTACTTTTATGTCAATAAACTTCTGAAAGTTTTAAGTATTTTTCTCAAATTTTGTTTAACTTTTCTTTATTTAAAATATTTTATGTAATTTGTTCAATTATTTTCTCAAATTTTAATTATTTTTTTTAAGTTTAATTTATTTATTTAAATTTTTAACCTTGTTTTTTCAATTTTTAATTATTTTCTCTAATTTTTCATTATTCAATTTTGTTTAAATCTACTTTTAAGATTCTCAAGTATTTTTCTCAAATTTAAATTTTTGTCTTTATGTTTAAAACATTTTTATGATTGTTTTAATTACTTTCCCCAATTTTTAATTGATTTCATTTTTTTTTCAATTAATTTGCAAAATTTGCAATTATTTTATTTAATTTCAATTATTTTTTGCAATTCTTTTTAATTCTAAAATATGATAAATTTTGTCCTATATAAATATTTATTTTATTTATATTAATTGATTTTTAAATATTATATTTATAATATTTATTTTTTCTTATTAGATAAATATTATTTATTATTGTATTTTATAATTTCTAAAATGCATGAAAAACTAATCGTGCGCTAGCGCGCGTTTTATTTTGCTAGTATTTAATATATTATTTTTTTAAATATTTAAATCTTGTTCGTTAAAAATTAAAATAATTTAAGAAAAATTATTATTGTTTAAGTACTAAGTTTTCACTTCATTTCAAATCATAAAAAAAGGTTAAACTCTTTAAAATATTGAAAATAAACATTGGAAACAAAAGAAATCTTAATGGGTTCAAGAGAAAGGCTTCAGAGATGAAAAAATGATAATTTTCTTATTATTATAAAAATTAGGGCATGTGCAAAAAATAGTTTTCGGTTATTTATAAAAATACTTTACTACAATTTTATAATTTAATATGATGTTTTCCCTTTAAATTATAAATTATATGAGAGAAAAATAAATATTCAATTCTTATTAAATTCTATTAATTTGGTTTCTCCAAATGGATTCATTTTTTTATAATCGGTAAATTTTAACCATAATGCGATGGATTCAAGAACAGACAAAATCAGAGAAATTTCAATTTTAAATGAGACTTACTTTTCTCATCTTCGGAGACATTTACTTCAAGCTCCAATTTTCGTCGAGAATTCGTAAAAACAGTCTGTAAAGTCATTGAATCTTCGTAAATCAATGATGTTTCCTCGTTATAAATCTGTGCGTTTCTGCACAACTGCATAAAGTCCTTTTCCAAATCCTCCAGGCAAATATACTAAAACAAAAAAAAGAGAGAAATTGTTAACATTTTCTTACGTATTTTGTCTCTTATTATGGGTCAAACTATTTTATTTCGCCTAATGTATTATTCACCATTTTAAAAAACTTTAATACTTTGCAAGAATATTATTGCATGTTTTGAGATGACGAAATATTTAAGTATTTTAAAATGCTGAAAAATACATTAGGCGAAATAAAATGGTTTGACGCATATTGAAACATTATCAGGCTTCACAGTGACAATGAAGAATATTTTAGGGAAAATAGGAGACTGAATATACAAAAATATGGGAACTTTTAGGGTACTTTAAAAACTTTATAAATAGAGATAAATGAATTATATACAACCTCGATTATTTTACTTGGGTAAGACAAAATTACAAAGTTGTAAAAAAAGAAATTATAAAATATAATTACAAAATTTTCAAATTAATAAACAAAAAAAAAAGAAAAATAACTAAAAATGGTGAAAAGTAATTTAAAACGGACAAACAATAATTCAAAATTATAGAAAATTAATGCAGAACTTTAGAAATAATTGGAAATTCGAGATAATAATTTAAATATAAATGATGAAGATAATTAAAAAATTAGGAAAATAATTTGAAAGAGTGTAGACTATATATGAACTAAGAAAAAATTATTGAAGAAAAATAAGACTAATGGTAAATTAAAAAAAAAACTTGAAAATTTAGGAAATTAATGAAAAAGGATAAACATAATTAGAAAATGGAAAAAAAACAATTAAAAGACTATATGTAAAACTAATAAAAATTAAAAAAAAAAATTCAAATTTGAGATAAATAATTGAAGATTTAATAAATCAATTTAAAAATAATTTAAAAAATTAAAAATTGTTTCTTTCGTTGCAAAATTATAGACACAACTAAAAATTGAAGACAATAATTAAAAATTGAGAAAATTATTGAAAATTGAAAAAAATTTTATATTGATGAAAACAATCGTGAATTGAGAAAAATAATTGAAAATATAGAGAAATAAAAAATAATGAAGATAATTTAAATTTGAAGAAATCAATGAAATGGTTATAAAAAATTGAAAATAATTTTAACAATTAAAAATTGGAGAAAAGAAATTGCAAAATTATAAAAATAATTGAAAACTGAAGACAGTAAATGAAAATTAAGAAACTATTTGATAATTGAAGAGTATATATCAAATTAAAGGAAATAAATGAAAAATGTCAAAAAAAATGATAAATTTTTAAAAATAATTCAAACTTGAGGTAAATAATTAAAAATTTAGGTAATAAACTACAAATTACCGAAAGTAATAGTAAATTTGAGAAAAATAATTGAAAAATTCAAAAAATCATTAAAAATTTTTTTAATTAACTGAAATTTGAAATAAATAATTTAAAGGTTTAGTACCTAAATCAGTTAAAAAATAATTTAGAAAATTATAATTTGGAGAAAAAAATTAAAAAATTGAAGAAATCAATTTAAAAATGATGAAAATAATTGAAAAATAATACAAATACCTAATTGAAATTTGAGATAAATAAATTAAAAATGTAGAAAGTTTATGAAAAAATATTTTACAAAACTAAAAATTGGAGAAAATATTTTCAAAATTATAGAAATAACTAAAAATTAAAGAAAATAAATAAAATTTATGGAAAATAATAAAATTACAAAACATTTTTGAAATTTAATAAAATAACTGAAAGAAAGAAATAATTAAAAAATTTAAATTGAATAAAATAATTGAATTTCGAT
Source organism: Ganaspis brasiliensis (assembly GCA_037103525.1). NCBI lineage: Eukaryota > Metazoa > Arthropoda > Insecta > Hymenoptera > Figitidae > Ganaspis > Ganaspis brasiliensis. Next base: position 2,102,859 of record JAZKLR010000087.1, read on the forward strand.
GAAAATAATTGACAGTTTATGAAATTAATGAAATCATAATACAAAAAATGAGTATGAATTGTAGGAAAAAATTATAAAGTATAAAAATAATTGTAAATTGAATAAAATAATTGAAATCTGAGATGAAGGACTGAAAATTTAGGAAATCTATTGAACTTTAATTTAATAAATTAAAAATTGGAGGACATAATTTGAAAATGATAGAAATAATTGAAGATTGAAAAAATAATAAAAATGGAAAGAAGATTGTAAGACCAAAGGTGGTCGCTGACATATTTTAAAAAATATTAATACCTATATTATATGTATTATTGAAGAATCTAAATTCAACTTCTGAAGTTTTATTATTATTTTTTATTTTTTAGTCTTAAATTGTAATTAAAGGTGCAAGTGCGAGAAAAAATGACGTTTTTAATGCATGTTTTACACGCTTTTAATTCAGAAAAAAACATTTAATTCCTGTGCTATAAAGAAAATACGTTTAATCAGAATCCAAATATTTATTTTCATTAATATAATTTTGTGTAAAATGAAAAATAATAATTATAAAATTAACTTAAAGATGATAAAAAATCTGTCAATTTTTGTCACTTTTAAAAGTCTATTTTTTAGAAATCTACTTAACAAAATAATATTAACGAAAATCATCATAATTATAAATTTGTGCATTTTAAAAATATTTTCACTAGAAAGAAGACGATTTTTTATTTTATTATTAAATAATTCCGTCTTGAAATTTAGAATTTTACAAAAAAAAGCACATTTTTGTACTTACACAACTTTTTTCTGGGTGGATTTAAAAACTTAACACTTTCCACATATATTTATATTATGGTTAAATTGTTCTAATTATTTATGATTTATATAATAATACATATATTATATATTTACAAATTTGTATATTATTTATGAGTTTATTTAAATTCATAATTATTTTAATTAATAATTGTTAAAATTTATTAAATGATTAATTAACAAAGAAAAATATAGAATTAAAAATAAAAATAAATACAATTTTTTCTCTAATTATTTTAACAAATTATCATATCAAATTAAAAATGTTTCTTATCATTAGTTGTTGAGATTTATTTTATTAATTATTAGAAACTAAAATACAATTAACAAAGAAAAATACATCCCCTTTTCAATAATTTTTAAAAATAAATTATGGTAATAAAGTGGAAGTTAAATTGAATATTATTAATTAATAAAAATTAAATACTTTCTCTATGAGTAAGTAATAAAATTAGAGACTAAAAATATGTACAATTTGCATTCCTTAATTATAAATTGAAATTTAACAAAAATGACTAGTGAATTGCCACCAGTCAGTAAATTTTATATATTTTATTGATATTTTCTTACACCACTTTGGTCCTAATTTAGAAAATTGTAAAAATATAAATTTACAAATTTAGAATTTTTTTTATTAATATTAATCGTTATAAACTGACAAAATTTAATTATTAATTTTAAATTTAAAATCAATAATCGATTGTCAAACTTCAGAGTGTATTTTAAAATATAAAAAAATAACCTTTTTTCATTAAATTTTAAACTTAAATAACTCATAAACTGAACAACTTGTGCAAGTTCAAAAAGGTGTGTTTTGTAATTAAATTTGAAATTTGAAAATGAAATTACTCAATAACAAAATAAATATTCGTCTTCCTTCTAGTGAAAACAAGATTAAAGTGCACAAATATATAATTATGATAATTTTCGTTAATATTTGTTAAGTAGATTTTCAAAAAATAGACTTTTAAAAGTGACAAAAATTGACAAATTTTTTATCAACTTTAAATTAATTTTATTACTATTATTTTTCATTTTACACAAAATTATATTAAAGAAAATAAATATGTGGATTCTGATTAAACGTATTTTCTTTATAGCACAGGAATTAATTGTTTTTTTTTCTGAATTAAAAGCGTGTAAAACATGCATTAAAAACGACATTTTTTCTTGTCACTTGCTCCTTTAATTACAATTTACGACTAAAAAATAAAAAATTTAGCTAATACAGCTTCAGAAGTTGAATTTAGATATTTCAATAATACATATAATTTTAATATTTTATCAAATTTGTCAGCGACCACCTTTGGTCGAAACTCAATAGTTTTACCCAATAATTCAAAATCTTTAGATACCTTGATTTTAAATATATTTTCGTGAAAAATAGGGGATTTTAGGGTAAAATTTTCTAACTAGGAAACATTTAGGAAAAATAGCATGCCTGAGAAGCCTACATTATAAAAATTAATCTAAATCCCAATTAACTTGGTTTATCATAAAAAATGTATTTAAATTTTCTAAATTTGTTAAACTTACCTTGCTGTCTTCGATTTTCGTAAGTATCTTATTAATCGCCAGAGGTTTTTTAATAATCTCGTAATAATCTGGAAACTCTCGTCGAGATGGCAGACTCATAAACGGTTCACTAAGCAACCTCTCGTCAGATCCATGAGTATAATCAATCACTTCTGACATGATTTTCTTCATGGTTCGTTTCAGCTTTGGATCAAGTAATCCAGTCTTTCTCTTTTTTGGCAATGTTTCTTCTTCTTCCTCGCCCTTCTTCTTCCTCTTTCTGCCTTTCTTTTTCCTTTTATCATCGTCTTCCTCCTCCTCATCAGCTTCTCCATTCTCTTCTTCAATACCCATCATCCATTCATTTTCGGTAAGGCTAAATGTGTAATCAACTTCTTTACGTTTTCGAGAACCTCTTCCTAGAACTTCGTCATCATCTTCTTCAACGACCCACCTATCCACCTCGTCGTCATCCTTAACAAGCCAGTCAGGAAGTTCCTTTTCCTCCAAAAGTCGTGACTTTCTTTGAGGTCCTAAGGAAGCTTCGTCACGTCTCCGCTCAAGATCCATCTTCTGGAAAAGATCAAATTCACCTTCCTGTCGTGCTATGAGTCGATTCAAATTTTCATCATCGGGAACTTCATTTTCTTCCTCGTCATCAGAGTCGTCCTGATTCAAAATAGTTTGCAGAAACTGCTGTCTCTCAGATCCAGTTGACTTTTGATCAAACATTCCCGCTTGAATAACTTTCTCGTCCATATTCAGTTTGTATCGAGCAGCGGCTAAAATTCTTTCCTCCACTGAATTCACGGTCATTAAACGCAAAACGCGCACTTCGTTCTTCTGACCAATTCTGTGAGCTCTGTCTTGTGCTTGCAAATCCTAAAAAATAGTGACAATTTCAAATATAGAAAATCAAAAAGAGAGGACTGCCAGCGGACTTACAGATTGAAAATAGTAAAAAAAAAGTGAGTAAATAGTGAGTTTTTAAGTGAAAAAAAGTGAGTAAATAATAATGAGTGTACATTTTCTTACGCCAATGAACGTGTTTAAAAAATTAAAAGATTCATGACAATAATATAAAGATTCAGGAAAGCCATTCAAATTTGAAAAAAAATTCTAAAATGACAAAACTAATTGAAAAATTTATTAAAAATACAAAAAATGAAGACAGAAATTGAAACGAAATAATTGAAATTTGAAAAAAATAATTGAAAAGTTTGAAAAATAATAAAAATTACAAGAATATAATTTTGAAGAATGACAAAAATAATTTAAATTTGAAAAAAATAATTTGACACTGGTGTAAAAAATTAAAAATTTGAGTACATAATAATTGAGATATTGACGAAATAATTGTAAATGTTAAGATACTAATTGAATAATGATATAAATAATTGAAGGTTAGTGTAAAAATTAAACTTTTGCGTTTATAGTTAAAAACTTAAAAATAATAAAAGAAATTCGAACAAAATAATTGAAATTTAAAGAAAATAATTAAAAAATACCTAACAAAATTTATATATGTAGAGAACAGTTGAAAAGTGATAAAAATAACTAAAATTTGGGGGAAAAATAGTGAAAAATCCGAAATATAATTCAAAAATAGAGTAAAAATAAAATATGTTTTGTATTAATTGAAAAATTGTATAAAATAATTGAAAAATTAACGATATAGTTAAAATGGGAAGAAACTAATTAAATAATGACATAAATAATTGAAAGCTGATTTAAAAAATAAAACTTGTTAGATAATAGATGAAAAATTAAAAAAAATAATTTAAATATGAAGAAAATAATTGAAAAATGACAAAAAAAATAATTCAATTTTGAAAAATAAATTGTAAAGTGACAAAACTAATTGAAAAATTGAATAAAAGTCCAAAAAAAATTAAGACAAAAATTGAAAAATTAAAACGAAATGATTAAACTTTGAAGTAAATAATTGAAAAGTTTCAAAAGTAATTAAAATTATATGAAAATAATTGAAGAATGACAAAAATAATTAAAATTTGAAAAAAATAATTTGAGTCTGGTGTAAAAAATTAAAATTTTGTGTATAATAATTGAGATATTGACGAAATAATTAAAATGTGAAGAAACTAATTAAATAATGGCATAATGAATTGAAAACTGGTGTAAAAATTACACTTTTTATCCAATAGTTGAAAAATTGAAAAAAATAATTGAAAAATACCAAAAATAATTCAAATTTGAAAAACAACTTGTAAAGTGACAAAACTAATTGAAAAATAGAATAAAAATCAAAAAATGAAGACAAAAATTGAAAAGAAATAATTGAAATTTGAAGAGAATAACTGAAATTACATGAAAATAATTGAAGAATGGCAAAAATAATTAAAATTTGAAAAAATAATTTGAGTTTGGTGTAAAAAATTATAATTGAATTAAAATTGAAAATTTTAATTATTAAAAATAATAATTGAGATATTGACGAAATAATTGTAAATTTTAAGATACTAATTGAATAATGGCATAAAGAATTGAAAGCTGGTGTAAAAATTATACTTTTTAGCCAATGAACAAAATAATACATGTTTCTAAAAAAATAATATTGAAACTTAAAGAAAATAATTAAAAAATGGCAAAAAAAATTTACATATGTAGAAAACAATTGAAAAATGATAAAAATAACTAAAATTTGGAGAAAAATTAAAAATGAGGAATAGAACTTAAAAATGGGGTAAAAAATTAAAAATGTAATATAATAATTGAAAAATTATACAAAATAATTGAAATGTGAAGAAACTAATTGAATGATAACATAAATAATTGAAAGCTGGTGTAAAAATTATAAATTAATAGACAATATTTGAATAATGGAAAAAAATATTAGAAGTTTGAGGAAAATAATTGAAAGTTGAATTAACTAATTAGATTTTGAAGAAAATAATTAGAATTTGAAAAAAATGATTCAAAAATGCCAAGAAAATGTAAATATTAAGAAAGTAATTAAAGTTTGAAGAAAATAATTGAAATTTGTAGAAAATAATTGAAACAGGTGTAAAAATTAATAAGTTTATGACAATAATAAAAAGAATGAAAAAATTATTGAAATTTGCAGAAAATAATTGAAAACTGGTGTAAGAAATTGAAAAATTCATGGCAATAAAAAAAAATTGAATAAAATAATTGAAATTTGTAGAAAATAATTCTAAAATGGCAAAAATAATAGAAATATGAACGCAATAATCGGAAAATGAAAAAAATAATTGAATAATGACAAAAGTAATAGAAATTTGAAGAAAATAATTGAAAAATAACAAAAGTAAATTGAAACTTGTGTAGCAAACATTTAAATATTCCTGACAATAATATAAAGATTGAAGAAAATAATTGAAATTTTAACAAAATAATTGAAAAATGACAAATATAAATGAAAACTTGCGTAATAAATTAAAATCTTCATGACAATACTTTAAAGACTGTAGAAAATAATTGAGATTTGAAAAAATTAAATTAAAAATCGCAAAAAAACTTAAAAATTGCCCAAAAAAAACCTTTAAGTTGACAAAAGTACTTTAAGGAGGTTTATCCAAAAATCGATTTTCTACAGAATCTTAAGAAATGTTAATGACATATTAAATGCAATATCCCTTTCTTATAGAGGAAGCTTTGTGATCGTTAAGATTTTCGAATTTCCAGAAATAGTCTAAATCGACTCATTTTTATATATAAAAAGCGTAAATTTTAATTCCTTAGCAAATGTCCAGATGTATGTGTGTATAGCGTTTTTTGTCGTCAGGATAAACACAGCGATTTTTGAAAATACTTAATCAAATTTTTTTAAGCACCTTCTTTCATCGAAAAAAATCGTTTTTTGTCAAAAATTTTTTCCAGGCTAAAAACACAACTTAATGAATCAAAAAATCAAATTTCTTATCTAAAAACGAATCAATTAATCTATATAACTTTTATAATTGATCAAAAATTCGTAAAATAATTCATGTTTTTTTTTTCATTTTTTTGCATTAAGGGGCACACCTAGTGTGAGTGACTGAAAAAAACGTCGATTTTTAGGAATTTTTTTCAGGGAAATTATTGCATCTAATTTTTTTTAAAGTTTTGTACATGTATATTTGTATAAATAGTGAACATTTTGTAATTTTTGCAAAGAAAAATATCTTTTTTTTAAAGAGTTATTCGCTATATCAAAAAAAAAAAAACCAGTTTCTCCACTGCTGCAGTTATTGCGGCCTTCTGAGTGACTGAAATCAAAAAAACCAAAAAGATTATTAAACTAGAAGATATTTGCCGTACTATGAGGCTCCAGTTTTTTTTTTTTGATGAAAAATAAAATTTTGGGATACCAAAAACTATCGAATTTTTTAGTCGAAATTTATAATTTTTTTTCAAAACTCCGCCATTTTTTTGAAATTTAATATTTTTTTCCATCCGAGGGTCATAGTACGGCAAATGTCTTCTAGTTTAATAATCTTTTTGGTTTTTTTGATTTCAGTCACTCAGAAGGCCGCAATAACTGCAGCAGTGGAGAAACTGGTTTTTTTTTTATATAGCGAATAACTCTTTAAAAAAAAGATATTTTTCTTTGCAAAAATTACAAAATGTTCACTATTTATACAAATATACATGTACAAAACTTTAAAAAAAATTAGATGCAATAATTTCCCTGAAAAAAATTCCTAAAAATCGACGTTTTTTTCAGTCACTCACACTAGGTGTGCCCCTTAAAAATTCTTTTTTATTTCAATAACTTCCCCAATTAACTTATGTATTATTAATTTATTGCTTCATCTATGAGAAAGAAAATTATTTTGCTTACTTGGAAGTGAAATGTCCACGAAATAGACATAATTTTCACCGAGTTTTACATGTATGGCTACAATCTGCTCCAATTTTATTGAAATTTACCGTTCAGTTTTTAAGATATAAATTTATAAAGTTGGAACTTCTACATGAAAACAGTAAAGAAACGCGCAAAATGACTATATTTTAATTAATTAAAAAAAACGGCTTTACGAATTAAAAAAAAAAAAATTAATTTAAAAAAATTTTTGTATGATGATTTTAACTATAAAATACTATTTAGAAACCAAATTAAAAGAAGAAATAAAATCAATAAGATATTGAATATCATCACCCTACTGGAATAAACATTTTACTAAAAAAGTGAGAAAAGTGACTTTTTTTAAAAAAGTGAGTAAAAGTGCAAGAAAAGTGAGTCACTGGCAGCCCTGAAAAGGTGTTTCCAAAAGTAAATTTTATCAAAATTTAAGTAAACAATAAAGTTACTTAACTAATCAATTTTTAACTCACCTGATGAGGATTCCAGTCCGAGTCAAAGATAACGACAGTGTCGGCAGCTTGTAAATTTAAACCAAGACCTCCTGCTCTCGTGGACAGCAAAAAGAGGAAAAAATCTGATCCCGGATCGTTGAATTTTTTTAGCAAATCGCCTCTCTCTTCAGCTTTTGTGGTTCCATCCAACCTAAGATACTTGAATCCTCTCCATGCCAAATAATCCTCCATAATTGTCATCAATTGCGTCATTTGACAAAAGAGTAAAACTCTATGATTAGTTGCTTTCAATTTTGGCAAAATTCGATCCAACAACTCAAATTTACCAGATGCTCGGTACAATTCGGGTCTGTCAATTGAAAAATTAAAATATAATCATACTCAAAATATAAATTAATTCAACGACCGACAATAAAAAGGATTTTGAAAATTTATATTGCCGATGGTTCAATTTTTTAAAATCACTCACCCGGCAACAATGCTGCCTCGAATTCCAATATGCTCGCAATACTTTTCTTCGATAGCTTGGAACATGAAGGGATGATTGCAGAGCTTTCGGAGCTGAACGATTGTATTCATCAAGGCTTTCGCTCCACCCTTGCCCTGTTTCCCTTTCTCTGAACCATCAGTCAAAAGTACACCTTTACTCTGCATGTGTCTATTTAAAAACAATAATTAAACAGTTTTAAAGAAATTCAAGAAATTAAGAATTTTAACATTTGAGACAATTAAACTTACTTGTAAAGAACCTTTTGTAGTCCCGACATTTCGCATTTGACGATATATTCTACCTTATCCGGCAATTGTGATTCTACCTCCTTCTTCAAACGTCTCAAGAGGAAAGGTCGCAAAACTTTGTGCAGACGACGAATGATCAAAATAGTTTCTTCCTCGTTCAATTCAACCTGAATTCAGGACACATTTTAAATTTAAAATATTAATATTAAAGTTCTACTTGACAAAAAAAGTAACGTAATTTGCAAATTAGATTATTTAACTTTGTTTTATTTTAAAAAAAAATAGAATAAACAATCTTAGATATAAAAATTGGAAAAAATAGGACTCACTTTTTCACCAGTAGTTGCAAAAGGAGCATTGAACCATTGCTCAAAAGTGCTGCAGGATTTAAAGATAGATGGTAGGAGGAAATTAAGAAGCGCCCAAAGTTCTGGTAATTTGTTTTGCAGTGGTGTACCGGTGAGAAGAAGACGGTGTGGTGCAATATAGAACGTGTTGAGTACTTGAGTTAATTTACAATGATGATTCTTCATTCTGTGACCTTCGTCAATTATCATATATTTCCAGTGAAGCTTCGCCAATACGCTTTTATCTTTAATGATATATTCATAGGTAGTGAGAAGAACGTTGAACTTCGTTGCTCTCATCTGTGTCTGAATTGTTTTTCTAACTAGTTGTGAACCTTTATAGCAAACGACAAAAACGCTCGGTGCCCATTTCTCAAACTCCAACACCCAGTTAGACAGTGTTCTGTAAATTAGGATTTTGATTAATAAAAGTAATCAATTATCATGTTTACTAATTAATTTAATTATCTTCTTTACTAGCTGTTTAATTAAATAACTGAGTAATATTTAAATTACCAAGTTTGATATTTACAGGGTGGACACTTTTTTTGTGAAATTAAATTCCCGGTTTTTCCCTGTCAATTTTTTGTATTTCCCGGTCACAAATTTTCGAACAATTAAAACAGTGTTTTTAATTCTGCGAAATTCGCCATTATGTTTAAAATATAACTCTATACTTAAATTTCTTATTTAAACATTCTTGTAATCTTATTAATTATAATTAAAGAATAAAAACTTTTGTCTTAAAATCTACATTTTTTGACAATAATTTATCATAAACAACTGAGAATTGAATAGAATAGTTCTAGAATTAAATAATTGAATTGGAAATTTAAAACAATTTTTATGAGTGAAAAAATAATTGAAAAAATCCTAGAATTATTGAATAAATGAATATTGAGGAATTAATTGAAAATCGATCAAAATAATGGAAAATTAAAGAAAATTGAAAAAAATAATAAAAAATTGAAGAAATTAATTGGAAATTAAAGAGAGAATAATCGGCATTCAAGCAATTTTTTTAATTTAATGAATAATCATAAAATTGAAGGAGAATAAAAAATTGTCAATTGAAAACTGATTAAAATTATGGCAAAAATTGTAGAAAATAAATGAAAATTAAATAAATCAATTGGAAATTGAAAAACTGTATTGAAATTTCAAGAAAATAATTGATATTTGAGAAAATGCGAGAATTATTAAATATTTAATAAACTAATTGAGAAACGAGAAATGCAATTGAAAATTGATAAAAATAATTAAAAATTAAAGAAATAAATTGAAGATTAAGCTAATTAAATTGAATGTTAAGAAAATAGTTGATAATTGAAAGAAAAATTTCAAATCACTAAAGTAAATCGATTGAGAAATATGGAAAATAATTGACAATCGGAAGAAAAATTTGAAAACTGTCGAGAATAATCGACAACAGAACGAAATAGTCTTAAAAAAATTAAAGAATAATTATAAAATTTAAAGAGAATAATTGTATATTGAAAGCTGTTGAAAATAATAGAAAAAATTATAGATTTATTTATTAATGAAATTAAAATTATTTGAACTGATATTTATAAATTTTAATTTTAATCAATTTAAATGCATTTTTTCAAAAATATCTGATTTAAAATTAAAATTTTCTATATGCCAAACTTAAGGTGTAAACGGATAAATAATAAATGAAGGATTGAAAGAACTTGCGGATTGTTATTATTATTATTATAGATTTGTGATATTTGTAAAAAAAAATTATTTTCGATAAAATTTCTCAGAACTTTTAGATCCACGAAGAAATTCCCGGTTTAGTAACAAATTTCCCGGTAATTTTTCGGTCAAGTGTCCACCCCTGATTTAGCTTGAAATTTTTGTTTATACATTACACTTGATTAAATTTTTTTAAATAAAAAATAATCTTACGATAAAGGAACGATGATTAAAAATGGTCCATTGACTTTCTTCTTTTCCATCAGATACGTAATAAGAGCAATAGTCTGGATTGTTTTGCCCAGACCCATCTCGTCAGCGAGAATACCATTCAGATTGTTGTTAAAAAGAGAAACCATCCATTCCAAGCCCTAAATAAAAATCAAATGAATTAATATACTAATTAATTATAATAACTAATGATAAGCAAAACCTTATTTTAACCCGAATATTATATACCTTGACTTGGTATTCTTTTAATTGTCCGTTCACCATAATTGAAGCTTGTTCGGTGACTTTCTCGTGAACAGTGTGAGCAATGCTATAATAAGTCTGTTCTTCCGTTTTGTTGTATTCATCATCTTCAACTTTCACCTTATTCACTGTGTGCTTTGCTCTATCACTATTTTCATCCTTTTCTTCGGCTAAAACGAAAATCAGAATATAATTTAATATTTTGTAAACGACACAAATGAGAAAAATAAATTCAACATTTTTTTGAAAAACAAATCATACATTTCATTCCATCTTCTTCTCCATCCTCGTCATTTTCTTCATCACTTTCAGATTCAACAACTTCCCATCCAGGATGTGTTTCCATAAATGCTGCAAGTTGACTCATCAATGGAGCTTCATCGCCAGTTAAAGTACGACCAGTATCAACTTCAATAACAGAAACTCGCGTGTCTTCTGCAGTGTCATTTTCTCCGTCTACAGGCTTCCTTCTCTATTAAAAACATAAAACAAAAAATGGTAAAATACTTAACCAGCCCCCTGTCACTCTGAGTTGAAAATGGCTGGTGTTTGAAGAATATACCGAGAAAAGATGAAAATAATTTATTTTTATTTAACTAATACTCCCTTTCATCAATTACTGTTAATGAGTAATGATATTTAACATTTATAAAGTTATATTTATTAATTTTAACCTAAATTACTTTACATAAATATAAAATTGGATTAATTTTGAGATGAATAAGTTTACTTTTCTTAATTTTTAATTACAAAATAATAAATTGTCTGTACTCGAACTTTGAAATTAATATAATAATAATTCTCCAATTTTTATAAATGAAATATTTAAAATAAAAGATAATTAAAATAATTAAAAAATGACGAAAATGCATTAAAATTAGAGAAAATAATTTAAATTGGAGAAAAATAATTGGAAAAATTAAAATCTGGAGACAAAATTATAAAAATCAAAAAGGTAAATAATAATTGAAGAAAAAAATTCAAATTTTTAGAAACGAATTGGAAAGTGATGAGAATAATTAAAAAATAAGAAAAATAATTTAAAAATTATAAATTGAAAAAAATAGTTGACATTTGAATTGATTTATTGAAATTTTAGGAATTTATTTAAAAGAAAATAAAAAGAATAAAAAAGAAAAGAAAATAATAAATTAATTATAGAGAGTACTTAAAATTGTAGAAAATAATTGAAATAAAAGAAAACAATAAAAAAATTATTTAAAATGTTGAAAATAAAAGCAAATAATTTAAAGTTGAGATAATTATTTGAAAATTTAAGAAATTAATAGACAAATAATTATAATAATTAAAAATTGAAGATAATAATTGAACACTGATGAAAGCATTAGAAAATTAGAGAAAATAATAAAATTTGAAAAATTCTATTTAAAAAATTAAGTAGGTAATATTTATGAAGTGATAAAAAATAATTTAAAAGTTTTGAAAAATATTAATGAAATTTGTGATTAGTAATTGAAATATTAGAAAACTAATATTGAAAGATAATGAAAATGATTTAAAATCCGAAAAATAACAAATTGCTTATGTCCTTTACCACTAATTTTAAATTGAATTATTTTTTTAAAAAAAAGCGTAATTTTCATTTATTAAAATTTTGTTTTACCCAATTTTATTTATTAATTAATTTTTCTGGTAGCTAAAGTATTGTTTTCTTAATTTTTAATTACAAAATAATACAAATTAAATTTTCGTGTTAAAAGTATAATAATTTTTTTTCATAAATTATTTATTTAGAAAATATTCAGTTCTTTTCAAATATCAATAATTATAATTTTTAATCTTTAAGACTTTCAATTAGTGTTATAATAAACAATCAAAAATTTTAAACAAAGAAGAGTCTCTTCTATTTATAAAAAAAATTTGTATTAGTGAAAATTCAAATTCAAAAAGTTATTAAAAAAGAAATTTATAAAAATAAATATGAAATTCTATAAAACTTATGTTTTATAAAATTTAGAGCAAATAATACTTGTAATTAATAAAAATTACACTTCTAGAAAACAGTGAAGAATAGAATTTATCAAATTGTAATAAATTATTTTAACAATTGTAATTTATATTTTACATAACATATTCGATTACTTTTGTTTCCTTTATTACTTTAATTTCTTAATCAATTTCGATTTTTTTTAAATTATAGTAAACAATAATTTTATTCTAACATGTTAAGTAAAACATAAATCACAATTGTAGAATTATTTGTTGAAAATTTTATTATTTTCTTTTCTTTTTTATTGTTTTTATTTTCTTTTAAGTAAATTCCTAAATTTTCAATAAATCAATTCAAATGACAATTATTTCTTTCAATTTATAACTTTTAAATTATATTTCTCATTTTTTAATTATTCTCATCACTTTCCGATTCATTTCTAAAAATCTGAATTATTTTCTTTAACTATTATTTACCTTTTTGATTTTCATAATATTGTTTCCAGCTATTAATTTTTCCAATTATTTTTCTCAGATATAAATTCTTTTCTCCAATTTTAATTTATTTTCATCATTTTTTAAATATTTTATTTATGAAAATAAAAAAAGTATTATAATTTTGACTAAAAATTTTGATTTGTATAATTTTGTGTTATATTGTAATTAAAAATTAAGAAAACAATACTTTAGCTACCAAAAAAATTGATTAATAAATAAAATTGGGTAACAAAATTTTAATAAATTAAAATTACGCTTTTGTTAAAAATTTTGAAAGGCATAAATAATTCAATTTAAAATTGGTGGTAAAGAACATAAGCAATTTGTTATTTTTCGGATTTTAAATAATTTTGATTATCTTTCAATTAGTTTTCTAAAATTTCAATTACTAATCACAAATTTCATTTATATTTTTCAAAACTGTTAAATTATTTTTTATCCCTTCATAAATATTACCTACTTAATTTTTTAAATTGAATTTTTCAAATTTTATTATTTTCTCTAATTTTCTCTAATTTCCTGCTTTCATCATTGTTCAATTATTATCATAAATTTTTAGTTATTATAATTATTTGTCTATTAATTTCTTAAATTTTCAAATAGTTATCTCAATTTTAAATTATTTGCTTTTATTTTCAACATTTTAAATCATTTTTTAATTGTTTTCTTTTATTTCAAGTGTATTCTGAATTTTTTCAATTATTTTTCCTAAATTTCAATTATTTTCTACAATTTTAAGTACTCTCTATAATTAATTTATTATTTTCTTTTCTTTTTTATTGTTTTCATTTTCTTTTAAGTAAATTCCTAAAATTTCAATAAATCAATTCAAATGTCAACTATTTTTTTCAATTTATAATTTTTAAATTATTTTTCTTATTTTTTAATTATTCTCATCACTTTCCAATTCGTTTCTAAAGATTTGAATTTTTTTCTTCAACTATTATTTATTTACCTTTTTGATTTTTATAATTTTGTCTCCAGCTTTTAATTTTTCCACTTTGGTTTATTTTAAAGTAACAAAAAAGGAATCCTATGTATGGACTGTGCAGTCCTAAAACATTAAATATTAAATAAAATAGTATCAGAATAGTAATTTTTCCAATTATTTTTCTCCAATTTAAATTATTTTCTCCGATTTTAACGCATTTTCATCATTTTTTAACTATTTTAATTATCTTTCAATTATATTATATTTTAAATATTTCATTTATAAAAATTAAAGAATTATTATTATATTAATTTCAAAGTTCGATTATATAAAAGTTATTATTTTGTAATTAAAAATTAAGAAAAGTAAACTTATTCATCTCAAAATTAATCTAATTTTATATTTACATAAAGTAATTTAGCTAAAAATTAATAAATATAACTTTAGAAATATTAAATATCATTACTCATTAACAGTAATTGAAGAAAGAGACTATTAGTGAAATAAAAATAAATTATTTTCATCTTTTCTCTGTATATTCTTTAAACACGCCAGCCTCCTTCATCTCTGAAATAACAAAAAAAATCCTAGTAACTACCTTTTTACGTTTTTCTTCATCCTTTATTTTCTTCTGTTCCACTTTGTGTTGTTTCACCATTTCAGTAAGATTACAAATGTACTCGTCTGTTTGCGAAAGAAGAAACGCGAGACGTTTATCTTTCTTTTGATCGATAAGTTTTCTATAACCTTCTTCATCTTCTGCCATCAATCGACGCATACGTTCCTTCTCAATTCTCTCTTGTTCCTTCTTTTGCTCTCTTTCAGCATTTGCATGATAATTAAGTACTGCTTTGTTGACACGTGTAATCCTCGCAATATTATTACGATGATGTTCTTTAAATTCTTTTGCATGCTGTAGAACTGAACTGATAAATTCCTAGAAATCAAAATTAAATTTAATAACCAATGTTGATCCAAACATTAAAAAAATATTCTAAATCTTACTTGATGTTTCAGTTTGCGTTTAGATTCCGCTTCAAGTTTCTGCTGTTTCTCCAATTTCTCAGTGACTCTAGCTTCTCGTAAACCTTGCCTCTTAGTTCGTTTGTACGATTTTACATTAATAGCAGTTTCCAAAGATGTATCTCTACGAGAGTATTCTACGATCTAAACAGAATAAAAAATTGAATTTTTTTATTTTTAATCATTGACTAGCAGAACTGCACAAACCAAATTAATTATTCATACCTCAGATCTAAGTTGACGTTGAAAATTCAAAACTCTCAGCATTCTTAACTCAATTTGAGCCTGAAGTCGAAGATCTTCTGGCATATTACCAGGCAAATTACTGAGTTGTTCCTTTCTAAATGCAATGCGAGCAGCGGTTCTATAA
This sequence comes from Ganaspis brasiliensis, assembly GCA_037103525.1. Taxonomy (NCBI): domain Eukaryota; kingdom Metazoa; phylum Arthropoda; class Insecta; order Hymenoptera; family Figitidae; genus Ganaspis; species Ganaspis brasiliensis. The sequence goes on from JAZKLR010000087.1 coordinate 2,118,481, forward strand.
TCAATATAATAAATAATAAATAGAATTCTGTTAATAATTTAAAGGAAAAAAGCGGGAAAAGAAAAATAAACTCTAACCTATTTTCACGTTGCTCCAATGCAAGAATAGGATCATAACCTTGAGGTTTCAGGACGGTGGTTACTTTCTGATTTTTAACAACAGACTGAGATGATTGCTGTGATGATTGAAAACCTTGTCTTGAAGTTCCTGGAAATGGTCCAAATGTTTGCGAGCCAGAACCTTGAGTTGATTCTGATGGTCTTTGACCAATACCTGAAGGAGGACCTCCATCTAGTTAAATTAATTACATTATAACAATAGGTCCAGGATCATTCTACTTTACTTTTGCTTTTCACGACATCTCAATCTGATAATTTAACTACAAAATTTAGCAATACATATTCGAGTTACTTTTAACAATCATCATGCTGTTTAAAACAATTTCAAGCAAGTGGAGAAAATAACGTAATAAAATTGAGGAGAAAAAAAAAAAAAAGAAATATGTAAGCGAAAATAAAACAAAACACTGACAGTTTTATAAAAACTGTAAATAAAAAATAAATACGAAAATTGCAATAAAAAACAAAATCATAGAAGGATTATTAAAAAAACAGAAAAGTGTAAAAAAGAAAATAAGTAATAAAGAAAACAGCAAATCAAAACAATACTTAAAACAACAGTTCTAATTTATTAAGAAACATAAAACAAAAGATAGAGTAGTCACCCAAAATAAATGAAAATCAAAAAATGTATTTAAAAAGGAACTTACCTTGAAGAGCCAGAGCCAATTGTTGTGATAAAGGTTGATTTCGTGATAGTAAACGATATGCCATTATTTGCATTCTGTAAAAAATAGCAATATTAAGCATGGTTACAAATAATCAGACTTCACAGTGACAATAAAGAATATTTTAGAGAAAATAGGGGACTGAATAAACAAAAATAGAGAACTTTTAGGGTACTTTAAAAACTTCATAAATAAAGATAAATGAATTATATACAGCAGAACCTCGATTTTTTTACTTGGGTAAGACAAAATTACAAGGGTGTAAAAAATGAAATTAAAAAATATAATTACAATTAATTAATTATAATTTTCAAATTAATAAACAAAAAAAAAGGAAAATAACTAGAAATTGTGGAAAGTAATTTAAAACTGACAAATAATAATTCAAAATTACAGAAAATTAATGCAGAACTTTAGAAGTAATTGAAAATTCGAGATAATAATTGAAATATAAATGATGAGAATAATTAAAAAATTAGGAAGATAATTGAAAAATAATACAAATAATTGGAAATTGAAGAACATAATTGAGAAATAAAGAACAATAATTTGAACGAGTACAGAATATATATGAACAAAGAAAAAATAATTAAAGAAAGATAAGAATAATGGTAATTAAAAAAAAATTGAAAATTTAGGAAATTAATGAAAAATGATGAACATAACTACAAAATGGAAAAAACAATTACAAGAATATAAAAATAAAAAAATTAATAGAAAGAATTCAAATTTAAGATAAATAATTGAAGATATATTAAATCAATTTAAAAATAATTTAAAAAATTAAAAATTGTTTCTTTCCTTGCAAAATTATAGACACAACTGAAAATTGAAGACAATAATTAAAAATTCAGAAAATTATTGAAAATTGAAAAAATATTTTAAATTGATGAAAACAATCGAGAATTGAGAAAAATAATTGAAAATTTAGGAAAATAAAAAATGATAAAGGTAATTTAAAATCAAAGAAATCAATCGAATGGTTTAAAAAAATTGAAAACATTGAAAAAACAAGAAAATTAAGATTAATAAATAAAAATTAAGTAAATCGAATTGAAAATAATTTTAAAAATTAAAAACTGGAAAAGCGAAATTGTAAAATGATAAAAATAATTGAAAATTGAAGACAGTAATAGAAAATTAAAAAAATATTTGAAAATTGAAGCAAACAATCCAGAATTGAAAAGAATAATTGAAAAAAATTACAGAATATATATTAAATTAAAGGAAATAAATGAAAAATGGCAAAAATAATGATAAATTTTTAAAAATAATTAAAATTTGAGATAAATAATTGAAAATTTAGGTAATAGATTACAAAATACCGAAAGTAATTGTAAATTTGAGAAAAATAATTGAAAAATTCTAAAAATCATTAAATTTTTTTTTAATCAACTGAAATTTGAAATAAATAATAATTACTAAATCAGTTAAAAAGTCTTTTAAAAATTATAATTTGGACAAAAAAAATAAAGAAATCAATTTAAAAATAATGGAAATAGAAAATAGTACAAATACCTGAAATTTGAGATAAATAAATTAAAAATGTTGAAAGTTTATGAAAAAATACTTTAAAAAATTAAAAGTTGGAGAAAAAGTTTTGAAAATTATAGAAATAACTGAAAATTAAAGAAAATAAATAAAATTTATGAAAAATAATTGAAAAAATTACAAAATATTTTTTTAATTTAATAAAATAACTGATAAATGATAAACACAATGAAAAAATGATGAAAAAAAATTAGATTGTAAATAATAAGTAAATTGGAACCAGTTAATATTTAAAGAGATAAAATAAAATTAAATTGAAGCAACACATTAAAAAATATAGAAAATCTACAAAAAAAAAAGTTTCACAAACAATGAAAATATTATAAAAAGTATTTGGAAATATAAAAATAGTGGAAAATAAACCACAAAATAAAAAACAGTAATAATAAAATAGGAAAATGTACAAAGATAAAAAAATTTATATAAAAGAAATTACAAATTTCTTTAGAAATAAAAAAGTTTAGGAAATCTCCCGCCCTCCTTTAAGTTAATAAAATAGATAAGAAAATATGGAGAAAATAAACAAATTTTTGAAACGTTATAAAAACAAAATTATATGAAATAAACTAAAATAATTTGCGTAAAAAGAAAAAAATCTACAACACAAGACAAATTAGAAGCACAAGAAATAAAAATCTTCAAAAAATGATAAGAATGAAGAAATTGTGTAAAAAAAAAAAAAAAAAAAAAAACTGACAAACATTTTCGAGTAATAAAAAAATTATAAGGAAAAAATTTGATTGTTTGAAAAAATTATAGTGATTAAAAACTTCAAAGAAATGAAAACAATAATTATAACTTTAGAAAATGCATTAAAAAATCAAAGAATAATAAAAGGAAATCGTCAAGGTAGGAAAAAATGTTTAATAAAGTTTGAAAATTTAAAAGATGACGTAAATATTTGAATTAAGTCAAAATGAAACATGAAATACTTAATAATGTGTAGATGAATTTAAATAATAAATAAAATATTATAATGAAATAATTAATTTTTAACTGCAGAATTTTAAAATAATAAAAATAAAAATTTTGAATAAATGAAAGTTTGATTTAACTGGAGTTTGGGATTTATTTAAGGAGGTTCTCTCCATTTACATAACCTCAAAATAGAAAGTCATTTTTCACCCCAGGAAATAAAAATATTATCGAAATCAATTTCACCAAATTTTAAAAGAACCAGTTGTAAATTTTTCAGAAAAAATTAGGTTAAGCTTAAATTTATTGTTAAATAATAATTATTTAACATTTTATGCTCTTTCTTCAAATCTAGTTAAAATCAGTGGTTTTCATCCAATTCTAACAAACAATAATTCATTTTTTTCGTTGAAACATTCTCTACAATTTTATTTGTTGGGTTTTGTTAAAAAATATTTTGTTTAAAAGTTATTAGCCAAATAAATTGGATGGAAATTACAGATTTTAACTGCATTGAAAGAAAAAGCATAAAATGTAAAATAATTATTATTATTTGACAACAAATTTTAGCTCAACTTAATTTTATCTGAAAAATGTACAACTGGATTTTTCCAAAAATTTGGTGAAATAGATTTCAAACATATGTTTATTTGAGGATGATTTCTAGTTTGAGGTTATGTAAATGGAAACAACCCCCTTAAATTGTGAAGCCTAAAACAACAAAAATATAAAAATTTTACACAAAAATAACAAGATGGTATTCTTCTCATTGAAAAAAAAACCTTTTATAAAAATCTAATTAATAAAAATAAATAAATAATAACAATTTATAATAATTTTTTTTTTTTTTTGTCAATTTAAATAATTGTAAAGTATATACCTCAGTTGTCGAAACTGATGAGAATTGAAAGTCTGTTTTTCTGCTGAATTAGCTCCTTGACGAGCTCTTAATGCCAAGAGTTGAGAATATCGAGGATCCTCTTGAAGACCTTTCTCTTCCATGGAGTCTATGGCTTTTTGCAGAGCATTTAAATTTTCTTGACTTGTACTGGGAGGACCTGGAGGCCCGGGTGGGACTGCGGGCATTTGTCCAGGCGCATTCTGATTCATTTGACTACTGGGACCACCAGGAATTGGGCCAACAACACCAGGTGCCACAGGACCTGGAGCACCTGGATGACCTACCGGAGCACCTGCAGGACCTGGATGACCTGGAGCTCCTGGATGAGCAACTGGACCACTTCCTGGACCTGCAGCTCCAGGATGACCATGTGCGGCACCTCCTGGGCCCATTTCTAGTGGCATTAGATTTGGCGCTCCTTAATAATCATAAAATATTAATATTAATTATCAAATTATTAAGTATTTTTGTTAATTATTAAATATTATAGATTTTCTATTTCTAATTATAAATGATCTATATATACAATCGTTATCATCAGGAATAAAATTACACTGATTTAAGTACTTCAGCTTTTTAAAAAAAGATGTCGAAATTTTTAAGATGAAAAAAGTTGAAGGAAAATTTTAGGTTGTCAAGGTCGCTGGAAATTTTGTTTAATTATTAAATTGTATAATTATTAACCTGCTGGTGCACCAGGTCCAAGTTGGCCTTGCTGCGGACGGGGTCCTAAATTAGTAAACTGATGTCCAGGAGGGCCACTAGGACCCATTGGAACTGGAGGTCCGCCTTGATTTGAGGATCCTATTTGACCAGGAGGTACCTGTTGTGCCCCATGAGGAGCTGGTGGGACTGAATGTCCCATTTGTCCCTGTGACGCTGGATTAATTCCTCCAGGATACTGATGACCTGAATTCATTAAATTAACATATATGATAATTTGGTAATTTCAACAAAAAAAAATAATAATAATTTGAATTTATATTTGTCAATTATTCAAATTAAAAGCTTTATTTATTATTATTGGTATTCTCTTTCTTGAAGCCAGAGGGAAACTACAAAGCATTAGAATATTATTAATTGTCTTGGCATGTTTGCCTGTTATTGAAAAAAAATTTTTTTTTTTTAAAACAAATTTAACATAATCGCTATTTACCTAATGGACCTCCAGGACCCATTTGTCCTCCTTGAACCTGAAATAATAAATTTTTTTTTATTACATATACTTTTACAAATTTGTTTGTACATATTTATATATTTTTTTAAAGAGAATTATTAAAGTATTTTTAAAGTTTTCAATCAAATCATTTTATTAGGATACTGGTTTTATAATATAATTTAATCAGAGTTTCACTGCAGGTTCCTTCAACAAAGAAATTGACATTTAAATGTCGATTCCTTATTCCAGTACCAAAAATTAATTCTTTTCATTTACCAGGATTAAAAAAATAGAAATTATTACAAACAATATCATAATACTGAGGGATGATAAATACCATGAATTTTTTTTTAAATATATAGAATCAGTATATACGAATTTTAATTTATTTAAACAATTATTACAATAAAAAATTGTGAATATAAGTCTCTACGACAATTTGATCTATTTTGTAAAATTAATAACATTACATAGTTTAAACAAATTTAATTCTTATTATTTCCAGCTTTTTTTATATAATCAGGTGTTCTGATCATAAAAATTTTGCACAAATGAGAAAAAACTAGAAGTATCTACGACAATTTTACCTACTTTGTAAAATTAATAATAATAAATTGTTTAAACAATTTAATAATCTGTTAAATTTTGTTATTTTTTCAGGGTGTCTACTAATTTTTTTCCACTAAATTCCCGGTCATTTCCCAGTTTTTGTTCTTATTTTTCCCGGTTTTTTCTCTTGGTAACTTACAATTTATTTTAAGTATAAATAGACCTACAAAAATTGAAGATAACAGTTGATAATTGAAGAAAATAATTGAAATTCAAAGAAAATAATTGAGAATTGAAGAATTAAATATTAAACTTTATAAAAAATAATAATTAAGAATTAAAAGAAACAATTAATAATGAGAAGAAATAATTAATAATGGAAAAAAATAATTGAACAATGACAAAGATATTTGACAATTAGAAACCAAATTAAAAAAAAAAGGAAATATTAATCGCCAATTGAACAATAATTAAAAAAATTGAACAATGGTTATTAAATTCAAAGAATATAATTAAAAATTGGTCAACTAGATAGAAAATCAAAAAAAAAAAAAAATAATAATTCAAAATTTAAGTTAATAATTCAAAGTTGAAGAAATAAATTGAAAATTAAATAATAAAATTGAAATCGGAAAAACACAGAATTATTGAATATTAAAAAAAAATAATTAAAAAATTGAGAAATAAAATTGGAATTCGAATACAATAATTGAGAATTAATTACTGAATAATTGGATTGAAAAAAGAAGAAAATAATTTACAATTAAAAAAATGGAAAATGCCAGGAATTATTTAATATTGAAGAAAACATTAAAAATTGAAAAATAGAATAGTTATTTAAAGAAATTTTTTGAGAATTGAAAAAAATAATTGAACAATTGAAGTGAAAATAGATGACAATTATTGAAAATTGAAGGAGGTTTTGAAACATGAAATAAATAACTGATAATTGAGAAAAGTCCAGATTACTGAATATTGAAACAAAAAATTGAAAATTGAACAAAATAATTAAAAATTAAAGAAAATAATTGAAAATTGAAGAAAAGAATTGAAAATTGAAAAAAGTACTTAAAAAGTGAAGACAATATTTGAAAACAGCAGAAAAATTTTAGAAATCGACGGAAATAATTGCGAATTGATGAAAATAATTTAAAAATTATCAATTTATATTAAAATTGAAAGAAAAACATAATTTAAAAAAGCTGAGAATTGTTGAATATTGAAGAAAATTGAGAAGAAATTGAAAACTAAAAAAAAATGAGAAATTGAAAGAAATATGAAAAATTAATTGGAAATTGAAGAAAATAATTTAAATTTAAGAAAAAAATTGGAAATTGAAGAAAATGATTGAGGATTTAAAAAAAAATCATTGCACAAAGACTAGAGTTATTGAATATTGAAAAAAACACTTGAAAATTGAAGAATGGAATTGAATGTCGAAAATTATAATTGAGAATTAAAGAAAATAATTCAAGAATTGAACAATTGGAATGAAAGTAGAAGAAAATATGTGATAATTGAAGGAAAAATAAATTGAACAACCCAGGAATTATAGAATTTGAAGAAAACAATAAAAAATGAAGAATGTAATATTGTAATTTGAAGAAATTAATTAAAAATTGTAGAAAATAATTTGAAATTGAAGAAAATGTGATTTTATGGAAATTATTGAATAATAATTATAGAATTGAATTCAAGTTTCAAAATCATTATTGATATTTGAAAAAAAATATTGAAAAAAGCCGACAATTATTGATTATAGAAGAAAATAATTTTAAACTGGTGGAGTTATTGAGATGTGAAATAAAAAAATAATTATTGAAAAAAATAGTTGAAAAAAGTCGAGAATTATTGAATATTGATTTAAATAATTAAAAATTGAAGGAAATAATTGAGATCTAAAGAAAATAATTAAAAATTAATGGAAATAATTGAAAATTGAAAAAAATAATTGAAAATTGAATCAAATAATTGGCAATTGAAAAAAATAATTAAGAGTTGAAGAAAATAATTAAAAATTGATTAAAATAATTGAAAATCGAAGAAAATGTTTCAGAATTAAAGAAATTAATTAGAAATTGATGAAAATAATTGAAAATTGAAGAAAATAATAATTGCAATAATTGTTTAAATAAATTGAAATCTAAAAATCGATCCTGACAGATCGATAGAAAATTTAATTGCGAAGAAATTAAAAAAAGTATATAATAATTTTGGTCAAGAATTGTGACCTGTAGAGTGATTTTAAACAAAAAAGTGCATTTTTCGCCACTGTGGATCGTAGGTATTTTGAGCATCTGTATTAGCACAATTTTTTAAATTGTATAAAGAATAAAATATTAAAATTGCCATTTTCAAGATTTATCCACAAATTTCTGGGTTTTTTTTTAAATAGTTTGCGATTTTTTACATTCAGTATTTAGACATACGGAGAAATGTGAAGTTTTTTTTTATTTAAATCATGATTTTAATGCAAATTCAGGCCTCATACTTAGTTTTGCAATGAAAAATAGTGTCAAAAGTGACATAAACTATTCAAAAAGGTGTCAAAATAGTGGCATATTTTTGTTAACAGATATATATAAATTTATTTATTTATTTAACCTTATGGTTGTAAAAATAACAAAAATTAATAATATTACTGTTTTTATTTTATAAAATATATTAAAAATACATTAAATTAAAAAAATATGAAATACTTCAGTTACAAAAGTTCTTGAATAGTAATATTTTTCTTTTCTATTTTAACTGAACTAATGGGAACATTATCAACCTGGACATTTTTGAATTTTGTGTGATTTGTGATGTTTTAATAATTTCCAATATTTTAAGGTTTATTTTCAGTCTTAGAATCATTGTTTTCAATTTTTTCCCTGAAAATTAGAAAATCTTCCCAACTAGTGGATTTATTTCGTAAAGTTTGGAAAAATTCCCGGTTAAAAAAAAAATTGGAAATTATTCTTAAAGATTGGAAAAATTTCCGAACATAGTGGATTTTTTCCCAAAATTCGCAAGTAAATCCCAGGAATTGGTGGAAAAAATTCCAATGTTTCAAGAAAAAATATTTTTATCAAATCATTGGAATTTTTTTCAAAAAAATTGGAAAATCGTCTAAATGCGAAGGATTTTGCCCCAAAAGTAAAAAATATGAATCCTAATTCTATATGAAAATATTTCCGTAGTTCAGAAAAATGGACTTATTCCAAAAAAAATCGGAAATTAATCCTAAAGATTAAAAAATTTCCAGAATAATAAAATGGATTTCTTCCCAAAGTTCAGAAACAAATCCTACAATAAACCACAATACGTTTCCTCTTTTTTGGCTTCTGCTTTAGTCTTTTAGTCATTTTCTTCCGTTTCAATGAAAATAATTTTTTATAATTTTGTAATTTCAACCAATTAAATGCATTTTTTATAATTGAATTCTAATAAAGAAAAGGAGAGCAGGCAAATACTTATAGAGACTTATTAAACATCTGAGTTGAAAATAGTGTCTTTAGTGGTCTTTTTTTAAAAAAAAGTGTCATTAGTGGCATTTTCTTTAAAATAGTAGCTAAATAGTGGCATTAGCTGAAAAATGAGCCTGCAAATTCTCCAATGATTTAGATCAATTGAAGCCCTGATAATATTATACCTGAGATTCTAAATTTGGTGGCATTATTGGAGGATGTTGTGGATAATTATGTGGTGGAGGTCCCCACTGTTGTGATGGCATAGAATGTGGAAGTGTCGGGGGCGGCGGATATCCTTGAATTTGACCATGATGATGTGGTGGAGGTCCCATTGGATGTCCTTGAGGATTGGAAGAAGAAACTTGCTGAGGCGGTCCCATAGAACTCGGAGCTTGTGGAGGTGGCATCGGGGTTGACTGAGGCGAGGGACTCGCCATTTTATTTTTATTTAGTTCCTGCAAATTTAAAGAAAATTTACTATTTATCTTCATATTTGGCCAAAATCATAGATTACACACATTTCTTAATGTTACACCCAAATAACTTGAAAAGTTCAAGTTGATTCAACTTCATTGAAATCATTTGTCAACACATTGTTCCGTTCTGAAAGATGAATCCGAAATATCATTGACAAGTACAAATACCTAAAAAAAGAGTTTAGTTGACAAAGAAAACTTGAAATATTAACAAACTTCAAGAAAAATACAACTTGGTAATACAAGTATACAACTTCCCAGACTTGTAAATCTAAACTAAAAACGCAAAATTAAATATCCGCTTTTTTAACAACTCACATTAGTGACAGGTTAAACCTCTTCTCAGAAATACATTTTGTAGCACAAAATTTTCTACTTTAATTTCACGTCGGAAAGAAATTTTTTGGTATGAGATTAGAAATTGACAAAATTATGCGTATTTTAAAACAAAAGACACTAATAACTGCTCGTTTTAACACATTTTTTATTCTAAAAACACGAAAAGAATTGCTTCAAACTGCAATTTGGAGTTTTGAGTAACACTTTGATTTTGGAGATTCAACAACAAACTTACCGTTTTCTTTTACTTTATAACACACCAAACTACACGTTTATCATAAATTTGTATCACATATTCGAATAATTGGTACTTTTTCTTGGATAAATTATAATAATGAACACTGAAAAAAAACACAAAACGCACGCTAATGATCGGCCATTTTGTTTTTTAGGCGCGTGTACGCGCATGCGCCATCTTCTTAACCGCGAAATTTAAACCTTGACGTATTAAAAAAATTGTATAAAATATAAACAAATTTAAAAAGTGTTTAAATAAAGAAAAAGAACAGAAATTAAAAAAATAAACAAGTAATACAGAAATAAAGCTAATAAAGAAAGAAAATAGAAATAAACCAATTAAAAAAAATAGAATTCATTTTCAGAATACAAATATTTTTATTTGCAAATTCTAATATAATGAATAAAGTTTATTGTAAACAACAATCTTTTCTAAAATAATAAAAACATAAATATTAATTTATTATTATTTTTATTACTATTACTTCATTATTTTTTATTATTATATTACTATTAATATTATTATGCACTAAAGATTGAAGGAACACTGGTTTATCGAAAAAAAAATCGCTTTCGACCACTTTTGTTTATTCCCTTAAACATAATACGAAGATTATATAATGTACTACAAGGAAAATAATTCGAAGTATCAGAAAAAAAAACTACACTATTATCCTCTTTTACATTGACCAGATTAAACAAAAACACTTAATCTGCTCAACAATTGAAAAAATGTTCACATTGAAATTAGTGGCGCACAAAAAAAGAGAAAATTATGCGCATAGTTTCAAACTTCAAGCGCAGATAGAAGCGTAGTTTAAAATTAATAATAATTACATATCAATTTTCGTTCATTAAATGAAAATCAATCATTCACTGCATTACAATTATTCGATTATTGTGTTGCGTGTTTTCTTCAGTCCATTAAAATCATTCAATTCATTCAAATTGAGTTAAAATACAAATAAATCAGTAGTAATAAAGCATTTCTCTCTATACAATTAATTGAATAAACTTCAATACATTAAATAGTGTTTCAATTGAATTAAAACATTCTTTACAATAAATTTAGAGTTCTCGTCGTTTGTCACAATTCAATAAATCATAATTAGAATTGAGATTTCAAACCCAAGAAAAGAACTAAAAAAAAAATAAAGAAAAATTGTTAAATAAATTTAAAATCAGTAATTTGACCCTATTCTTTTTTTTTATTATAAAAAAAAAAGAAAAAAAATGAAATAAAATTATTTTCTACTGTACACGAAACGGCCACATTGTTGACCAATTGACATTAAATAAAAGGTTTTTTTATTGAGTAATTCAATTAGTTTAAACTCACCAACAATTCATTTAAAATGAACTTTCAGTTACGGTTAGAGTCTTTTTTACTCGTGCCACTGGAAAAGTTTAAGTGACCAGTTTTTTTTAAAAAATGTCACCATTATACGTAAAATCACAGAATTCTTTCCGCGAAGAAGCTGCTTATTTTATTTTACTGTTTAAACAAAAAAAAAATTTCAGTTTCTTAATTCTCATCACCATCATCGTCATCATCGGAAATGTATTTCTTTGCTGACTTCTTTCTCCTTCCAACGCGACCATCTCCCTTCTTCTGCTTCAGCTTGATTTTCATTTTTACACTGGAATCACCGTCGGAGCCTTCCTCGACATCTGAAAAATTACAGACTAGTTAAACAAATCATTAAAAAAAAAAAATTTAAATAGTTAAAAAATATTTAAATTTAAATAATTAATATTTAAATTAAAAATTTAAATGTATAAATTTACCTTTCTCGTCTTCGGACACGTTTAATTCAACTTCTAATTTTCGTCGTGCTTCGGTAAAAACAGTTTGTAAAGTAATTGAATCTTCGTGAATTAGGGACGCTTCTTCGTTATAAATTTGTGCGTTTCGGCACAATTGCATAAAGTCTTTTTCTAAATCCTCCAGGTCAAAGTACTGTAAAAATAAAAAGAAAAGTTTTGATTATTTTGTTCAATTTTCTTATTTCTGCTGAAAAAAAGAAGAGAAAAAATAACTATGGGGATCAAACCATTTTTGTTCAATCAGTTTGCGGACCAGTTTTTAAAAAAAAAATTGTTACTTTCAGAAATGATTCGGTGAAATTTTTTAAATATAAAATGCAAGAAATTATTTTTAAATTATTATTATTTCTTTTAAATTGTGAGCATAGGAGTTGTGAAAAATGTCATTTTTTCATTAAAGAGAAATTGCAAAAAAAACCTAGAATTATGCTTAGAAATGTGAAAAGAATTTTTTATATTTGTCTAGAATAATTTAATTTATTATTTTTGAATGATTAAAGCACTTAATTATATACAATAATAAATGAAATGTGAATTTAAATTTCACCTAAAAAATAATTTAGAGCATTTCAGAAGTTATTTACAGAAAGGTGAATTTATTAAAAGAAGTTTTAACTTCCTCATTTTTATACTTAAAAAATAAAAAATATCACCGAATCTTTACTAAAAGTATTAATTTTTAGAAAAATTTGATACTTTGTGGGATTAATTTACCATGTGTGAACAATTCTTTTTTTATTATTATTTTATATAAATCCTTATAAATACCTTGCAATTTAAATTTGAATGTTTAGTTCCAGGAAAAAAAAGTTATTTTGACAACAGATTAAATTTAATAAAAAAACATTGAAACAATTTAGATAATATGCATTTTTTATTGGTAATTGTTCAAAATAGTCTAATTTACGTAAATAGACAAACATAAAAAATGAGAAAATATTGAGACTTAAATATTAAGTAGGAATAATTTTTTTAAAATTTACAAAATTTCTAGCAAAATGTAATGAAAATATTTTGAACTTTGGCATTTGACAGGTGAGTTGAAAAATTAATTTTTACCTAATGATTTAGACATTTTTTTTACGTAGAAGCAAACTTAACTATTTTGAACAAATATAAATCAAAACATTCATACTATCTGAATTATTTCTGTGTTTTTTTATAATTAATTTTCAAGAGCTGCAAAAAAAAAACTTTTTTACGTGCACCTCAGCTCAAAGTTTAAAATTGCAAAGCAAATACAAATAATTTTAGAAAATATTTGCCAAAAATGAATTGTACGGATATTAAAAATCATTATTACAAATTATAAATAATTATAAAAAATTATTTTTTCCTTGCAACTCAACATTCAAATTCAAATTTCAAGATAAATATAGGAATTTAAAAAAAATAATAATCAAAAACGTATTGTACACACATCATAAATTAATCCCACAAAGTACGAAATTTTTCAAAAAATAAGCCTCAACGACTTTAGGTAAAATATAATATTTTGACACCTATCAGAGTGACCACTTTCTGAAATTAAATTCCCGGTCAATTTTTTCGATTTCACGGTCACAAATTTTCGAACAATTAAAACAGAATTATTAATTTTGCGAAATTTACCTTTATATTTAAAAAATAACTTCATACTTAAGTTTAAATTTTACACATTTTTATACTCAAATTAATTATAATTAAAGCTTTAAAAGTTTTATTATCACAAAATATTAAATTTAAAATTTTTGTACAATAATTTATCTTAAACATTTAAAACGAATTACGAAGGTATTATAATATTACTCGAAAATGACTAGATTAATAGAAAACTGAAAACAAGCATTGCAAAAAAATAAACAATAAATATTTAAGTTAAACAAAATAGTTGAAAAATTATAGGAATAACTGTAGGAAATAATTGCAAATTGAACAACTGGATTCAAAATCGAAAAAAATAATTGAAATTGAAGAAATTAATAAAAAAATTGAGGAAATAAATTGTAAATTTAAGATTTAAATTAAAATTTTAAAAAATAGTTGATAATTAAAAAAAATTACAAAATGACGAAAATAATTTACAATTGAAAACAAAATTTAAAAAATAGCTAGATTAATACACAACCGAACAAAATAATTTAAGAAATCAAAGAATAATTATAAAATTTTAAGATAATAATTGAAAATTGAAAAAATTGTAAAAAATAATTGAAAATTGCAGAAAATAATTAATAATTGAAAGAAATAGTTGAAGAATGAAGAAAATAATTGAAAAAATGTGAAAAATGACGAAAATAATTGTCAATTGATAAACAAAATTCGAAAAATGACTAGATTAATAGACAACTGAAAAAAACAGTTTATAAACATTAAACAAGAAATATTAAATTTAAAGAAATTAAGAAAATTATAGGCATAATTATAGGAAATAATTGCACATTTAAAAACTGAATTTAAAATCGACAAAAGTAAATAAAATTGAAAAAAATAATTAAAAATTGAAGAATTGAATGAAAATTTAAAGAATTAATATAAATATTGAAAAAAAAAGTAATTGAAAAAAGCTGAGAATTAATGAATATAGAAGAAAACAATTGAAAACTGAAGAATGAAAATAAAAATTGAAGAACGGAATGAAAAATAATTAAAGAAAATAGTTGAACAATTGTATTTAAAATTAAAGAAACTTAATAAAAAAATTTTTATAAGTGAAATATTAAATTTAAACAAAATAGTTGAAAAAATAGAAAAAATATTTAAATTGAACAACCGAACAAAATAATTTAAAAAATCAAAGAATAATTATAAAAGGTAATAATTTAAAGTTGAATAAAATGTAAGACATAATTGAAAATTGCGGAAAATAATTAAAAATTGAAGGAAATACCTAGTTGAAAAATAACGAAAATTGTTCAGAAATTGAAGAAAACATGTAAAAAATGACGAAAATAATTCTCAATTGAAAAAAAAAATTCGAAAAATGACTAGGTTAACAGACAATTGAAAAAAATTATTGAAAAAAGTAAACAAGAAATATTAAATTTAAATAAAATAATTATAATTTGAAAATTATTACAAATTACAATTATTTACAAATTGAAAAATTAGGAAAATTATAGGAATAATTGTTGGAAATAGTTGCACATTTAAAAACTGGATTGAAAATCGAAAAAAATAATTGAAAATTCAAGAAAGCAATTAAAAATTGAAGATGAAATTGAATGTTAAAGATTATACTTAAAAATTGAAAACTAGTAATTGAAAAAAGCAGAAAATGAATGAATATAGAAGAAAACAATTGAAAACTGAAGAATAGAATTAAAAATTAAAGAAAATAATTGGACGATTTTTTGTGTTTAAAATTAATGAAACTTAATAATAACAGTCAAAAGGCGATAAATTTGTCATATTAAAGAAAATAATTGAAAAGTGAAAAGTGGAATTTAAATTTGAAGAAAATAAATGAAAATTGAAGAGAATAGTTCTAAAATTGAATAATTGAATTGAAACTTTAAAACAATTTTTATGAGTGAAAAAAAAAATTGAAAAATCCGAGAATTATTCAATATTGAGAAATTAATTAAAAATCGATAAAAATAATTGAAAATTAAAGAAAATATTTGAGAATTGAAGAAAGTAATTAAAAATTGTAAAAAAAAATTAGAAATTTAAGAATTAAATGGATATTTTAAGAAAGAAATTGAAATTAAAAGAAAAAATTAAAAACTGATGAAAATTATGGAAAAAAATTTAGAAAATAAATTAAAATTGAATAAATTAATTGGAAATTGAAGAATTGTATTGAAATTTCAAGAAAATAATTGATAATTGAGAAAATGCGAGAATTATTAAATATTGAATAAAATAATTGAAAAACGAAGAATGGAATTAAAAATTGAAGAAAATAATTAAAAATTAATGAAATGAATTGAAGATTAGAAAATCGAATTGAAATTTTAAGAAAATATTTACTTTTTGAAAAAATAATTGCAAAATGAGTAAAATAATTAAATATTAAAGAAAGTAATTGAGAAATGAGGAAACTAATTGACAATCAAAAGAAAAATTCAGAAATTTGAGAAAATAATCGACAATAGTACAAAATAATTAAAAAAAAATTAAAGAATATAAAATCTTAAGAAAATAATTGTATATTGCAAACTGTTAAAAATTATAGCCAAAACTATAGATTTATTTATGAATGATATTAAAATTATTTGAACTGATATTTATAAATTTTAATCAATTTAAATGCATTTGGGATATTCAACGTAAAGCGGAAATACCAAAATTTGTAATATAAAAAGCATAATTTTTAAAATGTTGTTTTTTCCATTTAAATGTTTGAAATGGAGAAAATTAAGTCTCTTTTTTATAGTAAATTAAACAGTCCTTGATGTGATGGGTTCGATTTTTAAAATTAAGTTAATTTTCATCGAGAAAAGTTAAAATGAAAGATTTAAATTCATTTATCATGATTTTCAAACATTTAACATTTTTTTACAATGGCTTAAAATATAGTTTAACGATTGGAGATTTTGTATAAAAAATTATGGAATAGCAGCTTATGTAGTTTAATAGTTATTTAGTTTACAATATCTAGGTATTTTATAATTATATTATTAATTTATATTTTAGGATTTTTCGATTTAATATCTTAGGATATTAATATTTTGAACTTATTTAGATTTATGTCCGTAAATAAGTATTTTAATGTTTATAGATTAAATTTGTTAATTTATTTATTCTTTAAAGATTAATAATAACGTTAATCTTATACAGATATAATAATAAATTAAATAAAACTATTAAACTACAAAAGCTGCCATTCTTTCATTTTGTATACAAACTCGCCAATCATTAAACTATTTTTTAAGCCATTGTAAGAAAATTTTCAAATAGTCCGAGGTCATGAAAAATGTCCTTAAATCTTTCATTTTAACTTTTCTCGATGAAAATTAATTTAATTTTGAAAATCAAACCCATCACATTAAAGAACATTTAATTTACTACAAAAGAGAGCAACAATTTTTTCCATTTCATACATTTGAATGGAAAAAAACATCGATTTTAAAATGATGTTTTTCACGTTACAAATTTTGGAATGTCCGCTTTACGTAGAATGCCCAATTTTTTAAAAAGTATCTGATTTAAAACAAAAAATATCTATGTGCCAAACTCCAGGTGTGAACAGACAAAAATGAATAAAAATAAAAGAACGTGCGAATTATTATTATTATTATAGATTTGTGATATATGGAAAACCATCGATTTTCGATAAAATTTTTCAGAATTTTTAGATCCACGTATAAATTCCCGGTTCAGTAACAAATTTCCCAAGTGGTCACCCTGTCCCTATTCTTCCCGATAGAAATTATCGAGAATATAACATACCTTGCCCTCCTCAATTTTCGTAAGAAGTTTATTTATCGTAAGCGGCTTCTTAATAATATCATAATAATCAGGTAATTCTCGACGAGAGGGTAATTTCATAAACGGTTCACTGAGCAATCTACCGTCAGCACCATGCGTATAATCAACCACCTCTGAGATGATTTTCTTCATGGTTCGCTTCAATTTTGGATCAATTGAAGATCCACCTCTTCTTTTCTTTGGCATTGGCTCGTCATCTTCCTCGCCCTTTTTTCTCCTCTTTCTCGTCTTCTTCTTCTTTTTATCGTCTTCCTCTTCCTCGTCATACTCAACACCATCTTCGTCAATAGCTTTAAGCCATTCCTTCTCCGTCAGACTGAAAGTGTAATCGACTTCTTTACGCTGTCGAGAACCTCTTCCCAGGAATCTGTCCTCATCCTCCTCATAGGCCCACCTTTCCACCTCATCGTCGTCTTTCACCAGCCAATCAGGAAGCTCTGCTTCCTCCAAAAGTCTTGGCTTTCTATGAGGTCCTAATTTAGCCTCCTCGCGCCTTCGTTCCAAATCAAATTTCTGAAAAGCCTCAAATTCACCTTCACTACGTGCTATCATTTGATTCACAGTTTCGTCATCTGGCACTTCGTTTTCTTCCTCGTCATCAGCGTCATCTTGGTGCAAAATACTTTGCAGAAATTGCTGCCTCTCGGAACCGGTAGATTTCTGATCGAACATTCCCGCCTGAATAACTTTCTCGTCCATATTCAATTTATATCGAGCAGCAGCTAAAATTCTTTCCTCCACTGAATTCACGGTCATTAAACGCAAAACGCGTACCTCGTTCTTCTGACCGATCCTGTGAGCTCTGTCTTGAGCTTGCAAATCCTGGAAAAATAAGTCAATTCAAAATTAGGCAAAAAATACAGAAAATTCATTTTTATCAAAATTTAAGTAAACAATTAACAGAGAGAAACTGAAAGTTAATGCAAATGACAGTTTCTTGCTAATATGCTTTTAACTAAATTATTCCTATTATTTTATAATAATAATAGCAATAATAATATTTTATGTTATGTTATGAAAGACGAAAAAAAAATTCCGAATTTTTAGATTTTACCCAAATTTTCACAATTTCTTAGACTTTTGAATTAATAAAAAAAAATATGTATTCTTAAATAAATTCAAAAACAATTAATATTATAAAATAAACTCCATACAATTTTGAATTTATTATACTTAAGTTCCAGAATATCTTGAATTTTCTATTTAATTTTTTCGATTTAAGATAAATTCTAGATCATTTTAGAATTATTTTTTGATTTCTTAGATAATAGAATAAGTTTTAAAGATTCTTTAATTTATTATCAAATTCCAAAGTATTTATATTTTCTCTCTATAATTTTTTAATTTCTTAAGTGAATTCTAGAACAGATACTTTCAGATACTTTATACTTGAGTTTATAATTAAACATTTGTTTCAGTGAATTTATCGAATTCTTTATAGATTCTAAACAATTAATTTAGAAATTCTAAAACTAAAATGTTTTGAAGCTTATTTTGGAACCTAGAAAAGTTTGTTTTTTCTAGAATTTCATTTGTGAAATTCATTTCATTTTACAATTTGTTGTGTAGATAAATAAATAAATAAATAAATTTTTTAGAACTTTTTTTTAGAATGAAATGAATTCTAAAATTTTATTAGAATTTGAAAATTTCCAAAAAACATCTAAAAAGATTAGGAATACGATATTTTTACAGAAAAATTTTTTAATTTAAAAAAACGAATATAAAGCTGTTGGGTATTTATTTTAGAATCTAAAAAAGTTATGAAATTTCATCCAGAATTTAAAAAATCAGAAATTTTATTTGAGATCTTAAATGTTCTGGAACTTATTATATTTCTATAATTTTGTAGAATTTATTTTTCAAACTAAACGTTTCTGTAATTTACTCATAATCTTAAACATTCTAAAAATATTAAAATCCAATAATTTCGAACTCTTATGGAAAATCAAATAATTAAAAATAAAATCTAAATATTCAGATATTTTGTATGCATAAAATCTACAAATTTCTGGTATTTATTTTAGAAAGTAAAAATTGAGGTTGTTTATAAAAATTCTAAAAATCAAAATAAAATCTAAACAAAAACAATCCCAATGAATTAAAATCTAAACAGCTCTGAAATTTAATAAATAATCTAGAATGTTCTGAAATTTATTTTAGAATCCTAAATGTTCTGAAATTTTGATTAGTGTCTAAAAAAATTCTACAAATTTATCTAAAATCTAAAAAATGAAAAAAAAATCTAAAATCTTCTGAAAATGTATTTTTAAATATAAAATTTTCTGTAATTTATATTAAAATCTCAAGCATTCTGAAATTACTTTATAATCTAAATAATAAAAAAAAATCTAAAATGTTCTAGAATTCATTATAACATTTTCACTTCAGTGATATTCATTCTAGAATATTAAATGACCTGGAATTTATTTTCGAGTCTAAAAAATTCTGTAATTTAATTCCAAATTTAAATCTAAAAAAATCTTAAATATTCTATAATTTATAATGTAATTTAAAATTTTCTGGAATATTTTTTTAGAATACTAAATGTTCTAGAATTCACTTTAGAAATTAAAAAATTATATAGAAAATATAAAATGCCTTAGAACTTGATAATAAATCAAAAAATCTTTGGAATTTATTCTATTATCTAAAAAATCAAAAAATAAATCTACAATGATCTACAATTTATTTTGAATTGAAAAAATTCAAGATATTCTGGAACTTACGTATTATAAATAAATTCAAAATTATTTGGAGGTTATTTTATAAAATAATTGTTCTTGAATTTAATAATAAAACAGAATTGTTTCCTTCCATAGTTTAATAATAAACCAAATATAAATAATCAAAAGGAAGGTGAAAGAATAAAAAAGAAAATTCTTTTTTTTTCCAATGTTTCGACGTTTCGTTGGCCAAGTTTCGCCAACCTCATCAGGCTAAAAATGTTTATTAAAAACACACTTTAATACAATATTCAACACAATTGAGATTCACAATAACATAAAAATACATAAAAAATTTTTTTACCATAATAAGTTAAAACATATTGATTGTTTATAACGTCGAAACATTGTAAAAAAAAAGAATTTTCTTTTTTATTCTTTCACCTTCCTTTTGATCATTTATATTTGGTTTATTGTTCTTGAATTTATTAAAGAATAGTTTTTTTTTTAACTAATTCAAAAGTCTAAGAAATTGTGAAGTTTGAGCTGAAATCTAAAAATTCGGAATTTTTTTTCGTTCTTCATAACATAACATAAAATATTTCAAACCTTAAAAAACTGCCTCTTTAGCTTTACGTTAACAAAATTAGTTATTTATAACAGCAATAATTTGCTTGAAAACATATTAACAATTACTTAGATTGATGATTAGTAAAATTTCGTTAATTAGGTTATGTTTTCAAACATAAATATGTCAAGAAACTCGATTTTTTTTCTCAGTTTACTCTCAATTTCTCTCTGTAATTAAGTTATTTAAGTGTTTTTTAAGTAATCAACTTTTAACTCACCTGATGAGGATTCCAGTCAGAGTCGAAGATGACGACAGTGTCGGCAGCTTGTAAATTTAAACCTAGACCTCCGGCTCTCGTGGATAGCAAAAAAAGAAAATAATCCGATCCTGGATCGTTGAATTTTTTTAATAAATCTCCTCTATCTTCAGCTTTTGTGGTACCATCCAACCTGAGATACTTGAATCCTCTCCACGTCAGATAATCTTCCATAATTGTCATTAATTGTGTCATTTGACAAAATAGTAATACTCTGTGGTTAGTTGCCTTTAATTTGGGCAAAATTCGGTCCAACAATTCAAATTTCCCTGATGCTCGGAACAAATCGGGCCTGTCAATTAAGAAAATAATGTATAAACGTATATTTTTGGAGATTTTCGAATTATTTGTTACAAGTCACAATAAATAAAGTCACAGAATGTCTAAGAAAAAGCTCATTTTTCTGAATCGTAATGATTAATTGATTATTTAAATATAAATAGGTTTTTTAAAAGAAGTATCAGTTTTGAATATTCAATATCCGTCATTTTTATTCAGGAGGAAAAACTTTAGCGTTAAGCTTTCTATTAATAACATTAGCCTAAAATAATTACACCTATCAGAAATTTTTACTATCTACTGTTGGGCGTTCTCCTCCATTTAAATAAAAACAAATTAATTATAAAGTAATAAATTCCATAAAATTCCTTACCCAGCAATAATTCCACCCTGAGTGCCGACATGCTCACAATATTTTTCTTCGATAGCTTGAAACATGAAAGGATGATTGCAGAGCTTTCGGAGCTGAACGATCGTATTCATTAAAGCTTTCGCTCCACCCTTGCCCTGTTTCCCTTTCTCTGAACCGTCAGTCAAAAGAACTCCTTTACTCTGCATGTGTCTATTTAAAAGCAAGAAACAATTATTTATCAAAAAGTTCAATGAATCAAAAATAGTCAAAAAATACCATAAAACTGGACTTACTTGTAAAGAACCTTTTGAAGTCCAGACATGTCACACTTGACAATATATTCCACTTTATCAGGCAATTGTGATTCTACCTCTTTCTTCAAACGTCTCAAAAGGAAAGGTCGCAAAACTTTGTGCAAACGACGAATGATCAAAATAGTTTCTTCCTCGTTCAATTCGACCTGAATTGAGGATAATATTTCAAATTTAGAATATTTAAAGCTTCACTTGATCAAAAGTAACTAAGGGATGATTAAAAAAAAAAGAATCGCCTAGACCTCGATGGCAGCTGATTTTAAAAGATAGAAATTTTGTTAAATATGAAATGAGAAAAAAAGGAGCAAGAAGACTCACTTTTTCACCAGTAGTTGCAAAAGGAGCGTTGAACCATTGTTCAAAAGTGCTGCAGGATTTGAAGATAGAGGGCAGAAGGAAATTAAGTAACGCCCAAAGTTCTGGCAGTTTGTTTTGTAAAGGTGTACCCGTTAAAAGAAGTCGATGGGGTGCAAGATAGTGTGTGTTAAGCACTTGTGTTAATTTACAGTGATGATTCTTCATTCTGTGACCTTCATCAATTATCATGTACTTCCATTGCAGTTTCGCCAATACGCTCTTATCTTTAATGACGTATTCATAAGTCGTGAGCAGGACATTGAATTTAGTTGCTCGCATTTGTGATTGAATAGCTCTTCTTCCAGATGGCGATCCCTTATACGAAACAACAACCACGCTCGGTGCCCATTTTTCAAATTCCAGCACCCAGTTAGACAGTGTCCTGCAATTAAATATTTTAATTTATTACCAGGATGGACACTTTTTTTTATGAAATTAAAATCCCTATCAATATTTTGGATTTCCCGATAACAAATTTTGGAACAATCAGGGTGTCTACTAACCGGAAAATAACCGGGAATTTAAATTGACCGGGAAAAACCGGGAATTTTCCGTCAAACCGAGAATTTTCTTTCTGGGCTAATAAATTTTGACTAATATATCAATTTGTTTTATAAATAAAGATGGTAACTTTATGCATTTTTAACCAATCTGGTTATGCGTTTAAATTTTGTGTAATTGTGCGACAATTATGCAATTGAAAAATAAAAAATATACATTAAAAATTCAAAAATAATATAATACATTCTCATGAAATATAGATGTTTGTCTACTATCTTTTTTTCTTAACGCTAACAATATCTCAGAAACAATGAACGACATTAAACATGAAAAAGTCAAATTATTATAAAAAAATGTAGATAGAAATTCAGTTTTTTTATTAGACCGTACATTGCATAATAGTTTATATAATTATGGGCAATTATATTGTGTGCTTTTAATTAGCAAATTATTTTCATCATATTTCAATTATTTTCTTCAATATTCAATAATTCTCGACTTTTTTCAATATTTTTTTTTTCAATTATCGATTACGTTCTTAAAGCTTCAATTCAATTCTTCAATTATTCAAATATTTTCAGAAATTCACAATTTTTTTCTTCGACTGCCAATTATTCTTTTCTATTTTCAATTATTTTCTTCAACTCTCAATTGTTTCCTACAATTCTCAATTATTTTCTTTCATTTTGAATTATTTTCATTAATTTCACATTATTTCTTCATTTCTCAATTATTTTCTTCGATTTTCTTCTATTTTCTTCAATTGCCAATTATTTTCTTCATTTTTCAATTATTTTCATCGATTTCTAATTAATTTCTTTAATTCTGAAATATTTTCTTCGATTTTCAATTATTTTAATCAAGTTTTAATTATTTTCTTTAACTCTAAATATTTTTTTCAATTGCCAATTATTTGCTTCAATTTTCAATTATTTTTTTCAATTTTCAATTATTTTCATTAATTCTTAATTATTTTCTTCAGATCTCAATTATTTCCTTCAATTTTTAATTATTTAATTCAATATTCAATAAATCTCGACTTTTTTCAACTATTTTCTTCAATAATTATTTTTTTATTTCACATCTCTGTAACTTCTCCAGTTTTCAATTATTTTCTTCTGTAATCAATAATTGTTGGCTTTTTTCAATATTTTTTTTCAATTATCAATTATGTTTTTGAAACATCAATTCAATACATCAATTATTATTCAACAATTTTCATAGAATGACATTTTCTTCAATTTCAAATTATTTTCTACAATTTTTAATTAATTTACTTCAAATTACAATTACAGTCTTCATTTTTTATTGTTTTCTTCAAATTCTATAATTTCTGGCTTGTTCAATTTCTTTTTTCTTCAATTATCACTTATTTTCTTCTACTTTCATTCCAATTGTTCAATTCTTGAATTATTTTCTTTAATTCTCAATTATAATTTTCGACATTCAATTCCATTCTTCAATTTTCAAGTGTTTTTTTCAATATTCAATAAATCTAGGCTTTTTACAATGATTTTTTTTAAATTCTCAATTATTTTCTTCAATTTCCAATTTTTTTCTACAATTCTCAATTATTTTCTTCAATTTCCAATTCTTTTTTCATATTTCTTTCAATTTCTCAATTTCTTTCAGTTTTCAATTTCTTCTCAATTTTCTTCAATATTCAACAATTCCCAGCTTTTTTAAATTATGTTTTTCTTTCAATTTTAATTTAAATTGATAATTTTAAAATTATTTTCATCAATTCGCAATTATTTCCGTCGATTTCTAAATTTTTCTGCTGTTTTCAAATATTGTCTTCACTTTTTAAGTACTTTCTTCAATTTTCAATTCTTTTCTTCAATTTTCAATTATTTTCTTTAATTTTTAATTATTTTGTTCAATTTTCAATTGTTTGTTTCAATATTCAGTAATCTGGACTTTTCTCAATTATCTTTTTTCAATTACCAGTTATTTATTTCATGTTTCAAAACCTCTTTCAATTTTCAATAATTGTCTTCTATTTTCAATTTAATTGTTCAATTGTTTAATTATTTTTTTCAATTCTCAATTAATTTCTTTAAATAACTATTCTATTTTTCAATTTTTAATGTTTTCTTCAATATTAAATAATTCCTGGCATTTTCCATTTTTTTTTTGTAATTAAAAATTATTTTCTTCTTTTTTCAATCCAATTATTCAGTAATTTTCTTTAACTCTCAATTATTGTATTCGAATTACAATTTTATTTCTCAATTTTTAATGGTTTTTTTTAATATTCAATAATCCTGTGTTTTTCCGATTTCAATTTCATTATTTAATTTTCGATTTATTTCTTCAATTTTGAATTATTAACTTAAATTTTATTTATTTATTTATTTATTTATTTATTTATTTATTTAGTAATTACAATCCCCGCAGTCCTATAATGGACCATAAATGGGTAACAAAATATACATATCCGTATATACACTATAATCAAATATAAGTTATAATGAAGAAAATAAGTTTATAATTTACATACTTCCTCGTCGGTACAATAAATATTCAATAAGGCATTCTTTGAACTGTATCAGTAGAATGTATCAGTAGAATGTAAAATTTTGAATTATTTTTTTTTATTTTCTATTTAGTTACTTAATTGAACAATTGAAATTAAAATTAAAGAAACTTAATGATAATCGAAACAAATTACGTGAAAATTTTCGCTTTCAAGTGAAAAAATTGTAAAAAAAAATTAAAATTGAAGAATTGTATTGATATTTCACGAAAATGATTGATAATTGAGAAAATGCGAGAATTATCGAATATTGAATAAAATAATTGAAAAACGAAGAATGCAATTGAAAATTGTAGAAAATAATTGAGAATTGAAGAAAAAAATTAAAGAAATAAATTTAGAATCGAATTGAAATTTAAAGAATATTCTTGAAAATTCAAAAAAAGTAATTGAAAAAAGCCGAGAATTAATTAATGTAAAAGAAAACAATTGAAAACTGAAGAGTGGACTTAAAAATGTAAAAATATAATTGAACAATTGTATATTAAATTAAAGAAACTTAATAATAATAAAAAAAAGACGATAATTTTTTAATGTTAAAGAAAATAATTGAAAATTGAAAAGTGGAATTTAAATTTAAAGAAAATAACTGAAAATTGAAAAGAATAGTTCTAGAATTGATTAATTGAATTGAAATTTTTAAACAATTTTTATGAGTGAAAAAAAAAATAATTGAAAAAATCCGAGAATTATTGAATATTGAGGAATTAATTGAAAATATATAAAAATAATAATTTAAAACTGAAGAAAATATTAAAGAATTGAAGAAAATAATTAAAAAATTGAAGAAATAAATTGGAAATTAAAGAATTAAATGTAAATTTCAAGAAAATAATTGAGAATTAAAAGAAAAATCCCAATATAACGAAAATAATTAATTATTAAAAAATAAATTCGAAAAATGGTGAAAATAATCGGCATTCAAACAAAAATTTTTTTTTTAAAATTAATGAATAATCTTAAAATTGAAGAAGAATAATAAATTGTCAATTGAAAACTGATAAGAATAATGGAAAAATTTTTATAAAATAAATGAAAATTGAAGAATTGGATTGAAATTTCAAGACCTAAATTACCTAAATTGAAAATTTATGAAAATACTCGATAATTGAAAGAAAAATTACAGAAAGACTAAAATAATTAAATAGTAAAGAAAATAATTGAGAAATGAGGAAAATAATTGACTCTCGAAAGGAAAACTCATAAACTGGCGAGAAT
The DNA here is from genome assembly GCA_037103525.1 of Ganaspis brasiliensis. NCBI lineage: Eukaryota > Metazoa > Arthropoda > Insecta > Hymenoptera > Figitidae > Ganaspis > Ganaspis brasiliensis. The sequence continues at coordinate 2,145,202 of JAZKLR010000087.1, forward strand.
AATCGACGACAGAACAAAATAATTTTAAAAAATTAAAGAATAATTAAATATTTAATTTAAAGAGAATAATTGTATATTGAAAACTGTTGAAAATTGTAGAAAAAATTATAAATTTATTTATTACTGAAATTGAAATTATTTGAACTGATATTTATTAACTTTAATTTTAATCAATTTAAATGTATTTTTTAAAAAGCATTTGATTTAAAACAAAAAATATCCACGTGCCAAACTTTAGGTGTGAGCAGACAAAAAATAAATGAAGGAATGAAAGAACTTGCGGATTATTATTATTACAGATTTGTGATATTTGAAAAAAAAATGATTTTCGATAAAATTTCTCAGAACTTTTAGTTCCTTAAAGAAATTCCCGGTTTAGTAACAAATTTCCCGGTCAACTGGCCACCTTGATTTTTAAACTTTTTTCTAATAAAAAGAAAAGACTTAATTACTTGATCTAATATTTCAATAGAAGTTCTATATAATAAAAATAATCTTACGATAAAGGAACGATGATTAAAAACGGTCCATTGACTTTCTTCTTTTCCATCAAGTACGTGACAAGACCTATAGTTTGGATTGTTTTACCGAGACCCATCTCATCCGCAAGAATACCGTTCAAATTGTTATTGAAAAGAGAAACCAACCATTCTAAACCCTGAAAAGAAATCGTAATTGTTTAAATCTTACTTTCAATTGGTATCATTAATTATAATCAAATCAATAAATTTATCTGAAAATTAATTATTTCACTGAGAGATAGATAAAGAGAAGAAATAAAGAAAATTTTTAGATTATACCTTAACTTGGTACTCTTTCAATTTGCCATTAACAAGAATAGAAGCTTGTTCTGTAACACTTTCGTGAACAGTGTGGGCAATACTATAATAAGTCTGTTCCTCTGTTTTGTACTCGTCATCTTCAACCTTTGCTTTATGAACAGGCTTCCTCGTTTTTTCCTCATCCATTTCTTCCGAATGCTTTCCTTTGTCTGAAAGCAAATCAATACAAAATAGTAATCTAATAATAAAAATATAAAAAATGCAGTGTGTCTAGAGAAAAATCGTTTCCCAGATCGCAAATTACAATTTTTTCGGATTTAACAAAAAATCAAGAACTCAGAATAAATTTTTTAAAAAAGTGATTACATTTAAGAAACAGTGGATAAAAAGTTAAACAATGGAGAAAATCATCAATGGATTTAGCAAATGGGAAAATTAATAAGAGAAATGTAAAAAGATAATTACAAAATCTGCACAAAAAAAAAACAAATTCTTCAAATATAAAGAAGTTAAGAAAATTATTAAAAAACAAAATACAGATAATTATACTAAATAAATGTTTTGAAAATTTTAGAAAATATAAGCAAGAATTTATAGAAAGAAAATTAAAGAAAAAAAAAAAAAATTATAACATAAAACAAATTAAAAGCAAAAGAAATGCAAATCTTTAAAAAGTGATCAAAATTACGAAATTGTGTAAAAATGCAGAATAAAATAAAATACTGAAATTAAAATTTTTTAAGAAATAAGAAATTGTAAGAAAACAGTTAAATAGTTCCAGAAAGTAATATTTCTTAGAAATTATTCAGAAGTATAAAAATGATGATTAAATTAGAAAATTGATTAAAAAGTCTAAGAGTTATTAAATGAAATAATAATAATAATTTAAGAAGGAAAAAATTTATTAGAAAGTTAAAAAATTGAAAAAAGCCGGAAACATTTAAATCAAGTCTCAATGAAATGCAAAATAATTACTTTTGACTATTGATTTATTGATTTAAATTACGTGAGTTATAAAAATTTATTAAGTTTGATTTTCTTTCTACCCAAAAATTTTAATCAGACAATTTCAACTTAAATTTATCAACGAAGAATACAAGATTGAAATTAAATTTTTGTGATTTATCTACGAATTTCCAGAATTTCTTAAAAATTCCCTAAATTTTGTACAATTATCCGGTTTTTTTCATGTGACAAATTTCCGGCAATTTCCTTAATGATTAGACACCCTGAAAATATTTTTGAAATAACAGTCCAAAAAAACGGTTAAATAAAATTAAAAAGCAAACAAAAAAGAGACAAAATATTTGTAGAATTAAAAAAAAAATCTTACGTCTCTTATCGCCTTCTTCTTCTCCTTCTTCTTCGCTTTCTTCATCACTTTCAGTTTCAATTACTTCCCATCCATGGTGAGTTTCCATAAATGCTGCAAGTTGGCTCATCATCGGAGCGTCATCGCCAGTTAAAGTCCGACCAGTAGAAATTTCAATAACCGAAACTCGTGTATCTTCTGCACTGCCATCCTCATTAACTTCTCCGTCTCTCTTTTTCTTCAGCTGCAAAAAACAAACGAATTACGAAAAATTAATCAAGAAATTAAATCAGACTTCGCACTATTTTTAAAAGTTAAACAGGGTGTCTACTAATTTCGTCTCACAAAATTCCCGGTCATTTCCCGGTTTTTGTTCCTATTTTTCCCGATTTTTACTCTTGCTAACTTAAAATTTATTTTAAGTATAAATAGATCTACAAATGGCTACAAAAATTGAATATAACAGCATTGATAATTGAAGAAAATAATTGAGAATTGAAGAATTAAATATTAAACTTTACACAAAATAATAATTAAGAATTAAGAGAAACAATTAATAATGAAAAGAAATAATTAATAATGGAAAGAAATAATTAAACAATGACAAAGATATTTGACAATTAGAAACAAAATTTAAAAAAAAAGTAAATATTAATCTACAATTGAACAATAATTGAAAAAATTTAACAACGGTTATTAAATTCAAAGAATATAATTAAAAATTTGTCAATTAGATAGAAAATACAAAAAAATTATTTAAAATTTAAGTTAATAATTCAAAATTGAAGAAATAAATTCAAAATTAAATAAGCAAATTGAAATCAGGAAAACACAAAAGTATTGAGTATTAAAAAAAAAACAATTGAAAATTGAGAAATAAAATTGAAATTCGAATACAATAATTAAGAACTAAAGAAAATTACTGAACAATTGGATTGAAAAAAGAAGAAAATAATTTATAATTAAAAAAAAATGGAAAATGACAGGAATTATTTAATATTGAAGAAAACATTAAAAATTGAAGAATAGAATTGTTATTTAAAGAAATTAATTGAGAATTGAAAAAAATAATTGAACAATTAAATTGAAAATAGCAGAAAATTATTGAAAATTGAAGGGGGTTTTGAAACATATGAAATAAATAACTGATAATTGAAAAAAAAATAATTGAAAAAAGTCGAGATTACTGAATATTGAAACAAACAATTGAAAAAAGAACAAAATAATTAAAAATTAAAGAAAAGAATTGAAAATTGAAGAAAATAATTAAAAATTAAAGAAAGTACTTAAAAATTAAATACAATATTTGGAAACAGCAGAAAAATTTAGAAATCGATGGAAATAATTGCGAATTTATGAAAATAATTTAAAAATTCTCAATTTAAATAAAAATTGAAAGAAAAACATAATTTAAAAAAGCTGGGAATTGTTGAATATTGAACAAAATTGAGAAGAAATTGAAAACTGAAAGAAATTGAGAAATTGAAAGAAATATGAAAAAATAATTGAAAATTGAAGAAAATAATTGAAATTTAAGAGAAAAATTGGAAATTGAAGAAAATAATTGAGAATTTAAAAAAAATCATTGTAAAAAGCCTAGATTTATTGAATATTGAAAAAAAAACACTTGAAAATTGAAGAATGGAATTGAATGTCGAAATTATAATTGAGAATTAAAGAAAATAATTCAAGAATTGAATAATAGGATTGGAAGTAGAAGAAAATAAGTGATAATTGAAGAAAAACGAAATTGAATAACCCAGAAATAATAGAATTTGAAAAAAACAATAAAAAATGAAGAATGTAATTGTAATTTGAAAAAATTAATTAAAAATTGTAGAAAATAATTTGAAATTGAAGAAAATGTGGTTTTATGAAAATTGTTGAATAATAATTGTTGAATTAAATTCAAGTTTCAAAAACATAATTGATAATTGAAAAAAAATATTGAAAAAAGCCGACAATTATTGATTATAGAAGAAAATAATTGAAAACTGGAGGAGTTACAGAGATGTGAAATAAAAAAGTAATTATTGAAAAAATAGTTGAAAAAAGACGAGAATTATTGAATATTGAATTAAATAATTGAAAATTGAAGAAAAGAATTGAAAATTGAAGAAAGTACTTAAAAATTGAAAACAATATTTGAAAATAGCAGAAAAATTTAGAAATCGACGGAAATAATTGCGAATTGATGAAAATAATTTAAAAATTATCAATTTACATTAAAATTGAAAGAAAAACATAATTTAAAAAAGCTGGGAATTGTTGAATATTGAAGAAAATTGAGAAGAAATTGAAAACTGAAAGAAATTGAGAAATTGAAAGAAATATGACAAAATAATTGAAAATTGAAGAAAATAATTGAAATTTAAGAGAAAAACTGGAATTTGAAGAAAATAATTGGGAATTAAAAAAAATCATTGTAAAAAGCCTAGAGTTATTGAATATTGAAAAAAACACTTGAAAATTGAAGAATGGAATTGAATGTCGAAAATTATAATTGAGAATGAAAGAAAATAATTCAAGAATTGAACAATGGGATTGAAAGTAGAAGAAAATAAGTAATAATTGAAGAAAAAAGAAATTGAACAACCCAGAAATTATAGAATTTGAAAAAAACAATAAAAAATGAAGAATGTAATTGTAATTTGAAGAAATTAATTAAAAATTGTAGAAAATAATTTGGAATTGAAGAAAATGTAATTTTATGAAAGTTGTTGAATAATAATTGATGAATTGAATTCAAGTTTCCAAAACATAATTGATAATTGAAAAAAAATATTGAAAAAAGCCGAGAATTATTGATTATTGAAGAAAATAATTAAAAATTGATGGAGTTATTGAGATGTGAAATAAATAAATGATAATTGAAAAAAATAGTTGAAAAAAGTCGAGAATTATTGAATATTGATTTAAATAATTAAAAATTGAAGGAAATAATTGAGATCTAAAGAAAATAATTAAAAATTAATGGAAATAATTGAAAATTGAAAAAAATAATTGAAAATTGAATCAAATAATTGGCAATTGAAAAAAATAACTAAGAGTTGAAGAAAATAATTAAAAATTGATTAAAATAATTGAAAATCGAAGAAAATGTTTCAGAATTAAATAAATTAATTAGAGATTGATGAAAATAATTGAAAATTGAAGAACATAATTGGCAATTGAAGAAAATAGTATAAAATCGAAGAAAATAATTGAGAAATGAAGAAATAATTTTAAAAATAATGAAAATAATTCCAAATGGAAGAAAATAATTGAGAATTGTAGAAAGTAATTGAAAATTGAAGAAAATAATTGAAAATTGAAAAAAATTTATTATCCCAGAAAAAAATTCCCGGTTAGTAGACACCCTGTTAAATTTTTAATTTTAGCTTTTTAGAATCTTCACCTTTTTACGTTTCTGTTCCTCAACTTGTTTTCTCTTTTGTTCCATTTTGTGCTGTTTCACCATTTCAGTAAGATTACAAATGTACTCGTCTGTTTGCGAAAGAAGAAACGCGAGACGCTTATCTTTCTTTTGATCGATAAGTTTTCTATAACCTTCTTCATCTTCTGCCATCAATCGACGCATACGTTCCTTCTCAATTCTCTCTTGTTCCTTCTTTTGTTCTCTTTCCGCATTCGCGTGATAATTGAGCACTGCTTTGTTTAGACGCGCCATTTTTGCGAGATTATTACGATGAAATTCCTTGAAATCTTTGCCGTGCTGTAGAACCGATGTGAGAAATTCCTGATAACGAAAATTTCGAATTAGAAATTAAGACTCGAGTCAGAAATCAATATTAAAATTGGAAGTAAGGAAATATAAAATCAAGATTAAAATATTGGAAATTAAAATTGCAGAAATAAAAATTACACATGCTTAAACTAAAAATGAAAACTAAATTTAAAATCTAATTCTATTAAAAAGAGAATAAATATGAGAATCTTACTTGATGTTTTTGTCTGCGTTTTCGCTCAGCTTCGAGTTTTTGCTGCTTCTCCAATTTTTCAGTTGCTCTTGCTTCTCGTAATCCTTGTCTTTTCGTTCGTTTATACGCTTTTACATTAACCGCAGTTTCTAAAGTTGTATCCTTGCGTGTGCAGGCTATGATCTAAAAATCAGGAAAAAAGATAAATTTAACAATTTTTAGTTTCCATAAATTACGTCACATCTTTCTTCCATCCCCCTTTAAAATTAAGTCACATTTTCTAGACCCCTCCCCTCCCCATCTATTATATATCATGTTAAAAAATTATTCTTGAAATTTTTTTAATTCTACATTTTAAAGTATTGAAATTATTGTTTTTTGAACTCTTAAATATGATTCCTTTTTCAAAAAGCATATAAAAAACTTGGTGAAATAAGATCTAAATGTTTTATTATATTACAAAATTGAAAAGATAAAAATCTTTTAAGCAAGAGTAAAATTTACGAAACCAATAATCTTCTTGAAATTTCAATTATTTCCTATTTTCATTTCAATTATTTACAATAATTTTCAACTTTTTAAAATATTCATAAATTATTTTCTTAATTTTTAATAATCATTTTCATTATTTTTCAATTTTTTCCCCAAATTTAAAACTCACTTTCCATAAGTTATAATTATATTCTTCTCAAATTATTTTTTTTACTATTACAATATTTTCCTTAATATTGAATTAGAATCCTTTTTTTATTTAAAATTATTCTAATTTATTTTCAGTTTCTTTTTTCACTTATTACTTGTTTTCATGAATTGAAAAATAATTTCTTTAAATTACAATTATATTCCTTTAATCATTTGGTTAATGTAATAAAAACTTAATAACTAATTAGTATTTTTCAATTCTCAGATTTTAATTATTTTCTGATTTTTCATTTATTTGACTATCTTTCAATTAATTGCCTCCTTTTTAAGATATCATGCATTGTTCATTATTTTTTTGATTTTTAAATTATTTTTACAATTTTCATTTGTTTTTATTATTTTTCTTAAATTAATTTTTCCAATTTCAAATTATTTTCATTATTTTTCAATTAATCTCATAAACTTCCAACGATTTATGTCAAATTTTAATTATTCTCTTTAATTTTCATTTTTTAAAATCATTTTTCAATTATTTACCTTCATTTTTAATTTCGTTCATAATGTTTTTATTAAAATTATCAATTGTTAATTAATTTTATTATTATTCAATTTTTTCTCTCATTTTCAATTATTTTAATCATTTTTCAATATAATCTCCAATTTTAAATTATTTTCATTATTTTCTAATTAATTTCTTAAATTTCCAATTATTTATGTCAAATATCAATTATTTACTTCAATTTTCAATTTATAACATAATTTTTCAATTAATTTCACCAATTTTCAATTTTTTCATTATCTTTCCATTAATTTCATAGATTGTCCCAATTTTTAATTTTTGCATTAAGTAATTTTTTATTAATTTCATGAATTGTTAATTACTTTTATCATTTTTCAATTTTTTCTCCTATTTTCAATTATTTTAATAATTTTTCAAATTAATTATCTCATTTTTAAATTTCTTAATTATTCTCTTCAATTTTCTTCTATTGTTTTTTCATTTTTAATTTAATTTCTCCAATTTCATATTATTTTTCAATTAATATGATCAACTTTCAATAATTTACGTCGAATTTCAATTAGTTTCTTTAATTTTAATATTATATTATATTAAATTATATTTTGCAATGACATATTTTTGTTTTCCGTAGTTTTAATATGTAATGGGTTTTTAATCCGTGTATTTTATCAAATAAATAAATAAATATTATAAAATCATTTTTCAATTATTTGCCTTCATTTTTAATTTTGTTCATAATTATTTTATTCCTAATTTCATCAATTCTTAATTCTTTTTATCATTTTTCAATCTTTTTCTCCAATTTTTAATTTTTTCATTATTTTTTAATTAATTTCATGAATTGTTAATTATTTTCATCCTTTTTTAATTGTTTTCTCCAATTTTTAATTATTTTTATTATTTGTCAATTATTGTCCACAATTTTCAATTATTTTTATCAGATTTTATTTACTTTCTCCAATTTTTTCAAGCATTTTAATCATTTTTGCAATATTATCACACATTTTTAATTATTTTTTCATTAATGAAATGATATAAAATAAATATTTAATTTAAACTTCCACGCATGAACATTTTAACTAATTTTTATATTGATCGAATTAAATTTTATTCTACCCAAATTTCAGTTTATTATATATTATTCAAGAGTAAACTATATTTTAATTAATCTTATTTTCCGTTAATTTCAATTGATTTTTTTTATCTACGTATTAGAAATTAAATGAGTTTAATAATTTGCTCACGCAATAAAAAAAGAAACATTTTGAATACAACATTTATTTGACGAAATTTAAGTTAGTATATTTCTCTGTTCAAAATAGCGTCGATTTTATTATTATTAATAATAAAAGCAATACCTCCGATCTAAGTTGTCGTTGAAAATTCAAAACTCTCAACATTCGTAATTCAATTTGCGCCTGAATTCTAAGATCTTCTGGCATATTAGTAGGTAAATTGCTAAGTTGTTCCATTCTAAGTGTGATGCGAGCAGCGACTCTGTAATTAAAATTCATCAAATAAATTTTAAATTTCAATAATCATAAAACAAAATTCATTTCTTTAAGGATGTTTATACTTATTTTTATCAACAAAATTCTTGGTTATTTTCTGGTAATAGATTATTACACTATTCAGGGCTGACAAAAATCATAATTTAAGAAAAAAAAATTCGTTTTTTTTTATTTAAATCGCAGATTTTTTTTAAATATATAAAATTAGTATATACAATTTTTTAATGTTTATTTATAAGTAGTTTATTTTTAAAATTTGAAAATTTCGTCTTTTTCTTTAAAATCGTGACAAAATATATACTTTATATCATAGAGGAAAGTTAATTTGAAGCAATTTAAAAGATGAGAATTTGAATAGACTGAAATTTGAAAGTAATTAAATTTGAATAGATTGAAATTCTGATAAATTTGCGAATAAGTTATTAGTAAATGTGAATCAAATAATATTTAAAGAGATAAGACAAAAAAGAGAAAAAGAAGCAAAGCAATATATTGAAAAGTGGGAGATTTTCAAAAAAAAGTTTAACTATGAAAAAATTATAAAAAATATAAAAATAGCGAAAAGTGAACTACAAAATAAAAGATAGTAAGAATAAGATGAGAAAATGTAAAAATTCTATAAACAGAGTGACAAATTCTTTTGAAAATGAAAAAATTTATCAAATTCAAGAAAATTTAAAATCGAATATGTCAATAAATTTAAAAAATAAAGCAAAAAAAAAAGGTTTAAACAATTTTAACAAAAATTTGTTTCATAAATCTTTGAATCTAAAAATTTTTTAAAGGGGTAAATAAATTTGCGAAAAAATAGACAAAATTTAAAGAAAATTAAATAAATTTACATAAATTTTGGGGGAATGTTATAATAAATATAAATAAATAAAAAACGAGTTAATCTAAAAATAATCAGATAAATGAAAAAAATGGTACGCCCCTCAATCCTTAGATTATCAAATTAAATAAGAAAATCAATAGAAAAATTAATAACTTTTTCGATATGTTTTAAAACCAAAATTATATAAAATAACCTGAAATACTTTGCGTAAAAAGAAGAAAATCTACAAAAAAAAAAGTAGGTATTAGAAGCAAATAAAAGAAAAATCTTCTAAAATAAGAAAATCTTTACAAAATAAGAAATTATAAGAAAAAAATTTAATTTTTTGATAAAATGACATATATTTTAAATTCTAAAGAAATAGAAACATGATTAATAAATATTAGAAAATTCATTATTAATAAATCAAAGAATGATAAAACAAAATTATCAAAAAAGGAAAGAATTTATAATAAAGTTAGAAAATTTTTAAAATATGGGAAAGATTTAAATTAAGGAGGTTCTCTCGATTGACATAACCTCAAACAAAAAATAAAATAACAACAAATAACACAACAAATAAAACTATTATTAAAATTAATTTCGAAAAATTTTGAAAGATCCAGTACATTTTCCAGAAAAAATTAGGTTTAGCTAAAATTTGTTGTCAAATAATAATTATTAACATTTTATGCTTTTTTTTTGTGAATTTAATAGACAACTATAATTTCCATCCAATTCAGATAAATAATAGCTTATTTTTCACGTTGAAAAATTCTCTTCAATTTTAATTTTTGGGTTCTGTTATATAATATTTTGTTTAAAAATTATTAAATAAATCAAATTTGTTCTCTGCGTATTTTTTAAACAGAATCAGAAAATTTTATTTAACAAAATTTTACCAATGAAATTGTAAACAATGTTTCAATGAGAAAAACGAGGTTTGTCAGAGTTGTATGAAAATTGCAATTGTTCATTAAATTTAAAGAAAAAACATAAAATGCTAAATTATTATTATTTGACAACAAATTTTAGCTCAATCTATTTTTTTCTGAAAAATGTACAAAATTGGATCTTTAAAAATTAAAATGAATCACAAAATAATTCATTTTTGAATTTTAACTGTTAAATTTTAAAATAATTGTAATTTAAAACTTTAAATACAAATCATACAAAGTGACAAATATTCTGAAAAGAAGTAGACAATCTTTAAAAAAGGATTCACAAGGTTTAAAAATTGCTAAGATTTAATTCCTATCAAACCTATCCTACCAGCATAAAAAACAACAAATATTAGGGGATTTTTAAAGTTTGTTAATCCTATAAAAAAAAATTGTCTATTTGTTTTAAAATACTTGTCAACTATTTTATTAAAATCTCGTAGTTATTTAGAATAATAATTTTTAGTTTTTCGTTAAATTTTTTTATTTTTTGGAGGTTTTTGAGCAGTAATGCGTGATATTTTTCAACCCTTAGGTAAAAATAAAAAAGATCATACGATATTAAAAAATTAATGTTTTGACGAAAATTTTAAGCAAAATAATGACGTTTTTTGTTTTGAAAATTAAAATGTGCCCAGTCGAGAAAAAATGCCACATTAATAAATTTTTTTTTTACCTATTTTCGCGTTCCTGAAGAATTAGAAGAGGATCAAGACCGGCAGGTTTGGCAAGGCTTGTTACTCTATTTGTTTTTGCTCCAGGTGGAGGGGGTTGTTGTTGTTGTTGTTGTTGTTGTTGAGGTGTTTGAGATCCTGGTCTTGGTGTTCCTGTCGGTCCCATGGAATTGCCTCCAGGTGGTTGGGAACCCGGAGTGGGACCTTGAGATGGATCCATTGGTCTTTGACCAATACCTGGAGGAGGACCTCCACCTGGTTAAATTCATTTCAGCATCAAGATCCGGGATTCTACTCAACTTTTGCTCTTTTATTGTATCACAAGCTAAAAATTCTACAGTGCTACAAAAAACAACTTTTTTTTTCTAAGCATCTAATAATCATTACAATAATCAACATGCACTTCTAGTTAATTTTTTTTATTTCAATTTAGAGTAAAATTTTATTAAATAAAAACAGTACCACGAATAACAACTAGGAAAAAACATATCAAGCACAAATAATAAAGAATCATAAAACTGGAATTGAAAGAGACAAAATAAAAAAAATTTTACTTGTAAAAAGTATTGACACAGAAAATAGTTCAATTACGAATAAAAAGAAACAAAAGTGTGAAGAAGCAATAAAAAAGAAATGAATCTAAACACAAAAAATAAAAACAAAAAAACTTTTGAAACCTTTATATTGTATAATAAGAAATAATTAAATAATGAATAATAAACAAACAATGAAGCAATTTTAAAGGGGGATTAAAAATCAAAGCAATAATTGAAAAAAAAATTTATAAAACAGTAGAAAATATAAAAGAGAACAACACTGTAAAAAGTGAATAGCGAACGTGAAACAAAAGATAGAGTAGACACCCAAAACGAAAAAAATCAAAAAACTGTTTAAATTGCAACTTACCTTGAAGAGCGAGTGCCAATTGCTGCGACAAAGGTTGATTTCGCGCTAATAATCGATAAGCCATTATCTGCATACTGTAAAATACAACAATACAAAACTAAGTATATAATTGTTAGAGTCTCTTATCGATGAAAACCATATGCAAAAATAGCATCATTGTGAATATTTAACACAGAAAATACATTTGCAATTCCTCTAACGCAATTAGTTACGTTACAATAATTTGAAATAATCAGTTTTAAATCAATTGTCTCAGTGTCTTAGAGAAGACAAAAGTATGTGAAAATCAAAAGTTTCATTTCAAATAAATAAAATTTTTGAAAAAATTGAAAGAGATATGTCCTTAAAAAAAAGGCAAAAAGCAAGGATACTATGTTAATAAGAAGGATAAAGTAATTTAAAAATATATTAATGAGGACAGAGAGAAAAGTATTTTTTTAATTTACAGATTTGAGGATATGGGAAAAATGTAAGAAAGTAAAATATAAAAAGAGGCAAATTGTAAATTAAACAGAAAAAAAGTAAAAAAAAAAATCCCTAATATTTGTATGTTATGGTTAAAGAAAAAAGATGAAAAAAATCTAATTTTGAAAATTAAATCTCTTCCACAATATTTAATATTTAGTATTACCAATTTTTTCCGCGATATTTAAATAATTCTCTACAACATATCGTATGGATTTAAAAAAGTTTTAATTATTCAGAAAATGAAAAAAAACTGTAATGTTAAAATAGTTTAAACAAAAAAGTTGAAAAATTATAAGAATAACTGTTGAAAATAATTGCAAATTGAACAACTGGTTTAAGAATTAAAAAAACAATTGAAATTGAAGAAAATAATAAAAAATTGAAGAAATAAAATAAAAAATGAAGAAATAAATTGAAAATTTAAGAATTAAAATTTGAAAAATAATTGATAATGAAAAAAAAAAATTTTAATTACAAAAATAATTGACAATTGAAAAAAAATGGCTACATTAATACACAACCGAACAAAATAATCTAAAAAGGCAAAAAATAATTATAAAATTTTAAGACAATAATTAAAAATTGAAAAAATTGTAGGAAATAATTAAAAATTGCGAAAAAAATTAATAATTGAAGGAAATAGTTGAAAAATGACGAGAATAAGTAAAAAATTGAAAAAAATGTGTGAAAAATGACGAAAATAATTGTCAATTGAAAACAAAATTCGAAAAAATGACTAGATTAATAGACAATTGAAAAAAAATAATTAAAAAAATTAAACAAGAAATATTAAATTAATAGAAAATAATTTCAAACTGAAAAATTAAGAAAATTATAGGCATAATTGTTGGAAATAATTGCACATTTAACAACTTGGATTAAAAAAAGAGAAAAATAATTAAAATTAAAGAAGATAATATAAAAATTGAAGAATGGAATTAAAATTTAAAGAATAAACTTAAAACATGAAAAAAAAAGTAATTGAAAGAAACCAAGAATTAATAAATATAGAAGAAAACAATTGAAAACTGAAGAATAGAAATAGAAATTGAAGAATAGAATTAAAAAGTAAAGAAAATAATTGAATAATTGCATTTAAAATTAAAGAAATTTAAAAGATAATCGAAAAAAAAATAGAAAAAGGCGATAATTTTTTAATTTTAAAGAAAATAATTGAAAATTAAAAAGTGGAATTTAAATTTCAAGAAAATAACTGAGAATTGAAAACGATAGTTAAAAATCAAAGAACAATTATAGAATTTTAAGACAATAATTAAAAATTGAAAAAATTGTAGGAAATAATTGAAAATTGCGAAAAAAAATTAATAATTGAAGGAAATAGTTGAAAAATGACGAGAATAATTGAAAAATTGAAGAACATATGTGAAAAATGACGAAAATAATTGTTAATTGAAAACAAAATTCAAAAAATGGCTAGATTAATAGACAACTGAAAAAATAATTGAAAAAACTAAACAAAAAATATTGAATTTAAAGAACATAATTGCAAATTAAAAATTAAGAAAACTATAAGGATAAGTGTTAGGAATAATTGCACATTTAACAACTGGATAAAAAATCGAAAAAAATAATTAAAATTGGAAAAAATGATTGAAAATTGAAGAATGAAATTGAAATTACAGAATATACTAAATAATTAGAAAAAGTAATTTACAAAAGCGGAGAATTAATAAATGTGGAACAAAATAATTGAAAACGGAAGATTTGAAATAAAAATTGAAGAATCGAATCAAAATTAAAGAAAATAATTCAAATTTTGTATTTAAAATTAATGAAACTTAAAAGATAATCGAAAAGATTATAGAAAAAAGGCGATAATTTTTTAATTTTTTAGAAACTAATTGAAAATTTAAAAGTAAAATTTAAAATTGAAGAAAATAACTGAGAATTGAAGAGAATAGTTATGAAATTAAATAATTAAATTGAAATTTAAAAACAATTTTAATGAGTGAAAAAAATAATTGATAAAATCCGAGAATTATTGAATATTGAGGAATTAATTGAAAGTAGATAAAAATAATTTAGACTTCAAGAGATTATTTGAAAATTGAAGAAAATAATTAAAAATTGAAAAAATAAATTGGAAATTAAAGAATTAAATGGAATTTTCAAGAAAATAATTGATAGTTAAAAGAAAAATTATAATATGACGAGAATAAATAAATATTGACGAAAATAATTAGCTATTAAAAAAATTATTAAATCTTGAAAAAAAAAATTAGAAAAATAGTGAGAATAGTTGTAATTCGAACAAAAATAATTTTTAAATTAATGAATAACCATAAAATTGAAAGAGATTAATAATTTGTTTATTAAAAACTGAAGAAAATTATGGAAAAAAATTGTAGAAAATAAATGAAAATTGAAGAATTGTATTGAAATTTCAAGAAAATAATATACAAAATTCATTTAAAGAAATGTAATTTAGTAGGTTTTTTTTTAATACAAATAACGTAGGAAGTTTAAAAAAAAAAATTTAAACATTATTTTAATGAAAAAATTATTTTTGAAAGATGTTTAAAGCACTCATAAATTAAATACGGCGATTGTTTTCTTTTCAATGATATAATTGACGATATTTCCTTCTTTATTATTATATTACTTATTATTCTACTTTTATAATAAAAAGCAATTAATAATTAGATATATAAAATAAAATCTTGTATGAATTATAATTATAATATAATATTATTATATATTAAACTAATCCTTTCATTTAGAACGTCATTTTTCTTTTCAGAACTTTAAGAGATATTAAGTATTCAAAGAGAAAAAATTCTAATAAATATATTTTAAAAAATAACCGATTTTTTACAGTCAAGAAAAAAGGGCCGTACCGACAATTCCCATTGGTAGTGTAGGTGAATAAAAGGTTTAAATAAAATAATGATAAATAAATTAAAAATTAATGAATTAATTAAATAGATTTTTACCGAAGTTGCTGCAACTGTTGCGAGCTAAAGGCCTGTTTATCTCCCATATTATTTCCTTGACGGGCTCTTAGAGCGAGAAGTTGAGAATATCGAGGATCTTCCTGAAGGCCTTTCTCTTCCATAGAGTCGATAGCTTTCTGCAAAGCATTTAAATTTTCTTGCCCAGAGCCAGGAGGACCTGGAGGACCAGGTGGAGCTCCGGGCATTTGTCCAGGTGCATTTTGATTCATTTGACTACCTGGACCGCCAGGACCCATAGGGCCAGTGCCTCCTGGTCCCATTTGACCTTGAGACTGTGCACCAGGTCCCATTTGACCTGGTGCACCTTGTTGTCCGACTGGGCCACCTCCTGGACCCATTTGCTGTGGCATTGGATTTGGAGCTCCTAAAATAATCACAAATCAGTTGTAATTAATCGTTTAAAAAATATTTTTTTATTAAAAAAAATAGGAAATTTTTCGATACAAAAAAGATACAAACGCCCAGCGACCTTTGAAAAAGCAATTTAAGATTTTAAGAATCTTAAATAATGATTAAGAAATAAATTCAAGGTGTCTACTAATTTCGTCTCATAAAATTCCCAGTCATTTCCCGGCTTTTCCCGGTTTTTGTTCCTATTTTTCCCGGTTTTTTCTCTTGTTAACTTAAAATGTATTTAAAGTATAAATAGACCTACAAATGGCTACAAAAATTGAAGATAACAGTTGATAATTGAAGCAAATAATTGAAATTCAAAGAAAATAATTGAGAATTGAAGAATTAAATATTAAACTTTACAAAAAATAATAATTAGGAATTAAAAGGAACAATTAATAATAAAAAGAAATATATAATAATAGTAAGAAATAATTGAACAATGACAAAGATATTTGACAATTAGAAACAAAATTAAAAAAAAAGTAAATATTAATCTACAATTGAACAATAATTGAAAAAAATTGAACAATGGTTATTAAATTCAAAGAATATAATTGAAAATTGGTCAACTAGATAGAAAATCCAAAAAAATAATTTAAAATTTAAGTTAACAATTCAAAATTAAAGAAAAAATTTGTAAATTAAATAATCAAATTGAAATCAGAAAAACACAGAATTATTGAATATTAAAAAAAAACAATTGAAAATTGAGAAATAAAATTGAAATTCGAATACAATAATTGAGAATTAAAGAAAATTACTGAACAATTGGACTGAAAAAAGAAGAAAATAATTTATAATTAAAAAAAAAATGGAAAATGCCAGGAATTATTTAATATTGAAGAAAACATTAAAAATTGAAAAATAGATTAGTTATTTAAAGAAATTAATTGAGAATTGAAAAAAATAATTGAATAATTGAACAAATTAAATTGAAAATAGCAGAAAATTATTGAAAATTGAAGAAGGTTTTGAAACATGAAATAAATAACTGATAATTGAAAAAAAAAAAAATAATTGAAAAAAGTCGAGATTACTGAATATTGAAACAAACAATTGAAAATTGAACAAAATAATTAAAAATTAAAGAAAATAATTGAAAATTGAAGAAAATGATTAAAAATTGAAGAAATTACTTAACAATTAAATAAAATATTTGGAAACAGCAGAAAAATTTAGAAATCGACGGAAATAATTGCGAATTGATGAAAATAATTTAAAAATTATCAATTGAAATTAAAATTGAAAGAAAAACATAATTTAAAAAAGCTGAGAATTGTTGATTATTGAAAAAAATTGAGAAGAAATTGAAAATTGAAAGAACTTGCGAAACTGAAAGAAATATGAAAAAATAATTGGAAATTGAAGGAAATAATTGAATTTTAAGAAAAAAATTGGAATTTGAAGAAAATAATTGAGAATTTAAAAAAAATCTTTGTAAAATGCCTAAAGTTATTGAATGTTAAAAAAAAATTGAAAATTAAAGAATGGAATTGAATGTCGAAAATTATAATTGAGAATTAAAGAAAATAATTCAAGAATTGAACAATGGGATTGAAAGTAGAAGAAAATAAGTGATAATTGAAGAAAAACGAAATTGAATAACCCCGAAATAATAGAATTTGAAAAAAACAATAAAAAATGAAGAATGTAATTGTAATTTGAAGAAATTAATTAAAAATTGTAGAATATAATTTGAAATTGAAGAAAATGTGATTTTATGAAAATGGTTGAATAATAATTGATGAATTGAATTCAAGTTTAAAAAACATTATTGATATATGAAAAAAAATATTGAAAAAAGCCGAGAATTATTGATTATAGAAGAAAATAATTGAAAAATGGAGGAGTTATTGAGATGTGAAATAAATAAATGATAATTGAAAAAAATAGTTGAAAAAAGTCGAGAATTATTGAATATTAAATTAAATAATTAAAAATTGAAGGAAATAGTTGAGATCTGAAGAAAATAATTAAAAATTGATGAAAATAATTAAAAATTGAAGAAAATAATTGAAACTTGAATCAAATAATTGGCAATTCAAAAAAAAAAAAATTTATAGTTGAAGAAAATAATTAAAAATTGATTAAAATAATTTAAAATCGTAGAAAATATTTCAGAATTAAATAAATTAATTAGAAATTGATGGAAATAATTGAAAATTGAAGAAAATAATTGTCAATTGTAGAAAATAGTAGAAAATCGAAGAAAATAATTGAGATATGAAGAAATAATTTTAAATTAATGAAAATAGTTTCAAATGGAAGAAAATAATTGAGAATTGTAGAAAATAATTGGAAATCGAAGAAAATAATTGAAAATTGAAAAGAATTTATTATCCCAGAAAAAAAAATTCCCGGTTAATTCCTTGTTTTTCCCGGTCAATTGAAATTCCCGGTTATTTCCCGGTTTTTCGGGTTAGTAGACACCCTGTAAATTGAATCAAGGACGATTTTTTAATAATTGGAACGATAGCTGAATAAACTTTACTGTTCATTATTATTATTATTATTATAAAATAATTAGAAACTTGAAGGAAAAAATTTTAATTTGAAGAAAAGATTTTAAAATGAGCAGGATATACGTGAAAATTGAAAAAAAAAAGTGAAAATATAATTAAAATTTGGAGAAAACAAAAAAAAATATTACAATTTGGAAATTACTGAAAAGAAATTGAATCTGGAAGAGGATATAATTAAAATTTTTTAAATTTGCATTAATAATTAAAATTTTATTCTTGTGCCTGTCCATTTAAGAGTAGTTTTTTTGATTAAAAAAAAAATTAATTAACCTGGTGGGGCACCCGCACCCATTTGACCTGGTGGCCCTCTTTGACTTGAAGAATCCATTTGTCCAGGACCTCCTTGTTGCACCATATGAGGCATTCCTTGAGGTCCGTTGGGACCCATTTGATTTGGACCCATTGGTCCTTGCTGGGATGCTGGACCCATACTTCCAGGAAAAGACATCTGATGACCTGTTAAAAAATAGAATTAAACAATTATAATAATTATTATAATCAGAGTGGTTACTTTTTTTATGAAATTAAATTCCCGGTTTTTCCTAGTCAGTTTTATGGATTTCCCGGTCACAAATTTTCGAACAATTAAAACAGTATATTTAATTTTTCGAAAATCGCCTTTATACTTAAAATAAAACTATATAATTAAATTTAAAATTTATACATTCTTATAATCTTATTAACTATAATTATAGCTTAAAAAGTTTTAAAACTATACATTTTTACAAATTCAAATAATGAAAATTACGAAATTGAAAAATATATATCTGAAAAATGACGAAAATAATTGACAGTTGAAAACAGAATTCGAAAAATGGCTACATAATTAAACAATTGAAAAGAATAGTTTAAAAAATAAAACAAGAAATATTAAAATTTAAACAAAGTAGTTGCAAATAATTGCAAATTGAAAAACTGGATTAAAAATCGAAAAAAATAATTGAAATTGAAGAAAATAATAAAAAAAATTGAGGATATAAATTGAAAATTTAAGAATTAAATTAAAATTTCAATAAATAATTGATAGTTGAAAAAAAAAGTTCAAAAAATGGATAGACTCATACACAACCGAACAAAATAATTTAAAAAATCAAAGAATAATTATAAAATTTTAAGATAATAATTTAAAGTTCAATAAAATATAGAAAATGATTGAAAATTGCGGAAAGAATGGAATTAAGGAATGGAATTTAAATTTATGGAATATACTTAAAACTTTTAAAAAAAAGTAATTGAAAAAAGCCGAGAATTAATGAACATGAAAGAAAACAATTGAAAACTGAAGAATGAAAATAAAAATTGAAGAATGGAATTTAAAATTAAAGAAAATAATTGAATCAGAGATTATTTAAAATTAATGAAACTTAATGGTAATCAAAAAAAAAAAAAAATAGAAAAAAGGAGATAATATTTTAGTATTAAAGAAAATAATTAAAAATTGAAAAGTGGAACTTAAATTTGAAGAAAATAACCAAGAATTGAAGAGAATCGTTCTAGAATTGAATAATTGAATTGGAATTTTAAAACAATTTTTATGAGTGAAAAATAATTTTAAAAAACCGAGAATTATTGAATATTGAGGAATCAATTGAAAATAGATAAAAATAATAATTTAAAACTGAAGAAAATATTAAAGAATTGAAGAAAATAATTAAAAATTGAAGAAATAAATTGAAAATTAAAGAATTAAATGTAAATTTTAAGAAACTAATTAAGAATTAAAAGAAAAGTTCCAATATAAAGAAAATAACTAAATATTGACGAAAATAATTAACTATTAAAAAAATTAATTAACAATATTGCAAAAAAAAAAAAACGAAAAATGGTGAGAATAATCTGCATTTGAGCAGAAAAATGTTTAAAAATAATTAATAATCATAAAATTGAAGACAAATAATAAATTGTCAATTGAAATCTGATAAAAATTAGGAAAAAAGATTGTAGAAAATAAATGAAAATTGAAGAAATCAATTGGAAATTGAAGATTTGCATTGAAATGTAAAGAAAATAATTGAGAATTGAAGAATAAAATATTAAACTTTACAAAAAATAATAATTAAGAATTAAAAGAAACAATTAATAATGAGAAGAAATAATTAATAATGGAAAGAAATAATTGAACAATGACAAAGATATTTGACAATTAGAAACAAAATTTAAAAAAAGGAAATATTAATCGACAATTGAACAATAATTAAAAAAATTGAACAATGGTTATTAAATTCAAAAATATAATTAAAAATTGGTCAAATAAATAGAAAATAAAAAAAAATAATACAAAATTTAAGTTAATAATTCAAAATTAAAGAAATAAATTGAAAATTAAATAATGAAATTGAATTCGGAAAAACACAGAATTATTGAATATTAAAAAAAAACAATTAAAAATTGAGAAATGAAATTGTAATTCGAATACAATAATTGAGAATTAAAGAAAATTACTGAATAATTGGATTGAAAAAATAATTTAAAAAAAATGGAAAATGCCAGGAATTATTAAAATTGAAGAAAACATTAAAAATTGAAGAATAGAATAGTTATTTAAAGAAATTAATTGAGAATTAAACAAAATAATTGAACAATTAAACAGATAAATTGAAAATAGAAGACAATTATTGAAAATTGAAGAAGTTTTGAAACATGAAATAAATAACTGATAATTGAAAAAAAATAATTGAGAAAAGTCCAGATTACTGAATATTGAAACAAACAATTGAAAATTGAAGAAAATAATTAAAAATTAAAGAAAATAATTAAAAATTGAAGAAAATAATTGAAAATTGAAGAAAGTACTTAAAAATTGAAGACAATATTTCAAAACAGCAGAAAAATGTAGAAATCGACGGAATTAATTGCGAATTGATGAAAATAATTTAAAAATTATCAATTTACATTAAAATTGAAAGAAAAACATAATTTAAAAAAGCTGGGAATTGTTGAATATTGAAGAAAATTGAGAAGAAATTGAAAACTGAAAGAAATTGAGAAATTGAAAGAAATGTGAAAAAATAATTGAAAATTGAAGAAAATAATTGAAATTTAAGAGAAAAACTGGAATTTGAAGAAAATAATTGGGAATTAAAAAAAAATCATTGTAAAAAACCTAGAGTTATTGAATATTGAAAAAAAAACACTTGAAAATTGAAGAATGGAATTGAATGTCGAAAATTATAATTGAGAATGAAAGAAAATAATTCAAGAATTGAACAATTGGAATGAAAGTAGAAGAAAATAAGTGATAATTGAAGAAAAAAGAAATTGAACAACCCAGGAATTATAGAATTTGAAGAAAACAATAAAAAATGAAGAATGTAATTGGAATTTGAAGAAATTAATTAAAAATTGTAGAAAATAATTTGAAATTGAAGAAAATGTGATTTTATGAACATTGTTGAATAATAATTGATGAATTGAATTGGAGTTTTAAATACATAATTGATAATTGAAATAAAATATTGAAAAAAGCCGACAATTATTGATTATAGAAGAAAATAATTGAAAACTGGAGGTGTTATTGAGATGTGAAATAAAAAAATAATTATTGAAAAAAATAGTTGAAAAAAGTCGAGAATTATTGAATATTGAATTAAATAATTAAAAATTGAAGGAAATAATTGAGATCTGAAGAAAATAATTAAAAATTAACGGAAATAATTGAAAATTGAAAAAATAATTGAAAATTGAATCAAATAATTGTCAATTGAAAAAAATAATTTAGAGTTGAAGAAAATAATTAAAAATTGATTAAAATAATTGAAAATCGAAGAAAATATTTCAGAATTAAAGAAATTAATTAGAAATTGATGAAAATAATTGAAAATTGAAGAAAATAATTGGCAATTGAAGAAAATAGTAGAAAATCGAAGAAAATAATTGAGAAATAAAGAAATAATGTGAAGTTAATTAAAAATGAAAGAAAATAATTGAGAATTGTAGAAAACAATTGAGAGTTGAAGAAAATAATTGAAAATAGAAAAGAATAATTGCCATTTGAAGAAAATACATGTGAATTTAATTATAGTTTTATTTGCTGCTAAAAATCACTTTTAAGTTTGAGGTTATGTCAAGCGGTCGACACTCCTTAAATGCATTTTTTTTTAAAGGATCTGGTCATTTCCCTTTTTTTTCGGTCAAGTGACCACCCTGATAATGAAATTATTGTCAAAACTTTTCAAAAAACAGTACAGAGATAAAAATATAAGAATGTACTCGAATAAATGAAAGAATACGTGGATTATTATTATAAATAATAATTTTGAATAAAAAATAAATTAAAAATATAAAATTTTTTAACCTGGTGGAGCTCCGGGACCCATTTGTCCGGGTCCTCCTTGACTAGCAGATCCCATTTGTCCTGGTCCTCCCATGTGATGACCACCTTGTGATGGATTGGGACCCATTTGACTGGGTCCCATTGGACCTTGTTGAGATCCTGGTCCCATTCCGCCTGAGGATGAAAATTGATAACCTAGCACGAAAAATTAAAAAATATCAAACTTTACAGACGATAACGAACATTAAATAAATGAAAAAAAAAACTATACTGTTTATTATCGTCCATAATAATTCATGCGTTTGATACATTTTAATTTTTCTGCTAAAACATTTTTTCTGATTCTAAAAACTCTCTGGTTATTAATGTGCGTGTTAAAAGTATAAAAAAAAAGAAAATTTATAATAAACTATTTATGCAAAATATTTTTTTTACAATATATTTAAAAGCTCTCACGTTTTTTAAAACAATAATTAATTAATTGTTATTTTATTCTATATCTTAATCTACAAAAACCAGACTTACAAAATTTTTGTAATTTGCTCAAATTACAACTTTTTACAAGGTCATTATTTCCATTAAAAATGCGTTTAAACAGATAAACAATTTGCCAACGTCTGATAATAAAAATAAATCATAAAAACAGTTACCTTAAACTACTAAAATTGAGTGCTTACGCTTGAGAGATTGTTTTGTAATGATACACAACTGAATTATGTCACAAGACTGACTAAGCGAAAAACATTCGTGTCTTAACTTAGAAAATAATTATCATGTCAACTTTATTAATTTTAATAATCAGACGTGATAAGCCTCAATTTTATTATTAAGTTAACAATTTTATTATTAGTTTATTATTTATTTTACTAAACCAAAGCGCACAATTAAAAATAATTATTAAACTATTATAATCTTTAATTCAGAATGTTTAATGAAATTTTCTTCTAAATTACATGAAGGTAAAATAAGAAATTTTTAAAAAATAAAGATGTGCTTGAAAAATTACCAAAACTCAGTAATAAAAATAATTTTGTTTTGTTACTTCAATGTTAGACTAAATTAAAATTTATTTTTACAAACTTATTAAATAAACTGATTTAGTTGATTTGTGAATCTAAAATTATTTTTCAACTAAAGTGATTTATTCAAAATACAAATAACCGAAAATGGACTACAAAATTAATAAAGTTACAACAAACGAATTTTACAGAAATGAAAGTTTAATTTTATAAACTTTTTATCGACTAATTTAAAAAAATTTATTTTAAAAAATGTAAAGTTTTAGTTTTTTTTTTGCTTTAAATCAGCAACAAATTTGGTAATTCTAGGACATTTTTTTAATTCTTGGACATTGAAAAAATGATTCTAGGTAATTTTTAGAACTTGTAGATTTCGTTAAGATTTAAGATCAAGATTCATTTAAGAAAAATACCTGATGGTGGACCACCAGGGCCCATTTGTCCCGGACCTCCTTGATTTCCGGAACTCATTTGTCCTGGTCCGCCCATGTGATGTCCACCTTGAGGTCCATTTGGTCCCATTTGTCCTTGCTGTGATCCTGGACCCATACTCCCTAAAAATAATATTTTAAATTCAATGCGTATTTCTTCATTCACAATAATAAAATTTATAATACATATTAAGTAACTTAATTGTTTTCTTATCCATAAAAGTTCATCATATCTAATAAAAAATCAATAAAAAGATTATTAAATTAATTAAATTAATATTATTAAATTAGATTATTATTATTAATTTTTAAATTTGAAATATTTTCTCAATTTAATAATTAATTTCAAAATTACTTTTAAACATAATTTAAAATAATAAAATAAAATCAGTTGTAAAAGTATAGGATTTTAAATTAAGAATCGATAATTTCATACTTTCGTTTACAATTAGAAGACAAACTTAACGTTAAGAAAGATATAAAAAAAATAAATAAATAAATAAAGTTTGTCACAAAATGAGCTTTTAAAAATAATTATTAAAAATGTAGACTATCGACAGAAAAAGTGAGACTAACAATTTTTCGGCCACTGGGTATAATGAAATAAATAAATAAATAAGCAAAAGAAAAAAAAAATCAGAAAAATTGAGAAAATATTTCAAATTTAGTGGAAAGAAAAACTGAATAAATTTTTTTGTAAAGTAATAAATTATAAGAAAAAAATGTAACTATTTCGTGAAAGGGAAAAAATGTCTAAGAGAAGAAACATAAAAAATAATGAAAAAAAATATATAATAAAAGAAATAATTTTTTTAATGTAATAAAATTTAAAAAATTATTAAAATTTTGCAGAATGATTTTTGAAAAATGATGAAAAAACGAAAATTTTGACACGAAGGGATGAAAAATTTAGAAAAAAGTTGGAAATTTGCAAATGCATTTGTGAAATTTGAAAGTTTGAATAAATTAAAAACTTAGATAATTTAAAAGAAGATTATTTAAAATAAAGTTGATAAAAAAATTAAATTGAAATTTGCGAATGCATTTGTGAAATTTGAAAGTTTGAATAAATTAAAAACTTAGATAATTTAAAAGAAGATTATTTAAAATAAAGTTGATAAAAAAATTAAATTGAAATTTGCGAATGCATTTGTGAAATTTGAAAGTTTGAATAAATTAAAAACTTAGATAATTTAAAAGAAGATTATTTAAAATAAAGTTGATAAAAAAATATTTGATTAAAATATAAATAATTAATAAAATAAATTTCAACATGATAAGAAACATTGTCAATTTGAAATGATAATTTGTTAAAATAATTAGAGAAAAAATTGTTTTTATTTTTATTTTTAATTCTATATTTTTCTATGTTAATTAATAATTTAATAGACCTTAACAATTACTAATGAAAACAATTATGAATTTAAATAAAATCATAAATAAAATACAAAATTTTAAATATGTATTATTATATAAATTATAAATATTCACTGTTCGACAAAAATAAACTTCATTTCTGCCACAAAGATATTTCTTATTACATACTTTCAATAGATTTTTTCACGATGATTACGAATTTGGAAAGAAAAATGCTCTGTCACGTCTTATTTTTGAGAAAATTAGTGTCAAAATGTGAAAAAACGTGTTTTTTTTACGAAATTTGATTTTAAATAATAATTATAATAATAATTATTTTAAATCATTTGTCTTATTTCACGAACACTGGTTACAACCCAAACATTGTGTAACGAATGAATTTTGCAGATTTCAATACACAGCAACTTAATTTAAAACTAATTTAAAAATATTTTCTAATTGAAATTAAATTATCGACTTAAAGAAATAATGATATTGTATTATACTGTATATATAATATTTGAAAATTATAATTATGCCAAGTTCTATTAGGTACTTTTCAAAATAAAGAAAGTGTAATTTCAAATTATCTCATCTTAATGCAATTTTAATGTAATCGCAATTTAACGATAGTATTAAGTTAAAAAATAAATTGAGAAATAACCTGAAAATTATATTAATATTTTTTTAATTTAAAATCTGTAACATTCGTTTGTTACAAAACGTAACAGAATGTAACAAAATGTATAAAAAAAATAATAAATTTAATTTTTTTAAATGAATGTTGTACATTATTTTCTTGAAATTGCAATACAATTCTTCAATTTTTATTTATTTTCTACAATTTCTTCCATAATTTTCATCAGTTTTCAACTGACAATTTGTTAATCTCCTTCTGTTATGATTATTCATTAGTTTACAATTTTTTTTTGTTCAAATGACAATTATTCTCACCATTTTTCAATTTTTTTTTCAAATTTTAATTAGTTTTTTTTAATAGCTAATTATTTTTGTCGTATTATAGTTTTTCTTTTGATTATCAATTATTTTCTTGAAATTTACATTTAATTTTTCAATTTTCAATTTCTTTTTTCAACTTGTACTCCTACGTATTTTTCTCCGCTGAATTCGAATCCGAAGTCAGAATTGCTAGATTGGCTAAATTTTTTGAGATAACCTAAAAAAAATTGATTTTTTCGTGTTTTTTGCAATTATCTCAAAAACTTTAGAAAAATTAGTTATTCTGACTTCGGATTCGGATTCAGCAGAAAAAAATACGTAGGAAAACACTAGCATAGTGACCCGGACAAAAAATTTTTTTTAGGTATTAATTGGTGTTTTTTTCATCTTTTTTGAGATAATTTTCAGAATTTTAGCCAATCTGCTACTTTTAACTTTAGATTCATATTCGTCAGAGAAAAATACATAAGAATACATTAGTGTAGTGTCCCGGCAAAAAAAAAAAAATTTTTTTTTTGGGTTTTTTTAGTGTTTTTAAAATTTTTTGAAATTTTGTTTTTTGAGATAATCTCAAAAATTTTTTTTATTTTTTTTGTGTGTGCCTGTGTTATTTTTATCGATTTTCAATTAATTTCTCAGTCTTCTATAATTCTCGGATTTTATCAATTATTTTTTTTTCACACATTAAAATTGTTTGTAAATTTCAATTAAATTATTCAATTCTACAACTATTCTCCTCGATTTTTAATTTTCAATTATTTTCTTTAAAATTAAAAAATTATCGACTTTTTTTATTATTTTTTCGATTATCAAGTTTCGTTAATTTTAAATACAATTATTCAATTATTTTCTTTAATTTTTAATTCCATTCTTCAATTTCTATTTTCATTCTTCAGTTGCCAATTGATTTTTTCTATATTAATTAATTCTTGTCTATTTTCAATTACTTTTTCCAATTTTTTAGAGTATTCTTTAAATTTCAATTGCATTCTTCAATTTTTAATTGCTTTCTTCAAGTTTTAATAATTTTTTCTAATTTTAATTATTTTTTTCAATTTTCAATCCAGTTGTTCAATTTCCAACAATTATTCCTATAAATTTCTTAATTTTTTAATTTGCAATTATGTATATTCTTTAAATTTAATTTTTTTTTTTAGTTTTTTCAATTATTTTTTTTAGTTGTCAAAGAATATAGTCATTTTTCGAATTTTGTTTTCCATTGATAATTATTATCGTTATTTTTTACAAAATTTCTTCAATTTTACAATTATTCTCATCATTTCTATTTCCTTCAATTGTCACTTTTCTCAATTTTTCATTATTTTCTACAATTTTTTTAATTTTTAATTATTGTCTTAAAATTTTATATTTATTCTTTGATTTTTAACTATTCAATTACAATTTCTTTTTTTTTATTTCGTACGATCAGTACGAAAGGGCGTCTTTTAGCCCGTGTATTATTGAATAAAATATACTTTTTTTTATATTTTATAGCGCCTTGAGCGCGAAAGGGCAATTTTTATTGTAAGCCCGTACACTGATGTAAATAAATAAATTATTCAATTATTTTCTTCAGTTTTTAATTCCATTCTCCAATTTTTAATTCCATTATTCAGTTTTCAATTATTTTTTTCTATTTCATTAATTCTTGGCTTCTTCCAATTCCTTTTTTTATTTTTAAGTACATTCTTTAAATTTCAATTCCATTCTTCAATTTTTAATTGCTCTCTTAAATTTTCAATTATTTTCTTCAAATTTAATTATTTTTCTTGATTTTCAATAAAGTTGTTAAATGTGCGATTATTTCCAACAATTATTCCTATAACTTTCTTAATTTTTCAATTTTCAATTATTTGCTTTAAATTTAATATTTCCTGTTTAATTTTTTCAGTTCTGTATTAATGTAGTCATTTTTCTAATTTTTTTTTCAATTGTCAATTATTTTCATTATTTAGTAATTTTTCTTTTAACTATCAATTATTTTCTTGAAATTTCCATTTAATTCTTTAATTTAAATTTTATTTCTTCAATTTTTAACTACTTTCTTCACTTCTCAAATATTTTCTTTAATTTTAAATTATATTTACAGATTTTCAATTTATTCCTCAATATATTCAATAATTTTCAGATTTTTTCAATTATTTTCTACAATTTTTTCAATTTTTAATTATTACCTTAAAATGTTATAATTATTCTTTGATTTTTTAAATTATTTTGTTCGGTTGTGTATTAATGTAGCCATTTTTTTTTCAATTGTCAATTATTTTCGACATTTTGTAATTTTTTTTTCAATTTTTAATTTAATCCCTAAATTTTCATTTTATTTCCTCAACTTTTTATTATTTTCTTTAATTTCAATTATTTTTTTCGATTTCTAATCCAGTTGTTCAATTTGCAATTATTTCCAACAGTTATTCATATAATTTTTCAACTTTTTTTTCTTAAATTTAATATTTTTGTTTAATTTTTTAAACTATTCATTTCAATTCTGTATTTATGAGGCCGTAGCCATTTGTCGAATTTTGTTTTCAACTGTAAATTATTTATTCTTTTTCAGATATTATATTCTTCAATTTTCCTATTTTCATTATTTAAATTTGCAAAAATTTATAATTTTAAATGACAAACAACAATGCAAAGTTTGTCGCGCACATTTTTATCGCTAGTATACATAATAATTTTGAATTTAAAATCAATAATCGATTGTCAAGCTTCAGAGTGTATTTTAAAATATAAAAAATAACCTTTTTTTTCTTTAAATTTGAAACTTAAATAATTCAAAAACTGAACAACTTACCTTCGTGAAAAATTAATATATTGTAGATTTTATAAAAACTTAGATATGTGGAAATAATTAATTTTTTAAAATCAACTCAGAAAAAAGTTGTATAAGTTGCAAAATGTGTATTTTGTAGTTGAATTTAAAATTTCTTAATTATTCAATAACAAAAATAAATATTCGTCTTCTCTCTCGTGAAAACATGATTAAAGTTCACAAATTAATAATTATGGTAATTTTCGTTAATATTTGTTAAGTAGACTTCTAAAAAATAGACTTTCAAAGTCTTTCCTTTTAATCTATTTTTTTTAACGTACAGCTTGTTCTTTCAAAACTAGATCAAATTAATTTTATTTTTAATTTTATTTTAAAAAAAATTCCCGGAGTTTTGCTGGTTTTTCCCGAATTTCCGGTACGCTCACCCTGAAAATTCATAATTAAATTCACGTACCGGGCGGAGCTCCAGGACCCATTTGACCCGGTCCACCTTGACTACTAGCTCCCATTTGACCTGGGCCGCCACCCATATGATGTCCTCCTTGGGGCCCATTAGGGCCCATTTGTCCCGGTGGCATGGGTCCTTGCTGGGATCCTGGTCCTAAATTAGCAAACTGATGTCCAGGAGGACCACTTGGGCCCATTTGAACAGGTGGTCCACTTTGATTAGAAGATCCCATTTGGCCAGGACCTCCTTGTTGCACCATATGCGGACCCGAGTGTCCCATTTGTCCTGGTCCCATTGGTCCTTGTTGCGATCCTGGTCCCATTCCTCCAGAATACTGATGACCTAAAAATAATTTATTCATAATTTTTTTCTTTCTATTTCAAGATAATTCAATATAAATATTAAAATAATGTTTTAAAGAAGAAATCAGACAACCAATCGATCATATTATCATAATATCAAAGATTAAAAAAAATTTTTTTGTACCAGTTTAGAATTTATTTTGTTTTGAAAAATTAAAATGTTTCATAAATCATCCGAGATATTGTAGAGAATTATTTAAAAAGTGAGAAAATATTGGCGACAGTTGTTGGATTATTTTTACGGAAAATAATTTTTTGATTCAAATGCAACTTTAAATAGATCAAAATGTTAAAAATAAACTTTCACCAAAACATTTTTAAAATTTAGACAATTTTTTTTGTTTTAAAATATACGAAAATACGGACTTTTTTGTCTGATTTCTTCTCAAGGAGAAATTGGACTCATACTCAAGAAGAGGTTATGTTTAAACTTATATTTTGCTTTTTGAAATAGAAAAACTTACTTTTAATGTAATTTTTTTTAATCGAAAGACGGCAAATTTAATTGAAATCAAATAAACCATTTACATTCATAATTAGAGAGAAATTAAAGATTTTTGAGAATCAGAAACAAATTTACAATTTCTCTAATTTCTTCAAAACCGTTTATGAATCTCACAAATCTTCCATTTTCATCCAATTATCAATTTAAATAGATTATTTTGTTTTAAATGAAATTCTCAGTCTTTTGTCTTAAAAAAATTACATTATAATTTAATTTTTCCATTTCAAAAAGCAAAATAATTACTTAAAACATAACCTCTTCACGAGTATGTGTCCAATTCCGCCTTGAAAAGTCTTGAATTTTAATTAATCAATTAACCTGGTGGACCTCCAGGACCCATTTGACCAGATGGATTTTGTCCAGGACCACCTTGTACCATATGATGTCCGCCTTGAGGTCCATTCGGACCCATTTGACTTGGTCCCAATGGCCCTTGTTGAGATCCTGGTCCTCCTTGACCCTGTTTAAAAATTTTAAATAATCATTATTTATTTAAATTTATTTATTTAAATTTAAAATTTACACATTCTTATAATCTTATTAATTATGATAATTAAAGCTTAAAAAAGTTTTATCATCACAAAATATTAAAATATAAATTTTTGGACAATAATTTATCTTGAACATTTAAAAAGAATTATGTATTATAATATAATGCAAATTAAATAATGAAAATTATGAAATTGAAGAATATATCTGAAAAATGACGAAAATAATTTGAAAAAATAATTGATAATTCAAAAAAAAAAAAAAAAAAATGACGAAAATAATTATCAATTGAAAACAAAATTCAAAAAATGGCTAGCTTAATACACAACCGAATAAAATGATTTAAAAAATCCAAGAATAATTATAAACTTTTAAAATAATAATTGAAAATTAAAAAAATTATAGAAAATAATTGAAAATTGCAGAATAAATGAGAATAATTGACAAATTGAAGAAAAAAAGTGAAAAATGACGAAAATAATTGTCAATTAAAAATAAAATTCGAAAAATGACTAGATTAATATAGACAGCTGAAAAAAATCATTGAAAAATTTGAACAAGAAATATTAAAGCAGATTTAATTAAAAGAAAATAATTGCAATTGGAAAAATGAAGAATATTATAGAAATAATTGTTGGAAATAATTGCACATTTAACAACTGTGTTAAAAATCGAAAAAATAATTAAAAATTGAAGAATGAAATTGAAATTTAAAGAATAGGTATAGGTACTTAAAAATTGAAAAAAAGTAATAAAAAAGACCGATAATTAATGAATATGAAGAAAACAATTGAAAACTAAAGAATGGAAATAAAAATTGAAGAATGGAATTAAAAATTAAAGAAAATAATTAAACAATTGTATTTAAAATTAAAGAAAATTAATGATAATAATAAAAAAAATAGAAAACATAAGATAATTTTCTAGTTTTTAAGAAATTATTTGGAAATTAAAAAGTGGAATTTAAATTCAAAGAAAATAAACTGAGAATTGAAGAGAATTGTTATAGAATTAAAAACTTAAATTGAAATTAAAAAACTATTTTGATGAGTGAAAAAATAATTGATAAATTCCGAGAATTATTGAATATTGAGGAATTAATTGAAAATCGATCAAAATAATTGAAACTTCAAAAGAATATTTGAGAATTGAAGAAAATAATTAGAAATTGAAAAAAATAAATTGGAAATTAAATTATTAATTATTAGTAAATTGAAGAGTTAAATTACAATTTGAAAAAATAATTGATAATTGAAAAAAAAAATTACAAAATGTCGAAAAGAATTATTAATTGAAAACAAAATTTAAAAAATGGCTAGCTAGTACTCAACCGAAAAAAATAATTTAAAAAATCAAACAATAATTAAGAAATTTTAAGATAATAATTTCAACTTGAAGAATATAATTGAGAATTGAAGAAAATAATTAAAAATTAAAGAAATAAATTGTAAATTAAAGAATTGATTTGAAATTTTAAGAAAATAGTTGATAATTGTAAGAAAAATTGGGAATTAAAGAATTTAATTGAAATTTCAAGAAAATAATTGATAATTAAAAGAAAAATTAAAAGATTGTCAAAAATAATTAACTATTAAAAAAAAATTAACAAATGGAAAAAAAATTGAAATAAAGGTGAGAATAATCGGCAATCGAACATTTTTTTTTTTTTAATTAATGAATAATCATAAAATTGAAGGAAAATAATAACTTGTCAATTGAAAATATTTATATAATTATTAATATAATTATTAATTGGAAAAATTAATTAGAAATTGAAGAATTGTATTGAAATTTCAAGAAATATGTAATTGATAATTGAAAAAATTTTTAATAATGCGAGAATTATTGAATATTGAATATAAAAATTGAAAAACGAAGAATACAATTGAAAATTAAAGAAATAAATGGAAGATTAAAGAATTAGATTAAAATTCTAAGAAAATAGTTGATTATTGAAAGGAAAATTACAAAATTACTAAAATAATTAAATATTAAAGAAATTAATTGACAAATAAGAAAAATAATTGACAATCGGAAAAAAAATTCGAAAACTGTCGAGAATAATCGATAAAAAAATGATTAAAATCGAAAAAAAATAATTGAAAATTGAAAAAAGCAATTAAAAATTGAAGAATGGAATTGAAATTTAAAGACTTAATATAAAAATGTAATACATATATACGGGTTACATACCCATTAAACATAGCTATAGAAATAATAATAACAAAAAATTAAAAAATCATAAAATCAGACAGCATCATCTAAAGATTAGAAATAAAAATTGAAGAAAATAATTGAATAATAATAATTGAAAATATTTAAAATTAAAGAAACTTAATGATAATTGAAAAAAAAATCATATAAAAAAGGCGATAATTTTTTAATATTAAAGAAAATAACTGAAAATTATAAAGTGGAATTTAAATTTGAAGAAATTAACTGAGGATTTAAGAGAATAATTCTAGAATTGAATAATTGAATTGAAATTTTAAAACAATTTTTATGAGTGAAAAAAAATAATTGAAAAAATCCGAGAAATATTTAATATTGAGGAATTAATTAAAAATTAAAGAAAATATTTGAGAATTGAATAAAGATTGAGAAGAAAAAAAAGTGACGTTTTATAATGAAAACTAGAAAAAAAGCGCGCAATTAGTTTTTCATACATTTTAGAAATTATAAAATACAATAATAAATATAACAAATCGATAAATAATATTTATCTAATAAGAAGAAATAAATAAATATAATATTTAAAAATCAGTTAATATAAATAAAATAAATATTTATTTAGAACAAAATTTATAATATTTTAGAATTAAAAAAAATTGCAAAAAATAATTGGAAATTTTGCAAATTAATTTAAAAAAAATGAAATCAATTAAAAATTAGGGAAAGTAATTTAAACAATCATAAAAATGTTTTAAACATAAAGAAAATAATTAAAATTTGAGAAAATTACTTGAGAATCTTAAAAGTAAATTAAAACACAATTAAATAATGAAAAATTAGAGAAAATAATTGAAAATTGAAAAAACAAGGTTAAAATTTGAGATAAATAAATTAAAATTAAAAAGAATAATTAAAATTTGAGAAAATAATTAAACAAATTACATAAAATTGTAAATAAAGGAAAATTTAAAAACAAAAAAAAATTAAATTACAGAATTTTTTTTAAATAAAGAAAAAAAAATGAAATTTGAAAAAAAATACTTGAGAATCTTAAAAGTAGATTAAAACGAAATTGAATAATGAAAAATTAGAGAAAGTCATTGAAAATTGAAAAAACATGGTTAAAAATTGAGATAAATAAATTAAAGTTAAAAGAAATAATTAAAATTTGAGAAAGTAATTAAACAAATTACCTACATAAAATATTTTAAATAAAGGAAAGTTAAACAAAATTTTAGAAAAATACTTAAAACTTTTAAAAGTTCATTGAAATAAAAGAAAATAATTAAAAATTAGAGAAAATAAATGAAAAAAGATAAACATAATTTAAAATTGAACAGAACAAGTTTTAATTAAAGAAAAATAAGTAAAAACTTTTTAGCAATTATGAAAAAGAACGAAAAAAGAACGAAAGTAATTGAAAATTGAAGAAAATAATATAAAAAATAATATAAATAATGAAATAATTGGGAAGTCAAATAAAAATGAAATACTTAAAAATTAAAGAAAATAATTGAAATTTTAGAAAAATTCTTAAAAATCTTAGAAAATGAGAATAACTAAAAATTGGAGAAAAGACTGGAAGAATGCTAAAAATAATTGAAATTTACGATAATTAATAAATTTTTTTGGAAATTATGAAAACAAATAGAAATAATTAAAAATTTAAGAAAATAATAGAAAATTGCGAAAAATACTTAAAAAAATTTGAGAAATTAATTTTATTAAATGAGAAAACTAAAAATTGGAGAAAAGTCTGGAAGGAAGCTAAAAATAATTGAAATTTACGATAATTAATAAAAAAAATTTGAAATTCTGATAACAAAAGAAAATAATTAGAAATTGAAGAAAATATTTGAATTTTCAGAAAAATACTTAAAAATCTTTGAAAATAATTTTAGAAAATGAGCGCGCGATTAGTTTTTCATACATTTTAGAAATTATAAAACACAATAATAAATATAACAAATCGGTAAATAATATTTATCTAATAAGAAGAAATAAATAAATATAATATTTAAAAATCAGTTAATATAAATAAAATAAATATTTATTTAGAACAAAATTTATAATATTTTAGAATTAAAAAAAATTGCAAAAAATAATTGAAATTAAATAAAATAATTGCAAATTTTGCAAATTAATTGAAAAAAAAATGAAATCAATTAGAAATTAGGGAAAGTAATTTAAACAATTATAAAAATGTTTTAAACATGAAGAAAATAATTTACCTTTGAAAAAAATACTTGAGACACTTAAAAGTAAATTAAAACACAATTGAATAATGAAAAATTAGAGAAAATAATTGAAAATTGAAAAACATGATTAAAAATTGAGATAAATAAATTAAAATTAAAAAAAAATAATTAAAATTTGAGAAAATAATTAAACAAATTACATAAAATATTTTAAATAAAGGAAAGTTAAACAAAATTTGAGAAAAATACTTAAAGCTTTCAGAAGTTCATTGAAATGAAAGAAAATAATTAAAAATTAGATGAAATAAATGAAAAAAGATAAAAATAATTTTAAATTAATATTATAATTTAATTAATTACCATTTGTGTATTTGGAGGTCCTCCTGGTCCCATTTGCGAGTTCATAGGACAGCCAGGACCCATTTGTCCTCCAGGTCCTTGTTGTCCAGGTCCAGGACCAGGTCCTCCTTGACCCTAAAATAACAAACGATTTTTTTAGTAACTAAAAATTACTTTAATAAATAATTTTAACCTAAAATTCTCCAAAATTTTGCTTTTTTAACACTCTAATATTCGTACTTTTTAATTAAATAAAATTAAAAATAAAATTACTGTTCAAAAATGTATTTAAAAAATTATTTAAAACTGTTTTTTTTAATCTTATTTATTTATTTATTTTATTTTTATACTTGGGTGTATTATATTATCAATTTACTAAAATATTCTTAATTTATAAAAATCCTCAATAAATGTTTTAATTTAAAATTAAAATTTGTTTCCTCCCTTTCTTAACCAACTGATCCCATCTAATAGTTTCGAGTTTAAAATTTAATCTAACTAGGAAATTGGCATAAATGTTAATATTGACAAATGAATTAAATTGCATAAGAGAAAATAGATAAAATCTGGAAAAGGGAAAGAAAGAGATAAAAATTTTAAACTAAGAATTGTGAGTCTTTTGACTCTCTTATCTGCCGAGAGTAATAATTAGATAATTCTATGAATTAAAACTTATCTTAACAACAGATTTAAACTCGTTATTGTGTAAAATCTCATTATTAACAAATTTTTTTATTATTTAGAATTTTGAACAGAACCAAACGACAAATTCGTTTTTCAATTAAAAGAAAATTCCAAGTTTTGCTGATTAAATCAAAATAAATAAATAGGGAAACAAATAATAAATAAATGAGAATAATCAACTTTAGTTTTAAAAAAAGAAATTGAGTTATTAAACAAATATTTTCTAAACCTTGACGGTAAATTTCATTAATCTTTAAACTCTGGAAATCTAATCATTTTTTAAAAACAAAGAAATATGGGTTATTAATTATTTTTTGTACAATGACTTAAATTATGCAAGAGACTACAACAAAACTTTAATTGTTATTGACGTCAATGTTATCATTTCTAAGTACTTTTTTAAAAAAAAAATTTCCAATAAAGAATTTTTATTTAATAAATGTTTTGTCAAAAGATTTTTATTTTAAGAATGTTTCTTATTCAAGAAAAATTAATGACTTTTTATTTTAAAGAAATTAATTTCAATTTTTTTTTTAAATTACAAGTCTAAGAGTTTTTTTTTTTAAAAAACTTCAAAATTCTGTTCCAAATTTTTCATTTTAGTAATTTTATCAAAATTGGAAAAAAATATTTTTTTTTTCAACAATTATTTAAATTCTAATTGACAACAATTTTAAAGTAACTTTACTTTTTTCAGACTTTTTGAAACTCATCTACATTAAATCATTGATCTCGTAATGATCGAGAAATAAACAAAATATTTTGAAATTTGATAAATGAAAAATAATTTTAAATTACCGACAATTCAATTGAATAGAATAATTAATTGTAAACCACAAATAACATGAAATCAATGCCCGTCAACACGCATTTATTGCGTGATATCATTTTACAAATAATACCTTTAGTATCTTTCAAAAATCAACAATTTTACAAACTAAAAATTTTCAACAACTTAATCAGATAATAATTTCTAGTTTTCTATTTTTATAAAATTTAAATTATTAAATCACAAATAATCCTGTTCTTAATTTTTTTTCGTCACGATGAAAAACTGTCTCAAAAAATGAACATAAACAAGTTATATATATATTTATTTATCTAAGAAATGTAAACGGTCTTTCATAATAAAAAGTAATTTATAATTTCTAGGATATAATCATTAAATTACACATTAAAATGAAATGAAATTTTAAAAATTGGGTCGCCAGACAGATTGAAATATTTTTGTATCAATTGAAATTGAACCGACTGAAATTTATAAAAAATGAGATTGGAATATATTGAAATTTAGATGCATTAAATTTTTTTAGATTAAAATTGGGTCGACCTAAATTTTGATAGATTAAAATTAGGTCGACTGAAATTTGGCCGGATTGAGATTAAATTAAGATGGATTCAAATTTGGATAGATTGTACATTTGATAGATTAAAAATGGGTCGACCTAAATTTTGATAGATTAAAATTGGGTCGACTGAAATTTGAATAATTTAAAAATTTGTACAGATGAAAATAATGTTGATTAAAATTCTGATAGATTAAAATTGAGTCAATTAAAATTTGGATAGATTTCAGGTGACCCAATTTCAACATATTTTATTTTTATTAATGTAAAATTTCCAATTAAAAAAAAATATGTTCAAGTCGGATCGCTTTAAATTTCGATTAATTAAAATTAGATCCACTCAAATTTAGATCGAATATAATTTCGATAGAATAAAATTTGAATGAATTAAAATTGTTATAAGATTCAAATTGGGTCGCCTGAGATTTGGAAAGATTAAATATAGGACACGTTAAAATTGGGTTGCCCGGATTTTATAAATTGACTAAAATCTGTTCGACTTAAATTTAACTGGATTAGGAATCGATCATTAAAATTTGCACAAATTAAAATTGGGTCAACTAAAATTTGTCAGGTTCAAATTTGAATAGATTATAAAATTGGGAAAAATTGAAAATTAAATAAACTGAAGTTGAGTCAATTAAAAGTTGGAAAGACTAAAATTTGAATAAATAGAAATGTGAATAGATTAAAATTGGGTCACCTGAAATTCGGCTCGACTAAAATTAAGGTAGATTGAAATTTGAAAAAATTGAAATTGGGTAGCTTAAAATTAATATAGAATAAATTAAACTATCAATTAGATTGGACTCAGACCTAAATAAAATTTTGATTAAAAGAAAGTTATAAAAGGATTTTAAGATAGATTGAAATTGGGTCGACTGATGTTTTGATAGCTTAAAATTTAGATAAATAGAAAATCGAATAAATTAAAATTGGGTCGACTAAAATTCGGATAAAATTGAAAAAGATTAAAATTCGTACAAATTAAAATTGGGTCACTTAAAATTTGTATAGATTTAAGAATCAATCGATTAAAGTTAGGTTAGAATTAAACTAAATTTTAAATTAATTTGATTTGATTTTAATTAAAAGAGATTTATAAAAGGATTTTGAATAGATAGAAATTGGATCGACCCAATTTTGTGTAGATGAAAACCGGGTCGACTGAAATTCAAATTGATTAAAATTTATATAGATTGAAATTTAGAATCAATTCCAATTGGGTCGCTTGAAATTTATATAGATTAAAGTATCAATTAAATTGAACTTGAAACCAAATAAAATTTTGATTAATAGAAAGTTATAAAAGGATTTAAGATAGATTGAAATTGGGTCGACCGAAACTTCGACAGCTTAAAATTTGGAAAAATAGAAAATAGAATAAATTAAAATTGGGTCGACTAAAATTCGGATAAAATTTAAATAGATTGAAATTTGTAAATATTGAAATTGGGTCACTTGAAATTGGTATCAATCGATTAAATTTAGGACAAAATGAAATTTTGTTGAAAAAGTTTTATAAAATAATTTTTTTCTTTTTTATCAAAGAAAATTGGGATCATGTCTTTAGAGCGTGAAACACAATATCCAGAAGCGTGTGAAAGGCATGCAATTCGCTAATATTGTGTCAAACAAAAACTATGAGTGGGTTGTTCGATTGTTGATGACACACGACAGTCACGTGCTTTTTACACTGACTCAGAATTTAGATCTTTGATTTTTGCAATTTGTACTTAAAAGCAACCGGAAGTAGAAAACAATAATAATTTTTAACAATTCTTTACAAACACAAATTTCTAAATATAGGGGAGAGTGGCTATCAATGTACCGGGTTTTTTTCAAGGTCATAGTACTTATTGAATTTCACCAATTTCAAGCACTTCTTTGCATCAATATAAAACTACAACACTTATCTAGGTAATGCACACATATTTTACACGATTTATTTTGATTAAATAATAAAATTTAGGATTTTTCTAAAGTAACAAGCTATTTTCATTTTCAACAAACTGGGTACACAATGAACCACCTCTATAAAAATACTAAAAATGTTCAACAATAATAATATTGTAATTTTCACTTTGTAAAAAAACTTGTTTTCTATCAAATACTATGAAAAATTGTTACTTAACACTTTTTAATTGATAATGTATAACATAAATATACCTCAAATTTAAGTTAACTAGCTAAAATGGCATTTTAGTTTTGCTATGTTGAGAAAAGTACTGATAACAATCGCTGTAACATGCTGTATGCATGCCTAGTTTTATAATCAAGCATACCACTCTGGAAATCGAAAATACACTGAAATTCCAGGTGGTTCATTGTTTCCCGGTACATTGAATCAACATGACATTTGCAACAAAAATGGTTTTTTATAACTTAATCCAATATTTCAAAATCTTTATCTCATTAGAATATTGTAGTTAAGGCCCAAAACAAAATAAATCGTAAGTACATTTATTTTTAAATGGCCTTATTTCAATTAAAAAACGTGTTCGTATTTTAGGTAAATTTTTTCTTCAGTACATCAAAAACAGTTTTTTCCAGTTTTCTGTGTAAAGAATAAATCCACACGTCTCAAATTTATGGACGTAGTGTGTTTACGCAAACTTCATTTATATTTAAAATTAGGAGAATTTTTATTCAATTGTTTCTGAGAAAATTGAAATGGTTCATTGAAAAAACTGGTACATTGATGGCCACTCTCCCCTACTTTTATTTTTGATCTTCTTTTCACACTACGTAAAAAAACAACAAATAAAAATGTCCAAATTTAAAATTTCTAATTAGAGATTAGTTAATTAATTCTGATGTTATCGACACTGTATATTACAAAGTGACAGGAACCATTTGTTTCAAAAAAAAAAAATCTATTTTTAAAAAGATACAAAATTTGTCTGATAAATAATATTTTATACATAAAATCCGAATTTTTAAAAATAACTTTATAACAAACAATTTTCAACTTAAAAGGTTAATAAAAAATGACAATTAATTTAAAAATATTGATTAAAAATAAACATTAGAATTAATGCGTGGAAATTTTCTTTTTTGGGTATAATTAACCTAAGAATAACTTAATTTAAGTATCTTAAATAAGAAATAAAAAAGTAAAATAGTAGATATATAATACAGAGTAAGATAAAAATAAAGAATTTTAATCGTGGTGGGGGGGCAAGATTTATACCATAAGTACGGAGCTTCAATCAAAGAGCTGTTATTTCATTGGCAACATTTTACAGGGACTTTTCTTGGCCTTAATCAAGGCTGAATACAATCAAGTTCAAGTGCAAGTTTTCAAAGAGTTTTTTACTCGTAAAAGTGACCATGACCTCTCAAGAAGAGTTAAATCACTGTTATGATTTTGTAATGAAATTAATCATCGAATCAGCCAAGGTGAGAAAATTTAATTACATATTTTATTTA
The DNA here is from genome assembly GCA_037103525.1 of Ganaspis brasiliensis. Lineage (NCBI taxonomy): Eukaryota > Metazoa > Arthropoda > Insecta > Hymenoptera > Figitidae > Ganaspis > Ganaspis brasiliensis. Next base: position 2,186,375 of record JAZKLR010000087.1, read on the forward strand.
TATTATATTATTATATTATTTATACCATAGAAAATTAAAATGGTTTTTAAAAAATGAAAGAAAAAACTAGTATAGGTATCACTACTCTCTAAAACTGAATTACTTGAAAATAACTAATTTGAAAGCAAAAACAATTGAAATAGTTATATTTCTACTATTTATTTAGCAAAAAGTAACTAATTATTGGTTAAATTTATGTTTAGTTTATGTCAAAATAAGTAACATTTTAATAAAATTCCGTTTACTAAATCCAAATGGTAAAATTTTAACTATTTTTTAGTTGTTCTTTTACAGATAATTAGTCATTAGTAATGATTAGTTATTTTTAACATTTTAACTAATTCAGGTTTTGAGAGTATTTATTTCAAGGTTCATAAAAATACCAAATATAAATTTTTTCATAATAATGATGGTTATAATTTAGGTTTACAAAATTCAGGTTATTATAAAATTTATGTAAATTGTACTATAAAATTTTGATTGATATTACTTTTTTTTCTAATAAAGCACTGATTTTTTTTTTAAAGTATGCATTACATCTTTTTATAAAAAAGCTTTACATCTTCTTTTTATAATAAAGCAAATAAAGAATGAATTTAAAATATTTAATAGGTGATTCGTGAAGCAATTCAAGGTGGAAAAAATATAGAGACAAAGGCAGGAGATTGGGACTTGGTGACGCAATTTGATAGAAAAGTAGAGGATATTCTTATCACTGGACTGACAAAAGAATTTCCAAATCACAAGTAATGACTGTTTAAAAAATAAAAATGAAATTAGCTGATTTAAAGCAAACTGTCAGCTATAATAAACATAATTGAGTAATTTCAAAACAATGTCAATTTTTAGATTTATTGGCGAAGAAACTGTTTCGCTGACGAATAATTTGCCAGAATTGACTGATAATCCAACATGGATCATAGATCCAATCGATGGAACTACCAACTTTGTTCATTCATTTCCACACACCTGCATTTCTGTGGGATTAGCTGTCAACAAAGAACTTGAAATTGGAATTGTTTATAACCCAGTTTTGGAGCAAATGTTCACAGCAAGACGTGGTCACGGAGCTTTTCTTAATGGCAAGCAAATTAGGAGTTCTAAAGTCAAAGGTGATTTTAATTTTTATGTTGACGTGTTTTTATAAATATTCTATCTTTTTCTTTTATCCTTTAACTTTTTTATTAATTATATTTTGGTAATTTTCTTAAAAACCATGTCTCTAAATCTGAATTGGTGATTTTATACTAATAAATTATAGAGGAAAATGGATTACTATTAAATAGTAACATTTTTTACAAATTTTTAGTAGAAAACTACTAATTTAAAAGTAAAATATCTACTAATTGAAAAATTAACTTTCACTATTTCAATTAACAGATAATTTACTGCCAAATAAGTAATTTTCTACTAATATTTTAGTATAGATTTTTATTAGTGGAATTTTTACAAAAACTCCGAAATTAAATTTCAGTGAAAGTGAAGTTTTTTTCTTATCTCACAGTTTTTTTTTCAAGAGAAAAAAAAGATTTAAAAAGATATTTTACTGCCAAATAATTAATTTTCTACTAATAGTTTAGTATAGATTTTTATTAGTGGAATTTTTAAAAAAACTCCGAAATTAAATTTCAGTGAAAGTGAAGTTTCTTTCTTATCTCACAGTTTTTTTTCGAGAGAAAAAAAAATTTAAAAAAGATGAGACGAGAAAAAAATAATCGAGAATTGGGAAAAATGCTTGAAAATTTGGGAAACTAATAAACAAATTATTAAGGTTAAAATAAAATTTTATTTTTTAAATCGAAGAAATCAATGAGAAAGTTATAAAACAAATTAAACATGGAAAACAAAGAATTGAAATTTAAGATTAATAAATGAAGATAAAGTAAATTATATTGAAAATAATGTTAAAAATTAAACATTGAAGAAGATAAATTGCAAAATTGTAGAAGTAATTGAAAATTAAATACAGTAATTTAAAATTTAGAAAATATTGGAGAATTGAAGAAAACAATCGAGATTTGAGAAGAATAATTGAAAAAAATTACAGAATATATATCAAATTAAAGGAAATAATTGAAAAATAGCAAAAATAATTATGCATTTTGAAAAATAATTGAAATTTGAAATAAATAATTAAAAATTTAGGAAATTAATTACAAAACACCGAAAGTAATTGCAAAATTGAAAAAAATAATTAGCAAATTCTAAAACTCATTACAAATTTTTTTAGTTAATTGTAATTGCAAATAAATAATTAAATGTTTAGTAAATCAGTAAAAAAAAATAATTGAAAAATTAAAAATTGGAGAAAAAATTGAAAAATTAAAGAAAAGAATTTAAAAATGATAGAAATAATTAAAAAATAATTGAAGAGAATATTTTCAAAATTATAGAAATAATTCAAAATTAAAGAAAATAAATAAAATTTATGAAAAATAAGTAATAAAATTACAAAACATTTTTGAAATTCAATAAAATAACTGAAAAATGATAAACACAATAAAAAAATAATGACAAAAGTTAGAATGTAAAAAAATAATTGTAAATTTTGGAAATTAATTGAAAAATAATGAAAATATTTAATAAGTAGAAAAAATAATTTAATAAAAAAAATAACAAAAATGTAAATTCCTTGGAAATTCAAGAAAAAAAAATACAGAATTTTCGTTTAAAAATTTTCAAGAATCGAATTCATATTGCCGAATTTTTATTTGATAGAATTCTTAAAGCAGCGAATTTTTAATTGACCGAACAAAAATTCGACAAAACATTTAAAAATTCAACTGACATAAAATTCTGTTAAAAGAGAAATCTGCAAAATGAAAATTCGATTCAATTAACTTTCTTTTAAATAAAAAGTCGGTTAAAGAAAAAAATTGGGTAAAATAAAAGTTCTATTAAGTAAAAATTAGACGATCTAGAAATTCTGTTCAGTAAAAATTATGGTTTATTTAAATTGGATTAAAAAAAAATTAGAATTTCTCTATTTTGAAAAAATATTCAAGGTTTAGAAAACAATATTAATTTTATTAATTTTCAAAATTCTATCAAAAAAATCGATAAAAAAAAGTAATAAATAAATGAAGCCGTGCGTGGAAGAGGAGTCTAATTTTAATTTAAAGGAAAATTGAAAAAAAGCGAAATTGCACTTTTTTGAATAAACAGTATTATATTATTTATATACTTTGTTTTTTCCATTTTTAAACATTTTGTAAATGTTTAAATGCAACTTAAGGATAACCTGTATAATTTGAAGAATTTTAAAAACATTAACAATATTTTTTTAAAATTTTTAGTAGTAACATAGATATAAAAGTTTTACAATTTTTATTGCAAAAATCCAGAGAGGGTATCTACTTAAAAGTACGAACATTTTTTTTAAATTAAAAAATAAATAAGAAGATAATTAAAAAGCGTTAAAATGACAATAAAGACAATAAATTTTTAAAATTAGAAAAACTAGAGAACTATTTTACAAATTGAAGAAAAAAAGAATGAATACAATTTATAGAAAATTTAAAAAAAAAACTAAATAAAAATTCTATGAAATAGAAAGACGAAGTTAAGAGGAGAATATTTAGTACAATATTAAATTTACATAATATAAAATAAAAGAATAAAAGTTTTCAAAAAAGTAGAAAATTGAGAAATTTAAAAATTATAGATACAAGCATTGAATAATTTTTAAAAATTCGTAGTTATTAAAAACTAAATAATTTGAAAGGAGGAAAAATGTTTCTAAGAAATAGAAAAATAATATGACAAAAATTAAAGAATTCATTAAAATGCAAAAGAAAGAACTAAAAAAATTGTGAAACATCAAACAAATTAAATAAATAGGAATAAAATGGAGAAATGTCTTATCCTTAATCTAACAAACTGTCAAAAAATGTAAAAAGTACAAAAAAAAAAAAAAATGGGAAGAATCTACTAAAAAAATTAGATTTAATAAGAATAAAAAATGGGATTGTTTTAAAGATTACAAGTTTTTAATGCAATAATTTTTTACGCTCAACAAAATTTCGTCCGGAGAGTCTTGATTATGTAAATTAACATTTTTTTATTTAAAATGAGTCGTATTGTATTATTTTAAAAATTTTATTTCGTTTATGTGTTTTTGTTACTAAAGTTACCTACTTTTGTCAGCCATTTTTGTTTTGTGACGTCACGCCCCCTAAATCCAATATTTAAAGATAAATCAAAAGTCCACAAAAGAAAACTTAAAAATCCTTTAAAATTAAAAAAGTTTAGGAAAACTAATCAAAAAATATTTTTATAATATATTACACTTGAAACAAGTCTAACAATAAATTTACAAAAATAAAGTAAATCTAAAAATTTTATGAAAAAATAAGTAAGTTTGCAAAAAATAGGCAAGATGCATTGAACTATAATTGAAATTTAAAAGTTTAAACAAATTGAAAATGAGTTAATTGACGTTTCGAATTTATTTAAATTATAATGACTTATTATTCAAAAATTAAATACTATTTTTTAATATCTCCATACCAAAAATGTGTAGACAGTAGGTATTTTGATTAAATTAGCACAATTTTAAAAATTTTATAAATAATAAAAGATTAAAAATGAAATTAACAAGATTTATCCACAAATTTGTGTTTTTTTTTTAATTTCTGCAATTTTTTACATATATTAGACATACGGAGAATTGTGAAGTTTTTTTTAAAATTTAAATCATGAATTTAATGCAAATGCCCCAATTTTAAATTTCAGAAAATATAATACTTCTACCTCACAAACGTGTATAATTTTTTGTTTAACTTAAATATTTATATTTTTAAAACATGATTTTAAATAAGCGCGGGATGAATCAAAAGAAGTGCGCATGCGCAGAAAAAATACATACGATTGCGAGCATTACGAGAGTTACGTGATTATAAAGAATCATGGCGGCTTAACCTGTCACATTTGGCATTGAATATAAAATTTTAGGTTTTCTTTCTAAAACTCACGCTATTTTGAAGCAAGCAGATATTTTTGTATTATATTACAGTGTTCAAGTTACTTTTGTAAGATATTTTATAATTGTAGAAGCTTTATTTATTTGTCATAGACTTTATTTCCATTTTTTGTCGGACTGCTAAACTGCTTTGAATTGAAACTTTAGTATTATGATAAAAAGATTATATTTTTGTATTCAAAGCTAGTTCTTTTTTTAATATTAACAAAATGCTTGATTATAGAAAACATATAATTTTTTTTTTACTTTTATTATTTATTTTTCCACATTTTTGTGCACTGTCGTAAAAATGGCGAATTTTGACATAAATATTTAAATAATTATTTTTTCTGAACTAAGTACTTGAAATGACTACCTAATTATATTAAAAAATTGAATTTTTCGACTATTTTTTTCAGTGCAAACAAAAAAATGAAACAATATTAGTCTAATTTGATTAAAATTGCAGAATTAAGACAATCATTAATCTGCATTGAGGCTTCTTACGCGACAATAGAAGAAATAAGAGATATTATTTTGGGTAGACTTGAGGCCTTTGTGACAATAGCACACGGAATCAGGACATTGGGATCTGCGGCATTAACTTTATGTCATGTGGCTATGGGAGCAGCAGAAGCTTATCATACGGATAATTTAATGCCTTGGGATGTTGCGGCGGGTGTTCTTATCATAAAGGAAGCTGGTGGAGTAGTTATAGATACAGCAGGTAAACAAATATCCAATAAAAGTGATTTAGAAAATCAAAAATTCAATATAAAAAAGAGAAGCATGTTTTTCATAGTATCTTGTATCTATTTATATTTATCGCGATAGAAAAATAGATAAAAAATTAAAAATATATCTAATTGAAATCATTTTATAAAACTATTAATTTGTTTAACAGGTGGAGACTTCAATCTTATGAAACCAAAAGTATTGGCAGTCAGCAGTGAAAAATTAGCCAAAGATTTAGTGGTATTAATAAAAAATGCCGACGTTAAAACATACCAAAAACGATTAAGTAATATTAACTCGAATGTGTGCACTTTATAATAGTATTAATAATAAACAAATTCTAGTCATATAAATTTTAATCCTCTTCTTCAAAAATGGATTAATTTCGATTTAAATTGATTTCGAAATTTTGTATGAAAATTTGTAAAATATAGTTTTTGTTTTAACATGAAAACGAAATTGTAAAGTATCAGAAAAATCACTTCAATATGTTAATTAACATTTAAGATATTAAACAATCTTGTCTTGAAGTATACAAAATGTTTAAATTAAATGTCAAATGTTCAGGTAATTTATAATAATTATAATTAACTAAAAATAATCAGAACGATGAAAAAAATAGTATTTACTAAATTGTTTAATGATGGATATTAAAATTAGTAATTTTATTAATCTAATTAAATGTAGGAAATTGTGAAAATTGTATAAAGCCGCGACATCGATTTACGACTGATTCTTATGCATTTGTTAAAAAAGAATATCGCCGTTAGATTTAATGAAAAGTTTATTAAGAACGAAGTTTAATAATTTGTACTTTATTACTTTATATAAAAATCTTGTGTAAAAAATAAAGTTGCATTTAGTTTATATTAAAACTTAATCCAAATTTCTCTAAATAGTTGATTCAAACTGATACCAATCAATTAAAATTGTATATTCATCATTCAATTTATAATTCCAATTTAAATGCAATAATACTCTGTTTTTTAAGAATTCACGTTTTTACATTAAAACTAGATTAAAAATTAAAATCATTCTTATCCCTGTCAATTGTAATTTATTCTAAAATATAAAATGCTTCGTAACTTCTTTTTCATTACTTTTTACAGTTCTTATAAAGTTTTTAGATCTTTCAGTACAAAATTCTTTCTTTCTTTCCTTATTTTTTTTTTTTTTAAGTAAAAAGCAGACAATTAAGAAACAAACGAAATTTACTACTACAACAAATATTCAGACATTTGTTTGCCAAGTAAGAAATAAACTTAACCTTTGCTGTCATATTAGGTATTATCAGATGATGGAAGCTTTAACGCGCAACATTTTATCTTTTATATCAGTGATAAATACAAGAATAAGGACAAGCAATCATTCAAATTCATTAGTTTCATTAAATGCTTCCAGTTCGAACATCATGTCAGATCCGAAAGACATTAACAAATATTTTGAAATCGCTAAGGAATTAACATTAAAGTCTGGCGAGGTAAATAAAAAAAATCGAATTGTTAAGTAATTTTAGATAAATTTTTCACAACAACTTAAATTATTGTGATAATAGTAATAGTATAACAACTTGAATAATTTTCCAAACTTGTGAATTAAAACAGATTAAAAGAATAATAAAACTGAATTTGCCTATAAAAAATTGATAAAATTAACAATCTGGTATAATATTATAACTATAAATATCATCTATAATATAGTAATGATTATTATTTATTGTGTAATTAAAATTTATCTCGTTTTCACTATATTATCATGAATCAACTTTATATTGAAGGTCATAAAGACTGCTTTTAATATGGAAAAATCGTTCCAATTAAAAACTGGAATGCAGGATTTAATTACCGAATATGATAAAAAAGTGGAGGATATGTTGATAAAAGGATTGTCAAAAGAGTTTCCAAATCACAAGTAAGAACTTTTGACACAAAACTTGTTATAAAGATTGTTATATTGTTCAAACATAAAACGTTATTAAACGTTTGTATTAAGTATTTTAATTTTATGAATTAATTGAAATAATTATTATTTATTTAATGTATTAAAATCAATTTAATGTATCAAAATGGTACTGACTAGAAATATTAAGATTATAATTTGAAAAATAACTATACACTACCGGTTAAAATTGTGGGACCACTTACAAAAATCTTAAAAAGATGAACGTCTTTAAATCTTGATAACTCTGTTAGAAATTAGCAAAATTAAGTTTTTTATAGATCATTGGAAAGCTTTTAAAATTTGCCGTCAAATAGATCTAAGCTGAAGCTTTTTTGATTAATAGAAGCGAAGATTTGATGTGAGAAAGATAGGTGAATTTTTCGTTTTTAGTGAATTTTCATTGTTCAAGTTTGGTGAGGTGCATTTTTTAGAGAAATAATAAGAAAATTTTGAAATTAAGCTAAATAAAACCTTGAACTTTTAACTTCAAAATTAGCCGAATTAAACTTAAATAGCTTGATTGGTTCGAAAGTTATAAGTAAATGATGAAAACTAAATTCAAAAAATGGCTAATTAAATACACAACCGATCTAAAAAAATGGAAAAAAATCAAAGAATAATTATAAAATTTTAAGAGAATAACTGAAAATTAAAAAAAAATGTAGGAAATAATTAAAAAATTACTAAAAACAATTGAAAATTGAAGAAAATTATTAATAATTGTAAGAAATAATTGAAAAATTGAAGAAAATATCTGAAAAATAGAAAAAAAAAATTGACAATTAAAAACAAAATTCGAAAAATGATTAGATTAATAAACAACAATACAACAAAATTTGAAGAAATCAAAGAAAACTGAAAATTGAAAAAATTGTAAGAAATAATTGAAAAATTTCGGAAAACAATTGAAAATTGAAGGAAATTATTAATAATATAAAAAAAAATTGAAAATTAAAGAGTGAAATAGAAATTTAAAGAATATTATTTAAAAATTGAAAAAAGTTATTAAAAAGCTGAGAATTATGAAATATAGAAGAAAATAATTGAAAATTGAAGAATGGTATTGAAATTTAAAGAAAATAATTTAAAAAAATGAAGAAATAAATTTAAAATTTAAGAATTAAATTCAAATTTTAAAAAATATTCGATAATTGAAAAAAGGTGAGAATTATTGAATATTTAATAAAATAATTGAAAATTGAAGACTACAATTTCAAATTGAAAATAATATTTGAGAAGTGAAGATAATAATTAAAAATTGAAGAATGAAATTAAAGATTAAGGAATGAAATTAAAATTTTGAGAAAATAATTAACAATTGAAAAAAAATTCGAAGGCTGTCGAGAATAATCGACAACAGAACAAAAAAATTTTAAAAATTAAAGAATAAATATAAAATTTGAGAAAAATAATTGTAGATTGAAAAATGTCTAAAAAATAATTGAAAATTGCAGAAAAAAATTAATAGTTGAAAGAAATAATTGAAAAATGACGAAAACAATAGAAAATTGCAAACAAAATTCGAGAAATGACTAGATTAATAGACAAAAGAAACAAATAAATTGTGAAAATTAAAGAATAATTATAAAATTTTAAGAGATTAACTGAAAATTGAAAAAATTGTAGGAAATAATTGAAAAATTTCAATAAACAATTGAAAACTGAAGAAAAATATTAATAATTGTAAGAAATAATTGAAAAATGATGAGAATAATAATTAAAAAATTAAATAAAATATCTGAAAAATGACAAAAAAAATTCGAAAAATGATTAGATTAATAGGCAACTGAAAAAAATAATTGAAAAAGTTAAACAAGAAATATTAAATTAAGAAATTAAGAAACAAGAAAAATAAAGAAAATTATAAAAATTATTGTTGGAAATAATTACAAATTGAACAACTGGATTAAAAGTCATTGAAAAAAAGTCTCGTCATTGAAAAATGACGAGAATAATAATTGGAGAAAATATTAAAAATTGAAGAAATAAACTAAAGATTAAAGAATTAAATTGAAATTGTAGGAAAATAATTGACAATTAAAAGATAAATTAGTAAATGACTAAAATAATTAAACATTAAGAAAAATACTTGATAATTGAAAAAAAAGTTTAAAAAATGGCGAGAATAATAATCGATAATAAAACAAAATTATTAAAAAAATTTAAGAATAATTATAAAATTGAAGGAGAATATTATGTTGTCATTTAAAAACTGAAGAAAATTATAGAAAAAATTTGAGTAAATAAATAAAAATTCAAGAAGATAATTAAATAATTGTATTGAAATTGCAAAAAAAAGAATTGATAATTGAAAATAATTAAATAATTGATAATTAAAAGATAAATTACTAAATGACTGAAATAATTAAATATTAAGAAAAATACTTGACAATTGAAAAAATAGTTCGAAAAATAAAATTGAAAGAAAAATGACAAAATGACGAAAATAATTAAATATTAAAGAAAAAAATTGAGAAATGAGGAAAATAATTGGGACGCATGATTAAGTTCTAAAATTTATTGTCTAGAAATTCCATTTTATAGAATTTCATAAGGTAGAATTTTTTGTAGCCGAAATTTCAAATTTTCTAACTTGTTTTCAATCGAATTTAAATGAATTCGAATTTTTGCCTAACAGATTGTTTAGGTCACCAAATTCATATTTAACAGAATTTTTATTTAAAAGAATTTCAATTTAAACGAATTTTAATTTAGAAAATTTTTCATTTTACAGAATTTTAAATTTATCGAATTTTTAAGTGTCAGAATATTTATTTGACCGAATCTTCATTTGTGCGAAATTTTAATAGAACGAATTGACATTTGATAGAAAACTTAAATAGCAGAATGTTCATTTGTACGAAATTGCAAATGGCCGACAAAGCATCCGACAGAAATATTTTAGCGCGAATTTTGAAATTGACCAATCAGAAAATATTAATAAAATCCCTATTGGTCAATTTCAAAATTCGCGCGAAAATATTTCTGTCGGATGCTTTGTCGGCCATTTGCAATTTCGTACAAATGAACATTCTGCTATTTAAGTTTTCTATCAAATGTCAATTCGTTCTATTAAAATTTCGCACAAATGAAGATTCGGTCAAATAAATATTCTGGCACTTAAAAATGCGCACTCAGAAAAAAATTTGTTTGTGACAACCAAACTTCAGTTAAAGAAACAAATTTTGGTTGAAACAACCAAATTTTGGTTAAAACAATAAAATAATTTTGTTGATTGAACCAAAATTTGGTTGTTTCAACCAAAATTTATTTCTTTAACTGAAGTTTGGTTGTCACAAACAAAATTTTTTCTGAGTGCGATTAATTTAAAATTCTGTAAAATGAAAATTTTTCTACATTAAAATTCGTTTAAATTGGAATTCTTTTAAATAAAGATTCTGTTAAATATGAATTTAGTGACCTAAACATTCTGTTAGGTAAAAATTCGATTTCTTTTAAATTCGATTGAAAACAAGTTCGAAAATTTGAAATTTCGGCTACAAAAAAATTCTACCTTATGAAATTCTATAAAATGGAATTTCTAGATAATAAATTTTAGAACTTAATCATGCGTCCCAAATAATTGACAATTGTCAAAAAAAATTCGAAAGCTTTCGAGAGTAATCGACAACAGAACAAAATAATGAAAAAAAAATTATATATAAAATATATATTTATATATAATTTATTATATTTTATATATAAAATAATTATAAAATTTAAGGAGAATAATTTTATATTGAAAAATTACTTTTTATTCATGATTTCAGTCAATGGAATTTCACAGGAAATCAGTTTAAAATTACCAAATTGTCAGTAATTTTTCACTGATTTATATAGATGAAAATAGTTTTCAATTTCAGTAACAGCATTGAAAATTTCCATTATTTTCTATTGATCAATCAGGTAAAATTCACCGACAATTCAGCAGTTTTCAACTTATAACTTTCGAACCACTCAAGCTATTTAAGTTTAATTTGTCTTATTTTGAAGTTAAAAGTTCAAAATTTTATTTAGCTTAATTCCACAATTTTCTTATTATCCTATTATCCTATTTCCTATTTTCCTATTTAACGACAAGTTTTAAAATCTTTCCAATGGTCCACAAAAAACTTAATTTTGCTAATTTCTAACAGAGTTATCAACATTTAAAGACATTCATCTTTTTAAGATTTTTGTAAGTGGTCCCACAATTTTTAACCTGTAGTGTACAGCTTCATCTATTTTGTTTGTCAAAATTTTGAATGCCTTTTCATTGAACTCTTTTGTATGACTTTATTCAGATTTATTGGAGAGGAAACATCGGAGGGTAAAAATGGAATTCCCGAGTTAACGGACGATCCTACATGGATAATTGATCCAATTGATGGAACAACGAATTTTATTCATTCCTATCCAGAATCTTGTATATCCATTGGATTGACAATTTGCAAACAAGTTGTCATTGGAATCGTATACAATCCTATTAGTTGTCATCTCTACACTGCCAAAAAAAATGAAGGAGCATTTCTAAACGAGTTCAAATTAAAAACCTCGCCTACAACTGGTACATCATTTTTTACACTCAGAAAAAAATTTGTTTGCGACAACCAAACTTCAGTTAAAGAAACAAATTTTGGTTGAAACAACCAAATTTTGATTGAAACAATATAATAATTTTGTTGATTTAACCAAATTTTTCTTGTTTCAACCAAAATTTGTTTCTTTAACTGAAGTTTGGTTGTCACAAACAAATTTTTTTCTGAGTGATAAGATCAAAAATTCTATAGACATTTAAGTAGATTTTGATGATTTTTACAATTAAAAAGGCTACCTAAATCATGTATAGAGAATATAGAAAGTGCGTAGATATTAAAAAAATCTCTTAACCTAAAATAGTCTTTTTTCAGAATTGAATAGAGCTCTATTATCTACAGATCCACTTTTACTTCACCCACACGTAAAAAATAGGGATTTACATAGTGGAAGATTGGATGCGTTTGCAACGACAGTTCAAGGGTCTAAAATCATACTTTATAAACATTTAATTTTTTGTGTAATCTAAGGGGGATGTTGATGAGAAATTTTTCAAATTACAGAATTAGATCGAATGGATCTGCTGCGTTATCTTTAGCCTATCTTGCCAGAGGGATTATAGATATTTATCATATGTGCGGTTTAAAACCTTGGGATGTTGCAGCAGGTGCATTAATTGTACAAGAAGCTGGTGGCGTATTAAGTGACACGAAAGGTAAAAATTGTATAATAGAAAATTATTTTTGAGCTTAAAGTATAGCCAAAATTCATGATTGAAGGTCAATATAAAAAAATACTTTATATTATAATTACTACCAAATTTAAAAATACCAATTTTAAAAAACATTCACTACATTTTTCAAAACAAAAACTTATTGAACGAGTTATAAACTTGTTTAACGACTTTCTGGGTAAGTTCTTTAAAAAACCATAAACTTGAATTTATTTTTATTGAAGAATTTATCAAAAGTGGAATTTACGGAATTGGAAAATTTTAAGTGACAATTTTTTTTATTTTCAGGTCGACCTTTTAATATAATGGATCCGCAATCGGGAATAATAGCTACATCGAATTGTCAGCTTCACGATAAAATAACGAAATTGACTATCGACACTGATCTGAAAACACAACGTAAAAGGCTTAAGAGAACTTAATTAGTTTTTCTAATTTGATCACTTTCTTTAAGAACAAGCAAAAAAGACAAATTAATAATAAAGTGTATTTTACAACTAATTAGTAAATTATTTAATGTACTGGACATTTTTATTTTACTTTAAATTTCATTTAAATTAATTTACTTGCAAATGGTGTTATTTAGTTAATAACAAATATAATTGAAAACAAGGTTAACATTGTCATTAGTTTGAAAATGAGTTGTTCTCACGTGCAATAAATTATGGCAAAATATATTGTTAAACGTAATAATGCCGTCAGAATGGAGGTGTGTAGGTATTATGATCAAGACTACAAAAAATTTATTAAAAAAATGCTTTGATTAAACACTTCAAGAAACTGAATAAATCTACATAAATTATTCTTAAGCGAAAAATGGTTATTTATTATATCAACTTTAAAATAAAAGATTTCATTCCATTACAATGCATTTTCACTTTCAAATCAATTCTCTTTCTTATATACTTTAAAATAAAACCAATACTTAAATTTCATTATTAAAATTAACTTTAATTAAAATTATTTATTAATTTAATAAAATGAATAAATAATAAAACTTAACTAATTTTTATACATTTTAATCAATTGAAGTAATCTATAAATTAAGTTAATTAAATTGCACCAATTTGTAATTTTAATCAATTGAATGCTCTTTTTTTAATTAATTGTATTTTTAAATATAAAAAGAGAAAAAAACAATCGAACAAATTTCCTAGTCACGTGTAAACAATAATTTGAATTAAAATAAGTCATTAAATTAAATTGATTTGAATCAATATAAATGTCTTTATAAGCATCCATTTTTCATTACCAGTCAATTAGCAATTATGGAACAATTATGGAAATTATTCCCGGCATTAATGGGGTGTGTCTACATTAAACATTTAAAAATTAACGGTACAAGATGCAAAATAGAGCAAATCTGATAAAATTCTTCACATAAAAGTCTAGTCTACACGTGATCATTTAAAAGAGTTGATTTATTATAAGCAATTACAAAAATTCTTATCAGAATTATAATCAAGATTTGAAACAATAAAAGAAAAAATCACACATAAATATGAATATAGTTTATATGTGAAGCTGGAAATTAATCTTTTGTATACTTTATCAATATTTCTGTATCTTGTCACTTTTTATTATTTACCGCATTAATTTAACTGTAATATTGAAAAAAATTAATTAAATAAATAATAATAATAATAAAAATAATAATAATAATAAATCATAGTATAATAAATATTATATAGATACAATTTTTTAATTATTTTTAACTTTAAACTTTGATAAATTAAGTTATGTATTTATTTAATTTTGATATTAAAAACTCGAATAAAAATTGTACTTTTTTCAATCTTACAGCTTTTTCAATTTATTCTGTAATTCATTACAAAAAATAATAATAAAGGAAGCACTTATTCAAATAAGAATATTAAAACTAGTTATAAATCGTTTCAATTTAAATATTTATCATATTTTAATTAACAAAGTAACCGTTTCCTTAACATTAATTAATAAACGTTGTTTTTACAGTTTTTTTTTTATAAATAAATCAGCTAGATATAAAATTATGAATGGTATTTATTTTTATTACATTAAATGTTTTTCTTTTCTTAAAAGAATGTCAGCTTTTAATAAAGAAAAGTAAAAATAGCTTTTTTATTAAACAAGTTTCCACAAATAAACAATCAAATCTTAGATTATCGAAATTAAATTTTTCAAATTTTTTTAAAATTTTTTTTTAAACTTTTAATTTCTTTTTTTAATATTTGAATATTTAATTAATCGAAAGTGAAAAACATAATAAAATAGAAAATTCTGACGTTTCTATAGACACTTCCGGTGTCCATTATTAAAAATATTTTTAAAAATCCAAATGTCAAAAATACAAAAAACACAGATTGAAAGATTTATTAATTAAAAAATTGTATAAATAATTGAAATTTGAATTTTGTAAAAAATTGCGATAAAAAGTTTTTGAGAGATTGAAATTTGAATCGTTTAAAAAGAATTAAAATTTCGATCGGTTCTAATAGATATTTGGATAATTTTAAAAATTTGAATAGGTTAAAATTTATAATTGAAATACTTGTCGATAAATTTAACTTTTGATCGATTCACATCTGATTAAATTAAAATAATTGAAAATTAAGTGTTTAATATTTAGCGGAATTAAATTTAGAATAAAACAAATTTTTTTATGAATTTATATAAATTTACATAAATTTTATATAAAATGAAGGCTTAATTGAAATAATTGGATCTCTTGAAATTCGAATAGATTAATATTTGAATAAGATTGAAATTTAAATCAGTTTAAAAATCGAGTAAAACTCCAATTGATTGAAAATTGAACCAATAAAAAATTGAATAGATTAAAAATGTAATAGATGGGAGTTTAAATAGGTTAAATTCTATTTAATTTCTAACTTTAAATACCTGGAAATAAAAACAGATTCAAAATTCGGATTGATTGAAATTTGAGCGAATTAAAATTTTGATAAATTTAAATTTAGCCCGATTAAAATTTGGATTTTTTAAAATTTGAATAAACTGACATTTGAATAGATAATAATTTTAATTAGTTGAAATTTGAATCGTTTGGAATTAGACTGAATTACAATTTTTTATAAATTCAAGTTTCGATCGATTTTAATTGAGATCTAAAATTTAGACTAAAAAAATGTTAATCAATTCAAATTTCACAGAATCGAAACTTTGTCAAATTAAAATTTATTTTAAAATTGAATAAATTGAATTTTCGGATTAGTTAAAATTTGCATAAATGATCAAAATAAAAAATATAAAAAATGACGAAAGTCCCAAAGATTTAAAAAAACAACAGCACTAACGTTTTTTCCGTTACGTTTGCAACAAAAAAATGAATTAATTAAAAAATAAAAAATCCCTCTGAATTGAAAAAAATCTACCACCAACTGAGAGAGTTTTTTTTTTTTTTATATAATCGTGTTAATGTGAAACAAAGCGAAACAAGTTAAAAGGCGAGAGATGAAAAGTTATAACTTCAGTTGAGAATTGTTCGGTTTTCTGATCGCATACGAGAATCAGTGATTTTTTATCAGAGCAAAATAAAAATGGGAAAAACTGATTTAGATTTATATTACGAGCTTGCGATAAAAATTGTTCGAGATGCCGGACAAGTAAGTCTTATTAAATATTGTTTATACGATGAATAAAAAAAACTTTCTGATGATGCATCACGTCTAATGTTAATAATTTAAAGAAAAAAAAAGAATACAAGTGCCAGAAATTGTAAAAAAAAAGTTATTATAATTACAGGAAGTTGTAAAAAAAGTTATACAACGTTTCCACGTTTTTTTTAAAGTTGCTTCTTAAAATTTATTCAATTTTGAAAAAAATTTGCAATCAACAATTTTGTTTCAGAAATAAAATATTTGAAAATAAATTTATTTCTTTAAAATGAAAATAATATTTTAATACTATGTATTTTTTATTTATTTCATTAGTAATTTATAATAAAATTAAAAAAAATTATGAATCTGTCAATATAATTGAAGAATTAAAAAAATTAGAATATTTTTTCTATCTTTATTTGTTGCTTAAAAATTTGTTTAGTTTCAAGTAAAAAATGTAATATAATAATTATTTATTTTATAATTAAAAATACTAAAATATTGTTTAAGCTATTTTAGAAAATTCACTAAATTAACAAAAATAATTGACTAAATAAATAAATAAAATTAAAGTAACGAAAAATTAATTAACTCAAATATTGTAAATGGACCTTTGTCAATGCTAGGAAAACCTTGAGATTTTTATCGAGGTCAAACTTTTTAATATAAACAAAGGTGGTAAAAAATATAAAAAGCGTACAATTACAAAATATTCATTAACACAATTATTCAGCGCTTTTAGTGTATAATTGCATATAAATTATAAAATAAGAAGCAATTGCCGTTCTTGGTCTTCAATTATCATGTAAATAGAAGGATGTGATTCATCTCGCGATGTAGCTTCAATTAAAAATAACTAGACATTCTTGAAAAAAAAATTTTATCAATCCAATAAAGTGACTTCCTCAGATTTTGCGGGAATCAATAAACGGAAGAAAAACAGTCAAGGAGAAACTTTCAAATTGGGATCTGGTTACAGAATACGATCAAAAAATTGAGGATACAATAATTGGAAGAGTTAGAAGTGAATTCCCGAATCATAAGTAAGTGAGAGAGTCCTTCAGATTAATCCAAAGATGATTAAAATCGGAATAAACTATGAATAGGAATTCTCCCGATGAATCTAAATAATTGTTTTCTATCTTTTTCATTTTTTCAGAATGATTCTTTTAATGAGGATAAATTTTCTCACTTTTCTCTAAATGAGTCATCAAATTTTATTTTACAGAGTTCCTTTAAATTTTTTTTATTCTTTTTTGTTTTTTAAGAATTGGAAATTAAAAAAAAATAAACATTCAATCAAAGAACAAAACTTATTATTTTTATAAACGATTGAAATTTTGAATTTATTTTGTAATTTGAAAAAAATATTCGAGATCTATTAAAATATTAGAAATTTTTTTTTTTCCTGTTTTTAAAACAGAGAAAAATATTTTAAATATTTAAATAAAATAAATATTTAATTATTTATTTATTTATTTATACATACATGAATATTTATTCAGGACAAAATTTATAATATTTTAGAATTAAAAGAATTGCAAAAAATAATTGAAATTAAAGAAAACAATCGCAAATTTTGCAAATTAATTAAAAAAATGAAATCAATTAAAAATTGGGGAAACAAATTTAAACAATCATAAAAATGTTTTAAACCTAAAGAAAATAATTGAAATTTGAGAAAAAAATTGAAATTTGAAAAAACATGATTAAAAATTGAGATAAATAAATTAAAATTAAAAAAAATAATTAAAATTTGAAAAAATAATTAAACAAATTACATAAAATATTTTCAATAAAGGAAAATTAAACAAAATTTGAGAAAAATACTTAAAACTTTCAGTAGTTTATTGAAATAAAAGAAAATAATTAAAGAAAATAAATGAAAAAAAGATAAACATAATTTAAAATTGAACAGAATAAGTTTTAATTAAAGAGAAATAAGTAAAAACTGTTTGGCAATTATGAAAAAGAACGAGAAAAAAAACAAAAGTAATTGAAAATTGAAGAAAATAATATAAAAAATAATATAAATAATGAAATAATTGAAAAGTCAGATAAATAGTTAAAAAATTTTTAAATTATGAAGCGAATGTAAAGAATTAAAAATTGAAGGAAATAAATTTTGGAAAATGATTGAAAAATGTTTTTAAATTTTAAAACTTGACGAAAATAATTAAAATATGATACAAACAATGCTAAATTGTAAAAAATAAATGACATTTAAGTGCGATAATTGAAAAAATTACAGAATTTTTTTTTAAATAAAGAAAAAATAATTGAAATTTGAAAAAAATACATGAAGATCATAGAAATCAATAAAAAAAAATAAAAAAATAAATAAAAATCGGAGAAGAGAATTGAAGAAATAGCTAAAAGTAATTGAAATTTACGATAATTAATAAAAAAAATTTTGAAATTAAGAAACAAATGAAAATAATTAAAAATTGAAGAAAATAATAGAAATATGAGAAAAATACTTTAAAATTTTAAAAAATAATTTTATAAAATTAGAAAAACTAAAAATTGGAGAATAGTCTGGAAGAAAGCTAAAAATAATTGAAATTTACGATAATTAATAAAAAAAAATTTGAAATTCTGATAACAAATTAAAATAATTAGAAATTGAAGCAAATATTTGAATTTTCAAAAAAATACTTAAAAATCTTAGAAAATAATTTTAGAAAAAGTGAATAATAATTAAACATCGAGAAACATAATTGAAAAATGATAAAATTAATTCAAAATTGAAAAAAATAATTGAAATATGCTAAAAATAATTTAAGATTGAGAAGATTTACGAAGATTATTATTATTTAATAATTAATTATCATATTCAAATTCCCGAATTTGTTTCTTAACTATAAATAACTGTAAAATATTACCTATTTATAAAATAAATTTAAATAAAGAATTTAAATGTATTAAAAAAAGTAAATTTAAACAAAAAATGTGTAATAAAAAGAAAAAGTGAAAACACCTAACAAAAAAAACAAAAGAAATTGAAAAAAAAAGAAAAAATATTTTTTTTAAATCCTTACCAAATTATTAAACAAATAACAAAATTTCAAAAAATAATTTAAAATTTTTTAATGAAGGCGAGAATAAGAAAAATTTTCGAAATTCTATTTTAAAATAAATTAAAAATGATAAAATTTAAAAATAAAATAAGAGAATATGAAAAGATAACTTAAAAGCTTGCAAAAGAAAATTTTAAAATTTTTAAAACAATGAAGAAACTAAAAAATAGATGAGAAGAACTTTCAAAGAACGAAAAAATAACAAAAATTAAGAAAAAATCCTAAAAATTGGAACTAAAAAAAAAAAATTTAAACTAAATTTACTAAAAACCGAGTAAATGTAAAAAGACAGATAAAAAATCTACAAAAGACATAAAGAAATTCATTAAAAAGAGAAAAATGTTTTTAAAAAATGAGGGAATTAAAAAAATTATATGGAATGAGCTTTGAAGAAAAAAATCTTCAAATAATTTAAAATTAATGAAAAACTAAAAAATACTTTTTAAAAATGAAGAATGGGAGTATTTGACAAATTATTAAAAATAGAACGTATGCAAAAATAAGAAAATCAGGAAAAATTAAGAAATAAAAATAATAAAAAAATAGAAGATCTAAAGAGTTGAAAAAATTTATAAAAAAAAACGGCTACGGAAAGAAATACATTTTTTTAAAATAGAAAAGGTAAGAAATTAAATTACAAAATGCTGAAATAAAAAAAGAAGATATTTTTAAACAAATTTAAAAAAACGAAAAAAAATTTTGAAACATTAGAAAATATGAAAACAATTCTAAAGTCTTGAAATAATCAAGAAAGCAATTTCTAATCTAAAAAAAAATGATACAGAAAAAAGAATGAAATTAAAACTATGCAACAGTAAAAAAAATAATTAAAAAAACCTAATTATAGCAAAAACAAGAATGTCTTTAAAAAAATATTGTTGAAAAATTTTAGTATTTTGAAAATAAGAGTGAAAATTAATAAAACAAGGTGGAAATTTTTCTAATTGTTGTATAAAAAAAAAAAAAAAAAAAAAAAGAGTTGAATAAAAAAAACAGGGTTGCTACAAAAAAGAAAGGTTTATAAAAATGAGAACAATAATTAAGAAATAAATGTAGGAAAAAACACGAAAATTTTTATTTAAATAATGTTTTTCTGACTTTATTATTATGTTTGTTTTTTTACACAAATTTGTTAAAATTTTTACACATTTATTTTAAAATCATTGTTCTCGTTATGTTTTTGATGAATTAATTATTAATTTAATTTTTTTTTTATTTAAACTTTTTTTGTTCTTATTAGTATTTTAAAAGTTACAAAAAATTACTTCCCTTCTAAACTTGTAAATTTTTGAAAAAACTATTTTCTACAATAATTTCGAATTATTTTTAATTATCAAAAAATACAAAATTGAAACAGAAATTTTCGATATGTTTCTGCGAATTTGAAAAATTTCTTACAAATTCCTAGATCTCGTTTTGTGTCGTTTAATCAATAAAAAATGCTTTTAAATTATAAAACAAAAAAAAAACCAGAATCCCTTTTTCATTAATTGTATTTTCCCTGACTTTCCCTGATTTTTTCTGACTGGAGAGCACTCATTAAATAGTCAAATTTACCAATTTTAAACTTAACTTTAATAGATTTATAGCAGAAGAATCAACTGGAAAAAATTTGCCAGAATTAACAGATGATCCAACGTGGATTATTGATCCAATAGATGGAACATTGAACTACGTTCATTGCTTTCCTCACACCTGTGTTGTCATTGGAATTGCAGTTAGAAAGGAAATGGTCATCGGAATCGTTTACAATCCGATATTAGAACAATTATTCACAGCCAGAAAAGGTCAAGGTGCTTTTTTGAATGGAACGCCGATTAGAACGTCAAAAATTCAAGGTGAAATTTTCTAACATTTCCTTGATTTGATTTTATTTAATTTCTTTCTTTCTTTTCAATTAAACATTTTTTTTCTAATTCAAATGTCTTTAATTTAATTTTTGTTATCTAATTTTACATTTAAGAAAAAATGCACTTAAATTGTTTTATATTCTTTGGAGATTTAAAAAAAAATAAATAAATAAAAACTCTCCACAAGTTTAACAAGAGAAAAAAATTTTTTTTTTTTAAGATCTTTCGAGAGCTTTGGTTTGTTTGGAACTGGGATTCATGAAAGTCGAAAGTATGAGAGAACTGACAAACGAAAGACTTAAAGCAATTATCAAAGAAGCTCAAGGGTATGTTTAAAAAAAATTAAGAATTGAACAATTAAAATATTAAAAGAAGAATTAAAAAATGCCACCTTTGAATTTTAAGGAGGTTCTCTCTATTGACATAACCTCAAATTAGAAAGTCATTTTCGTCATTTTTCACCGCAAATAAAAATATTTTTGAAATCAATTTCGACAAATTTTCAAAGATTCAGTTGTAGATTTTTTTTAGAAAAAATTAGGTTGAGCTAAAATTTGATGTAAAAAATAATTATTTAAATTTTTATATTTTTTGTTTAAATTTAATGAACTGCAATATTCGTCCAATTTTGAATAGTAATAGCTTATTTTTCTCGTGAAAACATTCTCTGTGATTTTATTTGTTGGATTTTGTTAAATAATATTCTGTTTAAACAATACGTAAAAAACAAATTTTATTTGTTTATTAATTTTTAAAAAATATTTTTTAACAAATACTAACAAATAAAATTGTAGAGAATGTTTCAACGAGAAAAATAGGCTATTATTTTTCAGAATTGGATGAAAATTGATGTTTATTAAATTTAAAGAAAAAGCATAAAATTATATATAATAATTTATAAGTTTCTTACATTCATTTTTCTCATTTTTTCAATTAATTTTTAAGGTTATTAAGTATTTTTCTCAAATTTCAATTATTTTCTTTAATTTAAAAAAAAATTCTTTAATTTTATCAATTATTTCTCTCAAAAAATTTTTTTTTTTACTTATCTTTGTTTTTATCATATTTCAACTATTTTCTTCAAGTTTCAAATTAAAAAATCATTTTTTCAATTATTTTCCCAAATTTTAAATTAATCTTATTTTTAAAAATTATTTCCTAAGATTTTAAAATATTTTTCACAAATTTCCCATTATTTTCTTCAGTTTTCAATTATATTCAAATTTTATCATAATTTTCAAAATTTTTAACTATTTATCTGACATTTCAATTATTTAATTTAAAATTTTAAATTATTTATATTATTTTTTTATTATTTTCTTCCATTTTCAATTACTTCCGTTCTTTTTCATAATTTCCAAAAAATTTTAATTATTTATCTAAAATTTCCATTATTTTATTCAATTTTCAATTATATTTATTTTTCTTCATTTTATTAAGTACAATTCCCGAAAGAATTTTAAGAAAGAAAATTTTCTTTTTAGGAAAATCATAAAATTTATGATTAAATTGTATTTTATATTCTGTCTTGTTTGCAATTATTTCTCTAAAATTAAAAATAATTGTTCTTTTCAATTTTAAATTATATTTATCTTTTTTCAATTTATTCTCCTCAATTTTTAATTATTATTCTCATTTTGTAAAATTACTTTTTAAGATTTTCAAGTATTTAATAAATTTTATTTTTTTAAATTACAATTTTTTTCTTCAATTCTTAATTCTTTTCATTTTTTTCATAATTACCAAAAATTTTTATAAACAATCTGAAGTTTCAATTATTTTTGGCTTTCTTTAACTCTTTTCTTCAATTTTAATTATTCTAATTTTTTTCAATTAATTTTTAAGATTTTAAAGTATTTTCCTCAAATTTTAATTATTTGCATTAATTTAAAAAAATTCTGCTATTTTGTCAATTATTTCTCTCAAATTTCATTTTTTTTTATCATATTTCAATTATTTTCTTCAAGTTTCATATTTTAAAATCATTTTTTAATTATTTTCCCCAACTTTTAATTTTTATTATTTATTAAAATTATTTTCTAAGATTTTTAAATATTTTTTTCAAATTTCCCATTATTTTCTTTAGTTTTTAATAATTTTAAAATTTTTTCATAATTTCCGAAATTGTTAACTATTTATCTGATATTTAAATTATTTAATTCAGTTTTAAATTATTTATATTATTTTTTTATTATTTTCTTCAATTTTCAATTGCGTTCTTTTTCATAATTTCCAAAAAATTTTAATTATTTATCTGCGATTTCGATTATTTTATTCAACTTTCAATTATATTTTTTATTTTCTTTTATTTTATATACACTCTGTATTGTTTGCAGTTATTTCTCTTGAATTAAAAATTGTTCTTTTCAATTTTAAATTATTTTTATCTTTTTTTAATTATTTCACTCAATTTTTAATTATTATTCTCATTTTGTAAAATTATTTTGTAAGATTTTCAAGTATTTTTCTCAAATTTCAATTATTTTCATTTGTTTCCATAATTCAGAAATTTTTTTATTAATTATCTTAAGTTTAAATTATTTTTAACTATCTTCAACTGTTTTCTTCAATTTTTAATTATTCTCATTTTATTACAATTAATTTCTAAGATTTTCAAGTATTTTTCTCAAAATTTCTCTTAAATTTCATTTTTTTTCAACTTATCTTTGTTTCCATCATATTTTAATTATTTTCTTCAAGTTTCAAATTTTAAAATCATTTTTCAATTATTTTCCCCAATTTTTCAATATTTTTCTCAATTTTCCCATTATTTTCTTTAGTTTTTAATTATTTTCTTAAATTTTAAATTATTTATATTACTTTTTATTATTTTCTTCAACTTTTTATCATTTTTATTATTCCTGAATCATTTCCCTAAACTTTTAATGATTTATCTCAATTTCAAACATTTTTTTCAATATTCAATTATATTCTCCAATTTGTCATTATTCTAATTTTTATCAATTTTTTTCTAGGATTTTCAACTATTTTTTTCAAATTAAAATTATTTTCTTTAATTTTAAAACATTTATATGCTTTTTTAAATTACTTTCGCCAAATTGGATGAAAATTGCAGTTGTTCATTAAATTTAAACAAAAAATATAAAAAGTTAAATAATTATTAATTTACAACAGAATATAAAATACAATTTAATCATAAATTTTATGATTTTCTTAAAAAGAAATTTTTTTTTTCTTAAAATTCTTTCGGGAATTGTACTTAATAAAATAAAAAAAAATAAATATAATTGAAAATTGAATAAAATAATCGAAATTTCAGATAAATAATTAACATTTTTTGGAAATTATGAAAAAGAACGAAAGTAATTGAAAATGGAAGAAAATAATATAAATAATTTAAAATTATAAATTAAATAATTTAAATATCAGATAAATAGTTAAAAGTTTTGAAAATTATGATAAAATTTGAAAATAATTGAAAACTGAAGAAAATAATGGGATATTTGAGAAAAATATTTTAAAATCTTAGAAAATAATTTTTAAAAATAAGATTAATTTAAAATTTGGGAATATAATTGAAAAAATGATTTTAAAATTTGAAACTTGAAGAAAATAGTTGAAATATGATAAAAACAAAGATAAGTAAAACTAAATAAAATTTGAGAGAAATAATTGACAAAATTAGAGAATTTTTTGTTAAATTAAAGAAAATAATTGATATTTGAGAAAAATACTTAATAACCTTAAAAATTAATTGAAAAAAATGAGAAAAATGAACGAAAGAAACTTGTAAATTATTATATATAATTTTATGCTTTTTCTTTAAATTTAATAAACATCAATTTTCATCCAATTCTAAAAATTAATGGCCCATTTTTCTCGTTAAAACATTCTCTGCAATTTCATTTGTTAGTTTTTGTTAAAAAATATTTTTTAAAAATTAATAAACAAGAAAAATTTGTTTTTTACGTATTATTTAAACAGAATATTATTTAACAAAATCTAACAAATAAAATTGTAGATAATGTTTCAACGAGTAAAATAAGCTATTATTATTCAAAATTGGATGAAAATTGCAGTTCATTAAATTTAAACAAAAAATATAAAAAGTTAAATAATTATTATTTTACAACAAATTTTAGCTCAATTAAATTTTTTCTGAAAAATCTAGGTCTTTCAAAATTTAATGAAATTGATTTTAATATTTTTAATTGAAGTGAAAAACGACTTTCTAGTTTGAGGTTATATAAATGAAGAGAACCTCCTTAAACAAATCAAAATCTGATTCGAATTATTCCAATAAATAACTGGTAAGTTATTCAAGTAGGATTTTCTGGGAAAAAACTCATTTGAAGATCGTTTAACGAGTATTTTTTTTCCAATAAAGGAAAAAATGGATTAAAAATAGTCGATTGTGATGAATCAATTAATGCTGGATTTTCCAGAATTCGAACTCTTGGAGTGGCTGCTTTAACTCTTTGCTATGTTGCACTGGGAGTTGTCGAGGCATATCAAATTGAAGGTCCTGGAATCTCAACTTGGGACATAGCTGCGGCTTCGTTAATTATTACCGAAGCAGGCGGTGTCGTGATCGATCGAGAAACCGGTAAACAGCAATTTTTAAAAAATCTGTAAAAATTAGAAGAGCAATTTAACAGTTTTAAATTAGAGTGTCAATTATTTTCGATTCAGTAAAATGAGAAAACCAATCAATTTTTTAACATTTCGAGATTTTTTTTCAATTATTAAATTGTGTGTCTAATTTTTTGTTTTTATTTCCGATAAACGAAAGTTAGGGAATAATTTCCGAAAAAGTGGAAAACACTTTGTAAAAGTGAATTTAGGAAATAATTTTTGAAAAATTGACAAATATTGAGAAATTTTGAAAACTAAATTTATTTTTTGCAGGAAAGAAGATTAATATTATGAAACCACAGGCGATTGGTGCATGCAACGAAAAAATAGCAAATGACGTATTCAACATTATTCGTGAAGCTGATAAAAAAGTAGAGAAGAAAAGATAATTTAAAAAAAAATATTTCCTATTATTTACAAAATATTATCTTTATTTGTAATGAGATTAATATTAAATTTGTCAAAAAAAAAAAAAAGAAAAAAACTGACATAAAAACATGTTATTGATCAATAAAAGTCTCTCTAATTTACTTCAAACTTTTAAAATTTCTGACTTTCCATTTCCTATTTCCATTTCTAATTTTTCACATAACTCTCAAATTAAAAAGAATATAAATATAGATTTAAAAAAATTATTCATCATATTCAAATAATTATAACTCGAAACATGCAATTAATTAAAATGTATGAATAAAATAATTGATTTGAAAAAAATTAATAATAAAAAATTAAAAATTAATCAACTTGGACAAAATGATGACGTCACTTTTTAAATTCAGGAAATTTTTGATACGGAAAATAACCCAAGGAAATCCCGCTGATGACGTATTAAGGTGAAAGACAATAATTTTAAATTAAACGGTTTGCCGATTCGAGTGATTTTATAATTTATTCACCTCTCTGAAAGGGAAATTACTCTGTGAATCTGACTAGTTATCCCCTCCATTAAACTGATTCTTAAGTATTACAGAAAAGATTTAGTTTCAGCGAGTCAGTGTCCAACCTCGCGCCTGTAAAGTGCCTGTAATCTTGTTTTTTATTAAAGAAAAAAAATATAAAAAAAATGACACAAGTGGAAAATTTAGACAAGTGCTTTAAAATTCTCGAGGAACTGGTTCTAAATGCCGGCAAGGTTAGATTAATATTTATTCTTATTAATTTATAATCAAAATAATTATAGTTATAAATATAATAATTATAATATACAACAACAAAAGTGATTTTAAATATTAATTATTTAAATATTAGTCTTCCAAAATTTAATATAAAAACGATCAAAATTAAGCTAATAAAATTTGAAAAATTATACTTCTACTTTTGGTTCTCTAAAAAATGTAATTTCTTTTTATCAGCGCTGATAAAAATCATGTTTTTTTTTAAATAAAAATAAATTATAATTGAAAGAAAAACACAATTTAAAAAAGCTGAGAATTGTTGAATATTGAAGAAAATTGAGAAGAAATTGAAAATTGAAAGAAATATGAAAAAATAATTGAAAATTGAAGAAAATAATTGAAAATTAAGAAAAAAATTAAAAATCGAAGAAAATAATTGAGAATTTAAAAAAAATCATTATAAAGAGCCTAGAGTTATTGAATATTGGAAATTATAATTGAGAATTAAAGAAAATAATTCAAGAATTGAACAGTCAGTCAGATTGAAAGTAGAAGAAAATAAGTGATAATTAAAGAAAAAAAATTGAACAACCAGGAATTATTGAATTTGAAGAAAACAATAAAAAATGAAGAATGTAATTGTAATTTGAAGAAATTAATTAAAAATTGTAGAAAATAATTTGAAATTGAAGAAAATGTGATTTCATAAAAATTGTTTAATAATAATAATTAATGAATTGAATTAAAGTTTCAAATCTATAATTGATAATTGAAAATGTGCGGAGTTATTGAGATCTGAAATAAATAAATGATAATTGAAAAAAATAGTTGAAAAATGTCGAGAATTATTGAATATTGAATTAAATAATTAAAAATTAAAGAAAATAATTAAAAATTGATGAAAATAATTGAAAATTGAATCAAATAATTGGCAATTGAAAAAAATAATTTAGAGTTGAAGAAAAAAATTAAAAATTGAATAAAATAATTGAAAATCGTAGAAAATATTTCAGAAGTAAAGAAATTAATTAGAAATTGATGAAAATAATTGAAAATTGAAGAAAATAATTGGCAATTGCAGAAAATAATTAGGAAATGAAGAAATAATTTGAAATTAATGAAAATAATTCAAAATGGAAGAAAATAATTGAGAATTGTAGAAAATTATAAAAATCAGTAAATTATGAACAAATGTAGAAAAGAAAATATCAAATAAATGTTTTTAAAAAATTGTAAATTAATAAAAATAAAACAATTTTAAAGAAAAAAAAAACATTTCTAAGAAATAGCAAAATGATGATAAAATTTGAAAATCAATTAAAATTTAAAGATTGATAAAAAATTATGAAAGAGCAGAAAAATGAAGAAATTTTTTTGTGAAATTCTATAACAAATTGTGTCAAAATTACAAAAAATACAAAATTTGGCAAAAATTTAGTAAAAAATAAAAACTAGCAAAAATAAAATTAAAAACTGTAAAAGGATAAATAAAAAGTCTAGAAAAGTAAAAAGTTTTAGTTTTCTTTAAAAAATAAATCAGTTTAAAAGAAATTAAACCAAACAACTTTTTTGTAACATTAGATGTAAAATATTCCTAATAAAAATTTTATAAAATTGTTTTTAAACTCAAGGAAATCTAAAAATTTTATGAAAGAATAAGTTAATTTACAAAAAAATATATAAAATGTGGAAATAAACTGAATATAAATTTACAAAAAAATGGGCGAATTTAAAAGAAGCCAGAAAAATAAAGAAATATTTTACCCTTTAATTCCCTACCGGTAAATAAAAATAAAAAACCATGATCTACAAAAAAAAATGTTTATATAAAAAAAGAAAACATAATGAAATCAAATTGTGTAGAAATTAAAAAATGATTTAAAAAAGAAGAAAATGTCTAAAAACAAGAAAATCTTTATTCTATTTATTTATTTAATTTAAAAATGAAAAGATTTAACAAAATTTATCATGAAAAAATATGAAAATAGTAATTAAGAAAATAAACGAAAATAGATGTTTGATGAATGTTAAAAAAAAACAAAATTGTGTAAAATAATATTAGATAATTTACGTAAAAAGAAAAAAATTGAAGAAAATCCTGAAATATAAAACAAAATTAAAAAAAAAAAAAATCAAAAGCAAGAGGGAAAAATGTTTAAAGACAAGAAAAATAAATTTTAAAAAATACAAGATGAGTCAATTTTTTTGAAAAAGTAAGAAATTATAAGAATTATAATTATTATCTTATTCTATCTCAATTTATATTTATATTTAATAAATTTATATAATAAATTTATATAATCATTAGGTCTAAAATAATTTTTAAAAACCTCTTTTTTTGCCTCTTTTAATAAATATTTTTTTAATTCAGGCGGAAACCTTCCGTTTCCGGAAATAATTCTAATTTCGAAAAAGAGCTCAACTAATTACAATTTTTAATATATTATTATTTTATTAATATAAATATTATTTTAGTCCCCCCCTTCCCAACAAATAAATATTTATTAAATTAATTAATTTTTCACCATTAAAATTTGGATTAATTGATATTCGAAATTTTAAAAAAATTAAAATATAACTTAACTTTTGCTTGAAATTTATGTAAATTTGGAAGATATTAAAATTAAATTCGAGTTTTGACTTTTTCTATCCAATATTTTTAGATCGTATTCTAACCAACTCTATTACAATTTTTCAAATTTGATAAAAAAGACAATATTAAATTTTTTAATATTCTAATATTTATCTACGAATTTCTGGTACTTTTTGCAAATTCTCGGATCTTTTTACAAATTCCCGGCAAATTAAAAAAGTTTTTTTTACTGAAATCTATTGCAGTCTTGCTTTTTATTAAAAATTAATTATTATTAAAAATTACCTAATTTTTTTTATCATTGTTCTTTTTCTTATTTCATTAATTTTTCTAATTTTTACCCTTTTTAGTTTAAATTTTAGTTGCGTTAAGTTTTCCTTATTAGCGATTCACTGCTTGAATTAAAATTTTACTTATTTAAAAAAATAAATGTATGAATAAAGGCGAAAATTTTTAAAAAAAAGTAAAAAATAATGTAAAAAATTGTAGCGAATAAAGAAGTGAATACACAAATTGCAATGAGCCAAGAAACAAATGTAAAATTACAGGGAATAAAGAGGCAAATGTGAAAATTGATGTAAATAAAAAATCAAATTGTAAAAATTGAAGTAAATAAAAAATCAAATTGTAAAAATTGACGTAAATAAAAAAGCAAATTGTAAAAATCGCAACAAATGAAGAAACAAATGTAAAAATTGTATCGAATGAAGAGTCAAACGTAAAAATCGTATCGAATGAAAGAATAGAGCCAAGGCTAAAACGAAGGTGAAATTGTGATTGTTGGAGCAATTATGAATGCATAAATTCGTATAATTTGATACTAGATACTAAATAATTAAAACATTAAGTAGATAAAATTAAGAATTTAATTTAAAGAAACTGCCCTGAACTAAATCCAGACAAACGAGAATCACCGAAAAGAAAAAAAATCGCCTTTAATTCACAATTTTCAATAATAATAATTTTTTTAAAAAATTTTTTAGGTAATAATCGAGGCAATTGACAAAGAAAAGAGTGTGGAAAGTAAAGGAATTGATTGGGACTTGGTGACCGAATACGATCGACAAGTTGAGGAAACTTTGGTCCAACAATTACTGGACGAATTTCCCCATCACAAGTAAGTTTCCAATATCCAGATAATTGTTCCTCTAAAGTTTTTTCTTAAATTTCTCAAATTTGATAGATTAATCGTTTTTCTCAAAACAATCACTTGAAATGAGTGGATATTTTCTAAAATTCTACAATTCTAAAATAGAAAATGAATAATTCTAAATTTTAATAAAGATTCGGAAGAGTAAAATTGAAAATTTTAATTCAAGATTCATTGGCGAAGAAACAGTGGCAAAAGAAGGACGATTGCCGGAATTGACAGATGATCCAACTTGGATAATAGATCCTATTGATGGAACGACCAATTTCGTGCATCGATTTCCACACACGTGTATTTCGGTTGCTTTGCTGATAAAAAAGCGAATTGAAATTGGTGTTGTCTATAATCCTGTCATAAATCAGTATTTCTCGGCGAGAAGAGGCGAGGGAGCTTTCTTAAATGGAAAACAAATTCGAACATCTTCGATCAAAGGTACTCGTTCTTTGTATTAACTGAAAATCAAAAAATTAAATCAGAGATAATTCAAAACGACGAAATTAATAAAAAATTGCAGAAAATAATTGTGAATTTTGCAAATTAATTGAAAAAAAATAAAATAATGAAAAAAATTAAAAATTGGCAAAAGTAATATTAACAAAATTATAGAAATACTTTAAAATTAAACAGAATAATTTAAATTTGAGAAAAATACCTGAAAACTCTAGAAATAAATTTAACAAAATTAGAATGAAAAATTGGAGAAAATAATTGAAAAAAATTATTGAAATTAAGGAGGTTTATCCAAAAACAGATTTTGTACAGATTCGAACAAAATTTGAATGCATTATTTTACATTTTTATTAAAATTTACCATTCTGTTTTTAAGATATAAATTTATAAAGTTGGAACTGTTACATGGAAATAGTAACAAAACGCACAAAATGATGGCATTTTAATTAATTAAAAAAAACGGCTTTACAAATTTAAAAAAAAAATTAATAATATATTTGAAACTTTAATATAATACAACTTTTACAGCAATATTTATATTATTTAGAAAATCAATTCAAAAATAATACAGGGTGTCTACTAATTTCGTCCCACATAATTCCCGGTCGTTTCCCGGTTTTTCCCGGTTTTTTCTCTTGTTAACTTAAAATTTATTTTAAGTATAAATAGACCTACAAATGGCTACAAAAATTGAAGATAACAGTTGATAATTGAAGCAAATAATTGAAATTCAAAGAAAAAAATTGAGAATTGAAGAATTAAATATTAAACTTTACAAAAAATAATAATTAAGAATTAAAAGAAACAATTAACAAAGAAATAATCAATAATGGAAAGAAATAATTGAACAATGACAAAGATATTTGACAATTAGAAACAAAATTAAAAAAAAAGTAAATATTAATCTACAATTGAACAATAATTGAAAAAATTGAACAATGGTTATTAAATTCAAAGAATATAATTGAAAATTAGTCAACTAGATAGAAAATCCAAAAAAATAATTTAAAATTTAAGTTAATAATTCAAAATTAAAGAAATAAATTGGAAATTAAAAAATCAAATTGAAATCAGAAAAACACAGAATTATTGAATATTAAAAAAAAAAAACAATTGAAAATTGAGAAATAAAATTGAAATTCGAATACAATAATTGAGAATTAAAGAAAATTACTGAACAATTGGACTGAAAAAAGAAGAAAATAAATTACAATTAAAAAAAAATGGAAAATGACAGGAATTATTTAATATTGAAGAAAACA
Organism: Ganaspis brasiliensis; assembly: GCA_037103525.1. Taxonomy (NCBI): domain Eukaryota; kingdom Metazoa; phylum Arthropoda; class Insecta; order Hymenoptera; family Figitidae; genus Ganaspis; species Ganaspis brasiliensis. Next base: position 2,218,951 of record JAZKLR010000087.1, read on the forward strand.
TTAAAAATTGAAGAATAGAATTTTTATTTAAAGAAATTAATTGAGAATTGAAAAAAATAATTGAACAATTGAACAATTAAATTGAAAATAAAAGAAAATTATTGAAAATTGAAGGAGGTTTTGAAACATGAAATAAATAACTGATAATTAAAAAAAGTCGAGATTACTGAATATTGAAACAAACAATTGAAAATTGAACAAAATAATTGAAAATTAAAGAAAATAATTGAAAATTGAAAAAAATAATTAAAAATTTAAGAAAGTACTTAAAAATTAAATACAATATTTGGAAACAGCAGAAAAATTTAGAAACCGACGGAAATAATTGCGAATTGATGAAAATAATTTAAAATGAAAATAATTTATATTTCTCAATATAAATAAAAATTGAAAGAAAAACATAATTTACAAAAGCTGAGAATTGTTAAATATTGAAGAAAATTGAGAAGAAATTTGAAATTGAAAGAAATTGAGAAACTGAAAGAAATATGAAAAAATAATTGGAAATTGAAGAAAATAATTGTAAAAAGCCTAGAGTTATTGAATATTAAAAAAAAAAAATTGAAAATTAAAGAATGTAATTGAATGTCGAAAATTAGAATTGAGAATTAAAGAAAATAAATTAAAGAATTGAACAATGGGATTGAAAGTAGAAGAAAATAAGTGATAATTGAAGAAAAAAGAAATTGAACAACCCAAGACTTATAGAATTTGAAAAAAACAATAAAAAATTAAGAATGTAATTGTAATTTGAAGAAATTAATTAAAAATTTTAGAATATAATTTGAAATTGAAGAAAATGTGGTTTTATGAAAATTGTTAAATAATAATTGATGAATTGAATTCAAGTTTCAAAAACATTATTGATATTTGAAAAAAAATATTGAAAAATATCACAGAACAGTCTACGGTGATAATTCGCCTATGCATAGAATCTGCCTTGAAGGAAACACATACGAGTCCAAACTTGATTTCTACAACCCATCCTTGTCTAGATTTATCGCAATGTTAAAGTTCGCTATATTTAATTTTTAATTATTCCGCTCTTCCTAACGCTTAATCATATTTCTTTTTTTCTGTATTACTCAATCCATTTGTTAAGTTTTAAAATTTATTGTTAAGTACCTTTGTACCAAAGGGCTTGAAGCCCGTGAACATGTATATAAATAAATAAATAAATATAAATAAATAAAAAATAATTGAAAAATGGAGGAGTTATTGAGATGTGAAATAAATAAATGATAATTGAAAATAATAGTTGAAAAAAGTCGAGAATTATTGAATATTAAATTAAATAATTAAAAATTGAAGGAAATAGTTGAGATCTGAAGAAAATTATTAAAAATTGAAGAAAAGAATTGAAAATTGAATCAAATAATTGGCCATTCAAAAAAAATAATTTATAGTTGAAGAAAATAATTAAAAATTGATTAAAATAATTGAAAATCGTAGAAAATATTTCAGAATTAAATAAATTAATCAGAAATTGATGAAAATAATTGAAAAATGAAGAAAATAATTGGCAATTGTAAAAAATAGTAGAAAATCGAAGAAAATAATTGAGAAATGCAGAAATAAGTTTAAATTAATGAAAATAATTCCAAATGGAAGAAAATAATTGAGAATTGTAGAAAATAATTGGAAATTGAAGAAAATAATTCAAAATTGAAAAAACAAATGAAAAAAAAGATAAACATAATTTAAAATTAAAGAGAAAAATTTCTTAATTTAAGAGAAATAGTTAAAAACTTTTTGGAAATTATGAAAAAGAACGTAAGTAATTAAAAATTGAAGAAAATAATAAAATAATAATATAAATAATAATTTAAAACTAAATTAAATAATTAAAATATCAGATAAATATTTTAAATTTTGGAAATTATAAAAAAAGATGAAAATAATTAAAAATGGAAGAAAATAATCGAAAAATTGAGAAAAATATTTTAGAAACTTAGAAAATAATTTTAAAAATATAAGAATAATAAAAATTGGAAAAAATAATTGAAAAATGATTTTAAATATTGAAACTTGAAGAAAATAATTGAAATATGTTCAAAACAATGATAAATTGCAAAAAATAAATGAAATTTGAAATAAGTAATTGAAAATTTTGCATAATTTTTATTAAATAAAGAAAATAATATTAATTTGAGAAAAATACTTGAAAATTTTAGAAATTAATTTTAAAAAATGAGAATAACTAAAAATTTGAGAAGAGATTGCAAGAAAGCTTAAAATAATTGAAATTTAAGATAATTAATAAAAATTTTTTATAATTATGAAAATAAATGAAAATAATTAAAACTTAAAGAAAATAACTGAAATTTGACAAAAATACTTAAAAAACCTAAAAAATAATTTAACAAAATGAGAATAAAAAATAAAAAAATTGAGGGAAATAATTGAAAAAAGATAAATATAATTTAAAATTGAAGAGAACAATTTTTTAATTTAAGAGAAATAATTGCAAAAATACAGAATGTACATTAGATACAATAAAATCATAAATATAATTTAAAATTGAATAAAATAATGGAAATTTCAGAAATAGAATTACATTTTTTTGGAAATTATGATAAAGAACGCAAGTAATTGAAAATTGTAGAAAATAATAAAAAAAATGTTATAAATAATTTGAAATTGAATTACAAAATTGAAATATCAGATAAATTTATAAATTTTTTTTGGATATTATAAAAAAAATTGAAAATAATTAAAAATTGGAGAAAATAATGGTAAAATTGAGAAAAATATTTTAGAAACTTAGAAAATAATTTAAAAAAATAAGAATAATTAAAAATTGGGGAAAATAATTGAAAAATGATTTAAAAATTTGAAACTTGTGGAAAATAATTGAAAAATGACTAAAACAAGCTAAAAAAATATATGAAATTTGAGAGAAATACTTAAATACCTTGAAAAATAATTTCAGAAAATGAGAATAATAATTAAAAATTAAGAGAAATAATTTAAAGATCAAAAAAATAATTTAATATTAAAAAAAAATTGAAATATGATGAAAATAATTAAAATTTCAGATAAGAAATTGAAATTTCCAAAAATTATTATTTTTGTATTTATTTATTTCATAATAATTATTATGCCATAAGTATTAAAATAATTAAAAATTGAAGAGAATAATAGAAAAATTATAGAATTTATTTTTAAGCAAAAGAAAATAATTTAAAAATCGTTTTAAAAAATTGGAAATTGAATACAATAATCTAAATTTGAGATAACTGAAAATTTAGAAAATTAATTGAATAATAATTAAGATAATTAAAAGAGGTAGAAAATAATTGTAATATGATGAAAAAAAATTAATAATAAGCAAAATAATTGAAAATTGAGATATATAGGTATTCTGAAGTTCAGGATATTATCACAGAAATAATGAAAATGATAAAAAAATTGAAGATAATAATTGCAAAATAAAAAAATAAAATAAAATAAATTAATTCAAATTTGCGATAAATAATATGAAATTTAGCAATAAATAAAGAAATTGATTTAATAACAAAGAGAAAATAATTAAAATTGAAAAAGTGATTGAAAAAATTAAAGAAAATAATTGAAATTTGCAGAAGGTAAATTTCAGATTTAGACAAAAAAGTGAGAAATAATGAAAATAATTAAAAATGGCAGAAATTTGAAAAAATCAAAATTGCTATAAATTTAAAAAATATGAGAACATTTGGAAAAGGTAAAATAAATATGATGTAAAAATTAAAAACAAAAAACATCTAGTGTCAATTTAAAATAATTAATAAAATATTATTTGTCAGTAATAAAATTATACAGTATTAAAAATAAAAACAGCGCGAATAAAATAAATATTTACAATAAAATGTAAAACAACTAATTAAAAAAATTATTAATTCTTATTTTTATTATTATTATAACAATAACTCATCTATTATAAATTTTGACTTTTTGCAGATTTGTCCCAAGCATTGGTGGCAATGGAACCCTGGATAGCAAAAGATAAGGAATTTTTAGTCAGTATTTACAGAAGAATGCATTCTCTGATTCAAGGAACTCACGGGTAATTGTTATTCTAGCTTTAAAAAAAAAATTTCTTGTGAAGACAAAAAAGAAAAATGCATAATTTACAGGATAAGAACATTGGGAACCGCAGCCTTGACACTATGTTACGTGGCAATGGGAGCAGTTGAAGCCTATCATGTGGAAAGTATAGAAGCCTGGGATGTGGCTGCAGGAAAATTAATCATTGAAGAAGCTGGAGGAATTATTCTCGACACTTCTGGTAGAAATTAATTTAAATTTCCTGAAATTCTTAAATTAATTAAATTAGATAATTTAAATTAATTCAATTTTAATTATTTGATATCTAGCCTTTAATGTAATAGAAAGAAAATTTAAAAACCTTTATAATTCAACAGAAATCGTAATTTAATTTCATCTTTAAATATTATTAATTTGAAATTTTTTTTTCAGGAAAAGAATTAGATCTTATGGTTCCTAGAGTAATTGCAGCTTGTAATCCACAAATGGCAAATCAACTTGTGGCTCTTTTTGGAGAAGCTGATTTGGTCGAAACTAACAAATATCTCTCTTAAATTTCGTAGATTATAATATTTTTAGTTGTACAAAACAAAACTAGTTGTAAATATTTAATAAACGATTTTTACTAACAGATAATTAATAATTTCTCGTCGAATTTTAATTTAATTTCGTAATCTTAATTATCCGAATTCAAGATGTTTGTAATGTTGAACGAAAATCTGAAATAAGTAATTTTAATTTTATAAATATTCAAAGATTTTTATTTTTAAAAATTGTTTATAAATATTTGTCTAAAAATTACAAAGATTTAATTTCACATTTTAAAAGTATGGCAAACAATAAGAAAAGAGGAAAAAAAATTATGTGAAATTGATAGAATTATTTTTTAAAGAAAATATTTGTGCTCCACAAAAAATAAAAGTAAACAAATATATAAAAAACAAGACCATTTTTTGTTATTGAAAATTGAGAAAATATGAAAATTAAATTAAAAAATATAAAAGATAAGTAAAAAAACATACGAAAGACATTTAAAAATTCGTTAAAAGCAAAAATGATAAAACCTCAAAAAATAATCTAAAGAATTATGGAAAAATGAGAAAATTTGAAAAATGGAAAAAATACTTAAAATGTAGTGGATAAATGCAAAAATATGAAAATCATGTAAATATTACTAAAAAAAGATGAGAAACTTTAAAAAGTTGAGCAAAAAGCAAAAAAAAATAAATAAATAAAAATAAGAAAAAAACAAAGACAAAATGACAAAAAGTAAGAAAATTGAAAAAAAAACATAGAAAATAAGCAAATCTAAAAAATATTCGGAAATATTTTAAATGTAATAAAATAAAAAAAATCAACGTAACAACGTGAAAATTTTTCTGAATATTATAAACATAAAAATTCAGCGAATGAACTAAAATAGTTTACATAAAAATTTAAAAAATGTAGAAAGCATAAGATAAAAAAAAATCTTTAAAAATTAAAAACAAAGAAATTTTCTCTATTGACATAACCTAAAAAATGTTTTTTCACAGCAAATAAAATATTATTAAAATTGATTTTATTAACTTTTAAAAGATCCAAATGTAGATTTTTTAAGAAAAAATTAGGTTGAGTTAAAATTTTATTGCCAAATAATAATTATTTAACATTTTGTGTTTTTTCTTTAAATTTAGTTGAAATCAGCAGTTTTTATCCAATTTTAACAAATAATAGCTCATTTTTTTTCTTTAAAAATTCTCTCCAATTTTATTTGTTAGATTTTATTAAATAATGTTTTGTTTAAAAAAATATTATTTAGCCAAATCCAACAAATAAAATTGTAGAAATTTATTTGGGGTGAATTTTTATCTGGGGTGAAAAATTTAAATTATTTTAAAGAAATTTAAACAGTTTCGAGAAAGAGAAAAACTTGTTAAGAAACAAAAAATTAATGAATTGTTTCTTTTTTTGTTTAACTGTTTTCTTGGATTTATAAAATAAATTAAAAGTTTCTTTTGGTTAACGTTTCAATCACAAGTTTGTTAAAAATAATTTTTTCACGCTCTCTGTGCATTTCTTTTGAGAATTGTTATTTTTTTTAAAGAATATTATTTTCTAGATTAAATTCGGAATTTATTTTCCGAATTTACGAAATTTACTTCTATGAATTTTAGAATCTTTTTCCAAATTCCCGGTAAATTCTCGTTTTATTTTTCATATTACATAGGGGTAAAAAAAAATATTTTAAAAAACTTTCTGACTTGTAATGAACAACATTTTTGTAACTTTTTACTAAACAAAAAAGAACATTTTAATAAGTCTGACAATTATTATTAACTACAAAGATGTACTAAAAAATGAGAAAACTGCCATAAAATAAATTAACATAAAAAATTAATGTTTGACTATACATTAAAAATTAAAGAAATAAGAATTTAAAGAAATTTAATTTTTGATTGAGTGACTTGAAATTAGATTGTAATTTTATTGAATATTAATTTTTATCTATGTATTTTAATTTTTACGAATTAAATTTTTATCTGATTTATTGGATTTTTCAAGGCAAATTATGCGCGAAGAATCAAAATTTTTTTCTTTAGAAATTGTAAGAAAAAATTAAACAACTTCGAGGAAAGATAAAAAATCTAAGAAGTAGAAAAAATACTAGAAAATTTGAAAATGTGTAAAAGATAAAAAGTAGAAGAAGCTTATTATTATTTTGGCAAATATTTAAATTCAAAACAAGGATTAAGTATTTCTCATTGTAAATTTTAACTTTCTTATATGGAAAAAATGTTTTACTTTTAATTATTTTTTAACTTTTTAAAAAATTAACAACAATGTTTCAAATTCAAAAATTTGCATTTATTTACATGCATATTAATTAATGTAAAATAATTAAATAATATTAATTATTTTTCAAATTACAATAATTTTTTTTTCATTCTTAAATTTTTTTAAAGAGATTCCACTTTTTCGAAACTGTTTAAAATTATCTTATAATTTCTTATTTTTACAAAATTTTAAGTTTTTTTCTCCTTTTACTTTTGATATTTTTTTTTTGTATTTGTCTTTTTATTTTAGGATTTTTTTTAATTTTCTTCTTTTTATGCAAATTATTTAATATTATTTTACAGAATTTTGTTATTATAACATTCATTAAATTTTTTATTTCCTTGACTTTCATAATTATGTATTTCCACATTTTTAAAAATAAATACGCCCATTTTTTTGTAAATTTATTCAATTTGTTTTCACATCTTGCCTATTTTTTGCGAGATTTTTTGCAAACTTAGTTATTATTTCATAAAATTTTCAGATTTTCTTTATTTTTCTAAATTTATCGTTGAACTTGTTTTAAGTGTATTATTATAAAAACATTTTTGGCTTAATTTGCCTAAACTTTTTTATTCTTAAAGGATTTTTTAATTTCTTTTGTGGCCTTTTTATTTATTTTATAAATATATATTCTTTTATTTTATTTTTATTGATTCTAATTTTTTAGTAAATTTTAACCAAATTTTATTATTTTTTGTACTTTTTAATTTTTTTTATACTCAATTCAAATTCCTCTATTTCATTTGTTTGATGAATTTATCATTATCATATTACTCCATTTATTTCCTATTTATTTATTTATTTTTCTTGATGTTTCACTATTTTTTTTAGCCCTTCCTTGCTTTTTAATTAATTTTTTAATTTTTCTCATCATTTTTCCATTTCTTAGAAACAATTTTCCTTCATTTAAATTTTTAGTTTTTATCTTGTAATTACGAATTTTTGAAAATATTTGTTCGTTGCTTTTATCATTTTTTAAATTTCCCAATTTTCAACTTTTTTTTACAGACTTTTATTCCTGTATTTTATGTTTTGTAAATTAAAGCTTGAACTAAATATTCTCATTTTAACATCGTTCTTCTATTTCATAGAATTTTTTATCTTTTAAAATTTTCCAAAATGTTATTAATTACTTTTTTCTTCAATTTGTAAAATAAGTCTCTAATTTTCCTAATTTTAAAATTTTATTCTCTTTAGTAATATATTTTAACGTTTTTTTTTTAATTATCTTCTTATTTATTATTTTAATTTAAAAAAAGATGTCCGTAAATAGTTCAATTTTTTGAAAAGAGTTTTTACTTTTTTATTTTTTGTTATGACACTGTTTCATTCTTGTGTTGTTTTTTAATTTGTTCTTCATTTCTTTAATAATATCCATTACATTTTTTATTTATAAGAATTCTCTCATTTTTTTAAAAGACTGTTTTCTTATCTTTTTACCTTCTTGTTTTCTTTTTTATAATTTAATATTTTTTCGTTGCTTTTTACCTAATTTTTTAAATTTTGCAATGACATAAATTTAAAGATATATTCTTGAAATTTTCTCATTTATTCGACATAATTTATTTGATTTTGATTAAATGTTTTTTTATAGATATTCATTACTTCTTATTAAATGTTCTCAGTTTGAAAAATAAACTACTCACAAATAAACATTTGTAGATTTTATATACTAATTGTATTTAAAAAAACCCATTTTTTGATTTAAATAAAAAAAATCCGATTTAAATAAAAAAAAAAATGATTTTTATCAGCCCTGAATCAGAGCGATAAAAAATTTGGTCTCCGATTCAGTTTGAATTTTGGCATTTCTTTGTATTGAAAATTGGAATTTTTGCAAATTTAGAAGATGATTTGGGAATGTTTCGGAGCAAGTTCATCTTTAACGTTTGGTTTTGTTTTCAAGGCATCCATTAGTTCTGAAATCAGGGCTGTTAAAAATCATGATTTTTTTGATTTAAATCAAAAATTGATTTTCTTTTAAATATTATCAGCATATAAAACTCTCTAAATGTTTATTTGTAAGTAGTTTATTAAAGAAATAAAGAAAAGATTAAAAAAACAACACAAAAAATGAAACAGTGACATAAAAATATATAAAACAGTAGAAACTCTTTTCAAAAAACTAAACTATTTAATATAATATATTTTGTAAATTAAAATAATAAATAAGTTAATAATTAACAAAACGTTGAAATACATTACTAAAGAGAACAACATTTTAAAATTAGAAAAATTAGATAATTATTTTACAAATTAAATAAAAAAAGAATTAATATAATTTTGTAAAATTTAAAGAAATTTAAAAAAAAAGAAATTCTATGGAATACAAGAGCGATGTTCAAATGAAAATATTTAGTACAAGATTAAATACACATAATATAAAATAAAAGAATAAAATCTTTCAAAAAAGTAGAAAATAAAGAAATTAAAAAAAAAATAGGAATAAAATTTAAAATAGGAAGAAAATAGAGAAATGTTTTTACCTACTTAAAAAGCCTTTAAAAATAAAAAAGTTTAAGCAAATTAAACCAAACACATTTTTATAATATTACACTTAAAATAACTCCAATAATAAATTTAGAAAAATAAAGAAAATCTAATAACTTTATGGAAGAATAAGTAAGTTCGCAAAAAATAGACAAGATGTGGAAAAAATGAAGTAAACTTACAAAAAAAATGAGAGTATTTATTTTTAAAAATATGAAAATAATTATGAAAACCAACGAAATAAAAAGTTTAGTGAATGTTATAATAACAAAATTGTGTAAAATAATATTCAATCAATAATTTGCATAAAAAGAGGAAAATTAAAGAGAATCCTACAGTAAAAGGACAAATAAAAAAAAGAAGAAAAAATATCAAAAGTAAAAGTAGAAAAAAAACTTTAAATTTTGTAAAAATAAGAAATAAGATAAAAATTAAACAGTTTCGACAAATTAAAATCTATTAGAAATCTTGTAAGAATATTAAAAAAAAAGGATTATTGTGAATATGGAAAATAATTAATATTATTAAATTATTTTGCATTAATTAATATGCATTTAAATTTGAATTAATTGAAATTTAAAAGAAACAAATTGGAATTTGACTTAATTGACGTTTGGAATTGATATAATTATAATGATTTAAATATATAAAAATATAATACTATTTTTTGCTATTTTTGTATAAAAAATTTGTAAATCGTAGGTATTCTGATCATCTGTATTAGCAGAATTTTTTAAATTTCATGAAGATTAAAATATTAAAGTTGAAATTTTGAAGATTTATCTACAAATTTTTGAGTTTTGTTAATGGTGTCTGATGTTTTACATGCAGTATTAGACATCCGGAGAATTAAAAAATTTTTTTGATTTAAATCATGATTTAAATGCAAATTTTCCAATGATTTAAATCAGTAACAGCCCTGTCTGAAATACACAAAAAAGATTTTTTTTATCCTTCAATCCTCGAGCAACGTTGTCAACTTCAGTTGAGTTACCAATTACCTAAATTTGAATTTAATTAATTTTATTTTTGGTGTAATTAAATCGTGTTTTAAACTAAATTGAAAAATACCTGAGGACCCATATTTGGAGGCATTTGCTGAGGATGTGGTGAATAATTTTGTTGAGGTGGTCCTGACTGTGATTGTGGCATAGAAGGTCCTCCAGGAGGTGGATATCCTTGAGTTGGACTGTGAGGATGATGCTGTGGAGGTCCCATTGGACTTCCTTGAGGATTTGAAGGTGACGGAGATTGTTGTGGAGGTCCCATAGGACTCGGTGCTTGTGGAGGCGGCATCGGAGATGACTGAGGCGACGGACTCGCCATATTATTGTAGTTTACTTCTCGCTAAATAACAATTAAATCAAGTTAATTAAAATCAAGTCATATAACCTAAAAAAAAAACTAAGCTATTTCAATGAATCACATTAAAACGTTTCTTTAGAAACGAAAATCTAATTTCTTCTTTCAACTACTTATAAATTATTGATATTTATTTATTTACATTTGTCTTGTAAACACAAACAAAAAAAAACTACACACTTATTAATGCACATTCGTAGAAACTTAACCAAATAAACTAACTCTGTTTAGCCTAAAACATTAATCACAAATTGTTTTAAAATACGAACATAAAAATTATAATTCTTCAAGTAAAACAAAAAACCGAATTAAAAATACCCTAAAAAATGTTTCTAAAATATGTACTTTTTCTCCAGTTCGTCGTAATCGATTTTATGCTTGGCGAATTATCCAATTTTTCGCTAATTTGCAAATAAAAACAAACTTTTGACAGTTTTGACATGATAGTGGGTAGTTTAAACGGGTTTAAAGGTCTTTTAAAGTGTTTTCAAATACACTTACACACTTTTAGGGTTAATTGAGGTGACATTTGTGTGAGTGTATTTGTGTGTAGTTTAATATTTATTGGGTTTATTTGTTGTCATGGACAAGAAGTGGAATCGAAATACCAATTAAAGGGTGGATTAAAATAACAGGTTTTTGAGGATTGTTATTAATAATTAATAAAAAAAAAAATGAACATCTTCATTACTGATTGAAGCCCACAGTCACCGAGCATCAGGAAACTCTATTATCGTTTCTGGGTGTTTAACAAAGAATCTCACCGTTTTTATTTACTTCACAACACGCCGAAGAACACTCTCGTCATAAATTTGCTGCACCCATGCGAATAACTTATTGTTTTTTTTACCGAAAATGGGAAAACGAACACGTCAAACGACACTTAAAAAACACACGCTACCGGCCATTTTCTTTCTGGAGTGTTGCGCATGCTCAGTTGTTACGTCATTGGACCGCGAATTTTGAAATTTTTACAAATTCAGATACTTTTTTTGATTCAAATAGATTATAAAAGAGAAATTAAGAGTATAATCGAAAAAAAATAATGATACGTATTGTAAAAATGAACTGAGGATATCAAGAATAGTAATAAATTAATAGTAATACTGTAAATATTAATAAGATATTAATACTAGTAAAAAAAAAACATCAACAGGATAGAATAAAGCAAAGAATATATTTTGATAAAACAATAAAAAATTTGATGAATTCCTTTTAGTAAAGAAAATTGTATTCACAAATCAAAGAGAAATACTTTCTAACGAAAAAATGTAATTATTAATTTGGAAAATGACAGAAAAACAAAACAAATATTGATCGTAAAATTGCAGAGCCATCTGCTCTTTGACAGCCAGGTATTCCAAAATGGCGTCGATCACGAAAATTCTAAAATTTTCAAAACAACTACCAATAAAGCCGTTAAATCCGTTTTTTCTCAACAGCGTACGTACTGCTGGTAAGTTTTTATGATAAATTTTCATTTTAGAATTAGTTTTTCAAAAATTATGTTTCTTAACTCAGTCATTTCTGGAAATTTAATTTTTTTGAGGTTATGTTACGTAATCTGGGCTTTTTAAGATCTTATTTCTATTTATTTATCGTAATATCTATAATTTTTTAAGTTTACAAAACATCTAATATTGATTTTAAGGAATTTCGATAAAATTTGAAAAAGTGTTGACAAACATTTTCTGAAAATTTTGTATTTTCATGTAATTATTTTAAATTTCAACCAAAGGTTTAGATCCATAATGAACGTAATATTATGAATTGTGTATTAATTTATTTATATAATCTACTAAAAAGCGTTTATTTATTATCTAAATTGTATTTTGACCAGTTCATATGAGGGATTATGCACCAGGACAACATCCTAAAACTAAAGAAGAAAGAATTAGAGTAGCTCGAAAATATAATGTGCATCCAGACGAATATGTTCCCTTTGAGGAGAATAATGAATACGGAGAAGGAAGAGGAGATTATCCAGATTTACCAACAATAGGATTCTTAGGAAAGGATCCACATTATCCTTATGATATACCGTACGATAGAAGAAATTATATGGAGCCAGTAATTATCAAAACAATAAAATATTTCATCCATTTAATCCCATCTATTCCAGTATATGTTGAATATTCTCGATTATTACTGATACTCCGAAATATTCTTTAGTATCCTCAACTAATCTACAAACTTTTGATAAATTTTATGGTTTTTTCGTTATTTTTTAAAAATACTAACAGCACTATAAAATGTTTTTAGTTTTTACATTCATGAATTTTAATTTCGAGCATTTTTTGTATTAATAAGCTTATCGTGTTTGTTGTTTATAGTAGTTTGATTCATTCATTAAATGAAAAATTATATAAACAAGAGAACAATTTTTTAATTTAATAAAAAGATTGTTGAAGTCTAAACTGAAAAAATTCGCAAAATACAAAAAAAACAAAATAATTTAAAAATTAGGAAAATTATAGGGATAGCTGTTGGAAATAATTGAAAATTGAAAGACTGGATTTAAAATTAAAGAAAATATTAAAATTGAAATAATTGAATTAATTTAATTGAATATAATTAATGATTAATAAATTTATGAATTAATATAATTGAATAATTGAAATTTTATTTAATAACAAAATTGTTGAAGTCAAAATTTAAAAAATTCGCAAAATAAAAGAAAAACAAAATAATTTAAAAATTAAGAAAATTGTAGGAATAACTGTTGGAAATAATTGAAAATTGAAAGACTAGATTTAAAATTAAAGAAAATAATTTGAAATTGAAGAAAATAATTAATAATTGAAAAAAATTACAACAACAAAGGCGAAAATAATTGACAATTAAAAACAAAATTCAAAAAATGGCTAGATTAATACAAAACTAAAAAAAAGTTTCGAATAAAACAATAAAAATTAATTTTCAAGAACATAATTGCAAAAAGAAAAATTAAAAAATCATAGGTATAATTGTAAATTGAATAATTGGATAGATAATAGAAAAAAAACTTAAATTGAAGAAAATAATTGAAAATTTAAGAAAATAATTAAAAATTGGAGAGTGGAGTTCAAATTTGGAAAAAAAAATTGAGAATTGCAGAGAATATTTGAACAATTGAATTTGAACGTAAAGAAACTTATCAATAATTAATAACTAACTTATCAATACGAGAACTAAAAAAAAAAAAAAATAAATGTCAATTGAAAAAAATCGCAAACTGGAAAAAAAGATCGACAAGAAAGAAAAATAACAAAAATAATTCTGAACTTTTAAGAGAATAAATGAAAATTAAAAAAATTGTAGGGAATAACTGAAAGAACTAATTGAAGAATAACGAGACCGATTGCAAAATGGAAGAAAATATCTGAAAAATGACGACAATAATTGACAATTGAAAACAAAATTTCAAAAATGGCTAGAATAATAAACAATTTGATAAAATCATTTAAAAAATTAAACAATAAACATTAAATTTAAACTAAATAATTGAAAAATTAGGAAAATTTTAGGAATAATTGTAAGTTGAAGAACTGAATTGAAAGAGGAAAAAAAAATTGAAATTGATGAAATTAATTGATAATTGAAGAATGTAATTGAAATTTAAAAAATATAATAAACAATTTTAAAAAGTAATTTAAAAAAGCATATAGCTAATTATTAATTACAGAAGAAAATAATTGAACTCTGAAGAATTGAATTAGAAATTTTAAAAAATAATTATGAATTTAAAAAAATAGTTTTAGAATTAAACAATCGAATCGATAGTTTAAAAAGATTTTTATGGTTGTTAAAAAGAAAATTTAATCAGAATTATTGCATATTGAAGAATTGATTGAAAATTGAAACAAAATAATTGAAAATTGAATAAAATGATTTAAATTTGAAGAATTAAATTAAAATTTGTAGATTATAATTGAACAACTTTATCTAAAATTAAAGAAATTTACTGATCTGGAGAAAAATAATTGATATAAATCTAGAATTTTTTTATTATTTAAGAACATAATTGAAAATTGAAAAATGGAATTAAAATTTGAAAATAAATATTGAGAATTGCAGAAAATATTTGAACAATACAATTTAAAATTAAAGAAACTCATTAATAATAATAAAAATGTTAACCAAATACGAAAAATAAATAAATAATTGACAATTGAAAAAAATCGCAAACTGGCAAAAATAATAATCAACAAGTGAGAAAAATCACAAAACAAAAAATTAAAGAACAATTTTAAACTTTCAAGAGAATAAATGAAAATTGAAAAAATTGTAGAAAGTAATTGAAAAATATCGATAACGCTTGCAAAATGCCAGAAAATATCTGTAAAATGACGAAAATAATTGACAATTGAAAACAAAATTTCGAAAATGGCTAGAATGATGAACAATTTGATAAAATAATTTAAAAAATTAAACAATAAACATTTAACTTAAACTAAATAATTGAAAAATTAGGAAAATTATAGGAATAATTGTAAATTGAACAACTGAATTGAAAAAAGAAAAAAAATTGAAATTGATGAAAGTATTTGATAATTGAAGAATGTAATTGAAATATAAAAAATATAATTAAAAAAGTTAAAAAGTAATTTAAAAAAGCACATAATTGTTAATTGCAGAAGAAAATAATTGAAACTGAAGAATTGAATTAGAAATTTAAAAAAAAAATTATAAATTTAAAAAATAGTTATAGAAATGAATAATTGATTTGATAATTTAAAACAATTTTTATACCTGTTAACAAAAATTTTAAAATCAGAGAATTATTGAATATTGAAGAATTGATTGAAAATTGAAACAAAATAATTGAAAATTGAATAAAATAATTTAAATTTGTAGATTATTATTGAACAATTGTTTCTAAAATTAAAGAAATTTACTGATGTAGAGAAAAATAATTATTAAAAAAAATAATTTAAATTTTAAAAATGGAATTGAAATTTGAAGAAAATAATGAGGAATTGAAGAAAATAGTTGTAGAAAATTGAAGAAAGAAGAAAATTAAAGAAAATTGTTAAAACGAAAATTTAAAACAATTTTTATGATTGTAAAAATTAATTGAAAAAGCTAGGAATTTTTTAATATTGATGAGTTAGTTGAAAATCGTACAAATATTTAAAAATTGAAGAATGTTATTGAAATTAGAAAAATGTAATTAAAAATTGAAAAAGTTATTGATAAAACCCGAGAATTATTGAATGTAGAAGAAAAAGTTGAATACTGAAAAATGGAATTACATTTTTTAGAAAAATTGAGAATTGAAGGAAATATTTAAACAATAGAATTTAATATTAAATAAACTTATTAATAATCGAAAAAAAAGTAACCAAACGCGCACATTTTTTTAATATTAAAGTAATAATTGGAAATTAAAAAATGGAATGGAAATTTGAAGAAAGTAATTGAGAACTAAAGAACATATTTGTAGAATTGAAAAATTGAATTGAAAATTTAAAACAATTTTTATGCATGAAGAAAATAATTAAAAACTTCCGAGAATTATTAAATATTGTGGAATTAATTGATAATCGATGAATATTAATTGAAAAAAAGAAAAGAATTAAAAATTGAGGAATATAATTAAAATTGTAGAAATAAATTGAAAATTAAATAATGAAATTGAAGCTGTATGATAATAATTGATAATTATAGGAAAAATGACAAAAATAATTAAATATTATGGAAAATAATTGTCAATTGATAAATTTTAGCAATGTATAACAATTAAAAAAAAAGAAATTGATAATTAAAAAGAGGCGAAAATTATTGAATATTGAATAAAATAATTAAAAAAAATTAAAGAAAATAATTGAGAATTAACGAAAAAAAAATAAATTGAAGATTAAAGAATTAAATTTAAATATTAAGAAAATAGGTGATTGATAATTGAATGAAAAATTGCAAAATGACGAAAATAATTGGATATTAAAGAAAATAATTGAGAAATGCGGAAGATAATTAACAATAACGGAAAATTTTTCTAAAAATGACGAGAATAATCGACAACAGAACAAATTAATTAAAAAAATTAAAGAATAATTACAAAATTTGAGGAGAATAATTGTTATTTGAAAACTGTTGCCAATCATAGAAAAAATTATGGATTTATTAATAATGAAATTAAAATTATTTCAACTGATATTAGCTAATATTCTCGGATTTTCATGTATTTTCTTATATTTTGCATTCCCCTTGATTTGATTAAATTGGACACATTTACAAATTTGATAAATTTAATATCTGATTATTTGCGCAGATTCACGAGGATTACGATGAGCTAGGTCCTGATAGACTTGATTGGAAAGGAACTAGGGAATTTATTACAGTAAGGGAAGCTTATACTACATTTATCTGTTATATGGCATTCTTTTACCTTCTTTATTATATTGGAGAAGATTACAAATTCTTCCGATGTGCAGTGAGTATCTTAATATATTTTTTAAATTATTGTAATTAAAATGAATAAAATATACTTAGTCTTAAAACACATTTTTTTTTTTGTATTTTTCTCTTCTTTTTTTTTTTTACCTAAAAAATGGATTTTTATATTCGATTAGTAAAAAAAGTTCTATATTAGATTCTTATGTTAAAAAATGCAGAAAGAATAATTAAATTAAATTTTTTTTTCAGACAGAGAAACAATTTCCGAAACCAGGTGTGAAGCACTATACTTTTGAACCAGAAAAATAACAATCAATGAAGTCTTTTCAAAGACGTTAAAAGTAAATTTGCAATTAATAAACAAGTGCGAATTAATAATATGAAATAATAATTATAAAAAAAATCTAAATAACTTGTAGGGAAAAATGTAAATAATTGTTTCACGGATAATATAGAAAAAACACCTGTTTATGTCATCAAAAATTTTTCTTTTTCCTGTTAAAATCCTAATTAGATATTTTTTTTACTACATTTTAACGGATTTTTATTATTAATTGCTCGAATTTGTAAAATTACGTTATATTCAAAATAAATAAATTCTAAATAAAAATTTTAATTATTATAATGAAATTAAATAGCAGAGGAAATACTAAAAATTGAATGATGTTTTGTTTTAAATAGATTGCTTCAATGGCATTTATAAATTTAATAATGA
Organism: Ganaspis brasiliensis; assembly: GCA_037103525.1. Classification (NCBI taxonomy): domain Eukaryota; kingdom Metazoa; phylum Arthropoda; class Insecta; order Hymenoptera; family Figitidae; genus Ganaspis; species Ganaspis brasiliensis. Next base: position 2,236,742 of record JAZKLR010000087.1, read on the forward strand.
ATTGAAAAATTATCACAAATTATTAAATTCCATTAAAAAGATACTTTAAGGAAAATTAAATTTCGTTAAGTGTATATGTATTTTTTTCTAAATTTTTCTATTACTTTATTTATTATGAGTGTTATTTTTATTTTGAATTGAATCAAACAAATTTAATTGTTAAATTAAATTAAAATTATGATTAATTTTTGCATTTTTCGTATTTAAAATTTTAAGAATTTTGTTCTCTGTTTTATCTGGAGGGTTTCCCTTCTTGTTTTGATTAGACTTGGTTCTATTTACAAAATTCTACAAACTCTCAGTTCGAAGAAGACAATCGTAAAGGTAATTAAAAACGCTCACTATGTACTCAGTATCAGAAATAAATAAACTGCGAGAAAGTTTTTGCGCAATAAAACGAGAATTGTCATGTTACATATGGTAAGTTTTTAAATATAAAAATTAAGAGTCCTCTATTTTTGCAATTAATCCCTAAAAGTCCCCTATTTTCAAAAATTGTCCCTAATATTCCCCTATTTTTCACGAAATCTGGGAATTTGTAAAAAGAACCTTTTGATCCCAAATTTTAATTTATTCAAAGTTTTAATTGTTTCAAAATTTAAGAATTAAAATTCAAAAATTAATAATTTTTTATTCATTTTAACGATTTTAACTTAAGGATGTTCAACTGATTGACATAACCTCAAACTAAAAAATGCTTTTTCATATAAATAAATTTAAAACATTGTTTGAAATTTTTTAAAAAATTGTTTCTTTTATTTTTTAAATTTATTTACATATTCCTTTCTACATTTTCTTCAATTTGTGAATAATTTTCTAAATTTTTTCATTTTTAAAGGAATTTATCAATCTGTTTTGTACAATTTTTACATTTCCTTATTTTATTCTTACTATTTTTTATTTTGTAATTCATTTTTCGCTATTTTGATGTTTTATATTTTTTCACAGTTTTCTTTTTTGAAGATTTTCTCCCATTTTTCAGTATATTGCTTTGTTTTTTTCTCTTTTTTTATTCTATCTCTTTAAATATTACTTGATTAAAATTTACTAATAATCCAGTCGTAAATTTATCAGAATTTCAATCTACTCAAATTTTATTACATTCAAATTTAAGTAAATTTAAATTCTCATTTACCTTAAAATAATATTTAATAAAAATTTCCACTAATTAGAAACTCACTTCTTGGTACGAAATCGTAATTTTTTTATTATTATTTAATTTATTTGTCTTTATGATTAAAAATCAAACATTTTCAAGTTATATTCTAATTTATTTTCAACTTTCTTTGTTAATTTCTCTGTGATTTGTTACAGCAAAAAAATTATTTACGATCCCCGGACTTTAAAATGCGGTCATACATACTGCAAAAAATGTATTAAAGTTTGTTGGCTACAACTTATAAATTGTCCAAGATGTGTATTATTTCCAATTAACTACAAAGACAGCACAAAAAATGAAGAAACGGCGCAAAGAATTCTCGTAATGAAGAAACTTTTCGAAGCTTTTGAAAAAGATACTAAAATCGATAGTAAGTCAACTTCTTAATACAAATTTAAATATTTAATTTAATATTAATTTTTATCATAAAAATTTATCTTTTTTATTTTCTCGATTTTGAACGATTTCTTAAAAATGTAAACTTTTAATAATTTAATTTGCTAAATTAAATTTAATATTATTGTTATTACTATTATTATTTTTATTATAACAAGTGTTTGTATTTTCTGTTTTTATAGTTTCTAAAGATCATTTTGAACGATCCTTCGAAGTAGATTTTCAAGTACGAAAGCGTTACAAAAGAGGAGAAAATAATTTAACTGATGATTCGAATCCAGAAGATGAAGATCCGGAAAATCGATCTTTTGAACTTGATCATCAAGAAAGAGAACATTTCACCAAAGATCAGAATGATTCAAATCTAGAAAATGAAAACTTTAAGGAGGATTCGAATCGAGAAAATGAAATTTTCGAGGATCGATCTTTTGAAATCGATCAAGTTCAAGATCGTTGTGATAAAGATCAAAATAATTCAGTGGAAGACTTGAATCCAGAAGCTGAAGATTCAAGGGAGACATTTTTTGAAGTTGATGATTATAGTAAAGATCAAAATTATTCAGTGGAGAATTTCGATAAAGAACCTGATCATCAAATTTCAGATAATTATAATAAAGATCAAAATGATTCAGTAGAGGATTTGGATCTGGAAGCTGAAAATTCAAGGGAAAATTTTTCTGAAGCTAATCATCAAGTTGAAGATGATTATAATAAAGATCAAAATGGTTCAGTGGAAAATATGGATTTAGAAGCCGGTCCAAATGAGATATCTTTTGAAACTGATCATCAAATTCAAGATAATTATAATAAAGATCAAAATGACTCAGTGGAGGTTATAGATCTAGAGGTTGAAGATCAAATACGATTTTTTGAAACTAATCGAGTTGAACATCATCATAATAATAAAGATCAAAATGATTCAATAGCAGACTTGAATTTGGAAATTGAAAATAATAATCAAAAAGATGAAGATCAAGTTCAAGAAATTGGAAATAATGAGGAAGAAATTGAAGATCATTTTATGGATCAACTTGAAAACGAGATTAATCATGATCCAGTGGGTGAAAAAATTCTTTTGAATAAAAATTCAAATGTAGAAATAAATAAACAAATGCATGAAAATTACGTTCCTTTCTACAAATTAAGTAAATTTTGCAAATCTCAGTTTGTTAATTCGTCTGGAATTCAGCAAGATTCTCGGAAAGAACAAATTCATAAAGATCCAATAATTCCTGAATGTAATACAAGTTACGGATCAGAGAAAACAACTGAGATTTTGAAATTGAGTTCTGCAGAACAAATAAAAGCTAGTAGAAAAAGAAAATTTTCCGTCAGTGACTCGGAGAAAACAACTGAAATTCTGGATCCTAAAAAATTAAAACAAGGGATTATTGTTTCTAAGTCAACAAAAGAGGATCTGAGTTTAATTCCTGAAATGCTAGACAATAGAGGGAATAGTGAAACAAAATCTCAGAATTTTGAGGAAAATTTGTCATCAAAAGATGCTGTCTTTTCGCATTGTTTCGTTAATAATTTTAATAGGGAAATTGAAAGATTACGAGATTCAGAAACAAGTATTGAGACTGTTTACGAGAATCCGTTATTTATTGAAAAACAGGAAATAGATAGAAATGATGAAGAAGATGAAGACTGAAATAAATAAAGATCTTGCAAGTTTGGATTTTTCCAGAAATTGATATAAAAATATGATTTTTTTTTAAATTGTAGAGGTTATTTTTGATTTGATTTTTTTACGTAATTTATATTTCGTTTGGCAAAAGAAAGAAAACAATTAGTTCTAGCGAAAAAAAAGAAAAATAAGATTTATATATTAGTTTATATTAAGCTTATTTCTTAATTTATTATGTTTAACGTTTATTTGTGATTTATATGCTTAAATTGTTATAAAAGAATGTATTTTGTTGATTTATTTGATGTATTGTATTTATTGTATAAATAAAGAAAGATGAGAAAAGTACAATAAAAAACTCCTACAAAAAAAAGTATTTAAAAGATTCAGAAAATTATCAATTAGTGATACGTCAAATTTAAAATAATTAAAAACAGATCTATCGGTAAATAAGAAAACTACCAAAACTTCATGGACATGGAAACGTCAAAACTTAGGTTAACTGTCAAAAGAAAAACTAAATTCACTTTTTCATCTGTTATTCCCCGAATTTAATTGTTTTTACAAATTTAAACTAAAATAGAATTTCATTTTTAACAAAATGGCTAGTAAAAATCAACTACCGGATTTGGATAAAATATTTCGAGAAGACGACGATGATGGTTTTTTACCTTCTGGAGGGTGAGATTTAATATTAGGAGAAACTAATTTTATATTTCTTTTGATAATTACTATGTTTTGTCAAAAATAAACGAAAAACAATTGTTAATTTATTGTTAAACAAATTCTATTGTATGTCAAATCATAAAAACATAACCTATACATTTATTTAGAAATAGTGATTTAAAAAACGAAATGATACAAAAATTCATTTTAACCCGGAATTTTAATTTAGCTCCAGATTAGCTTCAATATTTGGTGTTCCCACAAACAAGCCACAAGTCAGTTTAAACAATCAACATCAAAGTTTATCAATAAAACAAGTTAATGTTGCATCAACTCAAGAATCGAAAACTGAAATTATTATTGCAAAAGCTGTTCATGCTTTTAAATTGTAAGTATTTTTTGTTAATAATTACATTTCTTTTTAAAAAAATTCTTTTTGATTACAAATAATATAAAATAAAAAGTATTTACATTGTCTAAAGTTTTTTTTTTTATTAGTAAATTAAACTATTTTGTAATAAATGAATTTAATAATTTTTATTTTCACAGACAAAATGGACAATACACATCAATCGGAAAACTCGGAATTGCCTTAGTAGGAAATATTTCAACAAAATCGTATCAATTAATTGTGTACAAAAGCAAACAGGAGCACATTTCTGTAGTTTCTGTAACTCCAGATTTTATCTACACCGTTCAAGCGAATAATTATTCAACTTATTATGACGCTCGAAAAGAAAATTGGTCAATTTTGTTTGAAAGTGACAAAGAATGTCTCGAGTTTGCCAGAGAAATTGGTTTATCCAGGTATCAATCATGTCGAGAAAAAACTAATTCGCTGATTTATCAGGACTTGAATGCGCCCGAAAAGAGTTTAATAGCGAAAGAGGGCGACAAACTTTCTGTAAAATATATCATTAACACGGAAATTATTCAGCCTCTCAAAAGTAATTTTACAGCTGAATTAACAATGACAGTTGAAATTTCCACGGATGATAATTGGGAAAGAATTTTATTAGGAGCGAGCAAAGATTTGAGAAGGATGTTGATTTTACCGCCAAGTAAACAGGTAATTTTTAATCTGGATTGAATGTTAATTTCAAAATATTATTTATAAATTCAAAATATATTTCTAGTTTTAATCAGATGCTTTTTAAAAAATACATTGAAATTGATTAAAATTTCAATTTATAAATATCAGTTCAAATAATTTTAATTTCATTAATAAATAAATCTATAATTTTTTCTGTAATTTTCTACAGTTTTCAATATACAATTATTCTCTTTAAATTTTATAATTATTCTTAATTTTTTAAAATTATTTTGTTCTGTTGCCGATTATTCGCGACACTTTTCGAGTTTTTCTTTCAATTGTCAATTATCCTTTTTAATAATTAATTATCTTTGTCAATATTTACTTATTTTCATCATATTGTAATTTTTGCTTTGATTATCAATTATTTTCTTGAAATTTCCATTTAATTCCATTTAATTCCATTTAATATTCTATGATTTCCAATTTATTTCTTCAATTTTTAATTATTTTCTTCAATTCTCAAATATTTTCTTTAATTTTCAATTATTTTTATTGATTTTCAATTAATTCCTTAATATTAATTAATTCTCGCATTTTCTCAATTATCAATTATTTTCTTTCAATACAATTCTTCAATTTCCAATTAATTTACTTAATTTTCATTTATTTCTCGAATTTTTTCCATTATTTTCATCAGTTTTCAATTGGCAATTTATCATTCTCCTTCAATTTTATGAATATTCAACAAGTTTGAAATTTTTTTTGTTCAAATGCCAATTCTCTCCATTTTTGAAATTTTTTTAATAATTATTTTTGTCATATTGTAATTTTCCTTTTGATTATCAATTATTTTCTTTTAATATCTATTTAATTCTTCAATTTTTAATAATTTTCTTCAATTCTCAATATTTTCTTTAATTTTCAATTATTCTTATCGATTTTAATTAACTTCTCAATGTTGAATAATTCTCGGATTTTTTCAATTATTTTTTTCACTCATAAAAATTGTTTTAAAATTTCAATTTAATTATTTAATTCTAGAAATATTCTCTTCAGTTCTAAGTTATTTTATTTATATTTAAATCCCACTTTTCAATTTTAAATTATTTTCTTTAATATTAAAAAAATATCGCCTTTTTTCTATTATTTTTTTCGATTATCAATAAGTTTCTTTAATTTAAAATACAATTGTTCATTCATTTTCTTTAATTTTCAATTTATTTTTCAATTTTTAAGTATTTTCTTTAAATTTAAATTCAATTCTTCATTTTGTTATTGCTTTATTTAATTTATCAAATATTTTTTTCAAATTTAATTATTTTTTTCGATTTTTAATCCAGTTGTTAAATGTGCAATTATTTCCAACAATTATTCCTATAATTTTCTTAATTTTTCAATTTGCAATTATTTTCTTTAAATTTCAATACAGTTCTAATTTCCAGTTGATTTCTTCAATTTTTATTTGTTTCCTACAATTTTTTCTTTAATTATCTACAGTTTTTAATTGATGATTTATTATTATTATTACCCAGTTTTATAGTTGTTCTTTAATCTTTAAAATTATTTATTTCTGATGTCCTTTAATCTCGCCATTTATCATATTTTTTATCAGTTGACAATTATTTTCCATAATATTTATTTATTTTCGTCGTTTTGTAATTTTCCCTACAACTATTATCAATTATTATTATCATACAGGTTCAATTCCATTTTTTAATTTCCAATTATTACTTTAATATTAAAAAAATGTGCGCGTTTGGTTAATTTTTTTTCGATTATTAATAAGTTTATTTAAAATTAAATTCAATTGTTCAAATATTTCCTTCAATTCTCAATTTTTTTTTAAATTTAGTAATTCCATTTTTCAGTATTCAACTTTTTCTTCTACATTCAATTATAATTCTCGAGTTTTATCAATTACTTTTTCAATTTTTAATTATATTCTTCTAATTTCAATTACATTCTTCAATTTTTAATTATTTGAACGATTTTTACCTAACTCTTCAATATTAAAAACTCTCGGCTTTTTCCATTAATTTTTTCAATCATAAAAATTGTTTTAAAATTTCGTTTCAACAATTTTCTTGAATTTTTTTCTTTCTTCAATTTTCTACAATTATTTTCTTCAATTCCACATTATTTTCTTCAAATTTCAATTCCATTTTAAAAATTTCAACTATTTTTTTTAATAATAAAAAATTTTCGACTTATATCAATTATTTTTATCTACATCAATAAATTTCTTTAATTTTAGAAACAGTTGTTTAATTATATTCTACAAATTTTAATTACATTCATCAATTACATTCTTCAAATTTAAATTATTTTCTTCAATTTTCAATTATTTTTTTTTAATTTTCAATATTTCTCTGATCTTTAACATTTTTTTAACGATCATAAAAATTGTTTTAAATGATCAATTCAATTGTTCAATTCTATAACTATTTTGTTAAATTCTTAATTATTTTTTTAAATTTTCAATTTAATTCTTCAGTTGTCAATTATATTCTTCTGTATTTAATAATTATGTGTTTTTTTAAATTACTTTCAAAATGTTTTTATTCTGTTTTTTAAATATCAATGACATTCTTTAATTCTTAATTATTTTCATGAATTTAAATTTTTTTCCTTTTTCTATTCAGTTGTTTAATTTACAATTATTCCTATAATTTGACTAATTTTTCAATTATTTAGTTTAAAATTTTAAATTTAATGTTTATTGTTTAATTTTTTAAATTATTTTTTCAAATCGTTTATTATTCTAGACATTTTTTTAATTTTGTTTTCAATATTGTCAATTATTTTCGTCATTTTTCAGAAATTTTCTTTCATTTTATAATTGTTCTCGTTATTTTTCAATTATTTCCTACAATTTTTTCAATTTTTATTTATTCTCTTAAAATTTTAGAATTATTCTTTAATTTTTTTTTTTTGTATTTTTCTTTATTGTCGATTATTTTGGCCACTTTGCGTTTTTTTTTCAATTGTCAATTATTTTTGTCATTTTGAAATATTTGTACAATCATTTTTCTAAAATTTTAAATTACTTCCTTCAATTTTTAATTATTTTCATTAATATTTTTAAATTCTCGTATTTGGTTAATGTTTTTTACGATTATTAATAAATTTCTTAAATTTTAAATTTAATGGTTCAAATACTTTCTGCAATTCTAAATTTTTTTTTTCAAATTTCAATTCCGTTTCTCAGTTTGCAATTATTTTCTTCCAAATTCAATTATTCCATATTTCAGTTACTTTTTTCAATATTTTATTATATTCTTTCAATTTCAATTACATTCTTCAATTTTTAATTGTTTTATTTCATTTTCAATTAGTTTCATCAATTTCAGTTCTTTTCTACTTTTGTTCAATCTACAATAATTTTCAACAATTATTCCTATAATTTTTTTAATTTTTCATTTCGCAATTATTGTCTTGAAATTTAATTTTTATTGTTTTATTTTGAATTTTTTTTTAGTTGTGTATTAATCTAGCCATTTTTCGAATTTTGTTTTCAATTGGCAATAATTTACTCCTTTCTTTTTGTAATTTTTCTTCAATTATTAATTATTTTTTCAAATTTTAATTAAATTTTTAAATTTCAATTTATTTCTTCATTTTTTTATTACTTTCTTCAATTTTCAATGATTTTCTTCAATTTGAATTATTTTACTTTGATTTTCAATTCAATCTTCCAATTTTAAATTATTTCCAACAGTTATTTCTATAATTTTCTTAATTTTTAAATTTTTTTATTTGAATTTAATATTTATTGTTCAATTTATTAATTTCTTTTTTCAATTGTGTAATTTTTCTAGCCATTTTTCAAATTTGGTTTACAAATTGTCAATTTTCTTTTATTTTGCAAATTTTTTAGATTTTGACATCAACAATTTTTTTATTCATTAAAAACAATTTTTCACTTATTTAATATAATTTTTTGTTTAATGAATAAATAAAAGCACTATAAACGATAAAAACGAGATATTTATTAATACAAAAAATACTCGAAATTAAAATTCATGAATGTAAAAATACTTTATAGTATTCCCTAGACTGTTAGTATTTTACAAAATAACGAAAAAAATATAGAATTTATCAGAAGTTTGAAGACTTTTTGGGAATACTAAAGAATATTTCGGAATATTTCTCCTCGGGAATTGAAAAAAAATCTTATTTAATGTTACTTTTTCGTGAATAGATTAGCCTGGGACCTGGATTTCCAAAAGAAAGAGATATTGTTCTGGAAATTGAAATAACGAGTATAGAGAGCGAGGAAAAAATTCCTGAACCAAAACCTCCAGTTTCGTCTAGTAAGGCTGCCATTTTATCAAGAATGGCAAAAATGGGACAATCTATTCTTCCAAAAACTTCTATTTCCACAACTACTGATTCTGAAGACACTGAGGTATTTTTAATGAAAGATTTTAAAAAAATTTTTAAAAAATTAAAAATAATTACAATTTTTGTTTAATGTCTATTTTATTGGTTTTCCGAATGATGTACAAATTATGACATTTTTTATTAGTTATGAATTAGTTATTAAAAAACTAATATAGAGAGCAATAAAAAAGTTTTTATAAACGCGGGTAGAAAGAAGTAATTAAATATTAAATACTTAATAATTAAAAAAAAAAAAGAAATTAAAGAGTTTAAAAAAAAGAAAATTTTTCAGAAATTTGTAAGAAATAGAGAAAGTTCTAAATTAATATGCAAAATAATAATTTTTTTAAATGTTGAAATTCGTATTAATTTAAATTCGAAGGTTTGAATAAAATTCCCGGGTTTTTTCATGCTTTACTAAAATCCCGGCAATTTGGTGGATCACTAGACACCCTGTCTGAACTTTTTTTTTCAAATTATATAACAAAGTAGATAATATTGCAATAAATTTTTAAGAAGCTAATGACTCATCAATAAAATTAAATTTACCTAAATTCACGAAGAAAATTTTGTAAATACTTTGAAAAAACAATTTGAGATCTATAAATTCAATTTTATACACAAATTTATTTTACTGTTGAGGATTTTAAATTAAATGTTTAAATTCCAGGACGAGGTGAGAAAAGATCGAACAGTCCGACACAAAAAGGTGAGAAAAAAGATTTTATAAAATTTATGAAATATTAATAATAATAATCGTAAATTACATTCATTCATTCTTTAATTCTTCTGTGTAGACTAAAATTTTTTACAAATTACAATTATTGAATTGGATCGATTTAAAAATTTCTTAAAAGTTTAAATTGATTGATAATTAGGTTTTTTGGAAATTAGGTAATTGATAATAATAATTGATTTGAAAATTCCAAATTTCTATAAATTGAAACTAATAGTTTTTTAATTTTTAAATGACTTCAAATTCCATCGATTTCAATTTTTATTGATACAAATTTTAGTCTTTAATAGTTCAATTTTTAATCATTAAATTTAGATTGATTAAAGGGATACAATGCAAATTGTTTACAATTAGAAGTTTTCATATATTAGTTAAAGTTTAAAATACTTTATACATGCATTGTTAGAATTTGAAAATATTTAAAATTTACAATAATTTAAACATGAATCGATTACAATTTAACCCAGTAAAAGTTTTCAATAATTGAAGTTTATTATTATTGAAATTAGAATAATTCATTATAATACTAATTAAAGTTTCAAACAATTTAAATTCGTATTAATAAAATCAAGTCTAAAATTGTTAATTTAATCTAATTTGTAAAGTTAAAAGATTAAAATAATTAGGAATAAAAATAAAAATGAGTTCTAAATTTTAAAACTTTGATTATATTGCAATTTTGATTAATAAAGTTTGAGATAATTTAAATTTGAATCGGTAGAAGTTGGGAATATTTCAATTTGTAAAAATTAAAATTTATATTGATAGAAAAAAGAATATTTTGTCATCAATTGAAAATCTAATTTATTCTCTAAAATTTCTTTCTATTTATTAATTTGTAACAATTTTTAATAAATAAAAATTAATTAATAAACTTTTATCTGATCATAATTAATTTAATCTAGGGAGAATTGTCAGAATCAAGTCCAGCGAAAAAACATTTTCATTCTGCCCAAGAATTAGGAGAATCAAGTAATAATTTTCAAAAATCTGCTAGAACAAAACATGTGATATCTTCTGCTCCAAATACGCAACAATCATTAATTCCAGTGGTTTATACTCCTCAATGGTCGCCAACTCAAATACAGGTAACAAAATTATTAAAAACGTAATTTTTGCTGAATTAGGCAATTTTTTGTAACTTATTTTCAATGTTACAGCCTCAATATGTGACAATGGATGGTCAAACTTTTCCCTTGGCTCAATCATCAATTGCTCAAACAATTCCTGCAGCTCTGGATCCAAGTTTAAATATATTTTTGTCCGAGACGAGAACACAGAATGCTGAAATTCGAATGGGAATGTCGAAAATTTCTGATAATATTCAAAAATTGTTGGATAAGGTACAAAATTTGAACAAAGTTGAAAATTTTAGAATACTTCAACTGTTATAAAATATATTAATTAATGTAATTATAATTAATTTTAGTTTCATAATCTAGAACTTCAAAATGCTTCATCTCCGAACAATGACAGAAGTTTAGAAAGTACTTTAAAAATGATTCTTTCAATGAATCAAATGGAGACTAAAAGTAACTCCAATTTATCTGCCATGAATTCTAGCAATCTAGAAGGACAAAATTCAGTGATAGATCAATTACGAGAGACTATTTTTGCCAAAGAAGAAGAGCTGAAAACGACGAGAGGTATTTGCAGAAAAATATCTATAATAATCATCAACAAGTAATTTTATTCCTTCATAATTTTTTCTATCATTTTTAACAATTTTCAATATACAATTCTCTTTAAATTTTATAATTATTCTTTAATTTTTTTAAATTATTTTGTTCCGTTGTCAATTATTCTCGCCAGTTTTCGAATTTTTCTTTCGATTGTCAATTATTTTCCTCATTTCTCAATTTTTTTTTTTAATATTTAATTATTTTAGTCTTTTTATAATTTTTCTTTCAATTAGGTATCAACTATTTTTTTAAAATTTCAATTTAATTCTTTAATCTTTAATTTATTTCTTTAATTCTAAATTATTTTCTTCAATTTTTAATTGCATTTTTCGTTTATTTAATTATTTTATTCAAAATCCAATAATTCTCGCATTTTCTCAATTATCAAATATTTACTTGAAATTTCAATACAATTCCTCAATTTCCAATTTATTTCTTCATTTTTTTATTATTTTCTTAACTTCCCAAATATTTTGATTACTTTTTAATTAATTCCCCCATATTCAATAATTCTCGGATTTTTTAAATTATTTTTTTTTCCCTCATAAAAATTGTTTTAAAATTTAAATTCAATTATTCAGTTCTAGAACTAATCTTTTCCATTCTCAGTTATTTTCTTCAAATTCAAATTATTTTGTTCAATATTAAAAAAATATCGCCTTTTATCTATTATTTTTTTCGATTATCATTAAGTTTCTTTAATTTTTAATTCCATTCTTCAATTTTTATTTCTATTTTTCAGTATTCAATTATTTGTTTCGATTTTCAATCCCGTTATTAAATGTGCTTTTATTCCCAACAATTATTCTTAATTTTACAATTTGCCATTATTTTCTTTAAATTAAATATTTCTTGTTTAAGTTTTAGAATTATTTTTTTCAGTTGTCTATTAATCTAGTCATTTTTCTAATTTTGTTTTTAATTGACAATTTTTTTCGTCTGTTTTCACATAGTTTCTTCAATTTTTCTATTATTCTCGTCATTTTTTTAACTATTTCCTTTAGTTATTAATTATTTTCCGCAATTTTCAATTATTTCCTACAGTTTTTTAAAATTTTTAATTCTTATTTTAAAATTTATTAATTATTATTATTCTTTGATTTTTTAAATTATTTTGTTCTGTTGTACATTATTCTCGATGGTTTAAGAATTTTTCTTTAGATTGTCAATTATTTTCCTCATTCTCAATTATTTTTTTAAATATTTAATTATTGTCATCATTTTGTAATTTTTCTATCAATTGTCAACTATTTTCTTAAAATTTCAATTTAATTCTTTAATCTTCAATTTATTTATTTAATTTTTAAATATTTCTTTCAATTCTCAATTGTTTTCTTCAATTCTTAATTATTTTCATTAATTTTCAATTGCGTTCAACGTTTTCAATTATTTTATTACATATTCAATAATGCTCGCATTTTTTTCAATTCTCAATTATTTTCTTCTGGAAATTACTTTCTGGAAATTACAATACAGTTCTTCAATTTTGAAATTGATTTCTTCAATTTTAATTTATTTTCTACAATTTTTTCCATAATTTTTATCAGTTTTCAATTGCCAATTTATCTCTTTAAATTTTATGATTATTTATCAATTTAAAATTTTTTGTTGTTGTTCAAATAACGACTATTTTTAACATTTTTCGATTTTTTTTTTTCAATGGTTAATTATGTTTTTTAATAGTTAATTATTTTCGTCATATTTTAATTTTTCTTTTAATTAACAATTATTTTCTTGAAATTTTCATTGAATTCTCTAAGTTCCAATTTATTTCGTCAATTTTTTTAATAATTGGATTTTTCCAATTATTTTTTTCACTTACAAAAATTGTTTTAAAATTTTGATTCAATTATTTAAATCTAGAGCTATTCTGTTCAATTCTCAGTTATTTTCTTCAAATTTAAATTCCACTTATCAATTTTCAATTATTTTCTTTAATATTAAAAAATTATCGCTTTTCTCTATTATTTTTTTCTACTATCAGTTTCTTTAATTTTAAATACAATTGTTCAATTATTTTATTCAATTTTTAATTCCATTTTTCAGTTTTCGATTGTTTTTATTCTATATTCATTAATTCTCGGCTTTTTTAATTACTTGTTTTCAATTGTTAAGTATATTCTTCAAATTTCAATTCCATTCCTCAATTCTCAATTTTTTTTCAATTATTTTTTTCAATTTTAATTATTTGTTTCGATTTTCAATCCCGTTATTAAATGTGCAATTATTCTTAACAATTATTCTTATAATTTTCTTAATTTTTCAATTTCCAATTATTTTCTTAAAATTTAATATTTCAGAGTTTAATTTTTTCAATTATTTTTTTCTGTTGTCTTTTAATCTGGTCAATTTCGGAATTTGTTTTCAATTAACATTTATTTTTGTCATTTTTCATACATTCTCTTCAATATTTCAATTATTCTCGTCATTTGTTAACTATGTCCTTCAATTATTAATTCTTCTTCTCAATTCTCAATTATTATCTTAAAATTTTATAATTCTTTGATTTTTTAAAATTTTGTTCGGTTGTGTATTTATCTAGTTATTTTTTGTATTTTGTTTTCAATTGTTAATTATTTTCATCAGTTTGTAATTTTTTTTTTTTTAAAAAAATTGTTTTAAAACTTCAAGTCAATTATTCAATTCTAGAACTAATCTCTTCAATTCTTAGATATTTTCATCAAATTTAAATTCCACTTTTCAATTATTTTCTTCAATATTAAAAAATTATTGCCTTTTTCTATTATATTTTTCGATTATCATTAAGTTTTTTTTTATTTTAAATATAGTTAGTCAATTATTTTCTTTATTTTTTAACCCCATTATTTTATTTGTATTTACATTTTTCAGTTTTTAATTGTTTTCTTCTATATTAATTAATTCTCGGCATTTTCGGTAATTTTTTTTTTTTTATATATTCAAGTATATTTTTTAAATTTCAATTCCATTCCTCAATTTTTAATCGATTTCTTCAATTTTAAAGTATTTTTTTTTTTTAATCCAGTTGTTAAATGTTCAATTATTTGCAACAATTATTCCTATAATTTTCTTAATTTTTCGATTAATAATATTATTTTTCAGTTATTAATTATTTTTTGCAATTTTCAATTATTTTCTACAGTTTTTACAAATTTTAATTCTTATCTTAAAATTTATAAATTATTATTATTCTCTGATTTTTTAAATTATTAAATTTTGTTCTGTTGTCGATTATTCTCGACAGATTTCGTATTTTTCTTTCGATTGTCACTTATTTTTCTCATTTTCAATTATTTTTTTAAATATTTAATTATTGTCAACATTTTGTAATTTTTCTATCAATTATCAACTATTTTCTTAAAATTTCAATTAAATTCTTTAATTTTCAATCTTCTTTCTACTATTTTTTTCTGCTATCAGTTTCTTTAATTTTAAATACAATTGTTCATTTATTTTATTCAATTTTGAATTCCATTTTTCAGTTTTCAATTGTTTTTTTTTTATATTCATTCATTTTCGTCTTTTTTCAATTACTTTTTTTCTATCTTTAAGTATATTCTTTAATTTTAAATTTCATTCTTAAATTCTTATTGGCTTTTTTTAATTTTCAATTATTTTTTTCGATTTTCAATCCAGTTGTTAAATGTGCAATTATTTCCAATAATTATTTCTATAATTTTCTTAATTTTTCAATTTGCAATTATTTTCTTTAAATTTAGTATTTCTTGTTTATTGTTTTCAGTTCTGTATTAATCTAGTCATTTTTCGAATTTTGTTTTCAATTGACAATTATTTTCGTCATTTTTCACATATTTTCTTCAATTTTTCAATTATTCTCGTCATTTTTCAACTATTTCCTTCAATTGTTAATTATTTTCCGCAATTTTCAGTTATTTCCTACAATTTTTTCAATTTTTAATTATTATCTCAAAATTTTATAATTACTCTTTAATTTGTTTACTTATTTTGCTCGGTTGCGTATCAATTTAGCATATTTTTTTAATTTTAATATCAATTGACAATTATTTTCGTCATTTTGTAATTTTTTTTTTTATTTAAAAATTATTTTTTTAAATTTTAATTTAATTCTTAAATGTCCAATTTATTTCCTCAATGTTTAATTATTTTCTTCAATTTTAATTTTTTTCTCGATTTCCAATCCAGTTATTCAATTGGCATATTTAGATTTTTAGAAAATAAGATCTTAAAATGTTTCAAATAATTCTTTATTAATAGAAGTCTGAGTCAATGAAAGAATTTAGAATCGATAAATTAAAAAATTAAAAATTTATAATGATAGAAATTTTAAAAAATGGTTTGTTATATTAATTGAATTTCGCATTGTTTCAAGAAATTTGAAGAATAAGAAATTCTTATTAATAGAAGTTTGTAATAAATTAAGTTTAAATTTTGTTTAAAAAACTATTAAAAAAAAATATTCAAACTTTTTGTAAAATACTATAAAAATTTATATTTTTAACTTAGGAAGAAAACTGATTTATTCTTTAAAATTTGTTTCTATTGATTAATATTAAACAAATGTTAAAAAATAAAAAATAATTCTTAAAATTTAAGGCTTAAAAATTTAATTTAACGAGACCGTACATTTACATAAATAAACTGTAAATTATTTTCAGAGTTAATAAATAATTTCAAGGATGATATAACGAGGCTTAAAGAAGAAAAAAGTGATTTACAAACGGTAAATATTGAATTAAACGAAAAAATAACGAATTTGGAAAGAAACCTTGTAATTAAACAACAGGAGTTTGATAATTTAAATTTAATGAATGAAAAATCCAAGGAAAATGCTCAGGATTATGAGCAGAAAAATTATTTTCTGCAAAAGGAAATTTCACGACTTGAAGCTGAGAATAAAACTTTAGAAGCTGCCGTAAATGAAAAGCAGAGAAACGCAAATTCTGAGAGTTTAGCTGTAATTAAAAATCTTTATTTCGTATTTTATTATCTTATTATCTCATATTTCATCCTGTCTTATAAATAAAAAGACTTGTGAATTTGTTTCAGAAAAATGGAAAGAGTAAAGAAATTAAGTTGATTATGAATAACACGTATCACACTTTAATGTCGAAATTTACTGAAGAAAGATATCCGACGAGTTTTATAAAAGAAACTATTGCTTCTACTCTAAGGGTAAGAAATTATTTTTAAGTTATAAAAAAAAGTCTTAATAATAATGTGATTTATTTAACGCATTTTAATTTTATTTTCCAGGATATTACTTTGCAGGTACTAAAAGATAAAAAATCTGAAGAAGAATCAAGTGACAAAATAGAAGTTAATAAAAAAGATCATTTGGAAGAGAGATTGTCCCAAAAAAATGACAATAATGAACAATTAAAAGATGAACTTCAACCGGTACTCGAATCTAATACAAAATTAAATTCTGAAACGAATTTAAATGAATTTATTCAGGTAATTAGTATTTTATTATAGAAAAAAATTAGTTTCAACAGCTTTTAATATTTTAATTCAGCTCTAAAAAATTTTAATTTAATTTTTATTTGTTAGATTACACGAGAATTTGTTAACGAACTACCACCGATTCCACCTCTGGATAATAACGAAAATGAATGGAGTGATAATTAATGTTAATAAATGTTTATAAACATTTGAAAAACAACAAATAATGTATGATTTGCATTCTCGAAGAACAACGTTGTTTATATTCTTGTAAAATTTTTAAAAAATATAAATATATCGTTTATCAAAAATTACATTTTGTATTAATTAAAATTTCGTTCTTCTATAACCTTTAAAAATCTATCAAACCAAAAATATTATTTAATTTAGAATGGAAATTTTGTTTGAATTTATTTACATAAGTAGAATTTTGTTTTTTCATAAAATCCATTTATTTTTTTCTCCCAGCTTAAAAATATTATTGTTTGTTTAATTTAATCACAGGAACATTATTAAAGGCAAATATTGACTAATTGCTTAAAAAATTGTAAATAATAAAAAAGGGAATTTGAAATAAACCTACAGTTGCGCCGCGGAGAAATTTTTGTTTAGTGCGTAATGGCGTAAAATCGAGGTAAGAACCTTTCAATATTTTCTTCATTTCTGCAATTCTAGCTTTCACTTCATGTTCTGTAAAAGTTTTGTGCTATCTTTTAACACTTGACAGTAAAAGAAAATGAAAAAAAAACACAACAAATCGCGCTCCATAGTTTTTGCCCGTCTCTCGAGAAAATAGACAATTCATCACAATTCACGGTCAGTTTTTTCAGACATCTTGTCTTCTACCACGCCAATCAAATTGAAACGAAACATAACCTCAAAACTGGACATTTTCCTCATATTTCTCACAAATTCAGTGTCAAAATGTTTAATAAATAGTCAGTTTCTCTTTATTTATGTACCTAAATTGTCTGTGATTGTCTTTTAAATGTGTAATTAAACTTTTGAATGTTTTCCTCGAAAAGAAAATTCTAACCTACTTTTTGCAAAAGGTCGCAAATTTAAGGAAAATCTCCAGAAGATGCTTTATTTAAATGAAAATATCGTATCTTGTATTCTCAGTTCAAGGGAATTTATATAGGTACAAAATAAAGAAAAGTGTGTCAAGTTTTGTTTATTTTTATTTACTTTTTTTTCTATCGATGTTTTGTATTATTATTTAACTTTCCAAGCAAATAATGATTTGCCATTTTGTGGAAAATTATTACAGTTATTAATATTTTGCAGCCACTGGCTAAAAATCGCGAGGAAATGGATGCCAAATTAACTAACGATGAAGATTTATCATTCCTTCATGGGGAATTGTTTGAAAGTTACGAGCAACTTGAACAGAAATTGGAGAAATATTCGAGAAAAAATCTAGTGCATTATTGGAGAAGAGATAGTAGGACTGTACATGGAGCTCATATGAAAACAGCTCGTCCTATTAGTGCAAAACTAAAATATTATTCTGTTAAATATGCCTGCATTTACGGAGGACAAAGGTTTCTTCCCCGAGGAGCTGGAAGGAGACAATCTCAGTATGTTTTTAACGATAAATTAATTAAATTTAAATTGTTTTTTAATGTTTTCTATGTTAAAATACCCGCTTATTTCGGACTCTGTTATATAAAAAACACCTGATCAATTTTGAAGTCCATTAAGTTGAATTATTTCCATATAAATCGGATCTTGCAATTTTTGTATAAAATTCAGATAAAATTTATAATCAGTTTTTGACAATTCATTCAATAAATATAAATAAATTGTTTAAACAAGTAAAAAATAAATAAGAAAGTGCAAGTGTGTTTATCATTGAGTTTATTGATAAGATTTTAAGATTAGATTAGAATTTTATTATTTATAAGTAACTTTTTATATAAATAAAATATATCATTTATTAATTAAAATAACTTTTGAGAATAAATATCAAATAACTTTAGAAAAAACAAACATTAAAATGTTTAAACTAAAACTCAGGGTGGCAACTTAAACGGGATTTAAAAGTTCTGTGAAATTTTATCGAACATCAATTTTTTTTAAATATATAACAAATCTATAATAATAACAATAATCTGCAAGTAATTTTTCTTTCAATTATCAACTATTTTCTTAAAATTTCAATTTAATTCTTTAATCTGTAGTTTATTCCTTCAATTATCAATTATTTTCTTCAATTTTCAATTGCATTCTTCGTTTTTCAATTATTTTATTCAATATACAATAATTCTCGAATTTTCTAAATTATCAATTATTTTCTTAAATTTCAATACAATGAAAAATTTCCATTGTTCCATTTCCAATTTATTTCTTAATTTTTTAATTATTTTCTTACATTCTCAAATATTTTGTTTACTTTTCAATTAATTCCCCCATATTAAATAATTCTCGGATTTTTTCAATTATTTTTTTCACTCATAAAAATTGTTTTACAATTTAAATTCAATTATTTAGTTCTAGAACTATTCTTTTCAATTCTCATTATTTTCTTCAAATTTAAATTATTTTGTTCAATATTAAAAAAATATCGCCTTTATTCTATTATTTTTTATATTATCATTAAGTTTCTTTAATTTTTAATTCCATTCTTCAAGTTTTATTTCTATTTTTCAGTATTCAATTATTTGTTTAGATTTTCAATCCCGTTATTAAATGTGCAATTATTCCCAACAATTATTCTTATAATTTTCTTAATTTTTCAATTTGCCATTATTTTCTTTAAATTAAATATTTCTTGTTTAATTTTTTCAATTATTTTTTTCAGTTGTCTATTAATCTAGTCTTTTTTCTAATTTTGTTTTTAATTGACAATTTTTTTCATCTGTTTTCACATATTTTCTTCAATTCTTCAATTAAACTAGTTATTTTTCAACAACTTCCATCAGTTATTAATTATTTTCTGCAATTTTCAATTACTTCCTACAGTTTTTTTAATTTTTAATTCTTATCTTAAAATTTATTAGTTATTAGTATTCTTTAATTTTTTAAATTATTTTGTTCTGTTGTCCATTATTCTCGCCAATTTTCGAATTTTTCTTTCGATTGTCAATTATTTTCCTCATTCTCAATTATTTTTTTAAATTGTCATCACTTTTGTAATTTTTCTAACAATTTTCAACCATTTTTTTAAAATTTTAATTTATTTCTTTAATCTTCCATTTATTTATTTAACTTTAAATATTTCTTTCCATTCTCAATTATTTTCTTCAATTCTTAATTATTTTCATTAATTTTCAATTGCGTTCAACATTTTCATTTATTTTATTTCATATTCAATAATGCTCGCATTTTTTTCAATTCTCAATTATTTGCTTCAATTTTTAATTCAATTCTTCGTTTTTCAATTATTCTGTTCAATATTTAGTTATTCTCTCATTTTCGCAATTCTCAATTATTTTCTAGAAATTTCAATACAGTTCTTCAATTTTGAAATTGATTTATTCAATTTTCATTTATTTTCTACAATTTTTTCCATAATTTTTATTCGTTTTCAATTGACAATTTATTATTCTCTTTAAATTTTATGATTATTTATCAATTTAAAATTTTCTTTTTGTTCAAATGACGATTATTCTTACCATTTTCGGATTTTTTTTTCAATTGTTAATTCTTTTTTTTTTAATAGTTAATTACTTTCGTCATATTCTAATTTTTCTTGTAATTAACAATTATTTTCTTGAATTTTCCATTGGATCCTCTAATTTCCAATTTATTTCGTCAATTTTTAATTATTTTCTTTATTTCTCAAATATTTCTTTAATTTTTAATTATTCTTATCGATTTACAATTAATTCCTCAATGTTGAATAATTCTCGGATTTTTTCAATTATTTTTTTCACTCATAAAAATTGTTTTAAAATTTTGATTCAATTATTTAATTCTAGAACTATTCTGTTCAATTCTCAGTTATTTTCTTCTAATTTAAAGTTCACTAATCAATTTTCAATTGTTTCTTTAATATTAAAACATTTTCGCTTTTTTCTATTATTTTTTTCTACTATCAGTTTCTTTAATTTTAAATACAATTCTTCAATTATTTTATTCAATTTTTAATTGAATTTATTTTATCATTAGGTTTCTTTAATTTTTAATTCCATTCTTCAATTTTTATTTTCATTCTTCAGTATTCAATTATTTTTTTCTATTTTCAATCCAATTGTTCAAGTTGAATTATTTCCAACTATTATACCTATAATTTTCTTAAATTTTCAATTGGCCATTATTTTCTATAAATTTAATGTTTCTTGTTTAGTTCCTTTAATTTTTTTTTATCAGTTGAGTATTAATCTACTCATTTTTTTAATTTTGTTTTTAATTGACAATTATTTTCGTCTGTTTTCACATATATTCTTCAATTTTTCAATTCTACTCGTTATTTTTTAACTATTGCCTTCAATTATTAATTATTTTCCGCAATTTTCAATTATTTCCTACAGTTTTTAAAATTTTCAATTATTAGTTTAAATTTGATTAATTATTATTATTCTTTGATTTTTTAAATTATTTTGTTTTGTTGTTGATTATTCTCTCCAGTTTTCGAATTTTTCTTTCAATTGTCAATTATTTTCCTCATTCTCAATTATTTTTTTAAATATTTAATTATTGGAATCATTTTGTAATTTTCCTTTCAATTATCAACTATTTTCTTAAAATCTCAATTTAATTCTTTAATCTAAAATTTATTTATTTTATTTTTTAATATTTCTTTTAATTCTCAATTATTTTCATTAATTTTCAATTGCGTTCAACGTTTTTCAATTATTTTATTTCATATTCAATAATTCTCTCATTTTCTCAATTATCAATTATTTTCTTGAAATTTCAAAACAATTTTTCAATTTTCAATTGATTTCTTCAATTTTTATTTATTTTCTACAATTTTTTCCATAATTTTCATTAGTTTTCAATTGACATTTTATTATGCTCCTTCAATTTTATGTTTATTCATTAAAAAAATAAATTACGAATTCCGATTATTCTTACCATTTTTCCATTTTTTTCCACTGTTAATTTTTTGATTTAATAGTTAATTATTTTCGTCTTATTGTAATTTTTCATTTAATTATCAATTATTTTCTTAAAATTTCCATTTAATTCTTTAATTTACAGTTTATTTCTTTAATATCGAATTATTTTCTTCAATTCTTAAATATTTTCTTTAACTTTCAATTATTTTTATGGATTTTTAATTAATTCCACAATATTCAATAATCCTCGGATTTTTTCAATTATTTTTTTCACTCATAAAAATCGTTTTAAAATTAAAATTCAATTATTCAATTCTAGAAGTATTCATTTCAACTCTCAATTATTTTTTTCATATTTAAATTCCACTTTTCAGTTATCAATTATTTTCGTCATTATTAAAAAACTATCTCCTTTTTCCTATTATTTTTTTCGATTATCATTAATTTTCTTTAATTTTAAATACAAATTGTTTAATTATTTTCTTTAATTTTTAATTCTATTTAATTTTTATTTCCCTTCTTCAGTTTACATTTTTTTCTATATTCATTAATTCTCGGCTTTTTTTAATTACTTGTTTTCAATTTTTAAGTATATTCTTTTAATTTCAATTCTCAATTTTTTTCAATTATTTTTTTCAATTTTAATTATTTGTTTCAATTTTCAATCCAGATATTAAATGTGCAATTATTCCCAACAATTATTTTTATAATTGTCTTAATTTTTCAATTTCAAATTATTTTCTTAAAATTTAATATTTTAGAGTTTAATTTTTTCAATTATTTTTTTTAGTTGTCTATTATTCTGGTCAATTTTGGAATTTGTTTTCAATTGACATTTATTTTTGTCATTTTTCACACATTTTCTTCAATATTTCAATTATTTTCGTCATTGTTATTAATTCCTTTCCTCAATTCTTAATTTTATCTTAAAATTTTTTAATTCTTTTATTTTTTAAATTATTTTATTCGGTTGTGTATTAATCTAGCCATTTTTTGAATTTTGTTTTCAATTGTCAATTATTTTCGTCAGTTTGTAATTTTTTTTCATTTATAATATTTGTTTTAAAACTTAAATTCAATTATTCAATTCTAGAATGTTTCTCTTCATTTCTCAGTAATTTTCTTCAAATTTAAATTCCACTTTTCAATTATTTTCTTTAATATTAAAAAATTATCGCCTTTTTCTATTATATTTTTCGACTATCATTAAGTTTCTTTGATTTTAAATACAATTTTTCAATTATTTTCTTTATGTTTTATTTTCATTCTTTAATTTGTATTTACATTTTTCAGTTTTCAATTGTTTTCTTCTACATTAATTAATTTTCGGTTTTTTTCGGTTATTTTTTTTTAATTTTTAAATTTCAATTCCATTCTTCAATTTTTAATTGATTTCTTCAATTTTAAAGTATTTTATTCGATTCTTAATCCAGTTGTTAAATTTGCAATTATTCCCAACAATTATTCCTTAAATTTTCTTAATTTTTCATTTCCAATTATTTCTTTAAACTTAATATTTTTTTCTTGTTTAATTCTTTCAATTATTTTTTTCAGTTATTTATTAATCTAGTCATTTTTCGAATTTTGTTTTCAATTGACAATTAATTTCGTCATTTGTCATTTTTCAACTATTCCTTTCAATTATTATTTAATTTCCGCAATTTGAAATTAGTTCCTATAATTTTTTCAATTTTCAATTATTATTTTAACATTTTATAATTATTCTTTGATTTGTTAAATTTTTTCCTTCGTTTGCGTATTAATCTAGCCTATTTTTTTTATTTTTGATATCAATTGACAATTTTTTTTCAATTATCCATTTTTTTTAAATTTTAATTTAATTCTTAAATTTGCAATTTCCCCAATTTTTCTTATTCTTTCGTTTTTCAATTATTTTCTTAAAATTTCTATTTATTTTCTTCAATTTTATGATTATCGATTAATTTTAAACCTTCTTTTGTTCGAATGCCGATTATTCTCACCATTATTCGAATTTTTTTTGCGATTCAATTTTTTTTTTAATAGTTTATTATTTTCTTCATATCATAATTTTTCTTTTAATTGTCAATTATTTTCATAAAATTTTCATTCAATTCCTCAATTTCCAATTTATTTTCCAATTTTCAATTATTATCTTAAAAGTTTTTAATTCTCGGATTTTTTAGATTATTTTGTTCGATTGTATATTAATCTAGCCATTTTTTGAATTTTGTTTTCAATTATCAATTACTTTTGTCATTTTGTAATTTTTTTTCAATCATCAATTATTTTTTCAAATTTAATTTTAATTTAATTCTTAAATTTAAAATTTATTTTCTCAATTTTTTATTATTTTCTTTAATTTCAATTATTTTTGTCGATTTTCAATCCAGTTTTTTTCGGTTGTATCGGATTCCCGCCTATATCGGATATTTTCCCCGACCCCTTCAAATCCGATATATGTGAGTTTTACTGAATTTTCAATTTTAATAATTTATTACTTTATAAATAAATCAATTTTGTTTCAGATCTATAAGAACGAATTGTCAGGCGCATATTATGCTAAGAGCTTCAAAAGACGGGACAAAATTGGAAGTGACGAGTGTAAATAACGAGCACAATCATGAAATTTCGGAGGTAATTTGAAATATTCTTTTTTTCGATTTTTACATTAGAGTTGGATAAATTTTAATAAATATAAAGGATCAATTAAAAAAACAAACGAGGATGATTCTAATTACTGAAAAATGATACATTTACAGGAATTGTTCAAAAATCTTCCTCAAGAGAGAAAACTTTGTGGAGAAATCAAGCAAGAAGTTCAAGACTTGATGCAGTTGCACATAGATAGAAAACGATTAAAAGAATATGTCCGATTAAGGACGAACAAGGTTTTGCGATCGAAGGATTTATTTAATATCGCAGCTGCAAATAAACAGAAAAAAGAAATCACACCCGAACGAGCTTATCAGCTTTTTAAAAAAATCCATGACTTTGAGACAGTTCAGAAAAAGGAGGCAACTAGAAAATCGTTAATAGAATCTGAGGACGAGATGTCAGAGACGATAAAGAGGTTCAAGACAGAACACGATTCTCCTAGTTGGGCCCAAGATGTACGTAAATCTTAAATTGTTAAAGAAGTTGAGTGCTTTTTATACAAATTTTCGAATTTATTTAACAGAATCGAATTTTATTTAACCAAAAGGCTAATTTGATAGAAATTTCAATTATCAGAAATCTCATTAATCCAAAATTACATTTATTAGAAATTTCATCTATACAAAAGTGCATTTATTAGAAATGCAATTTTACCAAAATTCAATTAATGAGATATCTCATTTGTCAGAAATTTAAATTATCAAAACTTTCATTTAACAAAAAATGCATTTAGTAGAGATCTCATTTGTCAAAAATTGCATTTACCGGAAATCTAATTTGTCAGATAACTTATTTATCAGAAAGACTAACTGTCAGAAATCTAATTTCAATTATCAAAAATCTAATTTCCATTATCAGAAATCTAATTTCAATTATCTCAAATCTCATTTGTCCGAAATTGCATTTATCAGACATCAAATCTGTCATATATTGTATTTATCAAAAATCTAATTTGTCAGAAGTTTCAATTATCAGAATACCCAATTTTCAGAAATTTAAATTTAACAAAATTTAATTTATTCGAAGTTTTATTTATCTGAATAACCAATTTTCATAAATCTAAATTGAACAAAATTTCATTTATTAGAATTTTTATTCATCGGAAATCGAATTTATAAGAAATCTCATTTATTAATAATTGCATTTATCAGAAGTATCATTTGTTGGAAATTAATTTACCAGAAATCTAAATTGTCGGAATTTGCATTTATCAGAAATCGTATTTATCAAAAAGACAATGTTCAGAAATATAAATTAAACGAAATTTGCATTGATCAGAAATCTAATTTGTTAGAAATCTCAATTATCAAAAATCTTATTTATCAGACACTCAATTTTCAGAAATCTAAATTCAACAAAATTTCAATTATTAGAATTTTTATATGTCAGATATCTCATTTATCAAAAATTTCACTTCTCCTAAATCTCAGTTATTAAAAATTGCATTCATTAGAAATCTCATTTGCCCAGAAAAACACATTAATCGGAAATTTCAATTATCAGAAATCACTTTTATTATAAATTTCATTTATCAGAACTCTCATTTTCCCGAAATTCATTTATCAGAAATCTAATGTGTCAGTAATTGCATTTATCAGATATCTAATTTGTCAGAAATTGCATTTAACAGAAATCTAATTTGTCAGAAATTTTAATTTTCAGAAATCGAAATTAAACAGAATTCATTCATTAAAATTTTTATATTAGAAATATCGATTATCAAAAATTTTATTTATCAGAAATCTGATGTGTCAGTAATTGCATTTATCAGATATCTAATTTGTCAGAAATTGCATTTAACAGAGATCTAATTTATCAGAAATTTCAATTTTCAGTAATCTTATTTATTAGAAAGACCAATTGTCAGAAATCTAATTTCAATTATCAGAAATTTTATTTAACAGAAATCTCACTTGTCCGAAATTGCATTTATCGGACATCAAATCTTTCAGATATTGCATTTATCAGAAATCTAATTTGTCAGAAGATTCAATTATTAAAAATTTTATTTATCAGAATAACCAATTTTCAGAAATCTAAATTTAACAAAATTTCATTTATAAGAAGTTTTATTTATCTGAAATCGAATTTATTAAAAATTGCATTTTTCAGAAGTATAATTTGTTCGAAATTAATTTACTAGAAATCTAATTTATCAGAAATTGTATTTATCAGAAATCTCATTTGTCCGAACTTACATTTATCAGACATCAAATCTGTCAGATATTGCATTTATCAGAAATCTAACTTGTCAGAAATGTTATTTATTTTTAATTGTTATTTTTAATTATCAGAAATCGAATTTATTAGAAATCTTATTTGTCAGACATTTCAATTATCAGAAATCTAATTCGTCAGAAATTGCATTTATTATAATTTTAATTTGTCAGAAATTTCAATTATCAGTTATGTCATTAATCCAAATTGCATTTAGGTAACATAAATTTTATTTAATCTAAAGTGCATTTATAAGAAATCCAATGTTTCCAATATACCATTAATGAGAAATCTAATTTTTTAGAAATTGCATTTATCTGAAATTTCAACCCTCCACAAAAAAGTAAAACAGAATAGATGTCGCTTCAGCATGGGAGCAAAAATTAAAATTTATAATGATATCTATCTTGGAGAAAAAGTGCCGAGATAATCAGATTTTGGGAAAACGAGATTTCTTATGAATGGTCCTTCTTACGATTGTAGGTTCTGGAAAAAAATATTTTTGATAAATACAACTTCTGATAATTACGATTTCGGACAATTGAGGTTTCGGATGAATGCACTTTTGAACAAATGAGATTTCTGATAAATGCAATTTCTGACAAATTAGATTTCTGATAAATGCATTTTCTGAAAAATTAGATTATTCTCATCAATGTATTTTCTGACAAATTAAATTTCTGATAAATGCACTTTTGAACAACAGAGATTTTTGATAAATGAGATTTCCTATAAATACAAATTTGGATAAATGAGATTTCTGATAATTGCACTTTCTAAGAAATGAAATTGCTGGTAAATAAGATTTATGATAAATGCAATTTCGGACAAATGAGATTTCTGATAAGTGCAATTTCGGGTAAATGAGATTTTTGATAAATGCAATTTTTGAAATATGAGATTTCTTATAAATACAATTTTGGGTAAATAAGATTTCTGGTAAATGCAATTTTGATTAATGAAATTTCTGATAAATGCACATTTGAATTAATGAAATTTCTGATAATTTAAATTTCTTTAAATTAGATTTTTGATAAATAGAGTTTTGGTTAAATAAAATTTGGTCAAATCTATATTCTGACAATTGAGTTTTGGAGAAAATGCACGTGATCCGTTCTATTCAAAAATTAAAAATAATACGTTTATAAATTCAGGACATCTAACTAATTTTAGGATATTTTATTTATTTTCAAAATTTTTATTTTATTGCAGAGTTTAACGACAGAACTTGAAGCAAGTGAAGGAAACGACGTGGATGATTCTTATGGTGATCCTTTGATGCAAGAGGAATCCGTTGATGAAATTAGCAATGCAGAAGGTCAATTAGTCAGCACAGGAGGAGATTCGGACATGATGAGTGTCAGTGGAGAAATAGTCGGAGAATTAGTAATGGAGGATGGTGATCCTTCTGTTATTGTCGAATCAATTGTTAATGCAGACGGTTCGGTATTTGTTGACGAGAGAGAATTCAACTCGTACCCACTTGCTTCTAGTGTGCGAGATAGTCGGTCTCCAACTCGAGAAGGTAAAATTTAATTTATTATTGTTATTTTATCAATTATATTTTCTCAAATTTCTAATTATTTTCTCCTGCTAAAAAGTATATTACCAGGGTGGCCTCTTGACCGGGAATTAAAAAATTGACTAGAAAACCGGAAAATTAATTACTAAACCGGGAATTTCTTTGTGGATCTAAAAGTTCTGGAAATTTTTATCGAAAATCAATTTTTTTCATATATTACAAATCTATAATAATAATAATAATCCGCAAGTTGTTTTATTCCTTATTCATTTTTTGTCTGCTCACACCTAAAGTTTGGCACATTGATATTTTTTGTTTTAAATCAGGTACTTTTTAAAAAATGCATTTAAATTGATTAAAGTTTATTTTTTATTTTATTTTTATTTTATCTACTTACTGTGCCCATAATACAAGATCATTTAAGGGCAATACAAATGATAAAAGTACACAAACTATAGTAATAATTTTGAATAAAGTCATTTTCAAAAATAAATAAACAACAATTAGAGAGAAATGAAAATTGATATTTAGTTACCGTTATTGTTTAGTAACATTTTCTCTAATGCTATTTATAAATTTGTTTCAAGGAATGTCGAAAATCTCAAAAGAATTCTTATAATTTTTGCACACTGTATTTAGGGTCTGGAAAAAAATAAATATCAGTTCGAATAATTTTAAATTTTATTAAAAAATAAATCTATAATTTTCAACAGTTTTCAATATTTATACAATTATTCTCTTTACATTTTATAACCTATTCTTTAATTTTTTTAATTATTTTGTTCTTTTATCGATTATTCTCGCCAGATTTCGAATTTTTCTTTCGATTGCCAATTATTTTCCTCATTTCTGAATTATTTACTTTAAAATTTAGGTAAATATTTTAGTCATTTTGTAATTTTTCTTTCAATTATCAACTATTTTTTAAAATTTCAATTTAATTCCTTAATCTTCAATTTATTTCTTTAATTTTTAATTTTTTTTTCAATTCTCAATTATTTCTTCAATTTTAAATTAAATTCTTCGCTTTTCAATTATTTTATTCAATTTTTCTCGCATTTTCTCAATTATCAATTATTTTCTTGAAATTTTAATACAATAATTGATTTCTTTAATTTAAATTTACTTTCTACAATTTTTTCCACAATTTTCATCAGTTTTCAATTGATAATTTATTATTCTCCTTCAATTGAATAATTATTCATTAATTTAAAAAAAAAATTTGTTCGATTCCGACTATTCTCACCATTTCCAATTTTTTTTTCAACTGTTAATTATTTTTTTTAATAGTTAATTATTTTCGCCAATACACTATTTTCGTCATATTTTAATTTTTCTTTTAATAATCAATTATCTTCTCAAAATTTCCATTAAATTCTCTAATTTCCAATTTATTTCTTCAATTTTCAAATATTTTCTTTATTCTTCAATTATTCTTACCCATTTTCAATTAATTCCTCAATGTTCGATAATTTTCGGATTTTTTCAATTATTCTTTTCACTCATAAAAATTGTTTTAAAATTTCAATTCAATTATTCAATTCTAGAACTATTCTCATCAATTCTTAGTTATTTTCTTCAAATTTAAATTTCACTTTTCAATTTGAAATTATTTTCTTTATTATTAAAAAATATTTCCTTTTTTCTATTATTTTTTTTCGATTATCATTAAGTTTATTTAATTTTAAATACAATTGTTCAATTATTTTCTTTAAATTTTAATTCCAGTCTTTAATTTTTATTTCCATTCTTCAGTTTTTATTATTTTTTTCAATTTTAATTATTTTTTTCGATATTTAATCCAGTTGATAATTGCGCAATTATTTCCAACAATTATTCTTATAATTTTCTTAACTTTAAAATTTTTAATTATTGTCTTTAAATTTAATATCTCTTGTTTAATATTTCTTTAATTTTTCCAATTTTCGTCAGTTATCACATATTTTCTTTAAATTTTCAACTATTCTCGTCATTTTTAAAATATTCCCTTCAATTATTAATTATTTTCCGCAATTTTCAATTATTTCCTACAATTCTTACAATTTTCAATTATTATCTTAAAATTTTATAATTATTCTTTGATATTTTCTATTATTTTGTGGGTTGTGTATTAAATTCAGCCATTTTTTGGATTTTGTTTTTAATTGTCAACTATTTTCGTCAGTTTGTAATTTTTTTTTCAATTAACAATTCTTTTTTCAAATTTTAATTTATTTTTTACATTTTCAATTTATTTCTTAACTTTTTTAAGTTATTTCTTAATATTTCAATTATGTTTTTTGGTTTTTCAATCCAGTTGTTAAATGTGCAACTATTTCCAACAATTATTCCTATAATTTTCTTAATTTTACAATTCGCAATTGTTTTCTTTAAATTTAATATTTCTTGCTTAATTTTTTGCAATTATTTTTGTCATTTATCACATATTTTTTCTTCAATTTTTTAATTATTCTCGTAATTTTTAAACTATTTTTTTCATTTATAAATTATTTTCGGCAATTTTAAATTATTTTGTACAATTTTCAATTATCAATTATTTTCTTAAAATTTTAATACAATTCTTGATTTTTAAATAATTGGTTTCTTCAATTTTCATTTATTTTCTACAATTTTTCCCAAAAGTTTCATCAGTTTTCAATTAATAATTTATTATTCTATTTTATAATTATTCATTAATACAAAAAAAAATTTTGTACAAATGCCGATTATTCTCATCATTTTTTAATTTTGTTTTCAATTATTAATTATTTTCTTTAATACTTAATTATTTTCGTCATGTTTTAATTTTTCTTTTAATTGTCAATTATTTTTTTGAAATTTCCATTAAATTCTCTAATTTCCCATTCATTTCTTTAATTTTAAATTATTTTCTTCAATTCTCAAATATTTTCTTTAATTTTCAATTATACTTATCGATTAATTTCTCAATGTTCAATAATTCTCGGATTTTTTAAATTATTTTTTTTACTTATAAAAACTGTTTTCAATTTTCAATTCAACTATTCAATATTAAAAAATTATTTCCTTTTTTTTATTATTTTTTTCCATTATCATTAAGTTTCTTTAATTTTAAATACAATTGTTCAATTATTTTCTTTAATTTTTAACTAAATTCTTCAATTTTTATTTTCATTCTTCAGTATTCAATTTTTTCTTTCAATTTTAATTTTTTTTTCCAGTTGTTAAATACGCAATTATTTCTAACAAATATTCCTATAATTTTCTTAATTTTACAATATGCAATTATTTTCTTTAAATTTAATATTTCTTGCTTAATTTTTTGCAATTATTTTAGTCATTTATCACATATCTTCTTCAATTTTTTTTTTTTTTTAAATATTCTCGTCATTTTTCAACTATTTCCCTCATTTATTAATTATTTTCCGCAGTTTTCAATTATTTCCAACAATTTTTTAAATTTTCAATTATTATCATAACATTTTATAATTATTCTTTGATTTTTTAAATTATTTTGTTGGATTGTGTATTAATATAGCTATTATTTTTTTAATTTTGTTTTCAATTGTCAATTATTTTCGTCATTTTGCAAGTTTTTTTCAATTTCATAAAAATTGTTTTAAAATTATACAATTATTCAAAAAAAAAAAAAAATACAATTATTCAATTTTAGAACTATTCTTTTCAATTCTCAGTTATTTTCTTCAAATTTAAGTTCCACTTTTCCATTTTCAATTATTTTCTTTAAAATTAAAAAACCGTTGCATTTTTTCTATAATTTTCTTCATTATTCTTAAGAATTTTTAATTTTAAATTCAATTGTTCAATTATTTTCGTTAATATTTGAGGAGTACTATTTCAAAAGTTGATAAATCCACATTTTGTTATTTCGATAAAATTAAACAAATGCAGTTTCGCACCTAACCCCTAGAGTTAATTATAAAGTAGAAAAAATATATGAAATTATTTATATACGAATGTTTTTTGCACTTAAGGAGATTTATTTTTAATTAAAGTTTATAGTAATAAAGCAATTTAAAGGTTTTTGTAATTTATTCTAGGAAAAAAATTAAAATTTTAAATCATCTTGGTTAAGTCCAAGTTTTTTTTAAATTGAAAATTCTTTGGTAATAAATTTTTTTCTTGAATTCAACAGTGACAGATCGATTTGTAAGGTTCCTAATATGTTAAATTTTTAATTATCTCAACTTTTTTGAAAAATGGATTTATCAACTTTTGAAAAAGTGCTCCTCATTTAATTCCATTCTTCAACTTTTATTTGCATTTTTCAGTTATTAATTGTTTTTTTCTATATTCATTAATTTCATGTTTTTACAATTACTTGTTTCCAATTTTTTAATTATATTTAAATTTCAATTCCGTTCTTTAATTTATAATTGCTTTTTTAAATTTTAAATTATTTTTTTCTATTTTTTGTTAAATATGCATTAATTTCCAACAATTATTCCTATAATGTTCTTAATTTTTCAATTTGCAATTCTTTTCTTTAAATTTAATATTTCTTGTTTAATTTTATTCAATTATTCTCGTCATTCTTTATCTATTTCCTTCAATTATTAATTATTTTCCACAGTTTTCAATTATTTCCTACAATTTTTTCAATTTTCAATTATCTTAAAATATATAATTATTCTTGTATTATAAGAATTTATCAATTTTAAATTTAAGTATAAAGTTATATTCTAAATATGAAATTAATAACAGTGTTTTAATTATTCAAAAATTTGTGACCGGGAAAAACCTCAAAATGACCTGCAATTTAATTTCATAAAAAAGTGCCCACTCTGTATATTCAGCTATTGTTTCAGTTATTAAAAAGTAGATCTTGATATAATTTATTTTCCACCTTGTATATTAATTCTAAAACCTTTTTCAGTTCTATCTCCAGAAACCGTACCCACGACTATTGAAGACGACAGCATCAAAAAAATGATTCCCTGCTCTTCTCGTCTAGTGCAAAACGTCTTGTCCGATAGATCATCTCCAGTTTTAAAATCTCCAAATCCAATTCACGATAATAAAGTCTGGATGATGAAGGAAAATTTAATTGAAACGGAAGCTGACAGCGGAGCAGAAAGTGAAGCGAACGGAGTGAAATCCTCGATTATGAAATCCGATAGTAACAATATACGAGAAATAATGCTGTCCGACGATAGAGATTCATTATTAATTCATCAAAAAATGGCTGTTCTCAAAGCCAAGGAACAAAAACTTTTTCATGAGACTGAGATGCTAAAATTGCAGAAGGAAAAATTAAGGCTCGAAATAAAACTGTTGCAGTCTAAAGTGATAGAAGATAGTAACGATGTTTCTCACTATATTTTTGTGCCTTGAGTTCCTCAACTAGAAACGAGTTAACGAAAATCTGTACATTTCAAAATGGTGTGAATTTCGAGTTGTAAACGCACACAAGTGATGAAATCGTCAACTATGTTGCGATTTAATTTAAAAGGCTGTTTTGGAACTATTTATTATTCAAGTTATGTACTATTACTTAAATGTTCAAGTTTCATTCATGTTGTATTTAATTTGTCTATGAGTGCTTCTTAGAATCGCGTCTTAAATATTTATAAAGTAAATAATTCTAGAGAGAAATTCATTATTTTTAATTAGCAAGTAACCGAGCAAAGAAGATTGATTTGAATTAATAATTTAACTTTATTAATTCCAACTACATTTAAAAAAATTGTAGTTTTTTAAAATATCCTAGGATTAATGTCTGAAATCCTAGAATTAATGTTTCGAATCTCCAGATCAATGTTTAAAATCCTCTAAAGTATTTTTCGATTATTTAATTCAAACCAATCAATTGAATTGAATTTCGATTTAAAAAATTAATGCTAATAAATTACACTTATTTAAGTTGTATTATGTTATTATTTTTGCAGGATAATTCTGAGAGTTTGTTAAATATTATATCAATTGTATGTATTTGTATTTGATTACAAAATCGATGGAACAAATAGTACACAATAGTATAAGAAATTCAAAATTAGTAAAATTATGAAAAGAAGAAATAAATATTTTTTACTTTAAAAAAGAGAAGACATTTATTATTCAGAATAGAAATAACCTAAAATTTATTGAAATTAAAGAAAAAAGTTATTTAAAGAAATGGAATTTGATCTTTCTTTAATTTTCTTGAAAAAATAAAATTTATTTATATTTGCAAAATGGTAAAAATAACCTAAAAGTAAGTAAATTTTGTTTCTTTTACAAAAGAGCTGGCTGTTTTTTGGTTCTGCATCTACAAAAGTATTTTTAATACAATAAATAATAGATTTAGTTTCTCACCTCACAAATTTTAAATACAATGGATTTTTAAAGATTTTTTTCTTTCTTGACACCCGTTAGATTTTCCTTTGAGTCCCTTTAAAAACCGCACTTTAATTTTCGTCTGGATTAAAGTTTTTGATTTTTATACCTCCCAGTAAATAAATAAAAAATGAATTAGTGTTTTTAGTTACTTTATCCATCACTGGAAATTTATTTAATAAATTGTTCTTCCAGTCACGAGTTTCTGTTTCATAAAAACATAAAAAGGACAAAAAGTGTCTTATTTTGAGGTTATGTAACTTAAGAAATTTTTAAAAAGATTTAAATTTGATAAAAATGTTTAAACAGCCTTTAAGATTAATCAATCCGAGCAGCTTAAATGCATTTACCGGTAAGTAAATATTTTAATTCTGGATTTTACATTCTTTGAAAACAGAACTTAACCTCAAGAAACACAATTTTGTATTTTATCTTGAATTTAAAACTTATTTATACTACGGATTTAATTGTTTTGCATGTTGTCAACTGTAACAATATCAAATAATTTTTAATTGTTACATGAATATTAATTTTTCATTCACCAATTTCTGGATTTTAACCAAAAGTTTAGCGTTTTTTAAAAATTGGAGCAATCTTTGGAAATGAAAATCAAACCAAATGATTTAAATTCGTCGTTAAAATGTTTAATTAAAATTTTAAATGAAACTATTTTTGCAGTTTTTCGACAAGAAGCGTTTTGTACAGCCTCCCCTGAATCGGCAAAAAAATACAAATGGGATTTAATAAGTGCAGTTTGCTTAGAAAGACATCCAGTAATAACAAAACCGATGAAAGATTTAGAAAAGAAAGTTCATGAATGTTTTTATGAAATGGAAGTAGAAAGAAGTTACAAATCTAGTCATGAATTAAGAGTAGAGAAAGATAAACAAACAAAAGTGTTGACGACAGATGACACTGAAAAAAATATACAGCAAACGGCTCAAGATTTTGAAGATGCTGCTCAAGAAGAGTTTGAAGCTTTTAAATTTTCTTCAAGAGTTACAGGTCAATTTTAATTATTTAAAACTTATTTTTAAATTGTGTCAGAAATATTATTTTTAGATAAATTCAAATCTGGCTTAAGAATATTAATTTCAGGGTGTCTACTCACCGGGAATTCCGGGAATTTGCCGGGATTTTAGTTCGACCGGGAAAAATCCGGGAATTTCTAAAAATTTCAGCTAATTCATTTTCATAATTCTTCAAATTTGATTGATTCAAAATGGCGGATCCAATATGGGAGACATTTTGCAAAATTGCTCAAATTCACTTCAAACTTGTTACTCGGTGGTAATCCAAGTCGCTGGTTACTAATCTGAAGTTAGATTTTTAAAATAGTAAAAGTATAACAAGTTTCAAGCGATTTTGAGCATTTTCAGTGCTGCCAGTGACTTACTTTTTTCATTTTTATTCATTTTTTTAAAAATCACTCACAATTACTCACTTTAAAAATATAATCACCTTTCTCTCTTTCTTAGTAAAATAATAATAATAATTATTATTATATACAATTATGTTCTTTAAATTTCAATAAATTTTGACATTGTTTAATTAGTTTCCTCTAATTTTAATTACTTTTTCAATTATTTAATAAATGTTTACAAATTTTTAATTTTTAAACCAGTATTGTCAATTACTTTTGTCGTCTTTCAATGTTTCCATTAAAATTTAATTCTTTTTATCATTTTTCAATTATTTTCTGCATATTTCTATTAGTTTTAACATTTAAAAATTATTTTCATCAAATTTCAATAATTTTTTTAAATCTTTTTTTTGTATGGTCATCAATTTCTCAACTTATTACACAGTTTTCAATTTTTTTCTACGATTCAATTTTCTTCTTCAAATTTCAGCAATTTTCTTCAATAATTTTATTATTATGTATCAATAATTTTTAAATACTTTACACAAATCGCCAATTATTATTTTTTACAAGTTTCATTTTTTTTTAAATTTCAATTATTTTTTTTCAATCTTAAATTCTTTTAATTATTTACACCGGTAATCAATTATTCATGTCATTACTCAATTATTTATCTCAAATTTTTGTTATTTTTCATGTATTACCTTCAAATTTAAATTTTTTGTGATTTCTCAATTTATTTACTTTAAATTTCAATTATTTTCGTCATTTCTGGACTATTTTTCCCTATTTTTAATTATTTTTGTCAATTTTTAATTGTTTTTTAAAATTTTTCAATTATTGTAAATATTTTCGACGTTGTTTTATTACTTTTCTGCAAATTTTATACTTATTTTCTTATTTCTTTAAATTATTGTCATGAATTTTTTAATTTCTTACTTCAATTTTCATTTATTTTTGTCATTTCTCAATTTCTTTTCAAATTTTAATTATTTTTATCATTTTTCAAGTCTTTTCTTTAAATTTTTTATTTTTTACATAATTTTTAATTAGTTTTGTCATCTTTTAATTATTTGTCTCAAATTTTTATTGTGTTCGTTATTTTTCACATATTATATTCAAATTTAAATTTTTTATCATTTCTCAATTATTTTCTTCAAATTTCAATTATTTTTGTCATTTCTCGACTATTTTGTCCTATTTGTAATTATTTTTGTCATTTTTTAATTGTTTTTTAAAATTTCCAATTAATTTAGTAATTTCTCAATTATTGTAAATATTTTCGACGTTGTTTTATTGCTTTCGCTAAATTTTATACTTTTTTTCTTATTCCTTTAAGTTATTGTCATGAGTTTTTTAATTTCTTACTTCAATTTTTTATTTATTTTTGTCATTACTCAATTTCTTTTCAAATTTTAATTATTTTTATCATTTTTCAAGTGTCTTCTTCCAATTGTTTATTTTTTACTTAATTTTTAATTAGTTTTGTCATCTTTTAATTTTTATTTGTCTCAAATTTTTATTATTTTTGTTATTTTTCACATATTACCTTCAAATATAAATTTTTTATGATTTCTCAATTATTTTCTTCAAATTTCAATTATTTTTGTCATTTGTCAATTGCTTTTTATTTTTAATTTTAATTATTTTTATCATTTTTCAAGTATTTTCTATAATTTCAAATTTTTTTGGGATTTTGCAATTATTTTGTCATTATTTCATTATTTTCTTTAAGCGTCAATTTTGATCTCCAATTTTTCAATTATTGATTTCTAATTTTTATTTTGTTTCTCCATTTTTCAATTATTTATGTCATTTTTTACGTCTTTTTTTTCAAATCATAAATTTTTTACATAATTTTAAATTAATTTTATCATCTTTCATTTTTTTCCAGGTTTAATTATTTTTGTCATTTCTCGACTATTTGTTCCATTTTTTGATCATTTTTGTAATTTTCCTTTATTTTTGTCATTTCTCAATTGTTTTTTTTTTTTTTTTAATTTTAATTATTTTTATCATTTTTCAAGTATTTTTTTCAAATTTCTATCAATTTTATGATTTTTTAATTATTTAATTATTTTCTTTAATGGTCTAGTTTTTTTCTGATTTTGTATGGACATCAAATTTTTATTTTGTTTTTCCATTTTTCAATTATTTTTGTCTTTTTCAAGTTTTTTATTTTTTATTTATTTAATTAGTTTTGTTATATTTCGTTTTGTTTATTCAAATTTCAATTATTTTTGTTATTTCTTTACTATTTTTTCCTATTTTTAATTATTTTTGTCATTTTTTAATTGTTTTTTAAACTTTTCAATTAATTTAGTAATTTCTCAATTATTGTCTTTATTTTCGACGTTGTTTTATTACTTTCTCCAAATTTAAACTTATTTCCTTATTTCTTTAAATTATTGTCATGATTTTTTTAATTTCTTACTTCAATTTTCATTTATTTTTGTCATTTCTCAATTTCTTTTTAAATTTTAATTATTTTTATCATTTTTCAAGTGTTTTCTTCAAATTTTTTATTTTTTACTTAATTTTTAATTGGTTTTGTCATCTTTTAATTATTTGTCTCTAATTTTTATTATGTCCTTTATTTTTCACATATTACCTTCAAATTTAAATTTTTTATGATTTCTCAATAAGTTTCTTCAAATTTCTGTTAGTTTTGTTATTTCTCGATTATTTTTGCCTATTATAATTATTTTTCTCATTTTTTAATTGCTTTTAAAAATTTCAATTAATTTAATCATTTCTCAAGTATTATCAATATTTTCGACATTTTTTTATTACTTTCTCCAAATTTTACTTTTTTCTTATATCTTAAATTATTGTCAAGGATTCTTTAATTTCTTACTTTAATTTACATTTAATTTTTTCATTTTTCAATTATTTTAGTCATTTGTCAATTGCTTTTTATTTTTAATTTTAATTACTTTTTATTATTTTTCAAGTATTTTTTTCAAATTTTCAAATTTTTGGTATTTTGCAATTATTTTGTCATTATTCAATTATTTTCTTTATGCGTCAATTTTTATCTCCAATTTTTCAATTATTGATTTCTAATTTTTATTTTGTTTCTCCATTTTTCATTTATTTATGTCATTTTTTACGTCTTTTTTTTCAAATCATAAATTTTTTACATAATTTTAAATTAGTTTTATCATCTTTCTTTTTTTTTTTTCATGGTTCAATTATTTTTGTCATTTCACGACTATTTGTTCCATTTTTCAATTATTTTTGTCATTTTTTAAGTCTTTTCTTTAAAATTTAAATTGTTTACTTTATTTTTAATTACTTTTGTCATCTTTCTTTTTGTTTCTTCAAATTTCAATTATTTTTGTCATTTTCCAATTATTTTCTTCAAATTTCTATTAGTTTTTACATTTTGGAATTATTTTCTTCAAAGATCAATTTTACCTTAAAAACTTATGTATTACGCACTTACTTTTTTTACTATTTTAATATTATAGCTATTAATCATATTATATGAAATCCATGAAAAATGTGATTTTAGTTCCGGGAAAACCGGAAATTTGAAAATCATGTTTCGGTACACAAATTATAATTACAAATTACACCCTGTTAATTACCATTTTTATTACAGAAGCCGATGAGAAAAAAATTACTGATTCTCTTCATCGAAAATTGGACCAAACATTGTTGTTCTTGGTTGAAAAAAAAGAAGAAAATCGTCTTGTTTGGGTTCCCCCACAAGGAATTAGAAACGATGGAGAAACCATGAAACAGGTTTTTTAAATTTGTGAAAAAATTGTTTAACATCTTTTTATTTTTACTTCTTATTTGTTTTGTTTTTTTTTTCCAGACGGCAGAAAGGGTTCTTCTCAGTACTTGTGGATCCGATTTAAAAGTGAACTTTTACGGAAACGCTCCGATCGGTTATTACAAATATTTATATCCCAGAGCCGTACGGAAAGAGTCCGACGGTGCAAAAGTGTTTTTCTTCTTGGCAAAATACCAGAAAGGAAAAATTTCTGAAAATTTGAAACATCAGTGGCTTAATAGAACTGAACTATCCGCGACGTTAGACAAAAAACTACGAAAAGGGTTATTTCAGTTTTTAATACCGGAATAGATTTAATTTTATAAATTAAAAAGTAAATAGTTCTCGCACGAATCATGGTGCATAAAAACCTAGGTCTGTAAAAATAACTGAAATTATTGGGACGTGTGATTAAGTTCTAAAATTAATTATTTAGATTATTTATTTCATAGAATTTCATTAGAAAGAATTCATATTTAACAGAATTTTTATTTTACAGAATTTTAGTTTCATCGAATTTTTAAATACCAGAATATTCATTTGGCCGAAAAAGTATCAGACAGAAATATTTTGACGCGAATTTTGAAATTGATTTAAGTTTTCTATCAAATGTCAATTCGTACTAATACAATTTCGGACAAATGAAGATTCTGTTAAATGAATATTCTGGTATTTAAAAATCAGATTAACCTAAAATTCAGTAAAATCAAAATTCGTTTAAATTGGCATTATTTTAAATGAAAATTTGGTTAAAAGGATTTCTGTAAAATGAAAATTCTGTTAAATATGAATTCGGTGATCTAAAATTCTGTTAGGTTAAAATTCGGATTAATTTATATTCGATTGAAAAGATATTCGAAAATGTGAAATTTCAACTAAAGGAAGATTCTTCCTAATTAAATTCTATGAAATAAATATTCTAAATAATTAATTTTAGAACTTAATCATACATCCTAAATTATTTACCAATGTAATAATTTACAGGTTTTATATCTAAGGTATGCAACATTAAATTTCGATCTCGAAATGAAGCTAGAATTGATTCTTTTCTATACGAAGAATATGTAAAGTTTTTTAAAGAGGCACTTTATTCATTTAGAAATATGTACAGTGTGACAAATAAAGTGTTTATAATGAATTTTTTTAGAGTTTTTTTGTTAAAAACGATCGCCTCGACGACGTCCCGTGTACTTTGTATTAGCTCGAACTTCTTTTCCTTGCCTCTTTCGTCGTTCTTTCTTCTCTAAAATCCACTCTCTACTTTTTTTGAGTGGCTTGCCTCTGGCCCTTTTCATGTTCTCTCTGTGAATAATCAGAAGTAAAATGTTAATAAAATATTAATTTCTACTTTAGTAATTTTAATAAAACACTTTTTTTTTTACAATACGAATAGGGCTGCCAGTGACTCTCTTTTAAAACAAAAAAATCACATTTCTCAATCTTTTAGTAAAATGTCTATTCCAGCTGCGGGACATATATTTTGATATAAGGAGCCTGATAAATAATTTACCTTATAAACCAATTAGTTTGTTCATATTCCAATTACATAGTCAATTTTGTAATTACAGTTTATAAATACCTAATTTCTAATCTTCTTTTCAATTATTTTTGTCATTTTTAAAGTATTTTTGTCAATTTTCAAGTATTTTTGTTAATTTTCAAGTATTTTTGCGATTTTTATTTAAAATTTTTCAAATATCAATTGCTTTCTTCAGTCTTTGTCATTAATATTTAAATTTTTACTTTGAGTTTTAATTTTTTAGTTTTCAATTATTTTTGAGATTTTTAAAGTACTTTTGTCAACTTTAAAGTATTTTTGTCAATTATTGAGTATTTTTGCGATTTTGAATTTCATTTTTTCAAATATCAATTATATTCTTCAATCTTTAAAATACTGTCAGGAATTTTTAAACTTCTTTTACCAGTTTTCAATTATTTTCTTCAAATTTCAATTATTTTCTTCATTCTTTTTATTATTGACACGAATATTTAAATTTATTACACATTTTTTCTTATGTTTTTGTCAGTTTTCAATTATTTTATTAAAATTTCAATTATGTTCTTCAATCTTTAAATTATTATCAGAAATATTTAAATTTTCTACACAATTTTCAATTTACTTTTGTTATTTTTCAAATATTTTATCAAATTTTTTATTTTTACCCCAGCTTTCAATTATTTATGTCGTTATTTAATTAGTTTTTCAAAACTTTTATTGTTTCGTAAACTTTTTAAGTATTGTCATGAATTTATGAATTTTTTACACCTTTTTCAATTTTTTTTTACAAATTTCAATTATTTTCTTCAAACTTTAATTACTTTCTTCATATTACAATTTTTTTTTCTTTTTTTCAAACTTCAATTCATTTTTCCAACTTTTAATTATTTTCTTCAAACTTCAAATATTTTTATCAATTTCTCAAATATTGTTTATAAATTTATAATTT
Source organism: Ganaspis brasiliensis (assembly GCA_037103525.1). Lineage (NCBI taxonomy): Eukaryota > Metazoa > Arthropoda > Insecta > Hymenoptera > Figitidae > Ganaspis > Ganaspis brasiliensis. Next base: position 2,279,103 of record JAZKLR010000087.1, read on the forward strand.
TTACACCAGCTTTCAATTATTTTTGACATTTCTCAATTGTGTTTTCAAATAAAAATTATTATTTTTGTCATTATTTAAATATTTTTGACATTTTGGAATTATTTTCTTCATATTTCTACTATTTTTGCCATTGCAAAATTATTTTTTACAAATTCCAATTATTTAATTCAATTTTTTTTTATTTTCATGAATTTTTCTATTTCTTACACCAGTTTTCAATTATTTTCTTAAAATTCCAATTAAATTATGTTCTTCAATCTTTAAATTATTGTCAAGAATATTTAATTTTTTTACACAAGTTTCAATTTACTTTAGTTATTTTTCAATTATTTTCATCAAATTTTAATTACTTTTGACAAATATTCAAGTATTTTTGTCATTTTCCAATTATTTTCACCATATTTCTACTATTTTTGTCATTTCAGAATTATTTTCTACAAATTTTAATTATTTTATTCAATTTTTTTTATTGTCATGAATTTTTTAATTTCTTAAACAATTTTTCAATTATTTTCTTCATTATTTTTATTATTGTCGTGAAAAATTTTAAATATAGTACACAAGTTTTCATTTAAATTGTCATTTTTTAATTATTTTTTTAACATTTCAATTATATTCTTCAAATTTTAAATTATTTTCCAGGATATCTACATTTTCTACACAAGTTTCAATTTACTTTTCTTATTTTTCAATTATTTTCTTCAAATTTCAATAAATTTTGTCATTTTCCAATTATGTTCTTAATATTTCTAGTATTTTTGAGAATTCAGAATTATTTTCTACAAATTTCAATTATTTTATTCAATTTTTTTATTGTCATGAATTTTTAAATTTCTTAAACCAGTTTTCAATTATTTTCTTAAACCATTTTTCAATTATTTTCTTCATTATTTTTATTGTTGTCATGAATATTTTTAAATATGTTACAGAAGTTTTCATTTATTTTTGTCATTTTTCAATTATTTTCTTAGCATTTCAATTATGTTCTTCAATTTTTAAATTATTTTCAAGGATATCTAAATTTTTTACACAAGTTTCAATTTACTTTTGTTATTTTTCAATTATTTTCTTCAAATTTCAATAAATTTTGTAAGTATTTAAGTCTTTTTTCACCAGTCATCAATTATTTTTGTTTTTTTTTAATTATTTTTTTCAAATTACAATTATTTTTGACATTTTAGAATTATTTTCTTTAAATGTTATTTTCTTCGATCTTTTTTTTATTGTCATGAATTCATTAACCTTCACACTGGGTTACACTTATTTATGGCATTATTCAATTAGTTTCTTTACATTTTAATTATATCGTTAATTTTTCAATTCTTTTATACAATTTTTTAATTAATGTATTAAATTTTTTATTTTTGGCTCCATTTTTGAATTATATTTCTGATTTTTCATTAATTTTTTTACACATTTTACTCATTTTTGATATTTTTTAATTATTTTTTTGAAACTTCTATTGCATAGGCCTGCATAATTTTGTACATATCTGTTACAAAAAAAAATAGGAGGTAACTTTTGTAGATGTTTTGACGCAGATTCAGAATCTGACCTTTAGAATCACGTCAGGATTTTTTGTAAAATTAGTTTAAATAGACAAAAAAGAAAAAAAAAGAAATTTTGGTAAAATACAAAAAGTTCAAAAGGATGGCCAAAAAAAGGACATTTTTTGTCCATTTAAGCTAATATTACAAAAAATCCTGACGTGATGGGCCATTTTTAAGGTCAGATTCTGATTCTGCGTCAAAAAAATCTACTAGAATCACCTCCCATTTTTTTGGAATAGACATGAACAAAATTTTGCAGTCCTGTGTTATTTTTTTTCAATTTTTGAACTCTTGTCTAAAATTTTAATTTTTACACCAGCTTTTTAAAATATTTATGTCATTATTCAATTATTTTCTTCACATTTTAATTATTTCCTCAAAACCTCAATTATTGTACTGAAAATTTAAATTTTTTACACAAGTCTCAAGTTCATTTTTTTCAAATTTTAATTATTTTTGTCAATCTTCAATTATTTTCTTGTAACTTAAATTATTTTTGAAACTTTACAATTATTTTCTTCAAATTTCAAATATTTCGTTGCAATTTTTGTCTTCATTTCTGATTTTTAATCAATTTTTCAATTAGAGTTTTGTCATTTTACAATTTTTTTTTCAAATTTGCATTATTTTGGTCATTTTTTAATTTTTTTTTCAAATTACAATAAGTTTTGTTAATAATTAAATATTTTTGATATTTTGTAATTATTTTCTTCAATATTTTTATTATTGTCATGAATTTATTAACGTTTACACTAGTTTTTAATTATTTATGTGATTATTCAATTATTTTCTTCACATTTTAATTATATCGTTAATTTTTCATTTATTTTATACAATTTTTTAATCAATGTATTAAATTTTGAATTTTTTACTCCATTTTTTAATTTAATTTCTCATTTTTCATTAACTTTTGTCCAAATTTCAGTTATTTTTGTCATTTTTCAACTGTTTTCTCCATTTATTCTCATTTATTGTACTCAAAATTTAAATTTCTTACACCAGTCTCAAATTCATTTTTTTTAAATTTTAATTATTTTTGTCAGTCTTAAATTATTTTTTTGTAACTCGTATTATGTTTAAAACTTTTGAATTATTTTCTTCAAATTTCAATTATTTCGTTTCAATTTTTCACTTATAGTTTTTTCAATTTACAATTTTTTTTCAAATTTTAATTATTTTCATCATATTTCAATTATTTTTATTGCCATTTTCGAATTATTTTCTTCAAAATTAATTATCTTTTCTTGCTGGCGGGTCCCAAATTAATAACAGTAATATCAAACTCATTATTGTTTACTAACTTTTTTTGACCTAAAAACTCACTATTTAGGGGAGACCGCCTAACAGTAGATACTAAAAATTTCCAACAGGTGTAAGTATTTCAGACTGAAGTAATTAATAAAATATTTAACACTGATATGAAGCTAATCTATTCAATTAATTATTCCAATCAGCAAATTGAGCCTAATATTAACCACTTATTTATAATAAGTCTTTTTCCAATACGATAAAAATTAACTAAAAAATTACCTTCTACCAACAGTGGATAATCCTTTCTTATTTGAAAAATATAAATTATCGAACAGCTTTTTACCCGTAATGCAGTTCCTTGACAAGTATTCTTGAGAATAAAATCAGTTTGTCAACAAAAAACTTCTTTATTCTTTAGTAATTAAATAAAATATTAGAAACTAAAGACACTTTTTTCACTATTTTCAATCTGCTAATCGTCTGGCAGCCCGAACGAATATAAAATGCGGTTTAAAATCGAAATAACCAACCTTTTCGAACTGTATTTAATTTGATTCGAATCTTCTTCTGTGCCTAGAGCTTTAGGAAGAGCCATGGCTCCTCCGGTCATTAGCACCAAAAAGAATTTTTTCGCCTTAGTACTGTTTGGAAAATCGACAACGACTCCTCCGTAGAAACCAGATTTCGTTGCCTGTGTAGTGACCAATTCAATTTGATCACTATTTTCTGGATAAAACTGAAAAACTGCTCTTGCAGATCTTGACAAACAGGCGAAAAGAGTCGAGAAAAATGTATATAATCTTTTTACAGGATTGTGTGATGATTTGTCCGCGTTGCAAAGCCACTGCAAGGCAGAAACACTGACTGCTCCGTCAAAACATCCGGCTCTAAATGGCATTCCTTGTCCCATGTCGCTCAAGAGCAGATCTCCTTCAACTTCTCTCTCAAGAGCAACATCTACAAAAAGAAAAATAAATAGATGAAAATTATTATCTTCTTATTTTGCATTTTGTTAACAGTAAGCATTTATTATTTATTATATTTGCTAATTTTGTACTCAGCATAGCGGAGGAAATGTCACATCCTATCCAAACATGACCCTGGTCTTCTAAAACACTTCCGCTGAGACCAGAACCGCATCCAATATCGAGAAGAAAACAGGGTTCGTCTTCAGGTAGAACAAGAAGTTCAATAGCTCTTTCACACATCTGAACTTGAATGTCCATCATTCGGGAACTGAAAATTAAAAGAAAAAGATTTTAAACATTTGAGATTTTATTTTGTAGTTATGTAATTCAGGGCTACCAGCGGACCATAAGATTAAACGTGTTAAAAAAATTTTTAAATTAATTTTTAAATTCAATAGTATAAAGATTCAGGAAAGCCATTCAAAACTGAAGTAAATACAAATTAGAAAATGTCGAAAATAATACAAATATGACAAAAATAATTCAAATTTAAAAAAAAATTGTAAAATGATAAAACTAATTGAAAAATAAATTAAAAAACCAACAATGAAGACAAAAAATGAAAAATTGAAACAAAATAATTGAAAATTTGAAGAAATTAATTGAAAAGTTTCATAAATAATAAAAGAATGACAAAAATAATTAAAATTTGAGAAAAAAAAACTGGTGCAAACAATTAAAATTTCGAATATGTACAATAATTGAGATATTGAAGAAATAATGAAAATGTGAAGAAACTAATTGAATAATAATTAATAACATAAATAATTTATAGCTGATGTAAAAATTATACTTTTTAGGCAATAGTTGAAAAATTGAAAAAAATAATAGAAGTTTCAAAAAATAATTGAAGCTTGAAGAAAATAATTAAAAAAGGGCAAAAAAAATTTATATGTGTAGAGAATAGTTGAAAAATGACAAAAATAACTCAAATTTGGAAAAAGATTAATAAAAAAAGAGAAAAGATTGAAGAAAATTACATTTTAAAGAAAATAATTCCAAAATGGCAAAAATATTTGAATATTGACAAAAATAATTGTAATTTGAAAAAAACCATTGAGAAATGTCAAAAATAATTGATAACTGATGTAAACAATTAACAATTTGAAGACAATAATTGAAAAATTGGCGAAACAATTGAAATGTTAAGAAAGTAATTGAGTAATGACATAAATAATTGCAAGTTGGTAAAAAAATAAAAATATATAGACAATTTATTAATTTCATATCAAAGGCCACAAAAAACAACCAAACAAATTTCTATTAAAAAGGCCTACAATTTATCTGATATGAATTTATAGACAATAATTAAAAAGTTTTTAACATATTAGAAGTTTCAAGAAAATAATTTTAAAATGTCAAAAATACTTGAATAATGACAAAAGTAATTGAAGTTTGAAGAAAATAATTGAAAATAACAAAAGTAAATTGAAACTTGTGTAGAAAATTAAAATATTCCTGACAATAATTTAAAGACTGAAAAACATAATTGTAATTTTAACAAAATAATCGAAAAATGAAAAAATTAACTGACATTAAAAAAAAAAATGAGAAATACAATTCAAAAATTAAGTAAAAAATTAAAGTTTTAATAAATTAATTGAAAAATTGTATAAAATATTTGAAAAATTGATGATACAATTGAAATGTGAAGAAACTAATTAAATAATGACATAAAGAATGGAAAGCTGGTGTAAAAATAAAAAATCTACAGACAATAATTGAAAAAAATATTTTTTAGTTTTAGGAAAATAAGTAAAAGTTGAAAAATTTAACTGAAGTTTGAAGAAAATATTGTTGAAATTTTAAGAGAATAATTCAAAAATAGCAAAGAAATTAAAATATGGAGAAAATAATTTAAATTTGTAAAAAATTATTGATAATGGTGTAAAAAATTAATAAATTCATGACAATAATAAAAAGAATAAAGAAAATGATTGAAATTTGAAGAAAATAATTCAAGAATGACTGAAATAATTAAAATTTGAATACAATAATTTGAAACTGGTGTAAAAAATGTTAATTTTAAGTACAATAATTAAGGTATTGACATAATAATTAAAAGGTGAAGAAACTAATTGAATAATGGCATAAGTAATTAAAAGCTAGTGTAAAAATTTAACTTTTTAGAAAATAGTTGAAAATTTGAAAAAAATAATAGAAGTTCCAAGAAAATAAAAATTGAAACTTTCAGAAAATAATTTAATAATGTCAAAAAAAAAATTTATAAATGTAGAAAACAGTTGAAAAATGAGAAATATAAGTCAAAAAAGTAAAAAAATTTAATACATTAATTGAAAAATTAACGATATAATTGAAATGTGAAGACTCTAATTGAATAATTGTATTTGCTTAATAAATAAATCAATAATGACATAAATAATTGAAATCTGGCGTAAAAGTTTATAAATTCATGACAATAATAATACGATTGAAGTTTGAAACATGACAAAAATAATTGATAACTGGTGTAAAAAATTTAATATTTGAAGGCAATACTTGAAAAATGGACGAAACAATTGAAATGTTAAAAAAACTAATTGAATGTAATGACAAAAATAATTGTAATTTGAAAAAAATAATTGAGAAATGACAAAACTAATTGATGTGTATAAATAAATAAATAAATGGTTTAAAATATTAAATATTTGAAGACAATACTTGAAAAATTGACAAAACAATTGAAATGTTAAGAAACTAATTGAATAATAAAGTAAATAATTGAAAGATGGTGTAAAAATTAAAACTTTTTTTTACAATAAATATTAGAAGTTTGAAGGAATTCATTGAAAGTTGAAGTAATTAATTAAAGTTTCAAGAAAATAACTGAAATTTGTAGAAAATGATTGAAAATTGTGTAAAAAAATTAATAACTTCATGGCAATAAAAAAAAAGTTAAATAAAATAATTGATTTTTGTAGAAAATAATTCTAAAATGGCAAAAATAATAGAAATATGAAGAAAAAAATTGGATGACAAAAGTAATTGAAGTTTGAAGAAACTAATTGTAAAATAACAAAAGTAAATTGAAACTTGTGTAGAAAATTTAAATATTTCTGACAATAATTTAAAGATTGAATAAAATATTTAAAATTTTAAGAAAATAATTGAAAATTGCCGAAAATAAAAAAAAACTTGTGTAATAAATTTAAATGTTAATGACAATACTCTAAAAACTGAAGAAAATAATTGATATTTGAAAAAATGAAATTAAAAATCGCAAAAATACTTGAAAATTGACAAAAGTACTTAAAAAAAAAATAATTGTCAAATATAAATTAAAACTTGTGTGATAAATTTAAATATTAATGACAATACTTTAAAAACTGAAGAAACTCTGTTTCAACTCATTTTGATCAACCAAATTTGCAGTCATTTTCTGGTTTTTTCCCCCGATTTAAATCCATTTATAAATTAAATTTTTTTTGGTAGTTTATAATCCTTTTACGATTTTTTTTTCAAACACGGGAAAAGCCAGTAATTAGTTTCATCCTTTCATTATAATTTGGGGTTTTCCAAAGGACCCAAACAGTGGGAGTTGAAAGATATAAATATAAATTTACTTTTGAGTATATTTGCGAGCCTCTTCTTCATTGTAAAACTGAAATTAAAAATAGATTACGATTAAGATTACAAGTATTATAAGATTTTAATGAATTCTTATTTTATATCATGAATAAAGTATTTATTAGACAGTTTAGAAAATCATTAATATAAATATAATTGACTAATGTCACATAAACGAACATTTATATAAAAGAATAAATATAGCAGAACTATATAGGTATAAAAGAATAATAAATTTATTCGAGATAAAAAAAGTAAACACTCATTTAGTTTTATTTATAAAATTGTCATATTTTCGTTTAAACTTACCACTTCCGGAGGTGCCAAGTGTTCTGGTCGTCGAGACATTTTACCAGTATTCTTATTTTTTCTTTAAAGTAAATTATATACTTTATTTTAGTGATATTCTGTTTAATAACAAAATGTCAACATAACACGTGCTTTCTTGTCAAAAAGGTTATGTTAAAAATTGACAGTTTTTTGTACCACGTGATCAACAAGTACCGCTCTCTAACGGCAGAAAAAATTTGAAATTTTTTACATTTTTGCTTTTTATTTTCAAGTCTTGAAATACCCAAGAAAAGTAACAAGTTGAATTGATTTCCAAAGTAAATTTGTTGTTTTGTTTTAATTGTTATTCAATTTACAGAAGAAAAATCGGTATTTATAAATTTATAATAAATGAAATTAATGTTTTTTTTTATTAGCCATAGATGTCGCTGTAGTCGCTTTTCAGTATTTCGGCGCCAACAACAGCTGCTGTATGTTGTTTGTATGTGAATTGTGAACAAAACTCTTTTCAAACACTTCGCATGCAAAAAAAGAGAAGAAAACTAGTTTTATATGACGAGAATTGTGCACCATGTTTGTTGCTGATATTCCAAATGACTTTTACAAAGTAGTACGAGGAAATGTAAGTAAATAATCACATTTTTACGATTGTTTGGTTAGGTTGATTAACGGTTTCTTACAACCCTTTTCCGGTAAATTGTTGCCAGAAACTTGATTTTCACTAATTTCCTCTTCTTAATTAATATCTTTTCTTTTCAAAGTAGTATTAGTATTTCAGTAATTTCAATATTCTGGTATTGTTGCTTAAATAATCTATCTTTATTGATTAAAATGAGGTGTGAAAGCTCATGGACGCAAGTTGAAAGACTTCCTGCTTTCTTATGTTAATTATTTTCAGTCTAATTATTAATTACTTTTTGTGTATATGTACTTTGTTTGACATATTTTATTTACTACTTTGTTCTATATTTTTACTACTGTTTTATCATTATTATTCTTAAAAAAAAAAATCTGTTAAAAAACTCAATTCAAAGAGTTAACTTGTGTTTTATTTGTAGCATTGTTGAAAACTAGTTTTTTAACTGCTAATTATTATTTAGTATTATCATTACTGATTATTCGTTAACAATTATAATCATTTTCATGAGAATTCTTTTATCTAATTGTCAGTAATTCTGAATTAAATGTAGCTTTCTCTGAAAAGTCGATTAATTCCAAACATCACGAGATTTGTGGGAAATTTGTTTTAATCACAAAATGTTAATTAATTTCAAAAGTCATTTAAATTCAAGAAATTACTCTGTCAAGGAAAACTTTTATTCAAAATTTATTGTTGAGAAAGAGATTCATATAAATTTGCGTGAACTTTTGAGGTTAAGGAATTATTTATGCACATTTTTGATATTTTATTTTTGATTTCAGCGGTGCCTTCTTTTAGTAAACTTTGACGTGGACGCAATTTGTGCTTCTAGAATTTTGCAAGCTCTCTTTAAAAATGACCATGCAGTATATACATTGGTCCCTGTTCAAGGAATTGAAGATTTGGTTCAAGCCTATGCAGAAAATTGGGAAGAGGTAATTTTAAAGAAAATTATTTTTCAAATTTATCTCATAAAGATCGCAAACTAAAATTTTATCAGTTTGTTACAAATTTAATCATCTTGGTAAATTTTCGCCCTATTAATTGTACTTTGGTCAAAATTTATTTTAAATTCTACTTTTCTCTTATATTAAATTAATTTTTTTTTCAATTTCAGACGACTTATGTCATTTTAATTAATTGTGGTGGAACTGTGGACTTAACACAATTATTGCAACCTGACGAACGTATAATATTTTTTATAATTGACAGCCACAGGCCATATGATACAGATAATATTTATTCAGAAAGTCAAATTAGAATAATCGGTAGTCCAGATGCAGAAGAGTCAATTCCTGAATACAACGAAATTTACAGAGATGACGATGTAAGTTTAAAAATTTGTTTTATCTAACACAATTTCTTATTTTGTTTCATATCATTACAGTAACCCTGATTCTTGTTTATTATTATTCTGTAATTTCAAAATTAAATTTTATATTTCTCATCTGAAAATTGTTTCTGAAAAAATTCTGTTAATTTATTTATTAAATTTAAAAAAATTAAAAGTTGCTCAGGGTGACAAATTGACCGAGAAATTTGTTACTAAACCGGGAGTTTCTTCGTGGATCTAAAAGTTCTGAGAAATTTTATCAAACATAAATTTTTCTTTCATATATTACAAATTTATGGTAATAATAATCCGCAAGTTCTTTCATTCATTTCTTCATTCCAGGGCTGTTTTTTATTTAAATCATAATTTAAATCATTGGGGTATTAGCATTAAAATAAAAAAAAACTTAAAAATTCTCCGGACGTCTAATACGGCATTTAAAATATCGCAAACCATAAAAAAATCCACAAATTTGTGCGTAAATCTTTAAAATTTCAATTCTAATATTTTAACCTTTGTAAAGTTAAAAAAAATTGTGCTAATACACATGATAAAAAAACTTACGAATTACAAATTTTTGGTATGAAAATAGCAAAAAATAGTATTAATTTCTTATATCTTTAAGTCATTATAATTTACATAAATTCCAAACGTCAATTAACTCATATTCCAATTTGCTCCAACATTTAAATTTCAATTAATTCGTATTTAAATACATATTAATTATTAATTAATACAAAATAATTAACTAATAATTTATAATTAAATAATATTAATTATTTTCCATATTCACAATAATCATTTTTTTAATTCTTACAATATTTCTAAGAGATTTCACTTTTTCGAAATTTCTTTATTTTTCTAAATTTATTGTTGAACTTGTTTTAAGTGCAATATTATAAAAATGTGTTTAGTTTAATTTGTCTAAACTTTTATATTATTAAAGGATTTTTAAATTTCTTTTGGGGACTTTTTTTTATTTATCTTGATATATACATTTTTTATTTTATTTTTATTAATTCTAATTGTTCAATAGATTCTAACCAAATTTTCTTATTTTTCGTACTTTTTACATTTTTTTTACAGTTTGTTAGATTAAGAAAAAAAACATTTCTTCATTTTCTTCCTATATCTTAAATTTTCTTGATATTTCACTATTTTTTTAGTCCTTGCTATTTAACTAATTCTTTAATTTTTGTTTTAATTTTTGAAAACATTTATTTGATGCTTCTATCTATATTTTTACAATTTCTTAATTTTTTACTTTTTTGAAAGCTTTTATTCTTTTTTTTAATATTATGTAAATTTAATCTTGTACTAAATGTTCTCATTTTAACATCGTTCTTCTATTTCATAGAATTTCCTTTCCTTAAAAATGTTTTTTTAAATTACCCAAAATTTTATTCATTTTTTTTTTCAATTTGGAAAATAATTCTCGAATTTTAAAATTTTGTTCTCTTTAGTAACATGTGTCAACGTTTTTTTACTGTTATTTTCTTATTTATTATTATAATTTGAAAAAAATGTTTGTAAAAATATTTTTGTTTTTGAAAAGAGTTTCTACTTTTTTATATATTTTTATGACACTGTTTCATTCATGTCTTATTTTTGTTAATTGTTTCTTCATTTCTTTAATAAACTACTAAAATATAAACATTTGGAGATTTTATATACTAATTATGTTTAAAAAAAAACAATTTTTGGTTGAAATAAAAAAAATTGGATTTTTTTAAAAACATCATGATTTTTATGAGCCCTGCTTCATTAATTTTTTGTCTGTTCACACTTGAAGCTTTCCACGTAGATTTTTTTTTAAAAAAAGCATTTAAATTTATAAAAATTTAAATTTATAAATATCAGTTCAAATAATTTAAAATCTCATCAATAAATAAATCTATAAATTTTTCTATAATTTTTAACAGTTTTCAATAATCAATTATTCTCTGTAAATTTTATAATTATTGTTTAATTTATTTATATTATTTTGTTCTGTTGTCGATTATTCTCGACAGTTTTCTAATTTTTCTTGCAATTATTAACTATTTCCCTCAATTCTTAATTATTTTCTTTAATATTTAATTATTTTAGTAATTTTCTAAAATTTCTTTCAATCATCAACTATTGTCATAAAATTTCAATTTAATTCTTTAATTTCCAATTTATTTTTTTAATTTTTAATTATTTTCTTTAATTCTAACAAATATTTTATTTAATTTTCAATTATTTTTAACAATCTTCAATTAATTCTTTAATATCAATAACTCTCGGAATTTTTTTATTATTTTCTTCAATTTTAATTTTTTTTTCTTCGATTTTTAATCCAGTTGTTAAATTTGCAATTATTTACAACAATTATTCCTAAAATTTTCTTAATTTTTCTATTTGCAATTATTTTCTTAAAATTTAATATTTCTTGTTTACATAATTCAATTTTTTTCTCGGTTGTCCATTAATTTAGTCATTTTCACACATTTTCTTCAATTTTTTAATTATTCTCGTCATTATTCAACTATTTCCTTCAATTATTAATTATTTTTCACAATTTTCAATCATTTCTACAATTTTTTTAATCTTCAATTATTATCTTAAAATTTTACAATTTTTCTTAGATGTTTTAAATTATTTTATTCGGTTGTGTACTAATCTAGCCAGTTTTTGAAATTTGTTTTCAATTGTCAATTATTCTCGTCATTTTGTAATTTTTTTTTTCAATTTCTTCAATTTCAATTATTTTTTCGATTTTTAATGTAGTTGTTCAATTTGCAATTATTTCCAACAGTTATTCCTATAATTTTTCATATATTTTGTTTAAATGTAATATTTTTTTAATTTTTAAACTATTTTTTTCAATTGTGTAATCATATAGACATTTTTCGAATTTTGTTCTCAACTGTGAATTATTTTCGTCATTTTTCAGATATATTCTTTAAATTCGTAGATAAATTATTGTCCAAAAATTTAGATGTTAATATTTTGTGATGAAATACTTTTTAAGTCTTAATTATATAATTAATAAGATTATAAGAATATGCCAATTTTAAATTTAAGTACCTTTAAAGTTATATTTTAAATATAAAGTCGAATTTCGTAAAATTAAAAATACTGTTTTAATTGTTGGAAAATTTGTGACCTGGAAAAAGTCGCTGTACACCCTGTATTTCAGTTTTCCTTTTACTCTATTTTTCTACTTTAATCCACTTTCTTTTTAATTTTACAGTCAGACGAAGAGGAACTGCTTCCATCTGGTGATGAGGATGGAGACGACGAAGAAGACGGAGCAGTTGAATCAAATCAAGCTAAACGAAGAAGACTCAATGAAGAGGTGATATTAAAAAGAAGGGAAATGCGAAAATGGGAAGAGAATCGAGAAAATGTTTTGTTTAATTACAAACAATACAGTTATTACGGAAAATCGGTAAGTTTGACTAAAATAAGAAAAAATAATTTATTAAAGTTAATTTTTGAACAAGAATTAATGACAATTTCCTCAGTTATTGAAATACAATTACAAATAATTTGTCCATCTATTTTATAGAGCGCGGTGCAAATTTTCGAAATGACTTGGAAAATGTCAAGAGATACTTTAGACATGGCATGGTGGGCTATAGTTGGTTTAACAGAACAATCTATTCTTAATAAAGTGGAAAATCAAAATAGCATTTTAGAGGCGGGTAATATGCAGGGTCATGTTTCAAGACTGAGTCACATGCGAGGTGTTAACGGAGATCGATTACAGCAGAGTGCAATAAAAGTCACTTATGACAATGAGTATCCTTTTTTGAAAAATGAGACCTTGAGTCTAGAAAAACCAGATTTTGCCTGGTTTTTTGCAATAAGAACAAGTGAAAAGGAAATCAAAGCACATTCACTAATATTGTTTTTAAAAAATTTTGTAAATGGGTCGTTCATATACCATGTTAACAATTTTTAATCACTTTTTAATCCCCCCTCCCCCCTCGTGGACTTTTTTTAAAAATAATATGATTTTCTATGTTATGAGAAATTATAACTATTGGCAAAGAAAACTACCACGGCGGGCAGTGAGGCGCCACCTGTTCAAAACAAATATGGCCGCTGACAGAGAGTTTATTCAAAGACAGTCGAATTTGGTTTTACAATAAAAGTTTGTTTCGGAAGTGTTGTTACGATTAAAAGTATGTTAGCTTCAAGCTTAAACAATTTATTTTCATTCATTAAAGCTACTCCGTCGTCTAGAAGTATTATAGAGGTTCAAAATGTTGTCAATTCTGCTAGCAATAAAACTAGAGAAAAAATCGAGAATTCCATTGTATATTCACAAAATAAATAATGCTCACTATTATAAAATTATAATTCACTTTCACAAACACTTTAAAATTTTGTTTTTAAAATAAATATTAAATTTTTATGTACTAAATACGTCAATTTTCTCTCTGTCGGCGGCCATATTGAATAGTTCCTAAAGTAAACGATAGGGGCGTTTTGTAAATTAAAACTACCAATAAAGTAGGATTATTATCTTAAAATGGTAAATATATTAATATTTAATACTTATAAGAAATATTTTATTGAAATCCGTTAAAGCTTTTTCGAAATAACCTGTCTACAAAAAAAAGCGTCACCACATACACACATTTCTGGACATTGGTTTAAGAATGAAAATTTTTGCATTTCAGATGAAAATGAGTCAATTTAGACTATTTTTGGAAAATCGAAAATCTTAACGATCACAAAGCTTCCTCTAGGAGGAAGAAAAATCTATAAAATTAATTGAAAAATAAAAATTGGAGTAAATGATTAAAAATGATAACAATAATTCAAAACTAAAGAAAATAATAATTAAACTTTGAGAAAAATAAGTAATGAAAGTATAAAATATATTGAAAATTAAAAAACATAATTGAATAAATAAGTAAATTTAAGTAAAATTTGAGATAAATATTTAAAAAATTTAGAAAATTAATTGAAAAACAATTAATATCTTTAAAATTTGGAGAAAATGATTGTAAAATAATCAAAATAATTATAATTTAAATTTAAGATAAATAATTTAAAATTGAAGAAAATATTTACAATTTTGAAAAAAATAAGTCGTAATATACTTTTCATATGAGAAAGCAAAATCAAAAAGGTTAAACGAAATTAAAGAAAATAATTGTAAAATGGTAAAAACAATGAAAAAATAAAGGATAAGTAATTGATATTTATAGAATTAATTGAAATAAGTGATAAACAATTGGAAATTTAGAAAATTATAAAAAAAAATAATTAAAAACTGGATAAAACAATTGTAAAATAATAAAAATATTTGAAAATTGAATAACATAATTGAAATTTTAGGTAAATAACTGAAATTTTAAGAAAATAATTGAAATTTAAGAAAAATATGTAATAATATTTTCTATATGAAAAAGCAAAAACAAAAAATTTAATTAAAATTAAAGCAAATAATTAAAAATTGGTAAGAACGATTAAGGATTGAAGAAAGTAATGATATTATAGAATTAATTGAAATTTGAGATAAATAATTGAAAATTTGGAAAATTGACTAAAAAATAATTTAAAATTTGAGAAAGCAATTACAAAAAAATGAAAATATTTCAATATTGAAAAAAAAAATTATAATCTGAGGTTAATAATTGGACATTAAAGAAAATAATTGAAATTTTGAAAAAAGTGATAAAATCGCCAAATTAATTTGAAATTCAAGAAAGTAATTGAAATATGAGAGAAATAATGTAAAATTTTTGAAATTAATAAAAAATTGTAAAAGTAATAGAAATTTTAAGAAAAATAGTTGAAAAATGATAAAAGAAATTAAAAATTGTAGAAAATATTTGAAATTGAAAGAATTTAGTAAAATTGGTGAAAAATAGTAGGTAAAATAATAATAATTGAAGATAGAAGAAAATAATTAAAATTTGTAAAAATAATAATTGAAAATATCTTAAATTAATTGAAAAATAGTAGTAATGTTTGGGAAATTAGTTTTAAAATAATTAAAATATTAAAAAATTGGAGAAAATAATTTTAAATTGGTAAAAGTACCAAATTAAAAGTCTAAGAAATTATTAAAATTTCAGGAAAATGTATTTATAAAATTACAAAATATATTTAAAATCTAATAAAATAATTAAAAAATAATATAAAAAATTAAACATTGATAAAAAGTATTGAATTATGAGATGATTAATTGTAAATTAAGGTAATTGACTAAAAAGTATTGAAAATTCTCACAAATTGGAGAAAAGAATCGCAAATTGATGAAAATAATTTAAATTAAAAAAATAGAGTTGGTGAAAAATAATTGAAAATTCAAAAAAATAATAGAAAAATAACTTTAAAAATTGAGCATTGATAAAAATTATTGAAATTTGAGATAAATAAATGAAATATTTATTGAAAAAAATATATTGAATATAATTTAAAATTTGAGAAAACAATTGCAAAATAATGAAAATACTGATCCTGTCAAAAAAACAGTGCCGCGAAATTTGAAAGTCAGTTAAACAACATTTTAAGGTGTAAAATTAAATTTTTACTTGGTCCACGTGGATATTTGTGTTGACCTCCCCCTCCCAAAAAAAAAAAAACCGTCCACGTGTTATGTGAACGGCCCCAAATTATTATTAGATTTATTTTTGACTTAGATTTTTCCTTAATGAAACTTTTCAGTCTTCAACTAGCTCTTTATCGACACTGGACTGTAGAGGCGAGCTTAAGACATTCACTAATTTCGGCTGTTTCTTTACGGCTTTGGTCCATCAAAGGCGAGCAACGTCTCAGAGAATTATTAGCCGAAATGGGATTGCCTTTAGCACAATCCAAGCAACAATTTTCAGCGATGGATCTCAATCTTCGACAAGAATTTAAGGAGATGGTAGAAAAAATATCTAGCAAATATAACATGGAGAGTATTAGGGGGACCAGTTTCACTCTTCAATTTGGATACAGATTCAAATACTGTGCGGCAGATATCGTTTACGCTATGTTGGCATTGCTCGAATCAACTGTAAGTTAACATTTATTTTTAACTTTTTTTAATTTATTTATTTGAGGAGTACTTTTTCAAAAGTTGATAAATCCACATTTTGTTATTTCGAGAAACTTAAACAAATGCAGTTTCGCACCTAACCCCTAGATTTAATTATAAAGTAGAAAAAATATACGAAATTATTTAAATATAAAATGTTTTTTGCACTTAAGGAGATTTATTTTTAATTAAAGTTTATAGTAATTAAGAAATTTAAAGGTTTTTGTAATTTATTCTAGGAAAAAAATTTCAATTTTAAATCATCTTGGTTAAGTCCCATTTTTTTTTAAATTGAAAATTCTTTGATAATAAATTTTTTTCTTGAATTTAACAGAATTTAATTTGTAAGGTTCCTAATATGTTAAATTTGTGATTATCTCAACTTTTCAAAAGTTGAGATAAACTTGAGATAATTTAGAGATAACTTTTTCATCAAGTTTCGAAAAAGTGATCCTCATTTACTGTCCAGGTTGTCTAGAAATCCGGGAAATCTGGGAATTTTTTGAAATGTCGGGAAAATATAATATAGTGTACTTTAAAGATTTTATAAGGTGGAGCGAACTAGAGCTTTTTAGATTGGATAGAGTTCGGGTAGACTAAACCCGAGAAAATATTTTAAGGTTAAAGGAGATAATTTAAAAAATAAGAAAAATTAACGAAACTGAAGAAAATGATCAACAAATTAAAAAATGTAACTGAAATTTGGAGAAAATTTAAGAGAAGTAATTGAATTGACTAAAATAATTAAAACTTTGAAGAAAATAATTGAAAATTCAAAAAAATAAATTATGGAAAATAATTGAAAATTGAAGAAGCTATTGCAAAATGACAAAAGTACTGTAAATTAAAAAAAAACAATTGTAAATAAAATTGAAGTGAAATAGTAGAAACTACATAAAAATAGATAATTGAGCTTGTAAATATCAATTAAAATCACTGTAAATTCAACAAAATATTTAAAGTTTAAAAAAAAATCAAGAAATTTGGAAAATAATTGAAAATTGTAAAGAAATTGTTAAAAATGTGAAAAATTCGATTGAAATTGGAAAAAAAATAATTGAGATTTTAAGAAAACAATTGATAATCACGAAAATAATATTAAATTTAAAGAAAATTATTCAAATTTAAGAAAAAATTATTTTAAATTTAAAAAAATAACACGAAAGTAAAAAAGAGTGGAGAATAAAATAATTAAAGAAGGTAGAACAATTAAAAATGCAGAATATAATTACATCACTTAAAGAATCTAACAAAAAATTTTAAAACAAATAAGAATTAAGGGGAAAAATTTTTTAAAGAAAGTTAATACTTTAAAACTGAAGAAAATAATTGTAAAATTTAGAAAATAAATACAAATTCAAGCAAATAATTAAGAATTGAAGAAATAATTGAAAACAGAAGAATTTATTTTTAAAAATTGTAAAATGTAACTGAAACTTGAAAACAATAATTTAGAATTGAAGAAATTGAAAATTTCGAAATTTTGAAATATAATTGAGATCTGGAAAAATTGAATAATCAATAATATAACTTAAGTTCGGAGAAAATAACTTTAAATTGAGAAAATAATTGAAAAATGAAGGAAAATGAATAAAAAATAGAAATAGAATAGTTCATATTTTTCTTAATGTTTAATTATTTTAGTCATTTACTAATTTATCTTTTAATTATCAATTATTTTCTTACAGTTTCAATTTAAATCTTCAATCTTCAATTTATTTCTTCTATTTTTAATATTTTCTCCAATTATTATTCTCGTCCTTTTTCAATTATTTCTGTCAATTATTAATTATTTTCCACAATTTAAAATTATTTCCTACAATTATTTCAATTATTCCCTTAAAATTTTATAATTATTCTTTAATTTTTGCAATTGTTTTGTTTTATTGTCTATTAATCTAGTCATTTTTCAAATTTTTTTTTCAATTGTCTATTATTTTCGTCATTTTTTAGGTATTTTTTGTCTAATTTTTCATTTATTCTCGTCATTTTTCAATTATTTCTTTCAACGATTAATTTTTTCCGCAATTTTCAATTATTTTCTACGAATTTTTCAATTTAAAATTATTTTTCCTAAATTTTATATTTATTCTGTAATTTTTAAAATTATTTTGTTCTGTTTTCGATTATTCTGGACAGTTTTCTAATTTTTTTTATCAATTCTTAATTATTTTCCTCATTTTTCAATTATTTTCGTCATTTTGGACTTTTTTTTTCAATTATCAATTATTTTCTTCTCATTTTAATTTAATTCTTTAATTTTCAAATAATTTCCTGGATTTTTAACTATTTTCTTCAATTCTCAATTATTTTCTTCAGTTTTCAATTATTTTATTCAATTTTCAATACTTCTCGTATTTTTTCATTTATTAATTGTTTTTTTGAAATTTCAATACAACTCTTTTATTACCTTCTTCAATTTACATTTATTTTCTAACATTTTTTTAATAATTTTTTTCAGTTTTTGATTGACAACTTAATATTCTCCTTCAATTTAATAATTATTCTATAACTTTCTCTAATTTTGTTCCTTTATCGATTATTCTCACCATTTTTCAAACTTTTTTTCAATTTTCAAGTATTTTTTTTTAATGTTTAACTATTTTAGTCATTTAGTAATTTATCTTTTAATTATCAATTATTTTCTTACAATTTCAATTACAATTTTTAATCTTCAACTTATTTCTTCAATTTTTAATATTTTCTCCAATTATTATTCTCGTCATTTTTCAATTATTTCTTTCAATTTTTAATTATTTTCCGCAATTTAAAGTTATTTCCTACAATTTTTTTTAACTATTCTCTTAAAATTTTATAATTATTCTTTATAAAAATTTTTACAATTTTTTTGTTTTGTTGTCTATTATTAATCTAGTCATTTGTCGAATTTTGTTTTCAATTGTCTATTATTTTTGTCATATTTTTCAGATATTTTTTGTTCAATTTTTTATTTATTATCGTCATTTTTTAATTATTTCTTTCAGCTATTAATTTTTTACCGCAATTTTTAATTATTTTCTACAAATTTTCCAATTTACAATTATTTTCTTAAATTTTTTATTTATTCTGTAATTTTTAAAATTTTCTCGACAGTTTTCTAATTTTTTTTTTCAATTGTCAATTATTTTCTCAAAACTTTGATTCAATTCCTTAATCTTTAATTTAATTCTTCAATTTTTAATTATTTTCTTCACATCTCAATTATTATTTTCAATTTGATATTGCAGTCTTTAATTTAAAATTATTTTATTCAATATTCAATAGTTCTCACCTTTTTTCAATTATCAATTCTTTCATCAAATTTGAATTTATTTCTTTATTTTTTTTTTTATTATTTTCTTCAAAATTTAATACAATTTTTCAGTTTTTAATTATTTTCTTCTATATTCCACAATTCTCAGTTTTTTTAATTACTTTCTTCAACTTTTAATTATATTTGAAATCAATTTTAACGAGGCCTTGTAGCGAATAAACAAAACCTCAAATAGATTTAATAGACGACATGTTTCGACAATTTTATTGTCGAAAAAATAATTAAAAAAAAATAATAAAAAATAATTTTATTATATTTTAATAATATTTTTTTAAATTTAAATTTCATTCTTTAATTTTTAATTTCTTTCGATTTTTAATCCAGTTGTTCAATTTGTAATTATTTCCAACAATTATCCCTATAATTTTCTTTATTTCTTAATTTAATATTTCTTGTCTAATTTTTATAATTGTTTTTTTCAGTTGTCTATTAATCTAATCATTTTTCAAATTTTGTTTTTTCTTGTCAATTTTTTGTCATTTTCAGATATTATCTTCATTTTTTCAATTATTCTCGTCATTTTTCAATTATTTTTTACAATTATTAATAATTTTCTTTAATTTTTAATTATTTTCCGAAATTTTTCAATTATTTACTACAATTTTTTTAATTTTTTAGATATTATCTTCATTATTCTCGTAACTTTTTCAATTATTTCTTGCAATTATTAATAATATTCTTCAATTTTCAATTGTTTTCCGAATTTTTTCAATTACTTCCTACAATTTTTTCAATTTTCAGTTATTCTCTTAAAATTTTATAATTATTCGTTGATTTTTTGTTCGTTTGTGTATTAATCTAGCCATTTTTTAAATTTAGTTTTCAATTGTACATTATTTTAGTTATTTTTCACATATTTTCTTCAATTTTGTAATTACTCTCCTAATTTTCATTATTTATTGCATTTGCAAAAATTTATACTTTTAAATGACCAACAACAATTCAAACAAAGTTTCTCGTGTTAATGTTGCTACTTATTTTTATATTTGGTCATAGAATTTGATTAAAAACAGTCTGTAAAACCTGGAAAAGTAATGGAATTTTGAAATTTTGAAAAAGTATCAACCCTGTTAAATTTATTTAAATATTAAACTACTTGATTTCTTTTTAGGGAAAAAACAGATCTCCAAAACATTGTTTTTTGGACGCTTCCGACTGCCTTTCGAGAATAAAGAAAGACGTTCTACAAAGAGGAGTTGAGAAGGCAAAGGAGATGCTGTGCAATATTTACAAAACAGCGCAAAGTCTTTTAGAAACAAAACAAGTAATGAACGCTGGAAGATTTTTGTATGTTGTAATTCCTGGTGGAAATCTCGATAGTCATCTTTTTTCTCATTCACACGCTCTCATCATGCTTGCCCAATTTGTTTTGAAAGCTTATGTCGAGTGCTCGAGAAGTAGACGGGCTGTAACTTTACCTCTAGTTGCATCTGCCACTTACAATGTCGAAACTAACATGTGTCTTCTCGTTGGAATACCTCCTGTTTGTGAGGATCAGCCCAGAAGGTAAGAATCGAAAACTAGTTCCACTTTTACCCACTACCATTATTTTTATTCACCAAACTCAAGTGTAAAAAATTTTCCATTAATTTAAAAAAAAAAAATTCAATGTTACTTTTCCTAGATATTGAATTTAGTTATCAAATTTTCACAAATAAATTAGTACATTATCACAAATAAAATAATTACCGCAATTAAAACATGTTTCATAAATAAAACAAGTTCATAAACTTTTTTTTTATTAAAATCGGATTTTTTTAAATAAATAAAATCAGTATATAAAATTTCCAAATGTTTATATGTAATTAGTTTTTTTTTTAAACTGAGAACATTTAATAAGAAATAATGAAGAATAAAACATTTAATCAAAATCAAATAAATTATGTCGAATAAATGAGAAGATTTAACACTTATTTTCAGTTTGTTTGGTCTCGCATTCAAGGGAGCGGCAGAAAATACGAATTCCTATCTCGAAGATGACTACTTCGATTCTACAAGTAAGGTTTTAATTATAAATATCTAATTATCTCGATAATAATTCATTAATTGATTTTTATTTACAATTTAAATTTAAAATACAAGGAGTTGAAAAAGTATCGAAATTGTCAAATATCTCGAAGAATGTAAATTTTGAAAAAAGTCTATTAATATTTTATTGATTAAAAATGGTCAATTTTTTGAAATCTCGATAATTTGTTTTCAATCTTTTTTTTCGATATATTTGATTATTTCCATTATTTTTAAAACTCGGTAATTATACACATATAATTAAATCTAATCTCTCGTTTCAGTTGCAAGACTGAAAATGGAAAATCGGCCGAAATTTTTTGACGCCCTGGCAGCATTGCTCACGTGATAAAATAATTTTTTTTTAGATTTAGAGAAGTGTAAGACTTACCACCGGATTTGTATATATAATTACAGTTAATTAGATATAAAATGTCTTCGTCAATAACTAAGCATCGTTAAAACTGTTCGCGTTAATTTAAAAAAAAAAACAGACAACTTTGATTTTATGAGTTAAAACAATTGATACTCTTTTTTGTTTTAAAGTTCGAAACAATTGTGTTAGCAAACATTACCAATGCGACTCGATTACGGAAAACTTGTACATAAAATTAATTATTAACATGTATTTTAGATTTTGCGACGCACTGAGATTTAATAGTAATCTTATTCTGCGTGTATATATATAGATAGATAGAAAAATGCTTTCTTCTCGAAAGCCAGAAAATGTTTTCTAATCGAAAATATTATTAAATCAAAAGTCGGAAAATGTTTTCTAACCAAAAGTCAGAAAATGTTTTCTAATTACAATCAGAAAATTCTCTCTAATTTAAATTCAAAAGTTAGCATGTTATAAGTCATTTATTTTAATTTTTTTTTAAACAGGACTACAAACATATTTTAAGTAATTTTAATTTTGAAAAATAAATGAGCAATTTTGTGAAAAAGTAAGATTGCAATTTATAAAATTTCAATTGCAAAATAACTTCTCGTTAACTTTTAACACGGTTTTTAAAGTTTTTATTTAAACAAATGGAAAAAATTGTCTGACCCTCGATTGCAAATCACGTAAGATGAATATTGTGAATCTGCTGAGCAGAAAAGTTGGAAACAATTTTATGCGATTGCTTCGATAATTATATTTTTATACTCCGTGACATTTAATTAGCGATAAGAAGTTCATTGCGTCAATTAAATCAAACAATCAGCATTGTTTCCAAGAATGCCAATTACTAGTAAACTGGACACTGTAAATAAGAACAACTAATTTAGTATTAAAATTAGGTCTAATATTCTGATATTCAATTTTCCAGTGATTAAGTTTTTAATTTCTTGTGAAACAGTAATTCGACAATACATGCAATTTCTATTGAAAAATTTTTCTTCTTTTTACTTCCATTAAAAGTTATTAATTTTGTGTCTTTTTATTTAATTTCAGCGTGCAAGGGTGTAAAAAATTGCCTTCTTCTGTCGGATCTACTCAACATTAATTTATTTTAAATATTACTACTTCGTCTATAATATATGTTACATAAATCAAGATCTTTTGGAATTGTAAAAAATTCTTTTATACACGTTTTACAGCGTACATCGACAACTTTTGATCACTTTTTGAGTTCTAGGAAACATTTTAAGAGGATCACTCTTGTTGCGCTTCGTTTAGTTTGATATTTTTTCTGGTCGAGATGATTTGTGAACTGCAGCAATTTTATTGGTAGGCAGTTTATTGTTGCGATAACGATCAACAAATTGTTGGACTGAGTCAACTGTGATTTCGGCTCCGTCTTCCATGACGGCGTAAACTCCTCGAGGAATGTCAATTGCCGTGAGAAGAGGCACTGCGTCTTCCAGCCCCACAAACTCCCGAAGAATATCGGAAGTCTCGCACTGAAACAATTCAATTATTTGGAAAAATTAGACCCAAAAATTATGCAGCTTTAAGGGGAAAATAATAAAGTGAAAATAATAATAGAGTGGTCCAAAAATTTATGAGAAAAAAGTAAAGTTTAAATTTTAATACTTTCACCCTATATCAATATTTTTTTTTGAAAATTTTTTGTTTTTGAAATTTTGACAAGAGATTCTGAAAGAGGGATAAAAAATACGTCAGAAATGGTGATTTCTATAATTTTTATACCTCCAAAAACAAAGAAAATTAATGTTGAAAATGAGTACAAAAAAGTGTCCGTCCCGTCGTTAAAGGGCTAAACAAGTTATAATTGTTTAATTTAAAGTTTTTATTTAAATAAGCTATAAAATTAAAACTTTTTCTAAATTTTGCAATTTTTCAAGACGAAAGTATCCTGTTACTAATAACAAACCAAGAGTCACAATTATATCGATTGTTTAAACAAATTATTTTTTTTAACTTCAACCTTTTTTTCAAATTAAATGACAGAGTTACAATTTTTTCTTAATTTAGCAACTTTATAGTTAAATGATATCAATTCCTAACAACAAACTAAAAAAAAAACAATTCCGCGAATTGTTTAAACAAATTATAATTGTTTAATTTCAACTTTTTATGAAATTAAGCTATAGATTTTCAACTTTTTTTCTCAATTCTGCGCCTTTTTTTTTGCTAAATCGTACCAATTATCAACAACAAACTAAAAATGACAATTCTGCCAATTGTCTAAACAAATTAATAATATTGTTAAAATTCAACTTTTTATAAAATTAAACTAGAGAATTTTAACATTTTCTCAATTTTGTAACTTTGGAAGACGAATGTAAGCAATTACTAACATCAAACTAAAAATAACAATTCTACCAATTGTTTAAACAAGTTATAATTATTTAATTTGAACTTTTTATTAAATTAGGCTATAAAGTTGAATTTTTTTCTAAATTGTGCAACTTTTTAAGATAAATGTATCCTGTTACTAATAACAAACCAAGAATAAAAATTGTATCGATTGTTTAAATTAATTATTGTTTTTTAAGGAGGTTTATCCAAAAAACTAATTTCTACAGATTCTAATAAAATTTTAATAACATATTAAATGTTATTAATTTTTCATTCATTTTAAAAATTATAAAATACAATAATAAATATAAAAAGTCGGTAAATACTATTTATCTAATAAAAAGAAATAAATATTTTAAATATAATATTTAAAAATCAATTAATATAAATAAAATAAATATTTATTTAAGACAAAATTTATAATATTTTAGAATTAAAAACAATTGCAAAAAATAATTTAAATTAAACAAAAAAATTGCAAATTTTTCAAATTAATTGAAAAAAAAAAAAATGAAATCAATTAAAAATTGGGGAAACTAATTTAAACAATCATAAAAATGTTTTGAACATAAAAATAATTAAAATTTGAGAAAAATACTTAAGAATCTTAAAAGTAAATTAAAATCAAATTGAATAATGAAAAATTAGACAAAATAATTGAAAATTGAAAAAACATGGTTAGAAATTGAGATAAATAAATTAAAATTAAAAAAAATATTTTAAATTTGAGAAAATAATTAAACAAATTACATATAATATTTTAAATAAAGGAAAGTTAAACAAAATTTGAGAAAAATAATTAAAACTTTCAGAAGTTCATTGAAATAAAAGAAAATAATTAAAAATAAGAGAAAATAAATGAAAAAAGATAAAAATAATTTAAAATTGAACAGAGCAAGTTTTAATTAAAGAGAAATAAGTAAAAACTTCTTGACAATTATAAAAAAGAACGAGAAAAAGAACAGAAGTAATTGAAAATTAAAGAAAATAATATAAATAATGAAATAATTGAAAAGTCAGATAAATAGTTAACAATTTTTGAAATTATGAAACAAATGTAAAGAATTAAAAATTGAAGAAAATAAATTTTGGAAAATAATTGAAAAATGTTTTTAAATTTTAAAACTTGACGAAAATAATTAAAATATGATACAAATAATGATAAGTTGTAAAAAAGACTAAAGACATTTAAGTGTGATTATTGAAAAAATTACAGAATTTTTTTTAAATAAAGAAAAAATAATTGAAATTTGAAAAAAATACATGAAGATCTGAGAAATCAATTAAAAAAAAAAGAAAATAATTAAAAATTGGAGAAAAGAACTGAAGAAATAAGCTAAAAGTAATTGAAATTTACGATAATTAATAAACAAATTTTGAAATTATGAAAACAAATGAAAATAATTAAAAATTGAAGAAAACAATTGAAATTTTAGAAAAATTCTTAAAAATCTTAGAAAATAATTTAGAAAATGAGAATAACTAAAAATTGGAGAAAAGACTGGAAGAGTGAAAAAATAATTGAAACTTACGATAAATAATTAATAAAATTTTTTGGAAATTATGAAAACAAATAAAAATAATTAAAAATTGAAGAAAAAAATAGAATTTTGAGAAAAATACTTTAAAAAGGTTTAGAAATTAATTTTATAAAATGAGAAAAACTAAAAATTGGAGAAAAGTCTGAAAGAAAGTTAAAAATAATTGAAATTTACGATAATTAATAAAAAAAAAAAGTTTGTAATTCTAATAACAAATGAAAATTATTAGAAATTGAAGAAAATATTTGAATTTTCAGAAAAATACTTAAAAATCTTAGAAAACAATTTTAGAAAAAGAGAATAATAATTAACAATCGAGAAAAATAATTAAAAAATGATAAAATTAATTCAAAATTGAAAAAAATAATTGAAATATGCTAAAAATAATTTAAGATTGAAAAATAAAATTGAATTATGATGAAAATAATTTAAATATGAAAAATTGAAAAGATTCAATAAAATTTGAGAGAAATAACTGAAAAAATCATAGAGTATATGTTTAGAAAAAAATAATAATGACAAAATTACTTAAAAAATTTTAATTAAAGAGAATAATTACAAAATCGCAGAAATAACGAAAATTGATGAAAATAATTGCAATATCGGATAAATAATTGACATTTTTAAAAGTAATGACAAAATAATGAATATAATTATTAATTGACGAAAATCAAGAAAAATTGCAGAATTTATTTTTAAGCAAAAGAAAATAATTTAAAAATCGTTATATAATGGAAAATTTATGACAATAATCTAAATTTGAAAAAATAACTGAAAATTTAGGAAATTAATTGCATGTGTATATATTTTAAACTTCTTCAAAAACCATAATAAATTTTTAAAGCATTTCTCGAAACTTTTTTTTTACACAAAGGACAATTAAAAACCATCATAACAAAATAAAATAACAGGGACTAACTTCACTCTGGATTTTAAAACGTCGACAGAAAAAGATGAATAAATATTAATACGAACTAATTTCACTTCAGACTTTAAAATGTGGACAGAAAAAGATGAATAAATATAAATACATACTAACTAACTTCAGGAGTTTACGGAGATTATTATTATTTAATTACTTTACATATGTACTATTACAATTTTATTGAATTTTACCATTCTGTTTTTAAGATATAAATTTATGAAGTTGGGACTTTTACATGGAAACTGTAATAGAACGCACAAAATCACTTTATTTTATTAATTAAAAAAACACGGTTCTACAAATTTTTTATAAAAACTAATATATTTTAAACTGTAATATAATACAATTTTTACAACAATATTTAAATAATTTACCGTACCATTGTTAAGAAAATGTTATTCAAGGTTAGTAATTTTTCACTTTTTTGAAATAATCAGGAAGAAGAAATTTTAATAGCTTGAAATTTTCAACGAAAATTTTTTTTTTCAATAAAATTCGTTTGTGTAATGATTTTAACTTCAAAATATTATTTAGAAACCAAATTATAAAAAGAAATGAAATTAAAAAAATATTGACTATCATGGTCCAATAGAATGAGAACCGCTTGAGGGTATAAACATCCTTAACTTTAATTTTTTTTCAAATTTTTCAAGCTAAATGATACCAATTACTAACAATAAATTAAAAATAACAATTCTACCAATTTTTAAAATAAATTATAATTTTTTAATTTCAACTTTTTATCAAATTAAGCTATAGAGTTGCAAATTTTTTCTCAGTTTTGCAACTTTTTAAGCAGAACGATACCAATTCCTAACAACAAACTGAAAATAACAATTCGACCGATTGTTTAAACAAATTATTATAGTTAAACTTGAATTTTTTATCAAATTAAGTTACAGAGTTGCAATTTGACTGAAAGTCATCATAATCGATTAATAACTTTTAACAATTTATTATTATTAAAATGTTCTATAAAGGTTTTTTTTATTACAAAAAAATTTTGCAAAAGCAAATTTTAAAAAAATGTTTAAGATTTCTTTAGTCTTAACAGTATGAATTTGTTTAAACAATTGGTACAATTGTTAATTTTAGTTTATTATTAGTAATTGGTAGAAAAGTTGCAAAACCGAGAACAAGCGGCAAATCTGTAGCTTAATTTGCTAAAAAGTTAATATTATTTGTTTAAACAATTCGTAGAATTTTGATTTTTAGATTGTTAGTAATTGGTATCATTTAGCTTGAAAATTTGCAAAATTAAGAACTAAACCCTATAGTTTAATTTGCAAAAATGTTGAAAGTTAAAAAATAATAATTTGTTTAAACAATCATTACAATTGTTATTCTTAGTTTATTGTTAGTAACAGGTTACATTCATCTTGAAAAGTTGCAAAATTTAGAAAAAGTTTCAACTTTATAACCTAATTTGATAAAAAGTTAAAATCAAACAATTATAATTTGTTTAAGCCTTTAAACAATTTCTAGAATTATTATTTTTAGTTTCTTGTTGATAATTGGTATCATTTAGCTTAAAAAGTTGCAAAATTGAGACAAAATTATAACTCTTTAGTATAATTTAATAAGAAGTTGAAATTAAACAATATTATTTGTATAAACAATTGGTAGAATTTTGATTTTTAGTTTGTTGTTAGTAATTGGTTACATTGATTTTGAAAAGTTGCATAATTGAGAAAAAGTTGCAACTCTGTAGCCCATTTCGATAAATAGTTGTAAATAAACAATAATAATTTGTTTAAACAAATCAGCAATTACATAAAATAATTATTGTTTAAAGTCTATATATAATTACGCAATTTATTGAAAATGTAGCAAAAAATATTTTTAACCCCTATTTTTGTATTTTTGTACTTTTGAGGGTTTTTGGCGGACCCATAAAAAATAGTTAAAACTAAAAAAATGGTTAAATAAACAATTTGGCATTATTCTTTGAAGTCTCTTGAAGAGAAACAGAGTTTGGCGATTGAAAAATATTGATTTTCATTTTTACGAAATTTTTTTTCCCTTGTAAAATACATAGGAAACTTTGAGCAATCTCTAAATATTTTTTGATTTTAAATAAAGAACAAGGATATTTTTTCGATAGAACAATCCTAGGTGGTGAGAGTATATTAAAATTCCGACTTTACTTTTTTTTGGACCACTCTAATGTATAAACTGTTTCGTGTCAATTATGGAATTAAATTAGTAGTTCATCATATTTCAGAAGTGGTAAGAAAAATTTAATTAAACAGAAGTAGAACAATTTCGGGACATATTTGATCAAGAAATTCAGAGTAATTCCAGATGTAATTAGCAGAGACTAATCGATGGTTAGAATTGGCATCCAGGTAATTGGACGCTTACCAGAAATTTGTCAATTACGGATATTATCATTACTGTTACCAGTAACGACTATTAATTCCAGTTAGAAATAAAAATTAAATCTTTTCGGTAATTTCGGGGTTTTTAAACATATTAAACTGATTCTATAGATTTTGATCTGAAAGAGAATACGTTTATTTGAAATAAAATACTTTTTTGACAAACTTTTATTTTTTCAGGTATTTATAGTCGATTTGCAAGATTCTCGGCAATTTAAAATCCGGTTACATTCTCCAGAATATAACCGAGAATATTCTCGTTCCGGAGAATTTATGAGAATTTTCAATGTTTGAATGAGCCACACTATTTTGAAGCACAAACAATTTATTATAAAAAAAATGGAAATATAACAAAATAATTATCATTACAAATTGACTATAAGTCAATAAAGTGTAAAAATTATTATTAAATATAACAATTATGAACAATTTTAAAATGAAAGAAAGTAATTTAAATTTGAAAAAAAAAATTAAAAATCTCGGAAATAAAATGAAAAAAAAATAGGGTAATGAAAAATTGGAGAAAATAATTTAAAATTGAAAAAAATGATTCAAATTGAGATAAATAATTTAAAATTTAGAAAATGAATTCAAAAAGTGATGAAAATGATTACAAATTATGAAAAAATAATATAAATAATTTAAAAATGAAGAAAAGAATTAAAATTTAAAAAAATAATTGAAAACATTTTATAATATATTTTAAATAGAGGAAATTTAAAGAAAATTTCAGAAAAATACTTGAAACTTTTAAAAGTTAATTGCAAAAAAAAAAGAGAGAAAAGAATTAAAAATAGAGAAAATAAATGAAAACAGATAAACATAATTTAAAATTGAGAAAAACAATTTTTAATTTAGGAGAAATAATTGCAAAACATACAGAATATATAGGTACATAAAATACAAGAAAATCGTAGATATACCTAATTGAAAATTGAATAGAAAAATGAAAATTTCAGATAAATAATTAAAATTTTTTTGGAAATTATGGAAAAGAACGTAAGTAATTGAAAATAATAAACAAGTAATACAAATAATTAAAAATGGAATTAAATAATTGAAAATAATTAAAAATTAAAGAAAATAATGGGAAATTTTGAAAAAATATTTATAAAAATTTTAGAAAATAATTTTAAAAGATAGGAATTATTAAAACTTGTGTAAAATAATTGGAAAATGATTTTAAAATTTCAAACTTAAAGAAATAATTGAAATATGATGAAAACAATGATAAGTTGAACAAAAATTTTGTTATTTTTCTTTCAATTATCTACTATTTTTTTAAAATTCCCATTTAAATCTTTAATCTTCAATTTGATTCTTAAATCTTCCGTTTATTTCTTTAATTTTAATTTATTTTTTAAAATGATTTCCATTATTTTCATCATTTTTCAATTGATAATTTATTTTTCTCCTTAAATTTTATGATTATTCAACAATTAAAAATTTTTTTTTTACAAATGCCGATTTTTCTCACAATTTTTTGAATTTTTTTTTCAATTTTAAATTATTTTTCTTTTTTTAGTCAATTATTTTCGTCAATATTTTATTATTTATGTCATTGTAATTTTTCTTTTAATTATCAATTATTTTCTTGAAATTTACATTTAATTTTTTAATTTCCAATTTATTTCTTCAATTCTAAAAAATTTTCTTTAAATTTCAATTATTTTGATCGATTTTCAATTAATTCCTTAATATTAATTAATCCCGCATTTTCTCAATTATCAATTATTTTCTTTCAATACAATTCTTGAATTTCCAATTGATTTCTTTAATTTGCATTTATTTTCAACAATTTTTTTCCATAATTTTCATCAGTTTTCAATTGGCAATTTATTATTCTCCTTCAATTTTATGAATATTTGTGAATTACAATTTTTTTTGTACGAATAACGATTATTCTCACCATTTGTCGATTTTTTTTCAATTGTTAATTCATTAATTATTTTCGTCATATTGTAATTTTTCTTTTGATTATTAATTATTTTCTTCATTTTTCAAATATTTTCCTTAATCTTCTATTTTTTATCGATTTTCAATTGGTTCCTCAATATTCAACAATTATCTTATTTTTTCAATTAATTTTTTCACTGATAAAAATTGTTTTAAAATTTTAATTCAATTATCGAATTTTAGAACTACTATTCTCTTCAATTCTCAGTTATTTTCTTCAAATTTAAATTTCACTTTTAAATTATCAATTATTTTCTTTAATATTAAAAAATTATCGCTTTTATTATTTTTTTTTTCGATTAGCAATAAGTTTCTTTAATTTCAAATACAATTGTTCAATTATTTTCTTTAATTTTTTATTCTATTCCTTCAATTTTTATTTCCATTCTTCGGTTTTCAATTGTTTCATTCTATAATTTCTATATCTTTTTTAAATTTTTTTTTCAATTTCAAGTATATTCCATAAATTTCAATTCAATTCTTCAATTTTCAATTATTTTTTTCGATTTTTAATGCAGTTGTTAAATGTGCAATTATTTCCATTAATTATTCCTATAGAATTTTCCTTATTTTTCAATTTGCAATTTTTTTTTTTAATCTTAATATTTCTTGTTTAATTTATTCAGTTGTTTATTAATCTAGTCATTTTTTGAATTTTTTTTTTTTTAATTGACAATAATTTTCTTAATTCACATATTTTCTTTAAACTTTTAACTATTTCCTTCAATTTTTTCAATTTTTAATTATTATCTTAAAATTTTATAATTATTCTTTGATTTTTTAAATTATTTTGTTCGGTTGTGTATTAATCTAGTTATTTTTTGAATTTTGTTTTCAATTGTCAATTATTTTCGTCATTTTGTAAGTGTTTTTTCAATTATCTATTTTTTTTTCAAATTTTAATTTAACATTGATAGAGAAAATTTGACTTAATTTGAAAAATAAATAAAAACTTAAATTCTTATAAATTCTCGATTAGAATTTTGGTCGGTTATATTCTCGTTCTCATTACCGTTCTCCAGGTAATATTACTTCTTCGCAACTCTAGGTATTTATTTTATTTTGATCTCTAATTTGCTGGTGATTAGAATTAAGAAGAGGATAAAAAGATAAGCGAAAAATAGCTGAAAGTAATGTTGATTTTTTCTGAAAGAAAAAATTTCGAGAAATTCTTTTTTTTAATCATCATAAATTTTACGATAGTTGCTTACGTCTAGGGCGATATAAAATTGAAGCATGTCGTCCAAATCATCGAAATTTGGATCATAATCCGGTCTGTCTCGTCTGTAAGCATCTGCAGCTGGCAGTAATACAGTTTCGCCAAAATGTATCTCACAGTCTTCACCCTCTGAAAAAGAAAATGCCAGTGAAACAATTTTCAAGTTTAGGTAAAAGTAAATATTTATTTTAATTCATTTTTTGCTTTTTAAACTGAAGGCGGTTTTCTTAATTCTCATAACCATGGTTTTTTACCTCAAATATTATTAAAATTAAGTTTATCAAATTTTGAAAGATCAAGTTTTACAATTCTCAGAAAAAATTATGTTTAACTTATATATTTTATTATTTTTAATTTAACTCTAAGCAAGGTTGCTATAATTATGAAAAACCTTGAAAAAACATTTAGAAAATTTTTTCAGTAACGAAGAACCTGAAAAAGTAATGGAATTTTTAATTTATCACGAAAATGATCTATTTAATCTAAAATCTATTTAATTTAAAATATTATAGAATATTTTTTTCTATTATATTTTAACGTAGTTTTTTCCTTTTAGTAGCCTGTTCGTTTCATTTTCTAGATATTTTCTTTAATTTAAATTCTGTGTATCTAGCGATCCGGAAAATTGCCTGAAATTCAGTAAAGCATGAAAAAAAACCAGGAATTCGTAAAAAAAATCTGGAAATTCGTATTGATAATAAGCCTCGAAAATTACAATTTCAATGTTGTATTCTTAAAAATTTTTAAAAATATTTTAAAATTCTTTAAATTTCAGTTTTTTAAACTATTTTCGTAATTTCTTATTTTTTTCATACAATTTATTCAGTATTTTGTATTTTTTTCTCGTTTTTTAGCAATTTTCTTACCTATTGCTTCTATTTTTTATTATTTAAAAAAAAAAAAAGATTTTCTTACGTAGTTTTTAATTCTTTATTTTTATTTATTTATTTTTAAAACCATTTTTTAGTTGATTAAAATATGCCTTTTTGTCTTGCTTTTTTTTTTTGGGTAAGTACAATATTTTCTTTAATTTATTCTGCTTTTTTTAGATTCACTAATTTTTTTGCAAATTCAATTTGTTATGTATGTATGTTTTTTTATGTATTTTTTCCTAAACTTATTTTCTCTTTTATACATAATACTCTTAGATTTTCTTCATTTTTCTAAGGTTATTGTTGTTATAGAATTGTTTTAAAAATTGTTTCTTTTAAATTTCTTTTTAAATTTTTTTTCAAGTTCTAATGTTTGTAACTCTGAAATGCTCTTTTTCTAATATTTCTTCTAAATTAATTATTACTTAAATTATTAACAACAATCAGTGATTAATAATTTATTAGTTATTTTAACTTTTAAAAAAATTAAATTTTTTATTCTTTTACCCTAAATAAATTTAAATCAATTTAATAAAATTTATACTAATTAAATATTAATTTAAAAATGTTAATTATCACATTTAAGAAATAAAAATAATTTTTTACAACGATAATAACAAAAATTAATTTATTTTTATTAATAGGCAATAATTTCTATACTCCTTATTTAATCTCAAAATTAAATCTTAATTTTTACCTTAATTCCATTATTTTCCAATAATTTAAATCTTATTTCCCTCTTGGGAATTACCATTTGACATCAAACTTTTCAAATAATAATTTTTTAAATAGCCCATTTTTTATTCAACTTACCAACAAAGAGTATAATGGCAGGTGCATCATGTAAAGAAGTTGCATACTTTTCTGTTAAAATATTCACTAAGCGACTCGTCCATGGAAAATTCTGAAATTTATGCTGATTTTATTCCAGAAACTCTTTTCAATAGGAACAAGAGAATTTAAATAAATCTTTGGAATTCAATAAAGCCGTCACAATCAAAAGAAAAGCGTCAAAATTTCATTCATCATTATTTTCAGAATATAATAATAATAAGCTAGTAATTTAACTGTCGTTTAGAGAGAAAAATAATTTAGTTAAATGACAAATCTTAATAAGATCTTTTATTTTCAGAATTATATTACCAGACCCTCTGGATCTTCCAGGAGCTCTGCTCGGCCTTCTAGGGTGATTATGTTATCTCGAGGGTCGAGAATCACCAGAGTCGGAATTGCCTGAACGTCCAGGGCCCTTGCCAATTTTTGTCTCCTTTCTTCCTGGGAAAATGGTATCCTAAGCCAGGGCATCGTTCCAGTGTAAATGTTGTACGATTCTTCGCTTCTGCAAACAACCAAAAACACATTTTCGTTATTATATTGCCTAACAATAATTTAATGATTTTAATCATGGAAATTATAAAGTTTTTTTTTCCTTTTTTAAATAGAAAATTATAATGTGTATATTGTGTATGCCCAGGATTTCAACGCTTCTGAAATTTGTTGGTTGAAATAATTTTCGTTTTACAAAGATTTAATCTATTCTAATTTCTATTTTCACAATTTATTAATTAACAGAATTTGTAGTTCATCGATTTCATAAACAGAAGTTTCATTTTACAGAATTTCTTTTCAACCGACTTTTTATGTATAAAAATTATAATGTGTATACCCAGGATTTCAACGCTTCTGAAATTTATTGGTTGAAATAATTTTCGGTTTACAAAGATTTAATCTATTCTAAATTTCTATTTTCACAATTTATTATTAATTAACAGAATTTGTAGTTCATCGATTTCATATTAAACAGAGGTTTCATTTTACAGAATTTCTTGTCAACCGACTTTTTATGCGTATATACAAGGATACAAGACTCAAGAATTTGAGGTTATGTTAAACTGTTTTGCGAAATTGTTTTTTGTCCGAAATTGAAAATGTCCGAACAAACATACGCCAAAAAGACTTGTCGTGAATTTTAAAATTGCCCAATCACAATTTTCTTGATCATTTCTGATTGGTTAATTTTAAAATTCCATCCAAATCTTTCTGACAGATGTTTGTTCGGACATTTGCAATTTCGGACAAATGAGACCTGTAACTCATTACTGGTAAAGTGTTACAAAAACAGTAAATATTTGAATAGTTAATTCTAATTCTAGACATCTTTTTATTTAAATAATAACGCATTACACTTAATTATGGTGACATTTCACTGTTTTTGAAATTGTTGTTTACTGAAATAATAATACACAAGTAGTCAATTATTGCAAAGAAAAGTAATCTGGAAAAGTTGTAGCAGAAGAAAAACTCAGTGTTTCGGATCCATTAATGTCTATTATGTTTTGGATTAAGAATTACAACATATTGTTAAATAAAACAATCGTGAATTGTGAAAAAGTTTAAAGTATTAATCTGACCTAAAAATTATGTTACATATATAATTACACACGAAAGTGTTTTTAAATTCCTAAATTTATCATTAATCCTTCATTTAATTAATAAATTCTTTCTATACTGATAATTAGACTTTTATTTTTATTATTTATGTTTTAAGCTTGATATTCAATGCACATAAATAAGAATAGTTAAAGCCTTAATTGTAGTATATAGTACAAATCGTTTTTTATAAAATATTTCAATTAAAAATTCTCAAATTTTAAATTTATAGCAATTTTAATGTCTTCAAATTTCTGTTAATTTGAACTTGCATGGATTAAAAGTTCAATTAATCTACTGTTCAAAAATACTAAATTTGAAGTGATTTAACAATTTCTGTAATTTTTATTAACCCTTTTCTCTTATGACTTCAATTACTTGAACCACAATTTACAACTATTTTTATCATTTTTCAATTATTTTCTGCAATTTTTAGTTATTTTCATTATTTCTTCCTTTTTCCCCTAAATCTTTCATCTTCCTGCCGCAAACTTAAAAATGTTTTCTTTAATTTTTTGAATCACATTTTCAAATTTAATTATTTTTTCTTCGACAGTAAAAAAAGTTAATCATTTATCGCAAATATTAGTTAATTTCTTTAATTTACCATCATTATTTTCATTTTTCAATTATTATCTTCAATTATTAATCACTTTCATTATTTCTGAATTAACATCCTGAACTTTTAAATATATATCTCAATTTTCAATTATTTTGTTCAATATTCATTTGTTTTTATCATTACGCAATTATTTTCTTTATCTATTTAATTATTTTAATTACTTTTCAATTAATTTACTAAATTTTCAGTTATTATCTCAAATTTTGATTATTATTTGTCTTTAATTTTTAATTCTTTAAACGATTTTTCCATTATTTTCTGTTCCATAAAATAAATTCTGTAATTTTTCTTTTATTTTCACCAATTTCTAATTATTTTCATTCCTTTGGCATAATTTAAAAAAATTTCATTAATTTATCTGTAAATTTTAATTATTTTCATCATATTTCAATTAATTTTTTCAATTTTAAATTATTTTTATCATTCTTTAATTATTTTCCTCAGTTTTCAATTATTATTCTCATTTTGTCAAATTATTTTTTAAAATTTGGAAGTATTTTTCTCAAATTTCAATTATTTTCTTCAATTTTTAATTATTTTCATTTGTTTGCATAATTTCCAAAAATTTGTATTAATTATCTTATATTTCAATTATTTTTAGCTTTCTTCATTTCTTTTCTTCCATTTTTAATTATTTTCATTTGTTTGCATAATTTCCAAAAGTTTGTATTAATTATCTTATGTTTCAATCATCTTCAACTTTTTTAATTAATTATTTTGAATTTCAGTAATTTTTTTTACTTGTCATTGTTTTTGTCATATTTCGGTTATTTTCTTAAGTTTCAAATTTTAAAATAATTTTTCAATTATTTAACCCAAATTTTAAATTATTCTCATTTTATAAAATTATTTTCTAAGATTTTTAAATATTTTTCTCAAATTTCCCATTATTTTCAATTTTTTTTTCATAATTTCCAAAATTTTATACCATCCATCTGATATTTCAACTATTTAATTCAATTTTAAATTATTTATATTATTTTTTATTATTTTCTTCAATTTTCAATTACTTACGTTCTTTTTTATAATTTCCAAAAAGTTTGTAATTATATATCTGAAATTTTCATTATTTCATTCAATTTTCAATTATATCTGTGATTTTCTTGTATTTTATGTATATTCTGTATGTTTTGCAATTATTTCTCTTAAATTAAAAATTGTTCCATTCAATTTTAAATTGTATTTATCTTTTTTGATTAATTTTTCTAATTTTTTCTAATTTTCCTTTTTTTCTCAATGAACTTCTAAAAGTTTCAATTATTTTTCTGAAATTCTCTTTTATTTTCATTTATTTATGTTATTTTTTTAATTATTTTCTTCAATTTTAAATTATTTATATTACTTTTGCATTATTTTCTTCTACTCTTAATCATTTTCATTATTTCTGAATTAATTTCCTAAATTTTCAAATATTTATCTCAGTTTTACTCATTTTTTTCAATGTTCAATTATTTTCTCAATTTCTCATCATTCTAATTTTTTAAAATTTATTTCTAAGATTTTCAAGTATTTTTTTCAAATTCAAATTATTCTCTTTAATTTAAAAACATTTCTATGATTTTTTAAATTACTTTCGCTAATTTTTAATTGTTTTCATTTTATTTTTCCAATTAATTTGCAAAATTGCAATTATTTTTTGCAATTTTTTTTAATTCTAAAATTTTATAAATTTTGTCGTATGTAAATAAAACTTGTTTTATTTATTTTTAAATATTATATTTAAAATATTTATAATTGTTTAAAAAATAAGGTTTAGAAATTTGAAATTTTAATTTCTTCAATTTTTTGTTAATTTAAACTTGTATTCATTAAAAGTTTAATGAATCCACGGTTCATCATTTTTCAATTATTTTCTGCAATTTTTAATTATTTTTCACTTTTTTTCCGTAAATTTCAATTATTGCCTTTAATTTCTTCAATA
Source organism: Ganaspis brasiliensis (assembly GCA_037103525.1). Lineage (NCBI taxonomy): Eukaryota > Metazoa > Arthropoda > Insecta > Hymenoptera > Figitidae > Ganaspis > Ganaspis brasiliensis. The sequence continues at coordinate 2,317,651 of JAZKLR010000087.1, forward strand.
ACTTTTTCAATTTTAATTATCTTCTCTTCGAAAATAAAACAATTTCAATATTTATTGCTAAATTTTATATTTATTACAAATTTAAATTAAATTTTTAATTTACTATTATTATTTTCATTTTACAATTATTATCTTAATTTTTAAATATTTTCACTACTTCTGAATTAATATCCTAAACTTTCAAATATAATTATTTATATGCAAAACAACGCATAAAAGTAAGGTTACGTATCCAAAAACAAACAAGGTTATCGTCTGCTAACTTTAATAAAAATCACTTTTTTTTGTTATTTTCAGTTATTAATTATTTATTATTTATTCGAAATTCTTAAAATTAAGTCAATTGATTAAATCTTAGTAAAATGAAAATTATTTCAACCAATAAATCAGATAAATAAAAAAACTGCAGATGTTTGCAAATGCTAAAACAATTTCTGTCAAATAATATTTCTGCAAAAGGAAAACTACAGAGCTAATGGATAAACAGTAGGAATAAAAATTAGACTAAATGATAATTCTAGAAAATTAAAATTATGACAATTGCTGATTCGATGAAATATGTTTAGATAAATTGTGCATTATGTCAAATGAGATGTGTGGAAAATTCATCTTTCCCATAATTATAATAAAGAATTCTCAATTGTTTAAAAATTATAAAAGGGATGCTCGCGTAAGCAAAAAAACCAGAACTTTAAGAGAGACTTTTTCTTTATTTGAAGCAATTTTTCTTTCGCACCCTCTTGCAATTTTTTTTCTCTTTTTTCTCCCTGTTGCTCTTCTTATCCTTTTTGCAAGAGTTTGATGCCCGAACGATAGCCGATCGATTTTCCATAAAGGTTTATGAAAGCCGCCGTGGCACGATGAACCTTTTCTACTTTTTCTCCGCGACTTTTTTTCGGTAACACCTTTTATATACAGACATATATCGTTCTCTGGCAGGGCAATAATCCGCCTACTCTGAAACATTATCTGACATCTCGCAATATCTAGAGGACAGAGTCGTTACTTTACGGACTAACATTTCATGACCAGCAGCCATAAAAGATTCTTTGTTCGCACAAAAATATCTGATAAGACATTTACTCTAATATTTCTTATTTTATTACAATTTCTACTCTCATTAATTTCATTCTCACAAAATTAAATTCAGAAAATTCAATTCTGTGGATTAAATTCTAGAATAAATTAGACTCTAAATTTTAATTAAAATTCAATAAACGAGGGGTGAAAAATTCGAATCGTGAAATAATTAAATTTCATTTTTCAGATTTTGTTTCTTGTGTGATTCAAAAGGTTATTAAGTATTAATATTATGCATATTTTAAATATAATTGTTGTTTATAAATAAATCTCAAATGAAAATTGGATACTTTGATTTATAGTATTCCGATTGGTTGGTAATATTTCGTGTAAAATTACCGACCAATCAAGTCACACTTAGCACGCAACTTGCCAACTCTGACACATACAGGATATAGTCTGCTAGTTGTTGACAAACTGGCAACTAGTACATTTTTATATTCTTAATTAAAAATTAAAAAAATATATAATAAAGAAGTGCGGTAATTGTGAAATTATATTAATTTACTTTAGTTTTAGTATAAAAGTTAAGTTCATTTTTGAAAGTTAAAAAAAAGAGAAACAAGAATGATTATTATATTTTTTGTGCTCCAGGTGTGTTAAATTCTTTTCACATTTATTAATTGAAACTAAATTTTACTTAATAAATGAGAAAAAATTAAGCCCGTAAAAAAATATAAAAAATTCGGAAATATTGCAAAAGAAAACTGAAATTGTCAAAAATGTATTGAAAAAATGATAATTTTTTAAAAATCGCAGGTATTTAACTGAACTTTTTCAACCTCCACACCGGATTTCTTAGTTTGTTACTAAAAAAAGTGTAAAAAAATATGTCCCGCAATATTATCAAAAATAAATTTATATAAATAAAATATATCTTTATTTAGGACAAAATTTATAAAATTTTAAAATTAAAAAAAAATTTGCAAAATTAATTGTAATTAAACAAAATAACTGCAAATTTAGCCAATTAATTAAAAAAAATAAATCAATTAAAAATTGGAAGAAGTCATTTAAAAAATCATAGAAATGTTTTAAAAATGTAGAAAATAATTTAAATTTAAAAAAATACTTGTAAATCTTGAAACTAAATCGAAAAAAATTGATTAATAAAAAATTAGAGAAAACAATTGAAAATTGAAAAAAAAAAATTATTCAAAGTTGAGATAAATAATTTAAAATTGAAAAAAATAATTAAATTTTGAGAAACTAATTTAAAAAATTACATGATATATTATAAATAAAGGAAAGTTAAAGAAAATTTCAGAAAAATATTTAAATCTTTCAGAAGAAAATTGAAAAAAAAGAAAATAAATAAAAAAAGATTAACATAATTTAAAATTGAAGGGAATAATTTTTCGGAAACTGTTTGGAAATTATGAAAAATAACGAAAGTAATTTAAAATAGAAGAAAATAATATAAATAATGGAAAATTGTATGAAATAATTGAAATTCACGATAATTAATAAATTTTTTTGGAAATTATGAAGACAAATGAAAATAATTAAAAATTGCAGAAAATAATTGAAAGTTTCAAAAAATATTTAAAAATTTTAGAAAATAATTTTAGATAATGAGAATAATCATTAACAATTGAAGTAGATAATTATAATATGATAAAATTAATTCAAAATTGAAAAAAAAATAATTGAAATATGCTGAAAATAATTTAAGATTGAGAAAAATAATTGGAATATGATGAAAATAATTTAAATATGATAAATTGGAAAAGTAAATAAAATTTGGGAGAAATAATTGAAAATATCATAGAATACATTTTTAAAAAAAGAAAATAAATACAAAATTACTTTTATATTTTTAGTTAAAGAAAATAATTAAAAAATTGGAAAAATATTCAAAAATTGATGAAAATAATTGAAATTTCAGATAAATAATTGAAAAAATCATAGAATATATGTTTGAAAAAAGAAAATAGTTACAAAATCACTATCAAAATTTTAATTAAACAGAATAATTAAAAAATCAGAAAAATAATCAAAAACTGATGAAAATAATTGAGATTTTTGAAAATTATGTCAAATTAATGAAAATAATTAAAAATCTTTGAAAATAATTGAAATTTTAGAAAAATGCTTGAAAATCTTCGAAAATAATTGGAATATGTTGAAAATAATTTAAATAGGATAATTTGAAAACAGTAAATAAAATTTGAGAGAAATAATTGAAAAAATCATAGAATATATGTTGAAAAAAAGAAAAAAATTAAAAAATTACTTTTAAGTCATTAATTAAAGAGAATAATTTAAAAATCGGAAAAATAATCCAAAATTGATGAAAATAATTGAAATTTCTGAAAAATAACTGAAATTTTTCAAAATTATGCCAAAACAATGAAAATAATTAGAAATGGAACAAAATAATTAAAAATCGTTATGGATAATTGATGACAATAATCTAAGTTTGAGATAATAACTGAAAATTTTTGTAATTAAGAAAACAAATAAAAATAATTGAAATTTTAAAAAAATACTTAAAAATCTTAGAAAATAATTTTATAAAATGAGAATAATAATTGAAAAATGATAAAATTAATTCAAAATAGAAAAAAATAATTAAAAATATGCTGAATTTATTTAACATTGAGAAAAACAATTGCAATATGATAAAAATAATTTAAATATGATAAATTGAAAACAGTCGATAAATAAAATTTGAGAGAAATAATTAAAAAAATCATAGAATATATGTATAAAAAAAAGGAAATAATTACAAAATTACTTTTAAAATTTTAATTAAAGAGAAGAATTTAAAAAACGGAAAAATAACCAAAAATTGATAAAAATAATTGAAATCTTAGGTAAATAATTAAAATTTTTAAAAATTATGCCAAAATAATAAAAATAATAGAAAATTACAGAATTTTTTTTTTAAGCAATCGAAAATAATTTAAAAATCGTTTAAAAAATGGAAAATTGATGACAATCTATGTTTGTTTGAGATAATAACTGAAAATTTAAAAAATTGATTAAAAAATAATGAAAATATTAAAAGGTTGAGAAAATAATTACAAAATAATAAAAGGAAATGAAAATTGAACAAAATAGTTGAGAATTTAAATATATGTTTAAAAGTTCAGGAAATGAATTCAGAAATTATGAAGATGATTAAAAATTGTAGTTAATAAATTGCAAAATGACAAAAATAATGGTGAACTAAAAATATTAATTTAAATTTGCGATGAATAAATAATATAAAATTTCGGATTAAATTATTAAATTTATTTAATGTCGAGAAAAAAAAAATTAAAATTGAAAAAGATATTGAAAAAACTAAAGAAAATATAGTTGAAATTTGAAGAAGGTAAATTTAAGATTAAAAATAATAAAAAATTGCAGAGAATAATTGAAAAATGATAAAAATAGTATAACGTTGTAAATTTAGATATTGAAATCATAATAGAAAAGAATTATTAAAAATTGAAGAAATTTGTAAATCACTTTAAATTTAGTTTATATTCGAAACTTGGATTAATTGAACTTTTAATCAATTGCAAATTCACATTAACTGATATTTGAAGAAATTAAAATCTATAAATTTTTAAATTTAAGAACATTTTGAGAACGTTCCGAAAAGGATGTTAATTTCCAAGAAAGTGTAGTTTTGAGAATTAAATGGAGTTGAGAAAAGCTTTGACTTTTTAATGCAGAGAGTGTGAATCTCAACGGGATTAAGTAAGAGCTTATTTATTCAAAAAAAAAAAGAAAAGAAATTGTCCTGTTCCGTATCTTTTGAATAAAAAAGTGTATTATAAAGGTCGAGGGGGAACTTATGAGTCACATTATTCATGTAACTTTTCACGAGGAGTCTTTTCATGAGTCTTTTCTAACTCTTGGTAAGCCTGCCGTGTCAGAAAAGTAATCTCTCTGACATGAAGTTCAAGTGCATCACGTTTGTGTCAAAGAAAGCTTCGTTGGATTTTCCGGCTCTGGGATTCTTCATTTTTTTTCCACCTTTTCTATTATTTATTCTGTTTCTCTTCAACTCGAGTCTACCAAGAACGGAGCAATTGGCTACGTTCCAAAAAAAAATCCGTTCTTTATGAACACCCTTCACTTGAATTTAATAATCAGATTATAGAGTTTGTCTGGCTTCGAAGGCAAGTCAATTTCTTGATCAAATTCAAAGTATTCACATGAAAATGTAAAATTGATTAAATCTAGTCTTTATTAGTTTAAGAGAATTGCAGAAATGTGGAAATAACATTAAATTTATTAATTTAATATTTTAAATTAGGGATGTAATTATTTCAGGCTAATGTTTTTAATAGAATGCTTAACCTCTTTTTCGGTTTAAATACTTTTTTAACACGATAAACAATCACTGGAAAAGGAATCTCCTGCCAACAGTATAGATAATCGGTTCCTATTTAAAGAAAACAAATTGTTGAGCAGTTTTTTATTGCATAATACAATTCCTTGAAAAAACTTACTGCAAAATAAAATCAATTTGTCCGTATATTTGTTTATTCTTAAATATTTAACTGATGAGAAATTTGCACTTCTCTAAAACACGCCTACCAAACCTAAGAGCTTAAAAAGCGGGAAATTTGAAACGAAGAAAACTAAATAACCCATAAATTTTTGTATATTTCTTGTGTAGCAACTAATTTATTTATATTAGTGTTTTCTACCTTTTTTTTATTGGTAATAAATTGACTCTGGTCATTTTATATGCAAGAATTCAAGCTTAATTAAAAAGTTTTTCAAATGAAAAAAATGCCTTTAAAATCTAACCTCAACTTTTGACAGTTGTGCCGCGATTCTGAAATGGATTATCTACTGTTGATAATCTATACTGTTAGAATATTTATACTGACTTATAAAAAGTGCTAAAATATTTATAATTAAAGAAAACTAACACTTCGCCATATCCCATATCGTTTTTTAAGATTCTAATTTTGATAATAATGCGTTTGTGAGCCCGGAAGTTTTTTTTTCTCGTAAAACTCGTAAATATATGGCAAGTCAATTTTTTTAACCTCAAAAGTTAATGATTTTGTAAATTTTTACTAATGTTAAATTTTTTTCTTTACAGGCAATTATTGAGTTTATGATGTTTCTTCTAAGCAAACACATTAGTGTTTGACGGGTCTCTGAGCAATATAGTGAGAGTGACCACCATTATATTAAGTTTTCAATCTCAGGGGGAGACACATTTGGGGACATCAACAAATGAAAATAATTAGAAATTGAAGAAAATATTTGAATTTTTAGAAAAATACTTAAAAATCTTAGAAAATAATTTTAGAAAAAGAGAATAATAATTAACAATCGAGAAGAATAATTGAAAAATAATAAAATTAAATAATTAATTCAAAATTGAAAAAAATAATTGAAATATGGTGAAAATAATTTAAGATTGAGAAAAATAATTTAATTACGATGAAAATAATTTAAATATGAAAAATTGAAAACATTCAATAAAATTTGAGAGAAATAACTGAAAAAATCATAGAGTATATGTTTAGAAAAAAATAATAATTACAAAATTAGTTAAAAAATTTTAATTAAAGAGAGTAATTAAAAAATTGCAGAAATAACGAAAATTGATGAGAATCTTGCAATATCGGAAAAATAATTGAAAATTTTAAAGTAATGCCAAAATAATGAATATAATTATAAATTGATGAAAATCAAGAAAAATTGCAGAATTTATTTTTAAGCAAAAGAAAATAATTAAAAAATCGTTATATAATGGAAAATGGATGACAATAGTCTAAATTTGAGATAATAACTGAAAATTTAGGAAATTAATAGCATGTGTATACAATTTAAACTTCTTCAAAAACCATAATAAATTTTTAAAGCATTTTTCGAAACTTTTTGTTCACAAAAATGACAATTAAAAACCAGCACAACATGACAATAACGAAAAAGGTTACCTTATTCTTTTAATTCAAATTTCAAAATATTTCCTGATAAAGAGAGTCAAAATCAATAATATAACAGGGGCTAACTTCACTTCAGTTTTTAAAACGTGGACAGAAAAAGATGAATAAATATAAATACTAACTAACTTCAGGAGTTTACGGAGATTATTATTATTTAATTAATTAATTAATTAATATTTATTTATTTTTATGTTTATTTTATAATTCTTTAAATGAATTTGATATTCAATTACTTGGCGTATAATTTCAAGAACTTATATCAATAAGTGTGTATTTTATGTTTCGTTTTTCAAAATTAGAAAAAATACGTACAACACCTTTTATTATCGGGAAAAAACATATTTTCAGATATATGTCTTATTAACTGAGAAACTTGGTCTCTATATGAAACTATATTGGTTTATTGTAAGAAGCTCTCCCTTAACCAAAAGTCTAATCTAATGTCACAGAATTTACGTTGACAAGGCATGCTTTACTTAAGGTTGACTTTCCACCCTTAATACCACTCTTCTTTTATCTATCTCATTACCCAAGCATAATGAAAATTTATTTCGAAGTTTATTTAATTTTTCATTTTATTTCCTCCGAGAGAAATTACACCGGAAATTTATTACCTTAAGCAACTGAAAAAAAATTCAGGAATATTTTTTGAAAAATTACATAATTATATCCCTTGTCACATCAGAATTAACGCTTATATATTATAATTATGTCAAATTATATTATTTATTTGAGTCTATGAATCGAATCGCAATATCTCGGGAAATCATCTAATTATGTTTATGAACATGGCAATTTTTTTAAATATATAAAATAATACAGTTAAGTATTTTAAAATCTAGGAAAGAATCATTTTTCATTCAAAGTCAAAAGGGTATCTTATGATGCTATGATATTTAGAACTTTTTATTTCTAACTGCACATTTTCGAAAAAATGTTAAAAAAATTATTACTCTATTAGAAAAATTTGAAATATAATTATTATTGTTAGATCTTAAAAACAAAATCAAGATAAAATTAATTAAATTGCTTAAAAACACGAACTGACCTTTACATTGAGTTATAACTACATTTTCCAATTGACTTTTCTTTAACGAATAAGATAAAAACCGGATAACGTATCGCCTTGAAAATCCCTCCCTTAATTTTTTGCAAACCTAATTTCTAAGGCGAATCTCCGATAAAGGGATCCTTTGAATGTTATACACCTCGAGGGAATATATCCCCTAATTTATTGGCAATAGCATTAGTGGAAAATTGGGGAACTGCTTCTTGAACATTGTAGGCGGATATATTAGGTGAATTTCCATTCGAAGCACTTCCGGATTACTTTAAATAGAAATTTCCATTATTTTAGCAACAATACCGTTCTTCTATGCAAAATTAAATTTAATTCTTCAGCATATTTTAAAAAATAATAATCTATATAAATTCGAGAAAGTAGATTATAATATCAATATTCATCGATAGATCTCTTACCAACACATAATATATATTTTACTATATACATTTTTTAATATAACAAAAATCTAAAAAAAACTTCTTTTCGTGTTTTATTTATTTATTTATTTATTTATTCAAGAAATAAACGGGTGATAATACCGTTATAACAAAAGAATTACAATATATAATAAGTACTGTTATGAATAGCCGCATCAAATAACAAAATATAATTTACATTTTACGTATTGCAATCGTATAATAATTTTCGTAGAGCAACAATAAAAACAGTTAGGTTTTCATCAAAAAAATTTAAATAATTGCCATAATTAGTTTTAGATCGTTTGACATAAAATGGTGATGCGCTTCGCGTGAGCTTTATTATTGGAGGGAAAAAATTGACAGATGACAAGACAGTAGGACAAAGCATAACACCATTAAATATTTTAAATAAAAAGAGAAGATCAGAGAATGTAAATCGATTTTCAATTTTCGGAATTTTAAATTGAGTCCTTAAAATACTATAATCATGCTATAAAAATCGAAATCTACCCTCAATTGTTTAGCCATAAAACGTAAAAACGATTCTGAACTCGTTCAAGTCTAAGAATCTGAACACCAGTATACGGAAACCATATAACGGAACAATAATCCAATGTTGATCCCAGTGATCTAAGAGCAGAATTTACTGTATTGTCAATGTGTTGGTCAAAATTCAATTTTTGTTCAAAGTGACACCAAGATCAAGAACCTTTTCAACTCTCTCAATGCTAGTGCCATCAATGCTATAAATAGTGTGAGATGGGAACATTTTTCTTGTAAAAGAAATGGACCAAAATTTTATCACATTCAGGACCATACCATTGCTTACGCACCATTCAGAGAGACAATTTAAATCAAATTGCAGTTTTAAACAATCACCAGGAACTGCAATACGACGATAAAACTTTAAGTCATCTGCAAAAAGTGAAAACAAAGAATGATGAAAAACAGATTTAATATCATTGATAAATATTATGAATAAAAGAGGGCCCAAGTTAGATCCTTGAGGAACTCCAGACTTTGCAGAAAATTCATTAGAATACGAGTAACCAACACGAACTGTCTGAGATATATTTTTTAAATAACTATTAAACCAGTTAACTATTTTCAAATCAATTCCTAAAAATTTTAATTTAGCTAATAACAAATCATGATTTATCTTATCAAATGCTTTTGTGAAGTCAGTATAAATAACATCCACTTGATAGCTTTGTACAAAATTAGAATTAATATATTCTGCGAAAACACTAAGGTTAGTAACGGTTGATCTTCCTTTGACAAATCCGTGTTGTTCATCTATAATAATACTGGAAATTGCTTTATATAATTGATCATAAATAATGCTCTCAAAAATTGTTTTAAAGTTTTTAGGTGTATACATTTGATTCGAAACGTAAGCGGTAAAGTTTGACCCGCTAATGTTTTAAATTAACCAAATCTTTATTTTCTCATCAAACAACTTTTCCTTTTTTTCGAAAGAATGTGAAGAAAATCCTAAAAAAATGTATCATTGTTTTAAAGCTGATTTATCATTTTAGGCCAAAAATTTACATTATTTTAAAAGAATTGAAAACTTTTAATAGAGTTGGATTAAAACGGTTGAAAACATTTAAAGTGATTTGGAAACCTTTTAAATGTATTTTCCCTTATATCGAATAAAATAACCAGTTGACTTCATTTAATAAGATTAATTTTTTTTTACTTATTGAGTATAATTTCTCTCATTAAATGAAACATTTGTCCGTGTTTTAAAGGAGTCTTGATAATTTTTGTTTTATTCTTTCCGCCTGATTCGTCGCTTGGTTTTCATCCATAAAATGTGAACCCTTGGTAATAAGCAATAATTTTACTCTCTGACGTGAATCGCACGAGGATCGCAAGGTTCTTTATCAGCTCTTACCACGGTCATTACCCCTGTGCAAGAGTTTTCCCTCTGAATAGAATCAAGCTCCAGACATTTCGAGTTTCTCGTTCCATGGAATTCAGAATAATTTACCTCGCCATAACATTAATTTCACTTTATAATTAAAGGTGTACACACCATAAAATTTTCAGGGCTCGTATTACGATTTTCTCATTACTAGATCTCGTTCCTGAAGCATTATCTCAATGAAGAATAAGGGAGGGAAAAGTGGGAACAATGACAGAGAAAATAGAGACTAACGTTTAAGAGGATTTTTAGTTGAAAGAATGAGAAGAATATTTTGTAATTCTCTCAATTCCTAACATATTGTTGTAATTCATGATTGCTATAAAGTTCTGGGAAATCTGGAATTTTTTTGTAGTCAGGGAAAACCTGTAAAAATCATGGAATTTGAAACAATGTTGTTTTAAAAATTTAATTTAATTAATTTCTCTTTTTATGATTTCGATCAGTTATATTTCATTTGATGTAATATGTAATAACATAATTTTGTACCCCATTTATGGTCACATGACCGCGGGTAGACTGTTGTGTAGGTAAATAAATAAATAAATAAATAAATGAAAAAAAATAATTAATAATGGAATGAAATAATCGAACAATGACAAAGATATTTGACAATTAGAAACAAAATTAAAAAAAAAGTAAATATTAATCTACAATTGAACAATAATTAAAAAAATTGAACAATGGTTATTAAATTCAAAGAACATAATTAAAAATTGGTCAACTAGATAGAAAATCTAAAACAATAATTTAAAATTTAAGTTAATAATTCAAAATTGAAGAAATAAATTGAAAATTAAATAATCAAATTGGAATCAGAAAAACACAGAATTATTGAATATTAAAAAAAAAAACAATTGAAAATTGAGAAATAAAATTGAAATTCGAATACAATAATTGAGAATTAAAGAAAATTACTGAACAATTGGATTGAAAAAAGAAGAAAATAATTTATATATATAAAAAAAAAAGGAAAATGACAGGAATTATTTAATATTAAAGAAAACATTAAAAATTGAAGAATAGAATTATTATTTAAAGAAATTAATTGAGAATGAAAAAAATAATTGAACAATTGAACAATTAAATTGAAAATAGAAGAAGATTATTGAAAATTGAAGGACGTTTTGAAACATGAAATAAATAACTGATAATTGAAAAAAAATAATTGAAAAAAGTCGAGATTACTGAATATTGAAACAAGCAATTGAAAATTGAACAAAATAATTAAAAATTAAAGAAAATAATTGAAAATTGAAGAAAATAATTGAAAATTGAAGAAAGTACTTTAAAAAAAAGGACAAAATTTGAAAACAGCAGAAAAATTTAGAAATCGACGGAAATAATTGCGATTTGATGAAAATAATTAAAAAATTATCAATTTAAATAAAAATTGAAAGAAAAACATAATTTAAAAAAGCTGAGAATTGTTAAATATTGAAGAAAATTGAGAAGAAATTGAAAATTGAAAGAAATTGAGAAACTGAAAGAAATATGAAAAAAATAATTGGAAATTGAAGAAAATAATTGAGAATTTAAAAAAAATCATTGTAAAAAGTCTAGAGTTATAAAATAGTGAAAAAAAAACAATTGAAAATTAAAGAATGGAATTGAATGTCGAAAATTATATTTGAGAATTAAAGAAAATAATTCAAGAATTGAACAATGGGATTGAAAGTAGAAGAAAATAAGTGATAATTGAAGAAAAAAGAAATTGAACAACCCAGGAATTATAGAATTTTAAGAAAACAATAAAAAATGAAGAATGTAATTGTAATTTGAAGAAATTAATTAAAAATTGTAGAAAATAATTTGGAATTGAAGAAAATGTGATTTTATGAAAATTGTTTAATAGTAATTGATGAATTGAATTCAAGTTTCAAAAACATAATGGATAATTGAAAAAAAATATTGAAAAAAGCCGAGAATTATTGATTATAGAAGAAAATAATAGAAAAATGGAGGAGTTATTGAGATGTGAAATGAATAAATGATAATTGAAAAAAGTAGTAGAAAAAAGTCGAGAATTAGGTATGGAATATTAAATTAAATAATTAAAAATTGAAGGAAATAGTTGAGATCTGAAGAAAATAATTAAAAATTGATGGAAATAATTAAAAATTGAAGAAAATAATTGAAAATTGAATCACATAATTGGCAATTCAAAAAAAAAATAATTGACAGTTGAAGAAAATAATTGAAAATCGTAGAAAATATTTCAGAATTAAATAAATTAATTGGAAATTGATGAAAATAATTGAAAATTGTAGAAAATAATTGACATTTGAAGAAAATAATAGAAAATCGAATAACATAATTGAGAAATGAAGAAATAATTCCAAATGGAAGAAAATAATTGAGAATTGTAGAAAATAATTGGAATTTGAAGAAAATAATTGAAAATTGAAAAGAATTTACTATCCCAGAAAAAAATTCCCGGCTTTTCACGATCAATTTAAATTCCCGGTTATTTCCCGGTTTTCTCGGTTAGTAGACACCGTGAATACCCTATCAAATTTTTTTGAGCACCTTTTTTCATCGAAAAAAATCGTTTTTTGACAAAAATTTTTGCATGCTAAAATTTACAATTATTTTTCTTAAATTTTATATTTATTCTGTAATTTTTAAAATTATTTTGTTCTGTTGTCAATTATTCTCGACAGTGTTCTAATTTTTTTTTCAATTGTCAATTATTTTCCTCATTTCTCAATTATGTTCTTTAATAATTAATTATTTTCGTCATTTTGAAAATTTTTCTTTAAATTATCAATTATTTCCTTCACATTTTAATTTAATTCTTCAATTTTCAAATAATTTCCTCCATTTTGAATTATTTTCTTCAATTCTCATTTATTTTGCAATTTTCAATTATTTTATCGAATTTTCAATATTTCTCGTCTTTTTTCATTTATCAATTGTTTTTTTGAAATTTCAATACAATTCTTTTATTATATTCTTCAATTTACATTTATTTTTTAAAATTTTTTTCTGTTTTTGATTGACAACTTAATATTCTCCTTTAATTTTATAATTATTCTTTAACTTTCTCAATAATTTTGTTCTTTTATCGATTAGTCTGGCCAGTTTTTGAACTTTTTTTTTACTTTTTTTTCAATTGACATGTATTTTTTTTAATGTTTTATTATTTTAGTCATTTAGTAATTTTTTTTTTAATTAACAATTATTTTCATACAATTTCAATTTAATTCTTTAATCACGGTGGTCAGGAAGCAAGTTGTTGCTCGTCTAAAATGACGATGAAAACTAGAATTGGGAGCTTTTTCCTTTAGACTAGAACTACCAAAAAATCGTAGACAGAAAATCGAAACTGCTCCTCTTTGATTTTTATATGAAAAAAAAATATATTTCATAACAGGTGATTATTTGAACATTATTGCTAATTCATAGAGGAAGTATTATTTTACTCTCAAATTCTTGATTTGCGATTTTTTTACAGATGGCGAAAATGAAGTTTTTAAAAAATGTTAGTGTGTGTGGGTATGTCCACATTGGACTTGGCCCGATATCTCGAAAACTATAATACTTCAACTATGTTTTTTTACGAAATTATAGATCCCTCGGGGTCAGGGAAAAAAATTATGATAAAGAAATTTAATATTTATTTTAATAAATAAATAAGTTAAAACCCGACCGATCAATTCTAACTATTTTTTTCGCAATTTAAAAATTTTGAAAAAATCGTTTTTTTGCAAAAATGCATTTTTTTTAATAAGTTAAATGTAATTATTTTATTCGTTTTATTTTTTGAACACGCATCGATTGAGCTATTAGCTAACCCTTTAGTGCAATTTAATCAAAAGTTATTAGCATTTAAAAAAAAAAATTTGAAAATCTTGTTTTTTAATAATTTTATTACTATGCTTTATTACAAGCTTTAATAAATTTTCATTATCATGTAAGTGATTAAAAAACACATCGAAAGACCTGTTTGCGAACCTTCTAATGTAATCCTGTTCCGAGTTATCAAGGTTTCAAAAATTGAAAATTTTTATAAAAATTAATTCTTTTATGTTTTTTTGCTTTTTATATAAGTTTTATGAAGATTAGTTTTTGCTCGTTTTGTAGATAATTCAAATATGCATCAATTGGCCTTTTTAATATTTTTTTGTGAGCTATTAATTAAAAATCAGTGATATTTGTAGTAATCTCTGTGAGGAAGCAATGTTTTCAAAAAATGTATACTAAAAAATACTCACACCAAATAAATACTTGAGGTACAACTAGGCAACGGTTTTTTACTTAACCTTTATAACTAAGAATTTGTGGAATGCTGGAATATGCAAAAAATTAATTTAATTACGGATTCGTCTTATCCAGATAGACTAAAAGCTGTTACAGTCGAATTTTCATCTTTACATATTTAAGGTATTAGTCGCGTAAAATGATTTTCGTCAGATTTTGTTAAAACTTTGTATCTGTATTCATGAGGTATTTATCTATTAAATGAGATCTATCCTATCAATTTTGACCACTTTTCAGCTTCAAAATATAAATTCAAAGTTCATACCTTTTACATGCAATAGCACTAAATGCATGTAAAAATTGTCTCTTATATTCATTTATATAAAAAAAGTCGTGAAATTTTTAAATAAAACTACTAAGTTACACATTGAGATAAAATAAATCATTTAAAAAAAATTAACTTTATTGACCACGCCGAATAAAAAATACAATAATTTAAAAATTCAAAATTTTTTATTTTCACGTGGTTTCATTGAAAAATGTCGTAAACGTGTCAGCAATACATCACGATAACTTATAGTACATGACTCAAAATTGTGAAAATTACATACATTACATTAGAAGAGGTCACAAGGAAGCAAGTGAGTTGATATAAAAGTTTATTTATTGTTCTTTTTATTTTGCGGGTATTTTGCGGGAGCATTTACGCGACTAATACCTTAAATAATGTATATTTTCATTTAATGACTTTACTTAAAATGAATTATTTCCTTACAGTTATTTTCTAATGTTAAACTTTATTCATTGATATAAAATTATAAAGTTTAGGTAAAATTATTGTTCAAATAATCATTTGTTCTAAAAAATATTTTTTTCAATAATTCAATTCTCAATAAAAATCAAAGAGGAGCAGTTTAGATTTTCTCTCTACGATTTTTTGGTAATTCTAGTTAAAAGGAAAAAGCTCCTGCTTCTAGTTTTCATCGTCATTTTAGACGAGCCTCAACTTGCTTCCTGACCACCGTGTAATCTTGAATTTATTTCTTCAATTTTTAATATTTTCTCCAATTATTTTTTCGTCATTTTTCAGTTATTTCTTTCAATTAATTAATTAATATTAATTATTTTCAACAATTTACAATTATTTCCTACAATTTTTTTTTTATTATTCTCTTAATATTTTATAATTTTTCATTAATTTTTACAATTTTTTTGTTTTGTTGTCTATTAATCTAGTAATTTTTTGAATTTTATTTGCAATTTTCCTTATTTCTATTATTTCTATTTCTAAATTTTAATTCAATTCCTTAATCTTTAATTTAATTCTTCAATTTTTAATTATTTTATTCACTTCTCAATTATTATTTTTAATTCAAAATTGTAGTCTTTAATTTTAAATTATTTTATTCAATATTCAATAATTCTCCCCATTTTTTTAATTATCAATTATTTTTTTAAAATTTGAATTTAATTTAAAAATTTTTAATTTATTTCTTTATTTTTTTCTTATTTTCTTCAAATTTCAATACCATTCTTCAGTTTTCAATTATTTTCTTCTATATTCCATAATTCTCAGCTTTTTTAATTACTTTTCTCAATTTTTACTTATGTTCTTTAATTTTTAACTTTTTTCGATTTTCAACTCAGTTGTTTAATTTGTAATTATTTCCAATTAATAAATCTATAATTTTTTTCTATAATTGTCAACTGTTTTCAAATTACAATTACTCTCCTTAAATTTTGTAATTATTCTTTAAATTTTTAAATTATTTTGTTCTATTGTCGATTATTCTCGTCAGTTTTAGAATGTTTTCCAATATTATCAAGTATTCTTCTCATTTCTCAATTTTATATTTATTCTGTGATTGTTAAATTATTTTGTTTTGTTGTCGATTATTCTTGACAGTTTAATAATTTTTTTTCCAATAGTCAATTATTTTCTCAAAATTTTAATTCAATTCCTTAATCTTTAATTTAATTCTTCAATTTTTAATTATTTTATTCACTTCTCAATTCTTATTTTTAATTCAAAATTGCAGTCTTTAATTTTAAATTATTTTATTCAATTATTAAATAATAATAATCTCCGTAAACTCCTGAAGTTAGTTACTTTTTATATTTATTCATTTTTTCTGTCCACGTTTTAAAGTCTGAAGTGAACTTAGTTAGTATTAATATTTATTCATCTTTTTCTGTCCATGTTTTAAAAACTGAAGTGAAGTTAGTCTTACTCCCTGTTATTTTATTGATTTTGACTCTCTTTATCAGGAAATATTTTGAAATTTCAATTGAAAGAATAAGGTAATCTTTTTCGTTAGTGTCGTGTTTTACTGGTTTTTAATTGTCATTTGTGTAAAAAAACAGTTTCGAAAAATGCTTTAAAAATTTATTATGGTTTTTGAAGAAGTTTAAAATATACATAAACACATGCAATTAATTTCCTAAATTTTCAGTTATCTCAAATTTAGATTATTGTCATCAATTTTCCATTATATAACAATTTTTTAATTATTGTCTTTTGCTTAAAAATAAATTCTGCAATTTTTCTTGATTTTCATCAATTTATAATTATATTCATTATTTTGGCATTACTTTTAAAATTTTCAATATTATTTATCCGATATTGCAATTATTTTCATCAATTTTCGATTATTTCTGCGATTTTTTAATTATTATCTTTAATTAAAAATTTTTAAGTAATTTTTACAATAATTATTTTTTTTAAACATATATTCTTTTTTTCAGTTATTTCTCTCGAATATTATTGAATGTTTTCAAGTTTTTATATTATTTAAATTATTCTCATCATAATTCAATTTTCTTTCTCAATCTTAAATTATTTTCAGCATATTTCAATTATTTTTGTCAATTTTTAATTAATTTTATCATTTTTAATTTATTTTTTTCGATTTTTAATTATTATACTCATTTTATAAAATTATTTTCTAAGATTTTTAAGTATTTTTCTGAAAATTCAAACATTTTCTTCAATTTCTAATTATTTTCATTTGTTATCAGAATTTCAAATTTTTTTTATTAATTATCATAAATTTCAATTATTTTTAGCTTTCTTCCAGACTTTTCTCCAATTTTTAGTTTTCCTCATTTTATAAAATAAATTACTAAAATTTTTTAAGTATTTTTCTCAAATTTCTATTATTTTCTTCAATTTTTAATTATTTTTCTTTGTTTTCATAATTTCTAAAACAAATTACTAATTATCGTAAATTTGAATTATTTTTAGCATTCTTCCAGTATTTTTTCCAATTTTTAGTTAATCTCATTTTCTAAAATTATTTTCTAAGATTTTTAAGAATTTTTCTAAAATTTCAATTGTTTTCTTTAAATTTTAATTATTTTTCTTTGTTTTCATAATTTCCAAAAAATATTATTAATTATCGTAAATTTCAATTATTTTTAGCATTCTCCAGTATTTTTTCCAATTTTTAGTTATTCTCATTTTCTAAAATTATTTTCTAAGATTTTGAACAATTTTTCTAAAATTTCAATTGTTTTCTTTAATTTTTAATTATTTTTCTTTGTTTTCATAATTTCCAAAAATTTTTATTAATTATCGTAAATTTCAATTATTTTTAGCATTCTTCCAGTCTTTTCTCCAATTTTTAATTATTCTCATTTTCTAAAATTTTTAAGAATTTTTCTAAAATTTAAATTGTTTTCTTAAATTTTTAATTATTTTTCTTTGTTTTCATAATTTCAAAAGTTATTTATTAATTATCGTAAATTCCAATTACTTTTAGCTTAGTTCTTCAATTCTTTTCTCCAATTTTTAGTTATTTTCTTTTTTTTTTCATTGAATTCTAAGATCTTCATGTATTTTTTTCAAATTTCAATTATTTTTTTTATTTATTTAAATAATTTAAATGAATCATATTTTAATTATTTTCGGCAAGTTATAAAATTTAAAAACATTTTTCTATTATTTTCCAAAATTTATTTCCTTCAAATTTCAATTCTTTACATTTGTTTCATAATTAAAAATATTTTTAACTATTTATCTGACTTCAATTATTTCATTATTTTTAATATTTTCTTCAATTTTCAATTACTTTCGTTCTTTTTCTCGTTCTTTTTCATAATTGCCAAAAAGTTTGTACTTATTTCTCTTTAATTATAATTTGTTTTGTTCAATTTTAAATTATGTTTATCTTTTTTCATTTATTTTCTCTAATTTTTAATTATTTTCTTTTATTTCAATGAACTTCTGAAAGTTTTAAGTATTTTTCTCAAATTTTGCTTAACTTTTCTTTATTTAAAATATTTTATGTAATTTGTTTAATTATTTTCCTAAATTTTAATTATTTCTTTTAGTTTTAATTTATTTATCTCAATTTTTAACCATGTTTTTTCAATTTTCAATTATTTTCTCTAATTTTTCATAATTCAATTTTGTTTTAATTTACTTTTAAGATTCTCAAGTATTTTTCTCAAATTTAAATTATTTTCTTTATGTTTAAAACATTTTTATGATTGTTTAAATTACTTTCCCCAATTTTTAATTGTTTTCATTTTTTGTTCAATTAATTTGCAAAATTCGCAATTATTTTGTTTAATTTCAATTATTTTTTGCAATTTTTTTTAATACTAAAATATTATAATTTTTGTCCTAAATAAATATTTATTTTATTTATATTAATGGATTTTTAAATATTATATTTAAAATATTTATTTCTTCGTATTAGATAAATATTATTTACCGATTTGTTATATTTTTTATTGTATTTTATAATTTCTAAAAGGTTTGAAAAACTAATCGCGCGCTGGAGCGCGTTTTATTTTGCTAGTATTCAATAATTTTCCCCATTTTTTAAATTTTCAATTATTTTTTTAAAATTTGAATTTAATTTTAAAATTTTTAATTTATTTCTTTATTTTTTTCTTATTTTCTTCAAATTTCAATACCATTCTTCAGTTTTCAATTATTTTCTTCTATATTCCATAATTCTCAGCTTTTTTAATTACTTTACTCAATTTTTAATTATATTCTTTAATTTTTAATTTTTTTCGATTTTCAATCCAGTTGTTTAATTTGTAATTATTTCCAACAATTATTCCTACAATTTTCTGAATTTCTAATTTAATATTTCTTGTTTAATTTTTTCAATTATTTTTTTTTAGTTGTCTATTAATCTAATCTTTTTTCGAATTTTGTTTTTAATTGTCAATTTTATTCGTTATTTTTCAGATATTTTCTTCAATTTTTCAATTATTCTTATCATTTTTCAATTATTTCTTACAATTATTAATAATTTTCTTCATCTGTCAATTTTTTCCGAAATTTGTAAATTATTTCCCACAATATTTCCAATTTTCTGTTATTTTTTTAAAATTTTGTAATTATTCTTTGATTTTTTAAATTTTTTTGTTCAGTTGTGTTTGAATCTAGCCATTTTTAAATTTGGTTTTCAATTGTACTTTATTTTCGTCCTTTTTCAGATATTTTATATTTTATATTTGGTCATGGAATTTGATGAAAAAGTGTCTGGAAAACCTGAAAAATCATGGAATTTTGAAATTTTGAAAACGTAGCGACCCGTCGACCCATAAAATAAATTTATTTTTGTGAAATTCTGAAAAATGAATTTTTTTTTAACATTATTTTTACGGGAATATTATAGTATTGACATAAATTTATGATTTTTAGGAAATAATTTTAAGAGGTACGTTCAATAAAAGAGGTTCTGATATTGACATATATAAAGGAATGATGTTGGAAGAAAAAGAGTTGAGATTCGCAATCTCTTCACGCGAGCTTTCCCATTTTTGTATGAAAATGTTGCCTCTGGGGTTTTTGCGGAGAAACGGAAAAATGTGTGTGTTAGCGGGGTAGAAAACGAGCGAATTTATTCAAGGAAATTTACTTTCCGAACCATTATTTACGACCCTCTTATCCCCTATTTCGTGTATCCAAACTTTTCCAAGCCCATAAATTTTTAACGTGATTTTTAGGCTTGATAAATCTGCGGTATAATCTTAATTAAACAAATTAATCTTGTCAGAGTTTTTTTTAGTATAATTAATCATCTAAGGAATTGTAAAAATAACCATAATTTTCTTTTTTCATAAAAAAGATATTTTTTATTTTTAATATACATTTGATAATACATTTTTATAAAATAACTTAAATTTGTAAATGTTTGATATAAGTAGTAAATTGATGAGTTTACAAAAGTTGATTATGAATAATGTTTCGAAACATTTTTATTACCTCTAAATCTATTTATGAGACGCGTAAATGCACTTAAGAGAACTATTTGCAGGATATATATATGCGCGATACATGAATCTTCACTATAACTTTAACAAGTTTTATGCGTTTCTGGGAGCTTCTGAAACTTGGTGGTAAATACACATAGATTTACATTTTCATGTGATGTATCTTGACACCTCAATGGAATAATATGGTTTCTTCGTAAACATATATTCAGTTCCATTTTATACTTGAAATTTGTCTTCAACTATATTCTTTCGAATTTTATACACATAAAAATGTAAATTCAGTATAATGCAATTTAAATTGGATTATTCTGTTACTTTTTCCAGAAACGAATTTGAGTAAATAAAATATTAATAGTATTTTATTGTTAGTGTTTCATAAAATATTGGGGTAATAATGATTTAAATATTATATATTCAAAAGATTATTATAACGCAAATACAAGAATAATAATGAATTATTATTAGTTTTAAAACAGCAAATTTATTATTTTAACTCACCTATCGGAACTGACGAAAACTACTTCGAAATTGTGTCCTCTTTCCCGAATTCTTTGATATGTATCTACCAATTGAGGTGTGAAGGCTTTACATGGTGGGCACTGAAATCAAATAAAATTCGAGATGATTAAATGACGAATTATTGGAATAAAAATTTGGAATAGATTCAAAGTTTTTAGATTTTTGTAATACCCTGGGCAAAAACAATGTTCTACTTTCGTGTAAACGTTGCAAACTTCTGTTTTACTTTTTAGGTGTAAAAAAAAGTCGTTACTAAAAATGCTAAAAATTCAGACCACGTGGCCGTGTAAATCGACCAGACAATCCAATATGCAACCTGTATCCGACGTAGCGAATAAATGTGTGGCACTTGTCGGTGGGAAGCGCAAAATTCAATGATATCCCAACCCCAGGCAACAGTGATGCATGCACCCAATTCCCTTGGAAAAATTTCTTGATTAAATTTTTAGGGGGTTTGCTTTCGGAATTTCCATTATCGAAAATTCATCCTTGAATTTATGCATCACTTTCTTTGCTATTTACTTCACGAATCTCTAAGGTGTTAATATCACTTGTTTAGGAACACCGTATGCAATCACTTTGCACTCAGTTTATTTTTTTATTTGCATTAGCTGTGAGGAAACAAGCACAAATGTACTGTGACGCATTTTTCCAGATTATGTTTGATGTTTAATGTTTATTAATTTAAATTTTAAAATTCAATCAAAAACAAGTAAACAATATAAAAACAAAACCCTGATGCCAAGTTATTTTAATGAAAAATAACTAAACAAAAATAGTAGTAGAATAAAAGACTAATTAAACTAATCAAATGATTCCAATCTTTAATTAAAATATAATAAAGCCACGAATAACTCATAATCCGGAGAGTGGGGAGTAAGGAGTAGTACAGACTAACACTCCAGATTTTTAACCACAAATTGACCATTTTTATTAATTTTGAAGTTTCTCAAAGATTACATGAAAATATAAAATAGCCGGCCACATGGCATGGCCGTTTACAAAAAGGACGCGCACTGAACACTGACTTGAATTTAAAGTTTATTCGGAGATCTACTCCCATCAAAAACACAAAAGTCAATTAAGCAATGAGCTCACCTGCGGATAACACCTCGACCAATCTGTTATTGATATAATAATAACGAATTTTCAGTCAAAAATAGTATATTTTAGTCAGACACAACAGTGTCGAATGGCACATCAGTTTAGAATGACGACAGGCTGAACGTTCCGTCGTCAAGCCAAATTTCTACACACAATCACCTCCTGGCGCAACAAGCCGGGGACACAATCGTTGAGGGTAAAAAACCATTTGAGCAGAAAGCGCAAAACCGAAAGCAGAAAACCATGAGAGTGAGGGAGACAGGCATATATCACTCACTTTTTTACTCTCATATTTTCTGCTTTCGGTTTTACGCTTTAGGGTAAAATCCCATTTGAGCAGAAAGCGCAAAACCGAAAGCAGAAATTCATGAGAATGAGAGAGACAGTGATATCTACCTACTTCTCTCACTCTCATGATTTCTGTTTTTGGTTTTACGCTTTCTGCTCACACAGAACTTCACCCTTATGGCATGTTTACACCTTCGAAAAAAAAAAATTTCGCATTGGAGGGAAGAGGACAGACTGTGTATCTGTCCTCTTTACTCTCATGCAAAAAAAATTTTTTTTCGAAGATGTAAATAGGCCATTATGCTCACATGAGATTTTACCCTGAAAGTTCGTTAGTTACGCCGACATCCGTCGCCGTTACGTAGAAACCGCGAGCGACCGAACTCTGTCGAGCGGCGAGGTGGTGGCCTCGTCCGCCCACCCCTGTATCTGGATCGTCTGCTACTATTTTGAAGCTAGTAGTGCCAAAACGATCCCATGACGAAGGATTCGACCTCACAGACAACGACAATCCTCAGAGCAACTTCTCAGAAAATTAAAAGTGGAGAATTCTCCGCCTATTAATATGGAAGCGAGTCAGTGTTCATGTAAAAGTAAAACAGATTTTTGTAAACAAGATGTTGTCAAAAATACAATAATTCCGGATTGGCAAGTTGGCAAGTAAACTTAATTAGTTTAAAGAATTGAAATAAAATAAACAAATTTTCAAATTGAATATCAATTAAGATTTAATTAAAACTAAATAATCAAATAAAATAAAACTTTCTTTGATTTCAGAGTGCAAGCTTAATATAATAAGACACAAGTCGCCAAGCTGACACATGACTGTACAACAGTCGAAATAAGCTTGATTCTAGACTGCTGTTTATTAATGTTTTTAAAAGTTAATTGAAAACATTGTGCGAGGTCAAATTTTATCTCGTCACAGTACATATATATTAGTTAAAATATGTTATAACCGAAATAATTATTCAAATAATCAAATTATTAAATCATGCGATTACAAACTGAAAGATGTTATATATCTAAAATTTGCCGGGCGCCAGTTTCCTTTTATCTAAATTATATTTTATTTAAGATTGCCAGTCAATCAGAAAGCTCAATCTAAAATCCAAAGTATGTTAACAACCAAAATAGGAAGCTCAACAAAAAGCAAAATTATACAAGAAAACACTTAAAACATAAAATCTTCCTTTACTAAATTGCAACTAGCTCAATCTCCGATCTGGATGATAGTAGAGGGGGTGATTCTTAAATTAATTTATTTATCTTTATTTGAAGAGATTACTCACAATTAAGAGACTTTAATTAAACAATAACATTTTATTTAAACCAAATATAAATCGATTTCTGAGGTTAAGTTAACAGTGATAAATTGACAATATTAAAAATAACAATTTTTGTTATGATTAGGTTTCTACTAAAATTAACAAATTTCTTTAATAAATAAGGAATCTAAAATAGGCTATTCCCAGACAAGGTCAAAGGCATTTTTCTAAATAAGATACTGAATTTTAAGTAGTTATGCAAAGAAGACAATTAGACAATAATTGAAAGATAAATTACAAATCAAATGAATTAGAATGACATTTTGGAAGGAAAGACAAAATAAATGATGAGTTTTGGAATAGTGATCAGTAATGAAAAAGAAAAACAAATATCTTAGTTTTAATTAATATTTGGAAATGACTCTAATTTTTCTCAAGAGATAAGTGATAAGAATATTACCAAACTAAATCCATAGTTTAAATCCAAATTAATCCAAACTAGTCAAATTAGTCTAAAATGTAGAATTTTTCAAATTAGTCCAAATATAGAATTTTCCAAATTAGTCCAAATATAAAATTTTCCAAAATTAGAATTTTCCAAAATGAGTCAAAATTTAGAATTTTCCAAATGAGTCAAAAATTAGAATTTTCCAAATGATATCAGGGATATTTATCTGAACGATTAATATTTTTTATCCTTTAATCTTTAACAAATTTAATAATTAAGTCAAACATCTGACCTCAATGACTGATCGCGAAAAAGTGAGTTCAGATTTCTTTATTATTTTCCTTGGTTACCAACGTTACCAAAGTGAAGTTAGTATTCAAAAACTCATAAAACAAAGAAATAACTAAGATCACTAAATTTAATAAATTGATTCTTAAATTCTATTGGTGGGATGAAAAAGAGATTAAATTTAAAATCTTCAACTGCATCTTGATTAATCTTCAGAATTAAATTGTTTTAATAATTAATTCTATCTATAAGATGGTAGATCATTAATTTTTTCTTCCAATATTTTCTCAAAGAAATAAACCAGCCAACTGAGTCCGAGTATCCCAAGAAAGTGATATTAAAAATGACTAATGTCCACATCTCCTGGATCCAATTGGAAATAGTCCTGGCTATATAAATTGATAATAATATGCGCTTTGGCTAACCCGCAGCTACAAGAAATCCAATTAATTGAATAATTAACGAAACCTTCCAAGATTTGAAAATTTTAAATATCACTCCGGGTGACGAAGTCAGGTCTTACCTACCTATTTTCTTAATATTTAAAATTCATTCTTTAATCTTCAATTCAATTTTCTTAATTTACAATTTTTTTCGTCAATTCTCAATTATTTTCCTTAAGGACTTTTATACCCTCAAGCGATTCTCATTCTATTGAACCATGGTAGTCAATATTTTTTAATTTCATTTCTTCTTATAATTTGGTTTCTAAATAATATTTTGTAGGTAAAATCATTACACAAAGGAATTTTATTGAAAAAAATTTTTCTGTTGAAAATTTCAAGATATTAAAATTTCTTCTTCCTGATTATTTCAAAAAGTGAAGAATTACTAAACTTGAATAACATTTTCTTAACAACAGTACGGTAAATTAATTTAATATTGTTGTAAAAGTTGTATTATATTACAGTTTAAAATATATTAGTTTTTATAAAAAAATTTGTAGAACCGTGTTTTTTTAATTAATTAAAATATAGTCATTTTGCGCGTTTTGTTACTGTTTCCATGTAAAAGTCCCAACTGTATAAATTTATATCTTAAAAACAGAACGGTAAAATTCAATAAAATTGTAACAGTACATGTAAAGTAATGCATTTAATATGTCATTAAAATTTTATAAGAATCTGTAGAAATTGTTTTTTTGGATAAACCTCCTTTAATTTTTGATTAACTTATTCAATATTCAATAATTCTCGACTTTGTTCAATTGTCAATTATTTTTTGGAAATTTCAAAACAATTCTAAAATTTTCAGTTAATTTCTTCAATTTTAATTTATTTCCTACAATTTTTTCTTTAATTATCTACAGTTTTCGTTTAATAATTATTTATTATCCCTCAATTTTATAATTGTTCTTTAATATTTAAAATTATTTCTTTCTGATGCCCATTAATCTCGCCATTTGTCGAATTTTCTACCAATTAACAATTATTTTCCATAATATTTTATTATTTTCGTCATTTTGTATTTTTCCCTACAATTATTAACTATTATCATATAGCTTTAATTTAATTCGTTAATTTCTATTTATTTCTACAATTTTAATTATTTTCCTCAATTTTTAATTATTTTCTTTTTTTAAATTATTTTCATCGATTATCAATTAATTCTACAATTCTTAATAATTCTTGGATGTTTTCAATTATTTTTTTCACTCATAAAAATTGTTTTAAAATTTTAATTCAACTGTTCAATTCTACAACTATTTTCTTCAATTCTCAATTACTTTCTTCAAATTTGCATTCCATTTTTAATTTTCAATTATTACTTTCATATTACAAAATTTCCGCCTCTGGTCAATTATTTTTCTTTCAATTATCAATAAGTTTATTAAATATTTAATATATTTAAATTTAAAATGCTAAATATTAAATTCAATTCTTCAAATATGTCCTTCAATTCTCAATTTTTTTTCAAATTTAGTAATTCCATTTTTTAGTTTTCGACTTTTTCTCCTACATTCAATAATTCTCGGGTTTTATCAATAACTTTTTCAATTTTTAATTATATTCTTCTAATTTCAATTACATTCTTCAATTTTCAATTATTAGAACAATTTTCAACTAACTCTTTAACATTAAAAAATTCTTGGCTTTTTCAATTAATTTTTTCAATCATAAAAATTGTTTTAAAATTTCGTTTCAATAAATTTTCTTTAATTTTCTTCTTTCCTCAATTTTCTACAACTATATTCTTCAATTCCTCATTATTCTATTCAAATTTCTATTCTCTTCAAATTTCAATTCCATTTTTTAATTAACAATTATTTTCATCAATTTTAATTTTTTTTTCCTTTTTCAATTAAGTTGTTGAATTTACAATTATTCCTATAATTTTCCTCATTTTTCTACTATTTAATTTAAAATTAATACTTTAAATTATTTTTTCAAATTGTTTATTATTCTAGCCATTTTTTTAATTTCGTTTTCAATTGTCAATTATTTTTTTCTTCCATTTTGCAATTGTTCTTGTTATTTCTCAATCATATCTTTCAATTAATTCCTACAATTTTTTCAATTTTCATTTACTTTCTTCACATTTTAGAATTATTCTTTAATTTTTTATGTTATTTTTCTCTCTCTTGTCGATTATTCTTGCCAGTTTGCAATTTTTTTTTCAATTCACAAATATTTTTAATAAAGTCGTTAAATTATATTCTACAAATTTTAATTCTATTTTTCAATTCCATTCTATAAATTTTAATTCTATTCTTCACTTCCATTCTTCAAAATAAATTATTTTCTTCAATTTTCAATTATTTTATTTCAATTTTCAATCAATTCTTCAATATTCAATATTCAATAATTAATTGATTTAATTTTGTTTTAACAATCATAAACATTGTTTTAAACTATCAATTGAATTTGTTTAATTTTATAACTATTTTTTTAAATTCTGAATTATTTTTTTAAAATGTTTAAAACGTTTTTTTAATTTGAATTACATTCTTCAAATATCAATTATATTCATCAATTTCAATTTTTTTTCCTTTTTCAATTCAGTTGTTTAATTTGCAATTATTCCTTATAATTTTCCGAATTTTTTAATTATTTATATTAAATTTAATGTTTATTGTTTAAATATTTTTTTCAAGTTGTTTATTATTCTAGACATTTTTTGAATTTTGTTTTCAATTGTCAATTATTTTCGTCATTTTTCAGACATTTTCTTCCATTTTGCAATTGTTCTCGTTTTTTTTTTTCATAATTATTTCTTTCAAAATATTCCTACAATTTTTTCAATTTTCATTTATTCTCTTAAAATTTTAGAATTATTCTTTAATTATTTTTTGTTATTTTTTCTCTATTGCCGATTATTCTTGCCAGTTTGCGATTTTTTTTAATTGTCAATTATCATCGTCATTTTGAAATATTTTTTTAATTATTTTTCTAAAATTGTAAATTACTTTCCTTATTTTTTAATTAGTTTCATTAATATTTTTAAATTGTCGTATTTGGTTAATTTTTTCGATTATTAATAAGTTTCTTTAATTTTAAAATGAATTGTTCAAAAATTTTTAATAGTTCTCAATTTATTTTTTCAAATTTCAATTTCATTTTTCAGTTTGCAATAATTCTCTTCCATATTCAATAATTCTCTCCTTTTTTCAATTACTTTTTTCAATCTTTTATTACTATATTCTTTAAATTCCAATTCCGATCTTCAATTATAAGTTACTTTTTTAATTTTCAATTATTTTCTTTAATTTCAGTTTTTTTCTACTTTCAATCCAGTTGTTCAATCTACAATTGTTTCAACAATTATTTCTATAATTTTTTTAATATATCTTTTTGAAATTGTTTTCTTAAAATTTAATTTTTATTGTTTTTTTTTTTTTAATTTTTCAGTTGTATATTAATCTAGCCATTTTTTTAATTTTGTTTTTAATTTTCAATTATTTATCGTCATTTTTAAGATATTTTCTTCCATTTTGCAATTGTTCTCGTTATTTTTCAATTATTTCCTACAATTTTTTCAATTTTCATTTATTCTCTCAAAACTTTAAATTTATTCTTTAATTATTTTCTGTTGTTTTTCCCTCTTGTCGATTATTCTTGCCAGTTTGCAATTTTTTTTCAATTGTCAATTATTTTCATTATTTTGAATTGTTTTTTCAATTATTTTTCTAAAATTTTAAATTACTTTCTTCAATTTTTAATTAAGTTTATTAATATTTTTAAATTCTCGTATTTGTTTAATTTTTTTTTTTCAATTATAAATAAGTTCTCACCTTTTTTCACTTACTTTTTTAAATCTTTTATTATATTCTCTAAATCCCAATACCGATCTTCAATTTTTAATTATTTTCTTCAATTTTTAATTGTTTTCTTTAATTTTCAATTATTTTCTTCAATTTCAGTTTTTCTCTACTTTCAATTCAGATGTTCAATTCACAATTATTTTCAACAATTATTCCTATAATTTTTTTAATTTCTCTTTTAGCAATAATTATTTTCCTGAAATTTAATTTTTATTGTTTTATTTAAACAATTTTGTTTAGTTGTGCCATTTTTCGATTTTTTTTTTCAATTGTCAATTATTTTCGCCTTTGTTTTTGTATTTTTTTTCAATTATCAATCATTTTTTCAAATTTCAATTCCATTTTTAAATTTTCAATTTAATTCCTCATTTTTTAATTACTTTCTTCAATTTTCAATTATTTTCTTCCATTTCAATTATGTTCTTTGATTTTCAATCCAGTTTATTCATGAATGTAAAAATATATTATAGTACTCCCTAGACTGTAAGTATTTTAAAAAAATAACAAAAAAACATAAAATTTATCAGAAGTTTGAAGATTATTTGGGAATACTCAAGTGTATAGTATTATATATTATATACTATATAATATATAGTATTTTTGCAAAATGACAAAAATTTTCTAAGTGATAATCGGATTGACAGTTTCTGAACTGTCTGCATTTATGTTTGACGTGAAAGAAGGGAATAATCCCCCGGTGCTGTTGAACTAATTACTCCAGATGGGTTTAGCAGAAATGATATTGCTCGTTCGCTTGATAAGAAATTGTGAAAGGCCACCCTTCTAGAAAGAGAATCTCGTCTTTGGATATGAGGCGAGAAGAAAAATCTTTAACACAAAAAAGGGTGGCGCAAATATTTAATTCCTACTCTCGCAAAATTGGCTTCCATTACATCTCTCTTTCTTTTTTATTTTCTTCTCCCTGTACTACGAGTTTTTGTCTCGAAGACTCTCCTACAATAATTCTAGAGCTCTGTTGTGTTCCCGGATAGTTAAATTGCTTATGCAAACTACTCCAGAAGCTTTACTTCTATCCTCCGTTTACCACTTCACCCTTATCTTCCGTTAGGGTTCAAATTTCTGGGAATAAGAAAATGCAGAAAATTTACGTGTTTCGTGAAATTGTCGATACGCTGGGTTAAAGAAATATTTATTTAAAATTATAGAAAAATTCAGTGAATCGAAATTTTAGTTGGTGGCAATTTTAGTAAATCAGTATTCTAATTAGTGATAATATCTTTAGCGAATTGGACAGATTAAAATTGAAAAAATTCTTTAAACTTGAACTGATTTGCCAGCATTATACACTGAAAAGCAACTCTTTTCTAATTTGTTGTTTTTTATAAAAGAAGCACTATATCTCGCTAAAAGTTTCATGCTACTGTCTTCATAAATAAATCCTGTCGCTTAAAAAAGAAAATAAATTTTTGCGGGTTTCTTTTTTCTTGGTTTAATAAAAAATAGGACAAGGAGGAAATCTACAGGTATATATGCTTGATAATGAAGTTGTAATTTTAAACTTCCATAAAACATTTTATGTTGTGGAAAAACATGAAAAGATTTTTTTTTTCTAGTGAGACCTCTATCTTGGGGAGTTTTACAAGTTTTGCAAAACTTTAAAGCTGAGACTGCGATATTTTCCAGACAGACCTTACGGATAAACTCAAGATGGGAAGAATAGATAAATTTGCAGGATTTGCATGAGAAAATCCTAAGAGCCCTGTTATACTAAGGCCGGATTATAGATTTTTACTATTCTCATTGTTCTAAAATAAAAAAGTTGGGTTTAATTTATTCAGGATTCTCTTTCGGTAATTAAGAAATTGTATACAAATTTTTATATATAAGTGTATATTATAATGTATTTATGGGCATTTTTCTAGAACTTTTAAACTTTATGTTGTCGCTCATTATAATACATTAAAAATTGTAGAAATAATTTCAACAAACTTTTGTTTGTTTATTTGTCAATAGATGTTTTTTTCTTTTAAAATTTCAAATCATATTTCACATTTTTAACATTTTCTGAAATTTTAAAATTATGTCAATTTTAATTTCTTGAAATTTTAGTTAATGTGAACTTGCACTGATTAAAAGTTCAATTAATCGACATTTCAAATATACTAAATTTGAAGTGATTTAAAAATTTCTTCAATTTTTAATAATTCTTTTCTATTATATGATTTCAATTATTAAAACTACAATTTTGTACTATTTTAATCATTTATCAATTATTTTCTGCAATTTTTAATTATTTTAAAACTGGTTCCCTAAATCTTAAATTTACCTTCTTCCAATTTCAATTATTTTGTTTAGTTTTTTCAATGACTCTTTCAATATCTATTATTTTTCCCGTGACATTAAATGAATTTAGTGATTTATTCCTAAATTTTATATTATTCATCGCAAATTTACATTAATTTTTTTAATTCACCATTATTTTTGTTATTTTGCAATTATTATACATTTTCAGTCATTTTCATAATTTCTGAAACAATTTCTTGAATTTTCAAATATAATATATATCTCAATTTTCAATTATTTTGTTCAATTTTAATTTCTTTTTATTATTTTGCACTTATTTTCTCCACCTTTTAATATTTTCATCATTTTTCAATTAATTTCCTAAATTTTTAGTGATTATCTCAATTTTAGATTATTGTCAACAATTTTCCAGGTTTTGAATGACTTTTCAATTATTTTCTTTTGCTTAAAAATAAATTCTGCAATTTTTCTATTATTTTCTTCAATTTCTAAATATTTTCATTATTTTGGAATAATTTTCAAAAATTTCGATTACTTTCATAAATTTTCGATTGTTTCTGCGACTTTTTAATTATTCTCTTTGATTAAACATTTTTAAGTAATTTTGTAATTATTTTATTTTTTAGAACATATATTCTATGGTTTTTTCAAATATTTCTCTCAAATTTTATTTACTGTTTTCAGTTTTTATCATATTTAAATTATTTTCATCACATTTCAATTAGTTTTCTCAATCTCAAATTATTTTAAGCATATTTCAATTTTTTTTTCAATTTTGAATTAATTTTATTATTTTTTTTTAATTATCTACCTCAATTGTTAATGATTATTCTCATTTTTTAAAATAATTTTCTAAATTTTTTAAGTATTTATATCTAAAATTTCAATTATTTTCTTTAATTTTTAGTTATTCTAATTTTTTTCATTTGATTTCTAACATCTTCATGTATTTTTCTAAAATTTCAATTATATTTTTTTATTAAAAAAAAATTCTGTAATTTTTCAATTATATCACTCAAATATGATTTATTTTTTACAACTTACCATTGTTTGTATCATATTTCAATTATTTTCTTCTAGGTTCAAATTGTAAAACCATTTTTCAATTATTTTCCAAATTTATACCCTTCAATTTTCAATCTTTTTCTTTTCTTTTATAATTTCCAAAATTCTAAACTATTAATTTAAGATTTCAATTATTTTATTCAATTTCTAAGTATTTTTTTGATTTTTTATATTATTTTCTTTAATTTTCAATTACTTTCGTTCTTTTTCGTAATTTCTAAAAAAAAATTAATTACATCTGTTTATCATGTTTTATTTATTTTCTCTAATTTTTAATTATTTTCTTTTTTTCAAAAAAAAAAAAAAAAAAAGTTTTAAGTATTTTTCTGAAAATTTCTTTAACTTTTCTTTATTTAAAACATATATATTATGTAATTTTTTCAATTATTTTCTCAAATTTTAATTATTTTTTTTCAATTTAATATTATTTATCTCAATTTTCAATCATTTTTTTTCAATTTTCAATTCTTTTCCCTAATTTTTCATTGTAATTTTTCATTGTTAAAATGTCCCTAATTTTTTTAAATTTATTTTTAAGGTTTTCAGGTAATTTTTCAAATTTAAATTATTTTCTTTTGCTTAAAAACAAATTCTTTAATTTTATATTATTTTCTCCGATTTTTAATTATTTTCATTATTTTGGCATAATTTTCAAAAATTGAAATTTTTTATTGAAATGTCAATTATAATTGTCATCAATTTTCGAATATTTCTGTGATTTTTCTCTTTAATTTAAATTTTTTAAGTAATTTTGTAATTATTATTTTTTTTTTTTTAAATATATTCTATGATTTTTTCAATTATTTCTCTCAAATTTTATTTACTGTTTTCAATCTTTAGTATTTAAATTATTTTTATCATAAACTTCAATTATTTTTCTCAATCTTAAATTATTTTCAGCATATTTCAATTATTTTGTTCAATTTTGAATTAATTTTATTATTTTTCATTTTTTTCTCCGTTGTTAATTATTATTTTCATTTTCTAAAATTATTATCTACATTTTTTCAGTATTTATTTATAAATTATACGGGTAAATATACCCGTATTTATCTAAAATTTCAATTATTTTCTCCAATTTTGAATTATTCTCATTTTTTCATTTGATTTCTAACATCTTCATGTATATTTCTTAAATTTCAATTATTTTTTTTTTATTAAAAAAAAAAAATTCTGTAATTTTTTCAATTATATCACTCAAATATGATTTATTTTTTACAACTTATCATTGTTTGTATTATATTTCAATTATTTTCTTCAAATTTCAAATTGTAAAATCCTTTTTCAATTTTTCATATTTCAATTATTTTCTTCAAGTTTCAAATTGTAAAACCATTTTTCATTTTTTTTCCAAATGTATACCCTTCGATTTTCAATTTTTTTCGTTTCTTTTATAATTTCAAAAAATTTAAACTATCTATTTAAGATTTCAATTATTTCATTCAATTTCTAATTATTTATATGATTTTTTCTATTATTTTTTTTAATTTTCAATTACTTTCGTTCTTTTTCGTAATTTCTAAAAAGAAATTAATTACTTCTGTTTATCATGTTTTATTTATTTTCCCTAATTTTTAATTATTTTCTTTTTTTTCAATGAATTTCTGAAAGATGCAAGTATTTTTCTGAAAATTTCTTTAACTTTTCTTTATTTAAAACATATGTATTATGTAATTTTTTCAATTATTTTCTCAAATTTTAATTATTTTTTTTCAATTTAGTATTATTTATTTTAATTTTCAATCATTTTTTTTCAATTTTCAATTCTTTTCCCTAATTTTTCATTATTCATTTTTTAAATTTATTTTTAAGGTTTTCAAGTAATTTTTCAAATTTAAATTATTTTCTTTTGCTTAAAAACAAATTCTTTAATTTTATATTATTCTCTCCGAGTTTTAATTATTTTCATTATTTTGGCATAATTTTCAAAAATTGAAATTTTTTATGTGAAATGTCAATTATAATTGTCATCAATTTTCGATTATTTCTGTGATTTTTTAATTTTTCTCTTCAATTTAAATTTTTTAAGTAATTAGATTGATTTGCAAAATTTGCAATTATTTTGTTTAATTTCAATTATTAAAAATTTTTTTTTTAATTCTAAAATTTTATAAAGTTTGTCCTCAATAGATATTTTTTTTATTTGTTTATTTATAAAAATTTATTTTCAAATATTATATTTAAAATATTTATAGTATTTTGAGTTTTACCATTCAAAATTTAAGTGCTCATAACTTTGTTAAAAAATAACTTTTATCGAAAATAAAAAAATACGTGTCTCTTTATTTTTCTAACAGCATATTTTAGCGTCAATGAAATCTACAACTTGAAGTTAGTCGACCTGCATGATTTGAAATAATTCAAAATAATTTCAACCTTCATTAGGTACTTCAAATTTTTGCTGAGCACTTTTCTTTTTAGTTGTCAAAAAATGGTACATTTACTCTCTAAATCTGAAATGGTTAAAAATTACCATTTTAACACTAAAAACTCGTTTACCATTTCAACTAGTAATTTTTGTACTAAAACTTTAGTAAAAACCTACTAATTTAATTAGTCAAAGTAATTTTAGGTTATGTTAAACTACTAAAAGAATTAATAGATTTCTATTTACTAATTACAATAGTTATTTTTTCCTATTTAATTAGTTAAATTTAACTGCTGAATTAGTAGTTTTTTTTTTACTATTAATTAGTTATTTGTTACCTAATTGAAAAAGAAAAAACTCTTTCACGATTTTAACCCCTAAATGGTAGTTTTTAACTAATTCAGATTTAGAGAGTAGAAAGAAGGAAAAGATGAAAAGAGATAGAAAGAGAAAGAAAGAAAAAAATGAAAAAAATGATAAAACGATATGTGACAATGCATAATATTTACCCAGTGTGCGCTGAAGTAGACACCCTTGAAGTAGTGTCGAAGCTCCTCGTAGAGCATGGGTTCGTTGCTGTCGCGAGCGCCACAGGGCAAAAGAGGGCCATCCACAAGGGTAGCTTTCGGATGAGGTGGTTTCCAAGGGAAATTCGCTCCGCTGGGGTCTGCAAGTGTTCGCTCGACACCCCCTCTGGTCACGACAGAGCCGTTACCACCCTCCAGCAATATCAAAGTTGGCACCCCCGCTTTTATTCGGTACCTCCTTGTCAGTCGTGTCTAGAAAAGTTAAAAATAATCCCTTTAAAAACATCTTTCAAGTTAAACGCCTTTCTTATAACTGTCTCTTTCTCTCATTTCAGTATATAAATTACATTATTTTGAGACATAAGACGTTTAGAAAGCGTCTTGTTTAATAATTTTGTATATTTTTTATGTATTTATAAAAATACAGAATAATCAGTTTTCGAATTTATCGACGCTTATATTAGTATTTTACAGTTTCCTAACCACTAGACCACTTAAAATACATTTATCTACGAGTTTATGACATCCTCACAAGTCAGCTGTTCGTTAGCAATAACGTAACTAGTACAATTAAAATTAGTGCACTTTCGAAGGGGCCCCCATGCATTTTTTGTCTCAGGTTCTCGAGCTCACTTGATACGCACTGCCAGTCGGAAGCATTCGGATGTTTTCGGCTCACTTCGTTCTATAGACTTGTATTTGACACACACTGTGTGAAAAATTGTCACATAAGGGTGATTATACGTCAGAAATATCACAATCTGCAAGTGGTTCACAGAATTTAATGATACTTGGTGAAATTGTAGTATAAAATAAGAGAAATTAGTCAGCAAAAAGAATTTTTAAAATATCATAAAATGTAGGAGTTATAATACTTAGAATTTTGATGCTACATTTTCTTAATTATTTTATATCTCGGTCAATTTTTAACCAATTTTGATGAGTCACCCACCAATTTCTTCATAAAATTGTGTATTTTCAGAAAATTATAGAGCGGAAAACAAAATTTATTATTTAGATAGAAAAAAGTGAAAATAAAACTTTATTTATATATTTTTTTAATTTTGACCCAATTCATTAATTTTTTTATTTTTTAATAATATTCCCCTTTATTTCATCTGTATTTTAAAATAAAGATCATCCTGGAGACTTTCTTAGATCTTCTGATATCGTCCTTTTAGTATCATCATCTAAAAGAAAAATACTACGTGAATTTATGTTTTTACCTTCATTTGTTTTTCGATATTTTTTTTCAAATAAAAAATATTTACTGTGAAGTTTTTTTTCAATTTCTCTATTAAATACAGTGAAAATCAAATAAAATTGTTTTTCTATTAAGAGATAAGATATTTAGTAAGCAATTTTTCTTAAATAAAAAAATTTAAATATTACAAAATTTGTAAAAAACAAGTATAACTGATTTAATAGCATACAAATTCACATAATTGTCCTAAAATCTATCGCTTTCGTTTTTATGATACTTGGACTTAAAACTTGAAGGTTTCTTTGGCAGCAAAATATTTTCTGCATTGAATTGTTGAATTTCGATAATTTAATTAAATGTTTTTATTTTTACTTAAAAATTAATAATTATTTCCAAATCTCTTAATAGAATAACAATTTTATTGGATTTTTATTTTATTTAATAGAGAAATTGAAAAGAAATCTTCACAGTAAATAGTTTCTAATTTTAAAAAAATGTCAAAAACAAATGAAGGTAAAAACATAAATTTACGTAGTATCTTTCTTTGAGATGATGATACTAAAAGGACGATATCACAAGATCTAATAAAGTCTCCAGGATGATCTTTATTTTAAAATAAAGATGAAATAGAGGGGAATATTATTAAAAAATTAAAGAATTGGGTCAAAATTGAAAAAAAATATATATAAAGTTTTATTTTCACTTTTTTACTATCTAAATAATAAATTTTGTTTTCCGCTCTATAATTTTCTGAAAATACACAATTTTATAAAGAAATTGGTGGGTGACTCATCAAAATCGGTTAAAAATTGACCGAGATATAAAATAATTAAGAAAATGTAGTATCAAAATTCAAAGTATTATAACTCCTACAATTTATAATATTTTAAAAATTCCTTTTGCTGACTGATTTCTCTCATTTTATACTACAATTTTACCAAGTATCATTAAATTCTATGAACCACTTGCAAATTGTGATATTTCTGACGTAGAATCACCCATAATTTGTAAATTGTAATATTTATATTAGTCTTTCACACGCGTCATATTAATTTTCAGTGTTCTAATTTCAAATATCGATAAGAAGAAACCAAATTTCAATTTAAATATATTCCAGTACTTAGATTTTCCCTTGGATTTCCCTACATTCGAACGATTCTATACCAAACTTTGACTGAATGTTATCCTATATAAGAAACGAGTACTGAAGGTAAGCGTTAAAAGTTAACGGAAAAGCGTTAACAGTTAACGAAAAAAGATACTTTTATACCTGGTTCCTTGGTTAGGGACAGAAGGTATTCGTTAAAAGTTATCGGAAAAGGAAACTCTTAGCTCATTATACAAATTACTTTAAAATTTAAATTTTATTTCTTAATACAAACAATAGACTACCTGCAGGGTGTCATTATCGTTCGAGCCAATCCTTGCATTATGAGGGTTGATTGGTTTTGGAAAAGAGATATAATTTTTTAGCTTTAACGTAAAGAGAGATAAATACATTAGTGCGTGGTATTGCAGTGCGTGGTATTAAAAGTTATTAATGAATAGAACTTGAGTGTGTATAATGAGGAAGCAAATAATGCTAATTATTGTGTATTTTTTATTGAGTGTTTATAATAGAAATGTGTTTAATGTGAAAGTGTATAGTATTAATATGCTTATTGTTTACTAAGAGTTTGTATTGAATAGTTGTGAACAAAAATTGTTTATTATAGAAATGAAATGTAAGTGTTAAATAATAAATAATAAAGTGACTCTAATAATAAAAATACAGTAAAAATTAAATGTGAAAAGTGACAGTGATTCAAACGAAAGTGTCCAAAATGTGTTGACTAAAGTAATAATATTTAGAAAGTGTTTAAATTTTTTATTTCCTTCTTATTTTTAATAAAGTTAGTGTTATGAAATGCTAAAAGTGTCCATAAAATGGGATTGTGGATTCATTAAACAAGTGATTGATAACTGTTTAATAAATAAATTAATTGTGAATGTTTAATAAATAATGAAGTGATTAAAATGTTTGTAAACAGTCGTTACAGTGTAAAAGAAGTGTTAATAATATAATTATATAAAGAAGGTGAGATAAAAATATGAGACAGTAACATGAGACAATGATATGAGATAAACAGATGAGACAATGAGAGAAATAAGGTAAAAATATGAGACAATAGCATGAAACAATGAGATGATATAAACATGTGAAACAATGAGAGAGATTAGGTAAACAGATGAGATAATAAGATGAGATAAATAGATATGAGATAAACATATGAGATGTAGAAACAAAAAAACATTAAGACTTGAAATATAAAGATACTTGGATGATATGTAGGATAAAGAGGTGATTATGGAGTTAGATCGTGAGATATAGAAAATAAGATTCATTTTTTGTTAATATGTTTTTTGAAAGTTGTTTTTGAAAAATGAGTTCTCAGTTAAAGAGGAGACACGTCTTAAATTAAGATTCTCTTTTAACAGTGTTTCGTAAATATTGTACCCATAGTTTTAATTTGATTTGTAATTTTATTCATATAATTCAAAAATTATAAACATGACTTTTTATGATTTTAAAGATTTTGATGTTTTTGTTTATTCTTAAATTTATTTTAAATTTGTGATATTCTCATATGCTTTCTTTAATTTATAAAAACTCTATTATTTAAATTTTCGTATTTTCAGTAGTTCAAATCAATGAAAGGAAAAGAATTTCTTTCTATGAATTTTATTTTAATAGAATACATTTTAAAAAGTTTATTTTAGGTACTGGAATACTTATGCAGTTATACAACATTTATATAATCTACAAAGATTACGTTTTCATTAAAAAATTAAATATTTTTGAATATTTGAATTATTTTTCTGTCCAAAAAGGACTTCATTTTTAATAATTTCTGCAAAGATAGTAAAAATTTCTTAAATCTTTTTAATAACTTTAAGTATTGATACAAAAATTAAAACCTTAATGAATTAATTATTTAAAAACATAAAAATTTGTCGAGATTAGTTATTTTTATCACTTAAATTAAATATTTCGAAATGTTTAAATATTCCTCAATTTTTCATTTATTCTCGTCATTTTTCAATTATTTCTTTCAACTATTAATTTTTTCCCCAATTTTCAATTATTCTCTAAAAAATTTTCAATTTACAATAATTTTTCTTAAATTTTATACTTATTTTTTAATTTTTAAAATTATTTTGTTCTGTTGTCGATTATTCTCGACAGTTTTATAATTTTTTTTCCAATAGTCAATTATTTTCTCCAAATTTTAATTCAATTCATTACTAGAAAATCACTAATTCAGATTTAAAGAATTTTCCATTGAAAAAAGAAAACAATTTTTTCCATTTATTTTTTTTTTTAATAAATGTTTCGTTATAAGTGGATAGTAACTTTTGTTTCTTTAACTAAACGAATAACTTGATGAAAGGTTGAAGATTTTAAATTGAAACCGTTTAATTTGTAGAACAAAAGCATTGAAGTAGTAATTGATTTTAAAAGAAGATAAAGTTAAAATGAGAATTCTGAATACAGTTTCATGTCTAATTTCAAATTGTTTAAATTCAAAGGTAAAGTTTACTCTGAAGCTTCGGAATCAATGTTCCGAACTCGTAGGTAAACTTTTCAGACCAAGTTCAGAGCCTCGGTATAGGTGTATTTCTCTCACTCTACTTCGCTCCCAAGGGACAGTAAAAGCTCTTTCAAACCCAAAAGCAAAGCGAATTACCGCAAAGTCCATTGCTCTTCACTTCGTCTTTTAAAAACTTGAAATTCTTGAAAAGTTTCATTATCAGTTTTTTTCCCCGTTTTAAAATGTCTGGCTACAATTCGTGAAAAAAATAATAATATTCACAAAATTTGTGAAATTATTGTATCTACTCTATGTTTTTTTCTTCTTCAGCAATTATTTTAAAATTGTAACTATAAAATTACACAGCACCACAAAAAAAAAAAAATTTCGAGACACTACACTAGTCTATTTCTACTTATTTTTCTTCATAGAATCCAAATCCGAAATCAGAATTGTTAGATTGTTTCTACTTTTTGAAATAAAGTTAAAAAAAATTTTATAAACACAAATCAAAACAAAAAAAAATTTTTTTTCCAAGTCACTACGCGAGTGTATTTATAAGTATTTCTCCCCGCTGAATCCGAATCCAAAGTCAGAATAATCAAATTGAATACAATTTTTTAGATAATCTCAAAAAATTGCTCAAAAACTGAAAAAAAAAATTTTTGTCCGGAACAACATTTTAGTGCATTTCTACGTATTTTTATCTGCTGAATCCAAATCCGAAATTAAAATTTCCAGATTGGTTCAACTTTTTGAAATAATCTCAAAAAACTGATCCAAAACACGAAAAAGTCGCTTTCAGTTATTTGCCACAAATTTCAACTTTTTTTTCATCATTTTTCAACAATTTTCTTCAATTTCTAATTATTTTAATTATTTTTCAATTTTTACCCTAAATTTTAAATTCAATTTCCGCAAGTTTTAATTGATTTCTTTAATTTTTTCAAATAAAACTTTTTCAGTTTTAATCATTTCCTTTAATATCAAATTAGTTTTATTATTTAATAATTAATTTTCAATTTCTTTCGTCATTTTTCAATTATTTTTACAAAATATGATTTTCGTTTTTCAAATTGTAATTTTTTTTTCAAATTACAATTGCGGTCAATTACGTATCTTACACTATTGTTATTATCAATAGTACCCTGTACAAATGGGCATAAATAATGCCCGTATATATGTAAATAAATAAATAAATAAATAAATAAATAAATTACAATTAATTTCCTCAATATCAAATTATTAATATTAATTTGTAATGTAAATTAAATAATGGAAGAACATAACTTATCAAATTTGTTAATTTAATTATTAGTTTCACTATTTTAATAATTTTCCAAATAATTTGCAAAATTAAAAAACCTGTTTCATGCTTCATCAATTTTGATTAAAAAACCTAAATTATCAATTTTTTATTTATTGATTTTTAAATTTATCTGTATTTTTCAAGTATTAAAATGATGTTCTATGATTTTTAATTACTTTCTTTTACATACAATAAATTCTGCAATTTTCTAAATTTTTGTTCTTAGTTTTTCATTATTATCTTTAATTTTCAATTATTTTTATCATTTTGCAAGTAGTGTTATTTATCTCAAATATATTCTGTAATTTTTAAAATTATTTTTTACAAATTTTTATTATTTTCTTCAATTTTTAATTATTTTTATCATTTTTCAATTACTTTTTGTCATTTTCAATTATTTTTTAATTAATTTTTAAATTTTTTTATTATTTATCTCAAATTTCAGTTATTTTTTCAATTTACAATTATTTTTACCATTCTACAATTATTGTCTTTATTTACAAATAAATGTTGTACTTTTTTCAATTATTTTTCACAAATTAAAATTATTTTCTTCAATGATTAATTATTTTTATTACTTTGAAAATATTTTCTCGATTTTTGTATTATATTCATTATCCTTCAATTAATTTCCTAGATTTTAAAATATTTTTCTCAAATTTTAATAATTTTCTTCAATTTTTAATTATTGTTGTCATCATTTTGCAATTAATTTCTACAATTTTTTATTATTTTTACTATTCCTCAATTTTCAATTATTTATCTCATTTTTTAATTATTTTTTTCAATTTTCATTTTTTTTTATCTTTTTACAATTATTTTCTCTACTTTTTAATTAGATATATTAATTATTTTTCAATTAATTTCCTAAATGTTCATTTATTATCTCAAATCTAAGTTATTGTATCCACTTTTCAATGTCAATTATTTTTTTTCAATTATTAAGAAGTTTATTTAATATTAAAATCAGTCTGTTCAAATATTTCCTTTAATTCTAAATTTTTTTTTAAATTAAGTAATCCCATTCTTTAATTCCATTCTGCAAATTTAAATTATTTTCTTTAATTTTCAATTATTTTTTTTCAATTTTCAATCAATTCTTCAATATTCAATAATTATTTTATTTGAAATTTTTTTTAACCATCATAAAAATTGTTTTAAATTAATAATTCAATTGTTTAATTCTAGAACTCTTTTTTTAAATTCTTAATTATTTTTTTTATCTTTCAATTCAATTCTTCATTTTTCAATTATTTTCTTCTGTATTTGATAATTATGTGCGTTTTTAAATGACTTTTTAAACTTTTTTACTATATTTTTAAAATTTTAATTACATTCTTTAATTATCAATTATTTTCATCAATTTACATTTTTTTTTACTTTTTCAATTCAGTTGTGGAATTTACAATTATTCGTATAATTTTCCTAATCTTTTAATTATTTATTTTAAATTTAATGTTTCTTGTTTAATTTTTTCAATTATTCTTTTAGTTGTCTATTAATCTAGTCATTTTTTTAATTTTGTTTTTAATTGTCTATTTTGTTTCTCATTTTTTAGATATTTTATTACATTTTGTGATTGTTATCGTTATTTTTCAATTATTTCTATCAATTATTTTCAACAATTTTTTTAATTTCTATTGCTTCTCTTAAAATTGTAGACTTTTTCTTTATTTTTTCTATTGCAGATTATTCTTGCCAATTTTAAAATTTAAAAACCTTTCTCAATTATTTTCCAAAATTTTTTTCCTTCAATTTTCAATTCTTTACATTTGTTTCATAATTTCAAAAATTGTTAACTATTTAT
This sequence comes from Ganaspis brasiliensis, assembly GCA_037103525.1. Taxonomy (NCBI): domain Eukaryota; kingdom Metazoa; phylum Arthropoda; class Insecta; order Hymenoptera; family Figitidae; genus Ganaspis; species Ganaspis brasiliensis. The sequence goes on from JAZKLR010000087.1 coordinate 2,360,791, forward strand.
TTGACTTTTCAATTATTTCATTATTTATATTTTTTTTTATATTATTTTTTATATTATTTTCTTCAATTTTCAATTACTTTCGTTCTTTTTCATAATTGCCAAAAAGTTTTTACTTATTTCTCTTTAATTAAAACTTGTTCTGATCAATTTTAAATTATTTTTATCTTTTTTCATTTATTTTCTCTAATTTTTAATTATTTTCTTTTATTTCAATGAACTTCTGAAAGGTTTAAGTATTTTTCTCAAATTTTGTTTAATTATTTTCTCAAAGTTTAATTTATTTATCTCAATTTTTAACCATGTTTATTCAATTTTTAATTATTTTCTCTAATTTTTCATTATTCAATTTTGTTTTAATTTACTTTTAAGATTCTCAAGTATTTTTCTCAAATTTTAATTATTTTCTTTATGTTTAAAACATTTTTATGATTGTTTAAATTGCTTTCCCCAATTTTTAATTGATTTCATTTTTTTTTTCAATTAAGTTGCAAAATTTGCAATTATTTTGTTTAATTTCAATTATTTTTTGTAATTCTTTTTAATTCTAAAATATTACAAATTTTGTCCTAAATAAATATTTATTTTATTTATATTAATTGATTTTTAAATACCTATTATATTTAAAATATTTATTTCTTCTTATTAGATAAATAGTATTTACCGATTTTTTATATTTATTATTGTATTTTATAATTTTTAAAATGTACGAAAAACTAATCGCGCGCTTGCGCGCATTTAATTTTGCTAGTTATTCCTATAATTTTCTTAATTTTTAAATTATTTTCTTCGAATTTAATATTTATTGTTTAATTTATTTTTTTCAATTGTGTAATTTTCTATTCATTTTTCGAATTTCGTTTACAAATTGTCAATTTTCTTTTATATTACCAATTTTTTAAATTTTGACTCCAACAATTGTTTTATTAATTAAAACAATATTTTCACATATTTTTATAATTTTTCGTTAAATGAATAAATGAAACCACTATATAAATGATAAAAACGAGATGTTTATTAATACAAAAAACACTCGAAATTAAAATTAACCGATTAAACGAACTTACCTTAAGTGAAGTTCAATCGGAATTATATGAGTCGTCTCGTTCGAATAGATCATTGTGTAGTAGTACTCTTTCTGCTAGATCTGGTCACAGTTTTTAAAGCTTTTTTGAAAAAACTACTTTTTCGCGCCTACAGGCCGCGGATATCCGAAGGTGGCGCTGCATATTTCCGACTTGTCATTTATTTTAAAGCTGTTTCGACAAATCGCAAAAACTTATTTGGGGTATTTTTTGAAAAATGAAGGGTTTTATAAGTTATGTTATCTTAATAAGGGCGGGAGTGATCTATTCGAACGAGACGACTCATATAATTCCGATTGAACTTCACTTAAGGTAAGTTCGTTTAATCGGTTAATTATATTTCGTCGTCTCGTTCTTCTAGATCATTGTGTAGATGTTTAAAGTCGTTTTGCGATTTGAATTATTTATTTATTTATTTATTATTTGTCAGTTGTTGAACTAATATTATAGAAAAAATTATAGAGATTCAACGAATATTTTTTGTTTTTTTTGTTTGTTTTTTTGTTTGTTTTGGATTCTATGTTGTTAATTATTTAAATAAAATTGTATTTAATATAAATAATATTGTAAATTGTTTAGAAAAGAAATTCACTTTTTAAATAGTGATTAACGTTATCAATGATATTTTTAGCTTTGAATCTTATAATGATGATTTCGACTTGACTGAAGTAAGGCATTAATACAATTTAAGTATCACTTGTGTAATATAAAAACGTGTCGTTTGAAGTTAAGCAATTGAAAAATTATTTTATAAAAAGAACGTTTCATCAACTAATTTAATCGTTAACCTAATATCTATATAATAGAAACTGCCGATATTTACGGTGCCACATAAAAACCTACGCATTATAAATTGTTTGTGTTAAAAGTTTTTGACTACAGACGAACTTGCGCTAATATAACAGAGTATTAACATTTTAAAATTATGTGAAAAAATGTTGGAACTCGGGTCTTTCAACGTCAAAAAAAAAAAAATTCTGCGAAAATTTGAATAACAGAATATTATTTCTATTTAAAGTATTGCCACCGTAGTAGCAAATCATTTTCATATTGTTTGATTGTGGCTGCGGACAGAAAATTGTCTAAACATTGTAAAAACGATTCTGGAGCTCTTTTATTACGAAGCTCCAGCCAGATTATTTTTCTGTCTTCATAAAGTAAGGCTATTATGAGACTAATGATGTCTTCCAAAAAGAGTTGAAAGGAAATTTCTTTGAATTTTATTTTATTTTATTTTTATTTTATTTATTTATTATTATTATTATTATTATTATTTTATTTTATTTTATTTTATTTTTTTTTTAACGAACAATAAGAGTCTTTCATTTAGCGGGTTCCGAACTTGTCTTGCCCTTAAAATTAAATAATTCACTAAAACTCTTTATGCTTTATTTTCTTATTACTCGTAAAGCAAAATAAAATGGGTCAAGGTGTGAAAAATAAAATTTTTCCTAAGGTACTGTAAAAACCATCGTTGTTCAGACTTGCCAAGTCATTGGGTTAGTGATTTAATTTTTAAATTTTATGTCAATATTAATTGAAAACAAGGCAACATTAAAGCTGACAGAATTTTTCAAAATTGGAAAAAATTCTTGATTTTCCTATACATTGCGCAAATATTTTAATTTTATACATGTTTGCTGAGAAAAAAGACTTTTAAGGTTACAGATTTGTTCTTGGTCTTTGTGAAATAATTCGTCGACCAAATATTTTTATCCAGACATTTACCTTTATGTACTGTGATTAAAAAATGAGATTTTCTCTGTTTAAAATAGATCTCAAAGATTTTAAAAGTTTAGTTTGATCGTAAAATTGTTGGCTGGTATTATTCTTTAGTTTTGCCTATGATTATTGTCCAACTATGTAGGGGACATAAATAACTCACTTTATAAAACGTGTATTACAAATTTTTATACTTTTGTACAGACAAAGAAAGTGGTAAACACTGAAGGTAAATTTCGAAATTTGGAAAGTTTCCTCTGGAATTCGAAAATGAAATCCTCCTGGAGGAATAATGAACATTAGAGTCCGAGTGATTTATCTCAACGTCAGGCTTGATCTTGCGAAATTCTATTAAAACAAGCAACTTTGCATCCTGTTATATATTTTAATATATCTGTATCATTCATGATACTTTTTCCAACAAATTTTAAATATTTTAATCTACCAGAAATTCAAAGATTTTTCCTAACTAACAGTTTAATGACTACAGTATTGACGATTATAAAATTAGGTCCTTCCAGACAATTCTGATGAATCTTGCTCAGAAGACCTATGTTCTGGGTATGCAATGTTTCTTGAACGGGCACTTGTTGTTTAGTTTGCAACTTATAATCATGAAGAATGATCTTCTCCATACAAGACTTTATTAATAGAAAAAAAGTTTTCCTTAATGTATTTAACTTTTAATTAATTTTATGATTTACATGTATATTTCTGATACATTATAATGTGCGACAGATAAAATTCTTCCTACATCACTTTCAAGTCTTGTCGCGTTGCCATCAGCAAACATGGAAGTTAGAACCAAACTGACAGTAAAAACAAACTTTTAATTTTAATGACTTGAAAAACATCTATTTTGGCTTCTAATTCACCAAATAAATGTTTCATTTCTATACATTGTTCAGTTAAAATTTAATGAACCATGTTAAAGGTTAGAAACGTAAATCTATTTTTCAATAAATCTTCCTCAAAAAAACTCGACTATAAGACTCGATAATGGAGAATCTTTAAATATTTTTGAATAGGTAATAAATATAATTTGTTCAGCAGTATTGCCGACTTCGAAATTTTCCGGAATTAAATTTAAATTTATTTAAATTATTTATTGATTATTTATTTAATTTATTTAAATTTAATTTTAATAAATTTTTCGGAAACCGAAAAGTTTCATCATTTATGGTTAATTTTCTAATTCCGGAAGAGTCAATGGAAATGGGCAATTAAATATTCTAGATTTAAGAAATATAGAAATTTCCAATAAACCACAAAATTTCTTTAATTATACTGCTAAAAATATTTTGACATTCACGAAATATTTATGTTAGAATTGCAACAAAATAAAAATTCTAAATGTCGTTACAGAAAATAAATTCTGATACGCGTCACATTATTCAATTAACCTTAAAAACTTTTAATTTATTAGTCATTAAATCATATAATAAATAATTAATTTATAAATTAAAATTTAATAATTTATTTATTTATTTTTAGTGGAAATTTATTAACAGTGTATGGTAAATTTACTAATCCCGATAAATTCAATAGCAATAATCAAAATTCAAAAAACAAGCAATAGAAATCTCAATTTAAAATTAAAATTGGAGCCTTAATTAGTAAATATTTTTAATTACTGTTAGACTTTAAAATTTTTTATAATATTTAATAAAAAATGTAATTTCTAACTTCTGATTTCGGTAATTCTCTGTTTATAATTATAACTGTTGTTTTGAATTTTTGAAAATTATTGAGAGTTATCCCAGAATAAATTGAAAGTTTTTACGAAGTCACTGAGAAATCACGGTTTTAGATACTCTGTCACCATTAACCTCAAATAATGGCATATAAGATTTTTTTTTTTTTTTTTTTTATTTTTTTTATTTTTAAATATATTTTCTATCAAATTGATATTTGAGATTACTGTATTTTATTTCTCTACTTTTTACTACTAGTTTTATTAAATTAAAACTTTAATGTTTAATAATTTTGACATATTTGTCAATTCAGATTGGCATATTAGATCACACTTTTTTATTTTTGTTATTTAAGCCAAATAAGATTTAGTGATAATTGCGCCCTCTATTTGAGCTAGATGTTGTCTGATTCAATCCATTTTAGCTATTTTTATTATAGATTGTAATGTAAAAAATAAATATAGACAATAAAAAATGTATGTATTAGATTAAAAGATAAGATTGAGGGATCATTACGCCCACTATAATGCAGCTAGTTGGTGTCTCGTTATAAATTATAATTTAAAAATTGGTGTATTATAAATAAAAAAAATGTATGCAATAATAACTAGATTGAGCGATCTTTGCGCCCTCTATTTTGTAGGATGGTATCCTATTTTTTCGATCTTAATTTTATCATAATCCATACAAAAACCAAACAAACATAACCAATAAACCAAACCTAACGACGTTGAGCGCTCGTATCTTTCTCTGTTGTCTATTTTTTAATCTCATATATCTCGCGTATCTTTGACGGAGATCGGAGCCCGATCTTTGCGGACTCCTTTTGGCGACTTGTCATGACCATGAGATTTTTCTTTATAATTTCTGGTATTGGAAGAAATTAAACGAAGTTGAGAGATTGTGGCGCCCTCTTTTTCCGTTTTGTACATACCTTTCAATCTCTTCTCTCGTATCTTGGACGGAGATAGGAGTCCGATCTTGGCGGACTCCTTTTGACTACTTGTCATGAGATTTTTCTTCATAATTTCGATAATTTCTGATATTGGAAGAAATTAAACGAAGTTGAGAGATCGTGGCGCCCTCTTGTTCCGTTTTGACTTATGGCACCCCCAATCTCCTCTCTCGTATCTTGGACGGAGATAGGAGTCCGATCTTGGCGGACTCCTTTTGACTATTTGTCATGAGATTGCTCTTCAAATGCCACTGGATGAACCATAAAAAGATGAAGACAGACTTGTAAAAAGCAGGCAAATCATTTGAAGAAGACCCCGTTGCAGGCGACATAACCTTTCTGCCGCATGACACACTATTCCGCGTGGCTCTGCGCTTTTATTCGCACGATTGATGCGTTATTTTTCACTTGACACTATTTGCACTTATATTTATCACTTTTAAAACTAGAATTCTTTACAAAAATCAATTACTTAAGCTAAATAAACCTAAAAACTACGGAGGCAAAACTGATTCAGATCACACAGAAAAATACAATGACAAGTCGGAAATATGCAGCGCCACCTTCGGATATCCGCGGCCTGTAGGCGCGAAAAAGTAGTTTTTTCAAAAAAGCTTTAAAAACTGTGACCAGATCTAGCAGAAAGAGTACTACTACACAATGATCTAGAAGAACGAGACGACGAAATATAATTCATAAATTTACCTAAGCATGTGCTTAGATAGGTAAAGAGTTATTGTTTATTGATTATTTATAATAAATAGATTAAAAAAATCTGTAAATGTCAAACATGTTTCTATATAAATTTTTTACCTGCAAACAAGTGACAATATTTATTTTTCATAATTTCTATTTTTTTTAATCTCTTTATAACAATTTGCTTAAACAAATTATTCTTAAATCAATTTTTAATGTCAAAAATCATTATATGACTAATTGTGAGTGCGTTTTAGGCCAAATGGGTTTTAGGCTAGAAGGGTTTTAGTCTAAATGAGTTTTAATCTTTTAATAGGGAATATTGATGCTCCTCAAAATTCTTATACATTGAAATTTAAAACAACAAAAATTCCGAGATAGTGAAATTTGAATTACCTATATATAAACTTTAGATGACTTTTACTTTCAAATGATTGAAATTCGGAAAAATTGACGTTTCATTAATTAAAGAAAAAAAACAAAATCAAATTTGAATGTCTATATAAATTGAAGTATGACTAAAATTTGATAATCTTTTTCGTTTGTTTAAAAACAAACACAGCTCAGTTTTTTTAAAATAAAATATATTTTATATATTTTCTCCCCGCATTGTTGTACTTTAATTTGGATCTTTCTATGCAAAGAGACAGGAGAGTAAAATGGCGAATTCTTTCGGTTGTTGAGATGTCTGATGCGGATTATTGCGTCACTCCAAACAGGGGTGGAATACATTTCAGCAGACTTGGTGCAGAGCACAATTCCATGGGGGTGTCTACCTGATGTTGTAATTTAAAACAAGAACAACAACAAACTTGACGAAGTAGGGGGAAACGTAGTTTCATTCCCGTTTGAATTAAAAGTAGAAAAAAAAACCTAAATAAAAAGTGGGTGGAAAGTGTTCTTCATGAAATGCAAATCGGAATTCAAAAACAGTATCAGCTAAAATATCAACCCACGTTGAAAAACAGCAGTGTTTTAAAAGTACTTTAATTTTATTTATAATTTTGTTAAATATATTTCAATTTCAGGAAATGCATTAAATTTGTCGTTGTATATACTTTCACGTGTTTCCGCTACATTGTTACGCAAACGTTCAATTGTTAAACAATGTCGATGATATCTGTCTTCCTGATCTATTCTGAATTACTCATTAATCAAGATCGTCTGTCGAGACCAGTCGAGACTAAACCCACCTACGTGAATCAACGGTTAGGAGCGGAGAAACCCGATCTTGAATAAATTATTCTACAGTCAGGGATCTTCGACATTTGCTGAAGCGAAGAATAGATTTTTGTGTCTGGATAAATTTCCCATTTACACTTGTTTCTTTAGTCAAATACAATCCTACGCTTCTTATTTATTAAATTCAATAAGTCAAATGAAAGTAACAATGTAACAGTAAAGCTATAATAAAGAATGGATCATTTCAAAATTTTCATTTTTAATCTATTGCAGTTTCTTTCAAATACACTGAACAAAAAGTTTGGCAAAAACAACTATCTTGCTATAGTTGAGGTCGTTTTAGTTAAAATGACAAGAATTCCATGTTAAGCTATATATTTATTTTTTTTTTCTGTCCACGTTTTAAAACGTGAAGTGAAGTTGGTTAGTTTTTATATTTATTCATCTTTCTCTGTCCACGTTTTAAAATCCAAAGTGAAGTTAGTCCCTGCCTTTTTTTTCATTATTTTGATTCTCTTTGAAATTCTAAAATTGTTTTACTTTACAGACTAAATATGCAGATGAGGTATCCTTAATAACGAGATATTGATTATGACTAACAATAATTTATGTATTACATACTTATACACTGAGAAAAATATTTTCTTGATTTAAATATAAGTATTTGTTTGAATGATTTTGATTGAATAAATAATGTTTTTAAGTTTAATTTCAGTATATTAGAAATATCTGAAGTTTTGGTTCCAATATATTTTATGTTTGAAGATAATTTTCTGTTTGTTTGATTAAAAACTAAATTTTGTTCAAATTAAAGCCAATTTGTTTGCGAAGTCTTTATACTTGAAAGAAATATATTTTATGTTTGATTCAAACATATTGAATGCGCAGAAGTCTTTGCGCATTCAATATGGCGTCGTTACTGTTCTGACGTTAGTTTACTTTTCCTGTAGAACATGTACGCTTCATTTCTAGTAGTTACGTGTTTATCGCTTTTTTGAAAAAAAAAGTTTATATTCGTGGTTTTGTTTTTATTAAAGTGATTTCTTAAAAGTGTAAGTGTTAGAATTTTATCAAAAAATTGAGGTATATCTGAAGTGATTAAAACTTTTGTGCACAAGTGAGTTTACACAAAAGATATTGTTTCTTTTGTGCATTTTTCTTGTAAATTAGACTGATTCAAAGTTCCACATTTCCAGAATTGTGTGCAGTTAATAAAAAGTGTAACTTTCTTCGGTTTTTACAGTTTATATATTAACATTTGAAGTAATCTCAAACATAAAGAATGCTTTATATAAATAAGCAAGAAAAAAAATTAAACTATCGCGGAACATATTTTGAGTTTAAAATAAAAAAATTTTGTGTTTTAAATAAAAGAATAATATGATAAGAATAAAAATGTATTTTATTTAAAATAAAATTTACTTGGTTTAAAATGAAAAATAATATTTTGTTTAAAGTAAATGAAATTTTTGTTTGAATCAAACAAAAAATATGTTTAAATCAAACATAGACGATCAACGACGAAATTTGTTCAAATTAAACTTAATTATGTTTGACTGTATAACAAAGTGAAATTAAGTTTGAATCAAACATATTATGTTTGATTCAAACAAAATTTTTTCTCAGTGTATGTGTGTAATTTACTTATTGTGTGTTATTTTACTTTATTGGAAAAAATTAAATACAGTTTAAATTATTCTGTAGCTTTTTTTAACCATTTTTGAAGTTTCGAAACTTTCATCAAGTTTGCTGCAAGTTTGGAAACTTCCGGAAAGGTTGTGGCAAAGTTTCAATGAAGTAATATTTAGAATTTTTAAAAACTTATTTATTTCTTCTTATTGCTGGGCTGCCAGTGACACACTTTTTACTTTTACTGACTTTTTTTTAAAATTGCTCAGTATTACTCACTTTTTAAAAAAACTCACTTTTTCAGTAAAATATTCTAACTGGGGGGGGGGGGGGGTCTTCTGATATTAAGTGCCTGATTAAAAATTTACCTTATAAATCAATTAGTTTCTTCATATTCCAACTACATCGTCAATTTTTTAATTACAATTTACAAATACGTAATTTCTACACCTCTTTTTAATTATTTTAATCATTTTAAAGTACTTTTGTCAATTCTAAAGTATTATTGTCAATTTTCAAGTATTTTTGCGATTCTGAATTTAATTTTTTCAAATATCAATTATTCTCTTCAGTCTTTAAATTATTGTCATGAATATTTAAATTTATTACACAAGTTTTCATTTACTTCTGTTATTTTTCAATTATTTTCTAAAACATTTCAATTATTTTTTTCTATCTTTAAATTATTGCCAGGAAAATTTAAATTTTCAATACCAGTTTCTATTCTACTTTTGTTAATTTTCAATAATTTTCTTCAAATTTCAATTACTTTTTGCATTATTCAAGTATTTTTGTCATTTTACGATTATTTTCTTCATATTTCTATTATTTTTGCAATTTTAGAATTATTTTCTTCAAATTTGATTATTATTTTATTCAAATTATTGTTTTTATTGCCATAAATTTTTAAATTTATTAAATTAGTTTTCAATTATTTTCTACAAATTTCAATTATTTTCTTCATTATTTTTATCATTGTCATGAGTTTATTAAATTTGTACATTTTTTTTTTAAATTAACTGCAACAAATTTCAATTATTTTCTTCAAACTTCAATTATTCTCTTTAAATTTTTTATTTATACACCAGCTTTCAATTATTTATGTCATTATTAAATCAGTTTCTTAAACTTACAATTAATTGGTCAATTTTCTAAGTACTGTCTATAAATTTTTAATTTTATGTACCAGTTATTGATTATCTTTTTCAAATTACAATTATTTTTGTTATTGTTCAATTATCTTCTTGTAATTTCAATTATTTTTGAAACTTTTCAATTATTTTTTTTAAACTTCAATTGCGTTTTTTAATCCTTAAATTATTGTCAGGAATATCATAATTTTCTACACAAGTTCAATTCATTTTCGTTATTTTGCAATTATTTTCTTCAAAATTCAATTACTTTTGTCATTAATTAATTATTTTTGTCATTTTCCAATTATTTTTTTCATATTTGAATTTTTTAGACACTTTGGAATTATTCTCTTCAAATTTCAATTATTGTCTTCAAACTTCAATTAATTTCTTCAACTTTCAATTATTTTCCTCAAATTTATAATTTTTTTTTTCAACTATACAATTTATTATTGTCTATAATTTTTTAATTTTTATACCAGTTTTGAATTATTTATTTCAATATTTCTACTTGTTTTGTCAAGTTTTCAAGTATTTTCTTCACATTTAAAATTTTTTTAAAGTTATCAATTGTTTTTGTCATTTCTCAATTATTTTTTCAAATTACAACTATTTTTGTCAATATTCAAATATTTTTGACATTTTGGAAATATTTTTTTCAAATTACAATTATTTTTGTTATTGTTCAATTATCTTCTTGTAATTTCATTATTATTTTTGAAACTTTTCAATTATTTTTTTTAAATTACAATTGTTTTCTTTAATCTTCAAATTATTGTCAGGAATATCATAATTTTCTACACAAGTTCAATTTATTTTCGTTATTTTTCAATTATTTTCTTCAAATTTTAATTACTTTTGTCATTAATCAATTATTTTTGTCATTTTCCAATTATTTTCTTTATATTTCTATTATTTTTTCCATTTTAGAATTATTTTTTACAAATTGCAATAATTTTATTCAATTTCTTTGATTGTCATGAGCTTTTAAATTTCTTACACTTGTTTTCAATTATTTTTTTGTATTATTGTCACGAATTTATTAATTTTTTACACCTTTTTCAATTATTTTCTTCAAACTTGAATTATTTTTTTATATTTGAATTTTTTTTGGTTTTTCTGAACTTCAAACTTCAATTAATTTCTTCAACTTTCAATTATTTTTCTCAAACTTATAATATTTTTTTTAACTTTACAATTATTCTCCATAATTTTTTTAATTTTTACACCAATTTTGAATGATTTATTTCAATATTTCAATTGTTTCGTCAAGTTTTCAATTATTTTCTTCAAATTTTTAATATTTTTAAAGCTATCAATTATTTTTTCAGATTACAACTATTTTTGTCAATATTCAAATATTTTTAACATTTTGAAATTATTTTCTTTAAATGTTATATTTTTCAATCTTTCTATTATTGTCAGGAATTTATTAACTTTGAAGATCAGTTTTCAATTATTTATGTCATTATTCAATTAGTTTCTTCACATTTTAATTATATCGTTAATTTTTCAATTACTTTATACAATTATTCAAATTTAATGTATTAAATTTTATATTTTTTTACTTCATTTTTGAATAATTATATTTCCCATTTTTCATTAATTTTTTTCTAAATTTCAGTCATTTTTGTCATTATTTAACTTTTTCTACACCTATACATTTTTTTGATATTTTTTAACTATTTTTTTTCCAATTTCAATTATTTTCTTGACAATTCTATTATTTTTTTTTCTTCAATTTTTCGACTATTCTCTAAAAAGTCTAATTTTTACACCAGCTTTTATTATTATTTATGTCATTATTTAATTATTTTCTACATATTTTAATTATTTTTGCGATTTTCGAATTGTTTTTTTTTCAAATTTGAATGTCTTTTCTGCTGGCGCCCCCCAATTTAATATCAATAATATAAAACTCTATATTGATTATTCACTTTTTTTATATTTAAAAACTTACTATTTAATCACTTTTTCTACTTAAAAGCTCACTATTTCGATGTTCGCTTATTAAAATAAAAAAAAAACACATTCCGAGTGACGGGGTCGGTTTCTTCACGCGGCAATTGAGGCCAATTTGCAGTTCAGCTCGTATCAAAGCAAAAAAAAAAAATTGAATTCCTAAAATCTGAATCGATTAAAGTTGTAACTTATCACAAAGAACATCAATCGAATTAGAATCAAACGAAAACTATTTGTAATGGATTTTTGATTGAAAGATGGCTCAAATTCCATTTTACTTTGAACGAGATACATTTCAAATGAATGTGAAAAATGCTTTCTAAAGTTTTAAATGCTTCGGAACACAAATCATGTTTGAAAGTATTTTTTATATAGCTTGAATGTACATCATCAAGGGGGAGGATCTTTTCATGGTTTTTTCTATTTTTTTTTTCTTTTTCTGAATGATCTTTAGAAATGTAAGCATTTTTCCTCGTCACTTTTAAATTTGAATTGATGAAGCCTGGAAAGAGCCAAGAACTCTGTACACACTTATTTAGCTTTATTACACGTACACATCAATAAGGTATAGAGAAAGTTGCGTAATCGCACTCGTGGGTGCCATAAAAAACAAGCAAATGGGGGGAGAGTACTCGAGAAAGACCCTCGAAATGTGATCCGGTGTAACACCCCTTTGCGCCATAAAAGGGTATTTTTTTAAATCGATGTCGTGTGATGCTCATATATTATACCTGCCTTTTTTGCCCTCTGATATTTATTAGTCTCATCAAGATTTTCATTACCGACTCATGAGCACGGAATTAATTTTCAAAAATTGTTTTCAGGAATACAGGTAGCGAAAATAATACTCCCTAAATCTGAATAAGTATAAAAAATAAATAATATGATGGTAAAAAATCAGCTGGTGCATTAATTTCTATTAAATTTTAGTTTATGTTAAAATAAGAAATATTTTATTAAATATACATTTTTTGTCAAAATATGCTCATATTAATTATTGTTACTTTGATTCCTCAACTGCTAGTTTTGGTTTAGGAATTAGCCACATCCAAATTTTACAATTTTAACCTTTACTTTAGTTAAATTTAATATTCATGAATTTTAATTCGAATATCACAATTTCAGTTAATGAATAATAATTTTATTTAAATCAAAACACCAATTATTTAGAATTTAATGCAGGAAGCATGAAATTCTTCAGTTGAAAATAAAATAATGAAAAGTTAATTGAGAAAGTAAATGGAGTATGAAAAATTAACTAGTTTTCAATTACAGATTATGTTTATCCACAGTGAAAACTTTTGAGAAAAACTTGACTGTTTTTAATGATTTAGAAAATTATACTACATAGCTTGTCTGAGAAAATGGACAACAACTTATTATAATTAATTAATTAGAATAAATACTGAGAATGAGCTGAAGAAGCATAAGAAATTTGCAAAAAGAAATTTTGTTTTGTAAACAGTGAAATTATTATCAGTGGCTATTAGACTGAAACTGCTGTACTTCCTTCATAAATGTCATCTCTTTTTCCTTCAACTTTTTATCTTCTGCGATCTTCCTCATTATCATAATATTCGTCCTCATTCTCTAATGCGCCTTTCTAATAGAAAAGAAAATTCTTATTCCAAAGGTGTACTTTATTATTTAACCAACTTCCTTCCATAAATATGCAGATTTTATGTACTCTCGAAGATTTTTCACTGTTGAATTCAGAGCATTTATATTCCAGAAGAAATTGCAATTTCGCTCGAATGGTAATTCTTTCTAAAGTTATTTTCGATACGAGAATTATGATTGAATTAATTAATTGGGTAGACGAAATTTTGACCAAAACTCGATTTAAGTAATGCGCGATGGCACAAATAATTTAAAGTTGAAATAAATAATTAAAAATTGAGAAAATAATTGAAAAAATTACATAGTATAGTTTAAATAATGGAAATAAAGGTTAAAGAAAATTTCCAAGAAATACTTGGATTTGATAATTGAAGAAAATAATATAAATAATTGAAATGGTAAATAAATAGCTTAAAATTTTGAAAATTATAAAACAAATGCAAAAAATTGAAAATTGTAAGAAATACATTTTGGAAAATATTTGAAAAATCATTTTAAAATTTGAAACTTGAACAAAATAATTGAAATATGAAACAAACCATGATAAGATGAAAAAAATAAATGACATTTGAGTGAAATAAATGAAAAAAATAAAGAATTTTTATGAAATAAAACAAAAATTATTTTGAAATTTGAGAAAAATACATATAGATCTTAGAAATCAATTGAAAAGAATGAGAATAACTAAAAATTGGAAAAAAGAATTGAAGAAAGCTAAAAATAATTGAAATTTACGATAATTAATAAAAAATTTGTGGAATTATGAAAACAAATGAAAATAATTAAAAATTGAGGAAACAATTCGAATTTTATAAAAAGAGAATAATAATTAACAATTGATGAAAATAATTAAAAAATGATAAAATTAATTCCAAATTGAAAAAAATTGGAAATATGCTGAAAATAATTTAGGATTGACAAAAAAATTAAAATATGCTAAAAATAATTTAAATTTGAAAAATTGAAGAAAATAAATAAAATTTGAGAGAAATAATTGAAAAAATCTTAGAATATATGTTTAAAAAAAGAAAATAATTAAAAAATTACTTAAAAATTTTTAATTACAGAGAATAATTAAAGAATCGCAGAAACAATAAAAAATTGATGAAAATAATTGATAATTTAGAGAAATAATCGAAAATTTTTAAAATTATGCTAAAATAATGAAAATAATTGAAAAATCGTTTAAAACGTGAAAAATTGATGACAATAATCTAAATTTAAGATAATAACTGGGCAATTAAAAAATTAATTGAAAAAAAATTCAAATGTGGAAAAAATAATTGCCAAATGATAAGAAGAAATGAATATTAAAAAAAATAATTGGAAATTGCGATATATATTTGAAAGTTCAGGATATTAATTCAGAAATAATTAATATTATTACAAATTGAAGATAATAATAGGAAATTTGAGAAAAATATTTAAAAATCTTAGAAAATAATTTTAAAAAATAAGAATAATTAAAAATTGGGAAAAATAACTGAAAAATGATTTTAAAATTTAAAACTTGAAGGAAATAATTGAAATAAGATAAAAACAATAATAATTTGAAAAAAAAGAAATTTGAAATAAATAGTTGAAAAAATACCAGAACTTTTTTTAATTAAAATAAGATAATTGAAATTTGAGAAAAATACTTAAAATCTAAGAAATTAGTTGAAAAAATAAAATAATTAAAAATTAAAGAAACTAAATGAAAAAGATAAATATAATTAAAAATTGAAGAGAACATTTTTTAATTTAAGAGAAATAATTGCAAAAAATACATAATATACATAAAATACAAGAACATGATAGATATAATTGAAAATTGAATAAAATAATGGATATTTCAAATAATTAATTAAAAATATTTTGGAAATTACGAAAAAGAACGTAAGTAATTAAGAAAAAATAATAATAATAATGATGATATAAATAATTTAAAATTGAAGAAAATAATGGGAAATTTGAGAAAAATATTAATCTTAGAAAATAATTTAAAGAATATAAGAATAATTAAGAATTGGGGAAAATAATTCAAACATGATTTTAAAATTTAAAACTTGAAAAAAAATAATAAAACAATGATAATTTGAAAAAATAACTTAAATTTTGAATAAATATTTGTAGAATTGTAAAAAAATAATCGTTGAAATTTGTGAAAAATACTTCGAGAAAAATCTGAAAAAATTAATTGAAAAAAATGAGAATAATTATAAGTTAAAGGAAGCTAAAAATAATTGAAATTTAAGACAATTAATAAAATTTTTTGATAATTATGAAAACAAAAAAAATAATTGAAATTTTAGAAAAATACTTAAAAATCTTAGAAAATAATATAAAAAAAAAAGAATAATAATTAACAATCGAAGAAAATAATTAAAAAATGATAAAATTAATTTAAAATTGAAAAAAATAATTGAAATATGCTGAAAGTATGTAATTTAAGATTGAAAAAAAAATTGAAATATGATGAAAATAATTTAAATATGAAAAATTAAAAACAGTAAGTAAAATTTGACAGAAATAATTGAAAAAATCATAGAATATATGATTAAAAAAAAAAATAATTACAAGATTACTAAAAAATGTTTAATAAAAGAGAGTAATTAAAAAGTCGTAGAAATAATCGAAAATTGATGAAAATAATTGAAATTTTTGAAAGTTATGTCAAAATAATGAAAATAATTAAAAATTGAAGAAAATAATTGAAATTTTAGAAAATAAGAATAATTATTAATAATTGAGATAGATAATTAGAAAATGATAAAATTATTTCAAAATTGAAATAAAAATTTAAACGTGCTTAAAATAATTTAAGACTATGGTTAACCTAATTGATATATGATGAAAATAATTTAAATATGATAAATTGAAAACAGTAAATAAAATTTGAGAAAAATATTTGAAAAAATCATAGAATATATGTTTAAAAAAGAAAATAATTACAAAATTACTTAAAAATTGTTTAATTAAAGAGAATAATTAGAAAGTCGCAGAAATAATCGAAATTTGTTGAAAGTAATTGACATTTCAGATAAATAATCGAAACTTTTTAAAATTATGCCAAAATAATGAAAGTAATTGAAAAATCGTTTAAGAAATTGATGATAAAAGACAATTATCTAAAATTGAGATAATAACTGAAAATTTAGGAAATTAATTGTAATATAATAAAAAGAAATGAAAATTGAACAAAATAATTGAAAATTCAGATTTATATTTGAAAGTTTAGGAAATTAACTAAAAAATTATGGAAATAATTAAAAACCGAAAATAATAATTGCAAAATAACAAAAAAAATGGTAAATTAAAAAAATTAATTTAAATTTGCAATGAATAAAATAAAATTTACGAATAAGTAATTAAATTGATTTCATATCTAGGACAAAATAATTAAAATTGAAAAAGTGATTGAAAAAACTAAACAAAATGACTGAAATTGGAAGAATGTAAATTTAAGATTTAGAGAAATAGTTTAAAAATAATTGAAAATTGCAGAAAATAATTTCAAAATGATAAAAATAATACAAAACTGTAGTTTAAGTAATTGAAATCATTATAGAAAAGAATGATGAAAAATTGAAGAAATTTTTAAATCACTTCAAATTTCGTATATTTGAAATCTGGATTAATTGAACTTTTAATCATTGCAAGTTCACATTAACTAAAATTTAAAGAAATGAAAATTGCCATAAATTTAAACTTTCAGAAAATGTTAAAAATGGCAAGTATGATAAATACAACTTCTAAGAAATATACATTCAAGAATTTAATCTGATAAATGAAAATTCGAGAGGTTAAATATTCTGAAAAATGGAGTTTTGTGAGGTTAAATATTTCAGCAAATAGTAAATCTCGTAAATACAGTTTCTAGAAAATACATATTCAGGAAATTAAATATTCCCACAAAAAACGTTTCGGAAAGTTAAATATTGTGTCAAATGAAGTTTCGGGAATTTAAAAATATTCGGATAAATAAGTTTCGATTTTTTACACATTCTGTAAATTGAGTTTTGGTCAAAATGTCGGCTTCCCTATTATTAATGCCTAAGAGGAGGGAAATTCGACTTTTGGGATAATTCTTATATATGCGGGCATTGTCATTTTACTAAAATTCATAATTACGAACTCAATTACAGAATTTTACATATTGGCCGCCATTTTGAATTTTTATGAAATTACTATAAAGATTTTAATAAACTCATTTTAATGACTCAGCAGTGAATTTATTTTAACAATGAGAAGGATTATTTAAAGTATGTTGGATCTAAGCCCCGCAGAAGTGGTTCCTGAACTTTCGTCAGGGAGGAATAAATATCCCCATAAATTAAAGTCTCCTTCGCCCTTTACCGCTAATCGAGAGGGCGATAGAGCGAGAGAAGAGACACACTAAAAGGGGAACAGAAAGTATACTTCCTTTCTTGAATACGGTTTTAATCTTGATCTCCAAAACCCTTCTTCCTTCATTGTGCTATTATCAGCACTCTTGCACTCCTCCCGATATTCCAACTATACTATACTGATGTGTGGGAATTCTCCTGACGTAGATAAATTGAACTCGTTTCGAATTAACAACTCGACAAAACTACAATTTTACTTCTAATTCTTCTTTTTATAACATTACATTAACTGTTGTTTCGACATTTTTGTAATGTGCGCAAAATTGAAGAAATAACTGAATATCAGGAAATTATCTATAAAATGAAACCTAATAATAATTATTATTTTATTTTATGTTTTTATTTCATTTATTAATTTTCTAATTTAAACAATACCTGTTTAATACTACTCTCTAAATCTGAATTAGTCCAAAATAACTAATATGAAAGCAAAAACTGAGTCACTAATTCAAATAGTTATATTTCTGCTAAAAAAATTAATAAAATTATTTTTAAAAATAATATTGTTAAAATCTAATATTCTTCCTACAGTTTTTACATTATACATTTTTTTCCTAGGACCAATAGTTTACGAGATAAAAATTCATGGAGAAAAGTGCTTAAAAATTTCAATAAACAATATTTGGCAAAATTTATCATTTCTTTATTCATTTTGTCTGTTCTGAAATTTGGCACTTAGATATTTTTTGTTTTAAATCAGCTACTTTTTAAAAAATGTATTCAAAAATATCAGTTGAAATAATTTTAATATTATTAATAAATCTAGAACTTTTTCTATAATTCGATGGCCCCCGTTAATAAAATGTTTATTGAAAAGACAGTGGAATAAAATGCTAATTCAAAAGAGCATGCTATACAATTCTTATTCAATTGGTTGTGTAATAAAATGCCAACTGATTTTGAGTACAACAAAATGTTATCTCTGAAAAATTATTTAAACATAAACGTAATTATTTTTAACTGCAAATTAACTCCGTATTGCATGTAAGATGTAATTTATAATAAATAATATGTATCTGATGGTATAAATATGAAAATTACATTTATATTTGCATACAAAATGAATATTTAATTTTTTAAGATAGCATTTTGTTGCACTGAACATCAGTTGTCATTTTATTACACAAACAATTGAATAAGAATTATATAGCAAGCTCTTTTGAATTAGCATTTTATTCCACTGGATTTTCAATAAACATTTTATCAACGGGGGCCGTCGAATTGACAAAAGTTTTCAAATTACAATTATTTTCCTCAAATTTTGTAATTATTTTATAATTTTTTTAATTATTTTGTTCTATTGTCGATTATTCTCGTCAGTTTAAGACTCTTTTTTCAATATTGTCAATTATTTTTCTAATATTTAAATTTAATTCTTTAATCTTCAATTTTTTTTTAATTTTCAATTTTTGTCGTCAATTCTCAATTATTTAATTTAATTTTTAATTATTTTATTCAATATTCAATAATCCTCGGATGTTTTCAATTATTTTTCTCACTTATTAAAATTATTTTAAAATTTCAATTTAATTGTTTAATTCTCAATTACATTCTTCAAATTTCCATTCCATTTTTTACTTTTCAATTATTACTTTAATATTAAAAAATTACCGCCCTTGGTCAATTATTTTTTTTTTAATTTTTAATAAGCTTATTTAATATTAAAATCAATTGTTTAAATATTTCTTTCAACTCTAAATTTTTTTTTAAATTAATTAATTTCATTTTTCAGTTGTCAATTTATTTTCTACATTCAATAATTATCTGGTTTTATCAATAACTTTTTCAATTTTTAATAAAATTTTTCTAATTTCAATTACATTCTTCAATTTTAAACTAACTTTTCAATATTAAAAAATTCTCTGATTTATAAATTAATTTTTTTCAATCATAAAAATTGTTTTAAAATTTCGTTTCAAAATTTTTCTTTAACTTTCTTCTTTCTTCAATTTTCTACAACTATTTTCTTCAATTACTCATTATTCTCTTTAAATTTCAATTCTATTTCTAAATTTTCAATTATTTCCTGTAATGATAAAAAAATTCTCAACTTATATAAATTACTTTTTCGATTGTGAATTCGATTCTACAAAGTTTAATTCCATTCTTCAATTCCATTTTTTAAATTTAAATTATTTTCTTAAATTTTCAATTATTTTTATTGATTTTTCAATCAATTCTTTAATATTCAATAAAATCTGATTTATAATTTTTTTTAACAATCATAAAAATTGTTTTAAATTATCAATTCGATTGTTCAATTCTGTAACTATTTTTTTAAATTCTTAATTTTTTTTCTATCTTTCAATTCAATTTTAAACTTTTTTATTAAATTTGCAATTTTAATTGATAATTGAAGAATATAAATTCTTCAATTATCAATTATTTTCTTCTATTTCAATTTTATTTACTGTTTTAATTCAGTTGTACAATTTATTTACAATTATTTCTTTAATTTTCCTAATTTTTCAATTATTTAGTTTAAATTTAATGTTTATTGTTTAATTTTTTAAATGATTTTTTTAATTGTCTATTAATCTAGTCATTTTTAAAATTTTTTTTTAATTGTCAATTATTTTCGTCATTTTTCAGATATTTTCTTTCATTTTGCAATTGTTCTCGTTATTTTTCAATTATTTCCTACAATTTTTACAATTTTCATTTATTCTCTTAAAATTGTAGAATTATTCTTTAATTGATTTTTTTTTTTAATTTTTCTCTCTTGTCGATTATTCTTGTTTGTTTGCGATTTTTTTTCAATTATCAATTGTTTTCGTCGTTTTGAAATGTTTATTTTAAATATTTTTCTATATTGTTAAATTACTTTCTTCAATTTTTAATTATTTTCATTAATATTTTAAAATTTCGTTTCAACAATTTTCTTTAATTTTCTTCTTTCTTCATTTTTATACAACTATTTTCTTCAATTGCTCATTATTCTCTTTAAATTTCAATTCCATTTTTAAATTTTCAATTATTTTCTTTACCAATTAATAAAAAAATTCTTGACTTCTATCAATTATTTTTCTCTACATCAATTAATTTCTATAATTTTAGATACAGTTGTTCAATTATATTCACAAATTTTAATTCCATTCTACAAATTTAAATTATTTTCTTCTATTTTCAAATTTTTTTTTCTCAATTTTCAATTAATTTTTCAATATTTAATAATTATCTGATTAAAAATTTTTTTTTAACAATCATAAACATTCTTTAAATTATCAATTCAATTTGTTCAATTTTATAAATATTTTTTTGAATTCCTAATTATTTTTTTAATTTTCAATTCAATTCTTCAGTTTTCAATTATATCTTCTGTATTTAATAATATTGTGCTTTTTAAAATTATTTTTAAAACTTTTTTATTATATTTTTTCAATTTTAATTACATTTTTCAAATTAACAATTATTTTCATCAATTTCAATTTTTTTTCCTTTTTCAATTCAGTTGTTCAATTTACAATTATTTCTATAATTTTTCTAATTTTTCAATTATTTAGTTTAAATTTAATGTTTCTTGTTAAATTTTTTTAATAATTTTTCAGTTGTCTATTAATATAGTCATTTTTCGAATTTTGTTTTCAATTGTCAATTATTTTCTTAATTTTTCAGATATTTTCTTTCATTTTGCAATTCTTCTCGTTATTTTTCAATTTTTTCTTCCAATTATTTCCTTCAATTTTGTCAATTTACATTTATTCTCTTAAAAATTTAGAATTATTTTTTAATTTTTTTTTATTTTTCTCTCTTGTCGATTATTCTTGCCAGTTTTCGAATTTTGTTCAATTCTCAATTATTTTCGTAATTTTGAAATATATTCCAATTATTTTTCTAAAATTTTAAATTACTTTCTACAGTTTTTAATTGTTATCATTAATATTTTTAAATTCTCGTATTTGGTTTTTTTTTCGATTATTAATAAGTTTCTTTAATTTTAAATTCCATTGTTCAAATATTTTTTCAAATTCTGAATTTTTTTTTCAAATTTCAATTCCATTTTTAAGTTTAAAACAATTCTCTTCCTACTTCAATAATTCACTCCTTTTTTCAATCTTTTATTATAATCTTCAAATTTTAATTTTTTATTCTTCAATCTTTAATTATTTTCTTAAATTTTTAATTGTTTTCATTAATTTGAATTTATTTTCTTTAATTTTAGTTTTTTTCTACTTTCAACCCAGTTGTTCAATCTTCAATTGTTTTTAACAATTATTGCTATAATTTTCAAAATTTTTCTTTTTGCAATTATTTTCTTAAAATTTAATTTTTATTATTTTATTAAAAATTTTTTTTTTAGTTATGTATTAATCTAGCCATTTTTTGAATTTTGTTTTTAATTGTCAATTATTTTCCCCTTTCTTTTTGTAATTTTCTTTTAATTTCTTTATTTTTTAATTACATCCTTCAATTTTTAATTATTTTCTTCAATTCGAATTATTGTCTTTGCTTTTCAATCCAGTCTTTTAATTTTCAATTATTTCCAACAGCTATTCCTATATAATTTTTTCAATTAATTTTTTTTTTTTTAATGTAATATTTATTAATTTCTTTTTTTTAATTATGTAATTTTCTATCCATTTTTCAAATTTCATTTAAAAATTGTCAATTGTCTTTTATTTTGCAAATTTTTTAAATTTTGACTCCAACCATTTTTTTTTTCAATTAAAAAATTTTTTTCACTTATTTCTTATTTTATTTATAATTTCACTTATATTTTCGTTTAATAATAATAATAATACATAATAATTAAAATGCGCAATTTTTTTATCACATGTTTTGGCATAGATAAATACTGTAAATTTTACTTTTTTTTTAGAATACGTTATTTTCTGTAAATGATCGTCCGCCGAATTATTTTCTTCTCCCCTATTCACTTATTTTTATTTTTTTCTTTAAATAACATTTTGTAGTATTTTTTTGGTTTGATCAGGTCTAATCCCTTGTCTCTATTTATACATAAATCGCCTAATCCGATTGACAACCAGAGGATACAATGAAACTAATGAGTGACTTCTGTATTGGGTACACCAAGAAGTTGTCCTTGTTTAGTCTTAGAAGGGTAACTACCACTAAGCGTGAGGTTAGCCTAGGGTTGGAGGAAGCGGGGATTGGATACTGGCACGAGGCAGATAGGGCTTATTAGGGTTCCAGGCTCATCGGATTACTCGGGAAATGAAATTGTGCATTGGTCTCGCGGGGTCGAAAACTCCGTTTCGTCAAACTGCGGAATCTGAATTTTGGTTAAAAGTTAATTAATCCCCATAATCCCGAATCTCTGCGGTCCAAACAATGCTTCATTAGACAAAATTATCCTGTTAGAAACACCTGATTGCTTCTTAAATATCAACGTTTCTAAATAACTTTAATCGCAGCTAGTATCACTTTTTACTTATATAGATAAATGAAAATTCTTATTTTATTTGCTAGGCTTCTTTTTTTCCTTCTTTTAAATTACAAAAATACCTGCTTGCTTCAAAATAGCGTGAGTTTTAGAAAGAAAACGAAAATTTTGACATTCAATGACAAATGTGACAGGTTATAATCCGCCATGATTCTTTATAGTCACGTGACAAGACGTAAAACTCGTAATCGTATGTATTTTTTCTGCGCATGCGCACTTCTTTTGATTCATCCCGCGCTTATTTAAAATCATGTTTTAAAAATAATATTAAAAATGATTCTTCAATGCATAATTATTATAATTATTATTAATATAAATGCAATAATTAATATAATTAATTTATTTAAACACTGATTTTTTATACAGAAGCAGTAACAACTTGATATTTAGTTTCTACATCAAAATATTCGTAAGCCAAGAGATTTTCCGTATCGTACGTATCTTGCTTAGAAGTTTTACAGCAAGTAGTCAATTTACCCAAAAACACACGATGAAATTAAACTAATTATTTCAATTTTAGAACTAATTTTTATAAATTAAATCAAAGCGTTTAGAAAGATAAATGTTTAAGAATTAATTTAAAAAAAAAATTAAACGCATTTATGAGGTAGAAGTATTTATTGAAGAAAATAATGGAAAATTGAAGAAAGTAATAAAATAATGAAGAAATAAATTGAAAATTAAAAAATTAAATTGAAATTTTAAAAAATAATTAATAATTGAAACAAAAATTAACAAAAACAAAGTTGAAAATAATTGAGAAATGAAATCAAAATTCGAAAAATGACTAGATTAATACACGACTAAAAAAAATTAAAAAAAAAAGAATATAAATTAAATTTTAAGAAAATAATTGCGAAAAGAAAAATTAAAAAAATTATAGGAATAATTATTAAAAATAATTGTAAGTTGAAGAACTGGATGAAAATAGAAAAAAAACTGAAATTGAAGTAAATAATTGAAAATTAAAGAAAAAAATTAAAATTTTAAGAAAATAATTAAAAATTGAAGAATGGAAGTAAAATTTAAAGAATATAATAAAAGATTGAAAAAAGTAACTGAAGAAAGGCAAAAATTATTGAATATGGTGAAGAGTTATTGCAAACTGAAAAAAGGAATTGCAATTTGGAAAAAAAATTGAGAATTTCAAAAAATATTTGAACAATGGAATTTAAAATTAAAGAAGCTTATTAATAATTGAAAAAAATTAACTAAATACAAGAATTAAAAAAATAAAGAAATAAAGAAATAATTGACAATTGAAAAATATCGCAAACTTGCAAAAATAATCGACAAGAGAGAAAAATAAAAAAAAAGAATAAAGAGAGAGAGAGAGAGAGAGACAGAGAGAATAAATGAAAATTGAAAAAATTGGAAGAAATAATTGAAAAATAACGAGAACAATTGCAAAATGGAAGAAAATATCTAAAAAATGACGTAAATAATTGACAATTGAAAATTTTAGGAATAATTGTAAATTATACAACTGAATTGAAAAAAGAAAAAAAATTAAAATTGATGAAAGTATAGTTGATAATAATTGAAGAATGTAATTGAAATTTAAAAAATATAATAAAACATTTTAAAAAGTAATTTAGAAAAACACATAATTATTAAATACAGAAAAAATAATTGAAAATTGAAGAATTGAATTGAAAATGTAAAAAATAATTAAGAACTTAAGAAAGTAGTTCTAGAAATGAACAATTAAATTGATAATTTAAAACAATTTTTATCATTGTTAACAACAATTTGAAAATCAAAGATTTATTGAATATTGAAGAATTGATTGAAAATTGAAGAAAGTAATTTAAATTTAAAGAATGGAATTGAAGAAAGAAATTAAAATTGGTAGAATATAATTGAACAACAGTACCTAAAATTAAAGAAGTTTATTGATAATCGAAAAAAATAATTTATATAACTCAAATATATTTTATTATTATAGAAAATAATTGAGAATTTAAAAATGGAATAGAAATTAAAATTAATTAGTAATTAAAGAAAATAGTTTTAGAAAATTGAGGAAAGAAGAAAATTAAAAAAATTGATTGAAACGAAATTTTACAACAATTTTTATAATTGAAAAAGCCGAGAATTTTTTAATTTTGAAGAGTTAGTTGAAATTTGTACTAATAATTGAAAATTGAAGAATGTAATTGAAATTAGAAGAATATAATTAAAAATTGAAAAATTTATTGATAAAGACCGAGAATTATTGAATGTAAAAGAAAAAGTTGTAAACTGAAAAATGGATTTGAATTTTAAAAAAAATTGAGAATTGTTGGAAATATTTGAACAATTGAATTTAAAATTAAAAAAACTTATTAATAATCGACAATTGAAAATAAAATTCGCAAACTGGCAAGAATAATCTACAAAATTAAAAAAAAACAAAAAAAAATTAAAGAGTAAATCTAAACTTTTAAAATAGTAAATGAAAACTGAAAAAATTGTAGGAAATAATTGAAAGCAATAATTGAAAAATAACGAGAACAATTGCAAAATGGAAGAAAATATCTGAAAAATGACGAAAATAATTGACAATTGAAAACAAAATTCCAAAAAAGGCTAGAATAATAAACAATTTGAAAAAAAAAGAAAATTTAAATTAAACAATAAACATTAAATTTAAAGTAAATAATTGAAAAATTAGGAAAATTACAGAAATAATTGTAAATTGAAAAAGGAAAAAAAATTGAAATTAATGAAAGTAATCGATAATTGAAGAATGTAATTGAAGTTTAAAAAATATTACAAAAAATTGTAAAAAGTAATTTAAAAAAGCACATCATTATTAAATACAGAAGAAAATAATTGAAACTGAAGATGTGAGTTAGAAATTTTAAAAAATAATTATGAATTTAAAAAAATAGTTATAGATTTGAACAATTGAATTGATAATTTAAAAAAAAATTTAAACCAGTGAAGAATATTGAAGAATTGATTGAAAATTGAAAAAAAAAATTGAAAATTGAAGAAAATAATTTAAATTTAAAGAATGGAATTGAAATTTGATGAAAATAATGGGGAATTGAAAAAAATAGTTGTAGAAAATTGAAGAAAGAAGAAAATAAAATAAAATTGTTGAAACGAAATTTTAAAAGAATTTTTATAATTGGAAAATTAATTGAAAAAACAGAAATTTTTTTAATATTGATGAGTTATTTGAAAATCGTACAAATAATTGAAAATTTAAGAATGTGATTGAAATTAGAAGAATATAATAATTAAAAATTGAAAAAGTTATTGATAAGAAAATTAGAATTATTGAATTTAGAAGAAAAAGTTGTAGACTGAAAAATGGAATTTAATTCTTAAAAAAAATTGAGAATTGAAGGAAATATATGAACAATTGAATTTAATAGTAAATAAACTTATTGATATTAAAAAAAAATTATTTTATCAAAGGCGGAAATTTTTTAATTTTAAAGTAATAATTGAAAATTAAAAAATGGAATGGAAATTTGAAGAAAGTAATTGAGAATTGAAGAAAATAGTTGTAAAATTGAACAATTGAATTGAAATGTTAAAACAATTTTTATGCGTGTAAAAAATAATTGAAAACATCCGAGAATTATCAAATATTATGGAACTAATTGATAGTCGATGAAAATAATTGAAAAAAAAGATTTAGATACAAATAAAAAATAAATAAAATAAATAAATAAAAAAATAATAATAATATTTAAGAATTGAAAACATAATTAAAATTGTAGAAATAAATTAAAAATTAAAGAATTAAATTGATGCTGTATGATAATAATTGATAATTGTAGAAAATATTACAAAATGACGAAAATAATTAGATATTATGAAAAATAATTGATTGATAAAAAAATCGATAAATGGCGAGATTAATGGGCATCAGAAAGAAATAATTTTAAAGATTAAATAGCAACTATAAAATTGAGGGATAATAATAAATTATCAATTGAAAACTGTATAGATAATAAAAGAAAAAATTGTAGGAAATAAATCAAAATTGAAGAAATCAATTGAAAATTTTAGAAATGTATTGAAATTTCAAGAAAATAATCGATAATTGAAAAGAGTCGAGAATTATTGAATGTTAAATAAAATAATTAAAAATTAAAGAAAATAAATTGAAGATTTAGGAATTAAATTTAAATATTAAGAAAATAGGTAATTTATAATTGAACAAAAGATTATGAAATGACTAAAATAATTGAATATTAAAGAAAATAATTGTGAAAGGAGAAAAATAATTGACAATATTGAAAAAAAAGTATAAATATTCCTAAGTATGGGAGAGTCGGCCAAAATTCTTATAGTAACTTTTGGAGCAAAAAAAAAAGTATTTAATTATAGTTTTGAAAAATATAAATCAACAGATATTTAGAAAACAACCTTTAAGAATATAATAAAGTAGTCATTTTAAGTACTTATTTCAGAAAAAATAATTATTTAAATATTGATGTAAAAATTTGCCATTTTGACTCACGATTGGGTAAAATCGCAGCTAGTATCACTTTTTACTTATATAGATAAATGGAATTTTTTATTTTATTTGCTAGGCTTCTTTTTTAGGTTTATCTTGTTAATATTAAAAAAAGAACTAGCTTTGAAGTCAAAAATATAATATTTTTATCATAAAACTATAAAGTTTCAATCCAAAGCAGTCCGACAAAAAATGGAAATAAAGTCTATAAAAAATAAATAAAGCTTCTACAATTATAAAATAACTTATAAAAGTAAATTAAACACTGTATTAAATTTTAAATTACAAAAGTACCTGCTGGCTTCAAAATAGCGTGAGTTTTAGAAAGAAAACGAAAATTTTGACATTCAATGACAAATGTGACAGGTTAATCCGCCATGATTCTTTATAGTCACGTGACAAGACGTAAATCTCGTAATCTTATGTATTTTTTCTGCGCATTCGCACTTCTTTTGATTCATCCCGCGCTTATTTAAAATCATGTTTTAAAAATATATTAATAATGATTCTTCAATGCATAATTATTATAATTATTATTAATATAAATGCAATAATTAATATAATTAATTTATTTAAACACTGCTTTTTTATACAGAAGCAGTAACAACTTGATAATTATCATACGTATCTTGCTTAGAAATTTTACAGCAAGTAGGCAATTTACCCAAAAACACACGATGAAATTAATCTAATTATTTTAATTTTAGAACTAATTTTTATAAATTAAACCAAAGTGTTTAGATAGCTAAATGTTTAAGGATTAATTTAAAAAAAAAATTTGTACGTCTGTGGGATAGAAGTGCATATTTTCTAAAATTTAAAAATGAAAAATTATCGTTGGACATCATCATTTTCACAATTCTTTAATAAATTCTTTAATAATAAACTGATAAACATGAAACTTTATGGAAATCATCTTTGTTTTAATATACTTCATTAATAAAAACAATTATGATTAATATTTATTTTTGGCCAAGTTATTAACGATTGCCAACTTACCCAATTAGGCATTTTACCCGACTCTCCCCTATTCCCAAGTATTTTCAAGTATTCTTTTTAGAATATATTCTTCACTCTAAAATGAAGTTGACGACCCTTCGTCATTACCCTAATATACTTCATTAATAAAAACAATTATGTTAAATATTTATTTTTCGCAAAGTTAGAAGTTATTAACGATTGCCATTTTACCCGCAGTCAGGCATTTTGGCCAACTTTCCCTTACTATATATTCAAAAATTGTTTATCTTGGCGGTATTTGTGGGAAATTTTCTGAGAGTGGCTGAGTTTTTTATTCGTTGCAGAAAATAGTTGATGATATTTTCTAAGAGAAGGTTGTGTGATGCGGAAGATTGAAGCGGATATCGCAGACACAGCAGACCCCCAGCAAACTATAATGGGTGTAGTGCATTACCAACAGGGGTGGTTTCCATGTGGAACAGGGTATATACCATAGAAATAGAAGAGCAGGGGAGTTCGTGTAGGGTAAAGGTGGTTTACCCAAGCCACATACCACGTCACATACAAACATTCCTTCGAGGCCAGTGTACGTTTGTTACTGCGATCCAACTAGATCTGACTCTTGTCTTTTTACAGATTTCCCATTACCCTCAGATTAAATATACTTTTCGCTAAAAATAATTACCGGCCTCTTTCCAACTTTAAAAAATAAAAAGGATATTCGCTTCGAAAATCTAACATCACTGAGAAAACTGGATGTTCAAAATTATAGATGTTTAAAAAAAAGATAGTAACCCTTAATATCTAAATATTAAAGTTTACCAACTATGATAACTATGATATTAAATTTTTACATGTGGATATTAAAGCTTAACATCTAGATGTTAACCTTAAACATTTACATAGCTGTCCCTACACTGTTAAAAATTTCTGTATTGTGCTTCACATACATGTATATGAAATTCAATTTAACACACAATTATATTAAATTTAATATATACATGTATATTAGAATTCATTCAACGTTATGAATTCTCAGATACATGAATAATAAATTTAATATACAGTATATTAAATTTAGGATAATTTATATTAGATTTAATATAATTCTATTTTAAATTGAATTTCATATGTATGTGAAGCACAATACAGAAATTTTTAACAGTGTATGTTAAACGATAAAATATGTTAAGCGTTAACATCCAGATGTTAAGGGTTTTAGTTAAGGCGTCAACTAAGGAAGGTTATAGTTGAAATGACAAGAATAATTTGTACTACAAGTATTTGGGAATTATATTATACTAGCAAAATATAACACGCGCGATTAGTTTTCCATACATTTTAGAAATTAAACTATTGATAATAAATAAAACAAATCGATGAATAATATTTATCCAATAAGGAGGGCTGCCAGTGGACTTGCAGATTGAAAATTGTGAAAAAAGTGACTTTTTAATTTAGAAAAGTGAGAAAAATAGTGAGTTTTTAAGTGAAAAACATGAGTAAATTGTGAGCTTTTAAATATAAAAAGTGATTAAATAGTAAGTTTTTAAATTAAAAAAGTGAATAAGCAATATATAGTTTGATATTAAATTGAGGGGCGCCAGCAGGAAAAGCCATTCAAATTTGAAAAAAAAACAATTCGAAAATCGCAAAAATAATTGAAATATGTAGAAAATAATTAAATAATGACAAAAATAATTCAATTTGAAAAGAAAGTTGTAAATGACAAAACTAATTGAAAAATTGATTAAAAATCAAAAAATGATGACAAACATTGAAGCGAATTAATTGGAATTTGAAGCAAATAATTGAAAAGTTTCAAAAATAATTGAGTTACAAAAATATAATTAAAGAAAGACAAAAATAATTAAAATTTGAAACAAAAGTTTGAGACTGGTGTAATAATTTTAATTTTCGCGCAATAATTGAGATATTGAAGAAAGAAGTAAAATGTAAAGAAACTAATTGAATAATGACATGAATAATTATAAAAGCTGGTGTAAAAATTACACTTTTAAGACAATAGTTGAAAAATTGAAAGAAATAATAGATTTTTCAAGATTTTTTAATACTTTATATTTGAATAATTGTATAAAGAAATTGAAAAATTAACGATATAATTAAAATGTGAAGAAACAAATTAAATAATGACATAACTAATTGAAAACTGATCTTTAAAAGTTAATAAATTCATGACAATAATAAAAAGATTGAAGAAAATGACTTTTTAAGAAAATAATTCCAAAATGTTAAAAATATTTGAATATTGGCAAAAAATAGTTGTAATTTGACAAAATAATCGAGAAATGACAAAAATAATTAATAATTTTAAAAAAATTAAAAATTTTAAAAAAATACTTGAAAACTTGACAAAACAATTGAAATATTGAAATAAATAATTCAAAACTGGTTTAAAAATTAACAAATTATAGACTATAATTGTAAAGCTAAAATAAAAATTTATAAGTTTGAGGAAAATAATTGAAAGTTGAAGAAATTAATTGAAGTTTAAAGACAATAATTAAAATTTGAAGATAATAATTCAAAAGTGGCAAAAAATTCAAATATGAAAAAAATAATTAAAGTTTGATGAAAATAATTAAAAAAGGCGTAAAAAAATTAATAAATAATTGACAATAATAAAAATAATGATGAAAATAATTGCAAACAGGTGTAAGAAATTTAAAAGTTCATGACAAATAAAAAAAATTAAATAAAATAATTGCAATTTGTAAAAAATAATTCTAAAATGGCAAAAATAACAAAAATTTGAAAAAAATAATTGGAAAATGACAAAAATGATTGGATTTTGAAGAAATTATTTAAAAAGTTTCAAAAATAATTAAAGTTACAAAAAAATAATTAAAGAAAGACAAAAATAATTAAAATTTGAAACAAAAGTTTGAGACTGGTGTAAAAAATTAAAAATTTTCGCTAATTAATTGAGGTATTAAAGAAATAAGTAAAATGTAGGGAAACTAATTGAATAATGACATAAATAATTATAAAAGTGTTTGTAAAAATGACACTTTATAGACAATAGTTGAAAAATTGAAAAAAATAATAGATTTTTTAAGAAAATAATTCAAACTTGAAAATTGAAAACTGATCTTCAAAAGTTAATAAATTCATGACAATAATAAAAAGATTGAAGAATATGACATTTAAAGAAAATAATTCCAAAATGTTAAAAATATTTGAATATTGGCAAAAATAGTTGTAATTTGACAAAATAATCGAGAAATGACAAAAATAATTGATAACTTTAAAAAAATTAAAAATTTGAAGAAAATACTTGAAAACTTGACAAAAAAATTGAAATATTGAAATAAATAATTCATAACTGGTGTAAAAATTAAAAAATTGTAGACAATAATTGTAAAATTAAAAAAAACATAAATTTGAGAAAAATAATTGAAAGTTGAAAAAATTAATTGAAGTTTAAAGACAATAATTAAAATTTGAAGAGAATAATTCAAAAATGGCAATAAAATTCAAATATGAAAAAAATAATTAAAGTTTGAAGAAAATAATTAAAAAAGGTATAAAAAAATTAATAAATTCGTGAAAAAAATGAAAATAATGATGAAAATAATTGCAAACAGGTGTAAGAGATCGATAAGTTCATGACAATAAAAAAAATTGAATAAAATAATTGCAGTTTATAAAAATTAATTCTAAAATGGCAAAAATAACAAATATATGAAAAAAATAATTGGAAAATGAAAAAAATTAATTGAATAATGACAAAAGTAATTGAAATTTGAAGAAAATAATTGAAAAATAACGAAAATGAATTGAACTTGTGTAGAAAATTTGGATTTTCCTGACAATAATTTGGAGATTAAAGAACACAATTGAAATTTAAAAAAAATATTTGAAAAGTTTCAAAAATAGTTCGAATTACATGAAGATAATTGAACACTAACAAAAATAATTGTAATTTGAAAAAAATAATTGATAACTGGTGCATAAAATAAAAAATTTAAAGACAGTACTTGAAAAATTGACCAAACAATTGAAATTTTAAGAAACTGATTGAATAATGACATTAATAATTGAAAGCTGGTGTATAAATAAAAAATTTATAGAGAATAATTGAAGTTTGAAGAAAATAATTGAAATTTGTTGAAATTAATTTTTAAAAAAATGTACAAATTTAATAAACTCAAGACAATGGTAAAAATAATGAAGAAAATTATTGAAATTTGTAGAAAATAATTGAAAACTAATTTAATAGATTTACAAATTCATGGCAATAAAAAACAATAATTTGAATGAAATAATAATTGAAATTTGTAGAAAATAATTCTAAAAATGCAAAAATAATGGAAATATGAAGAAAATAATCGTAAAATGACAAAAATACTTGAATAATGACAAAAGTAATTTATTTATTTATCACAAACACCCATTAAAGTTTTAATTTCGAAACTTTAAAAATGGTTAAAAAAGTTACAGAATAATTTAAACTGTATTTAATTTTTTAATTTTATTTTTTTCCAACAAAGTAAAAGAACGTCA
Organism: Ganaspis brasiliensis; assembly: GCA_037103525.1. Taxonomy (NCBI): domain Eukaryota; kingdom Metazoa; phylum Arthropoda; class Insecta; order Hymenoptera; family Figitidae; genus Ganaspis; species Ganaspis brasiliensis. The sequence goes on from JAZKLR010000087.1 coordinate 2,394,207, forward strand.
TTTGAATTTTAAAGAAATTTGACTACTCGACACTCTTAATTAATCTAAATTATTCTGATTTATAAATTTTGTTCTGTTTTTAAGAATTACAAGTCAAACAAATTTGACTTATTGCTAGCTTAAGGGCATGTGATGGATTATGACGTCACTGGTATAGGCAAAATTTGTCCGCAACTTTTCTCTTAAAATATTGAATATTTTTATATGAATCTTAGTAGAATTACTTAAAATGTCATTAGGAATGTCTCTCAGATCCAAGTTTGTTTGAATTTTGTCTCAAAATTAATTTTTAAAAAAGTTTGCAATTTTTCGAAAATTTCCAAAAATTAAGTTTGGGCCAAAATTTAAACAAATTTGGGTCTGAGAGACCTTCATAATGACATTTCAAGTAATTCTACTAAGTTTCATGAAAAAATATTTAATATTTTAAGAGAAAAGTTACGGACAAATTTTGCCTATACCAGTGACGTCATAATCCATCACATGCCCTTAACATAGAATCCTTGTCATTTTAACTAAAACAACCTCAACTATAGCAAAATAGTTGTTTTTGACACAAACCTTTTTTTCAGTGTAGGATGGTCCATAAAGATAAAAGTCTCAAATGTTTTCCTCCTCGAAAAAGTTTCAAAATCGAAAAAAATACGCCTATTTTTTTTTATTTGAAGATTATTTAGAGGTGGCACCAAACCCCTTTGATTTTACTTAGGAAAAACGCACTTTTTCGTAAAATCAATGGGAAATTTTAAAAGGTTTGAGCTACCCCTAAATATTGTCCGATTTAAAAAAAGGGGTATTTTTAAAACTTTTTAGGGACAGGAGCAAAACATTTCAAAAATGTTATTAAAGTCATAAAAAATTACACGAATTATTAAAGTAATAGTAATAAATCGACAAATTTCACGTTAAATGAATAGCACTGTAAAAACAAGTGTCTTATTTTAAGACATGTTTGTCCTAACTTTTAAGATGTTTTACACTGAGAAAAATGAGTTAGCTACTATATGGATAGCTAATTTTTAGCTGTGGTAGCTAATATTTAGCTGTTTCAGCAAACAAAATTAGCTGTGGAAGCTAATTAATAGTTGTGTTAGCTAAAAAATTAGCTATCCATATAATAGCAATTAAAGTTAGCTAAGGTAACTAAGTCTTAGCTTTGGCTGCTAATTCTTTTTCTCCGCGTAGGGTGTCTTAATTTTAAACGAATGAAAAAACATTTTTCAAAATTATTAACCAATGAAATAGCTTGAAATAACCGTAAGACGCTTTCTTAATGTTTTGTGTCTTAAAATAAGACACTTAGAAGACAGCAGTTTTTGCAGTGAGTTAATATTAATAGTTTTTTTAAAGACTAATAGCTAAAATGGCAATAAACTTATTTGCGGTAATGGGTGAAATGGTATTTGTCTATTTGACATTAAAAACAGTCAAGACGATAAAAAACAACGATCGACGTATTTTTTAATCAGCATCGTGAGTTCTTTTTAATGTCTCTCAAAAAGACGGGGAAATTGTGAAGTAGCTTTGGGTCTTCCTTGAATGAGAGCCATCGATCAACCGTCGAGTGGACGTACCTAGCAACCCCAGAGTAGTTATCCGTAATAAGAGCACCTAAATTGCAGGCCTTCCCTAACACTATCAGTATATACATAAATATATATATATATATACAACTAAACACCTTTCCCTAGACTATATAAAGGGCGTAAAACCTGGACTTGGTTGTTCAATTCACGTTGCTAGGATACCCTCAACAATTTACGAAAATTGTTCCTTCGTGACTTATTATCATAGATATAAAGATAATTGACAGGTAACTTTTATAAGGGAACTTTTCTTTGTAAAATGAGTTTCTTTTTCTTCATAACAAAAAGTCTCCAATTCCTTTATATAAAAATGTTTCTTCTCTAATTTGTAAGATAAAATTTTTCTCTGTAAAAATGTGTGTTTGGATAAAAAGAATATTTTTGTAATTAATATGTCCTTTGATTTTGTCTTGCTGCTTAAAAGTTATATAATTTTCATTTAATAACTATTTTATACTAAAATTATAAAAAACTACCCTGAAATGAAAATATCTCTTCTATTTTCCTGAGCATTTTACAAAACAGAAAAACTTGATACGACTGATAGAACGGAAGATGTTGCTATTTCAAATTTTTTCCCGAAATTTCAATTCTCGTAAACTAATTAATATTTTCACCTAAATATTACCTAATATTCCCGGCTTTTCAAATATATTCTTATATTCTGCATTCTATTTTGAATATTCCCTATTCCTAAGTATTCCCACATACTCACAAATATTCTCAAGTATTCCTTTGAGAATATATTCTTCGTACGCTCTAAAATGGAGTTGACGACCCCTCAAATTTAATAAGGCATGTCATAATATGTATAAGTAGGCATTTAATATAATAAGGCATGTTTAAGGGCATGTCTAAATTGTTATACGATTTACGCGGAAGCCGCCAATCTAAATTCTAAACAACAATAGCATTGAGTCCTTAAGGTAAATTTGCATTTTTAAGATACACGCAAAAAAATAAATTGTCTACCCTGGCTAACTGATGTTAACTGTTGAACCTAACAAAATTAGTAATTTTGTCCTGTCATCCTTATTTTTCACTATAATAATACTTCTCATTTCACAAAATCTCCCAATCCTGTAATCTAAAATTATATTCCTAATACAAACAGAAAAAAACCCTGCAATCGTTCACTTTATAAAAGTTATGAGGGTGCGAATCGTACTGCTGAGGAAAAGTTGTTCTATAAGATGCAGTACACGTTCAAAAAATCTGGAAAAAGAGTGAGCATCATATGGGTTAGGATCGGCAAATCGGAAGGTGTTATTCGAAAGAAAGGCGTCCTAGGGTAGTTCTTATAGTAGGTCTCGGTGCACAAGGAGAAGGTTCTATATAGGGAAAAGGGAAGTAATAGAGGGGGGTAGGGGGTAGTGATCGAAGAGGACACCAGGGAAATAGCAAAAGCACCAAGTAGAAACTGGAAAGACTGGTGTATTATCGACCGGGTTTCGCAGATGTATGTGTCGAGGGTTGGTAAAACGTGCACACGTCGTAGTCGTGCCAACCCCAGCGTATATGTGCAAACTTGCGAGCAAGAACGTGCCTCCGCGATACAAGCGTTACACGCATAGTTATGCACTAACGCAATGCGCGCATGCTTTACCGGTTTTATACTTACACCAATGCATGCCTGTCGACAGTAATTACTTTTAAAATATGATTTACATGCAATTGCAGTGAGTGTTTAACATTATTGATTTATACTGGCGCTAGTGCTAGCCGCGTAAAGAGTCATATATATATATATGCTCTAATGAGAAACCTTTCCGCTATAGAAAATAAAGGGAATTGAGAAAAAAGTCATTAATTACTGTATTTTTGTTGTATGTTTAATGACGTTATGTCGTCGTGAAATGGTAGTTTGAAAAGATTGTCATTGGTGAGATGTGGCTAAGAATCATTTTATATATAATTTTTTTGGTTTACCGAAATACAAAAAAAAGCATGTAAATGCTCTTGTACATTATGAGAATTTCGAACATGATTATTTGGCAATGAACTTGCAATGGTTCATATTTATTCTATATGTCGACATATAACGCAAACACCTCAAAGAATAACTTTAGAAGATGTAGACATGTATGTCATTATGTACATATGTGTATAAATGTAACTATGTATAATATCTAGATAATATTTGTTACAAACAGCATTATTACAATGATTACAAACATTCTTATAAAGTAATTACAAACATTCTTAACGTAATTGCGTATACATATATCTATAAAATTGATCAATTAGCCTATGTACACGATACATGTATACAGGCAAAGAAAATTAATTATAAACTTTATTAAGGGCATGTCCCAGATCTTGGGACCACTTGAGACTAAAATGTAGAATTCTATCTTATCTCCCATATTTAATTTGTTAATAATTTAATTGTTTTTGAAAATTTTTAATAAGTCGAACATTCATGACACACTTTATGACTTTCGAAAACGATTCCCAAAATTTCAAATCGATATCTTCTCTATTTTAGGCTTAAGTACGTGTAAAATAGAAAAGATATCGATTTGAAATTTTGGGAATCGTTTTCGAAAGTCATAAAGTGTGTCATGAATGTTCGACTTATTAAAAATTTTCAAAAACAATTAAATTATTAACAAATTAAATATGGGAGATAAGATAGAATTCTACATTTTAGTCTCAAGTGGTCCCAAGATCTGGGACATGCCCTTAAAATATTTATAATTTAGGGAAAAAGTGACAGAAAGTGAAATTTTCATATAAGGAATTGTAAGCTTTAGAAAAACCATTCGAATCATTGATAAGTTATTTAAACTTTAATATAGTCTACTATAGCAATTTTAATATAATTTTTATTAAGTTTCAAATTTTCAATCTGAAATTTTCTCTTTTTGATCCTTTTTTTCTAAATTGTAAAATAATTGTATAACTTTTATAACTAATTTTCTTTTCGAGTATATACTATACACCGAGCGGCAGTGTATTTATGTACAGGTGTAATATATCTAAAAATTTATATATAAGTTTTTTTATATCGTGTACCACGATACATACATATATTATACTATATACACCGAGCGGCAAAGTATCTATATGTACAGGTGTATATGTATATCTAAAAATCACTTCACTCAGGTCTTATTTTCCTCAAAATTTCATCTACAAGAAAATAAAGCCAGAAAAATTTTAATAATTATACTTTGTACGTTTAAAGGCATTTTTAATCTTAAAAAATGAGTGGACTGACAATTCCGACGGTACTTTACATATATTATACTATCCACCGAGCGGCAATATAGCTATGTACACGATACATACTTATATTATACTATATACCGAGCGGCAAAGTATCTATATGTACAGGTGTATATGTATATTTAAAAATCACTTCACTCAGGTCTTATTTTCCTCAAAATTTTATCTACATGAAAATAAAGACAGAAAATTTATAATAATTATACTTTGTACGTTTAAAGACGTTTTTTAAATTTTAAAAAATGAGTGGACTGACAATTCCGACGATAATTTACATATATTATACTATCCACCGAGCGGCAATGTATTTATGTACAGTTGCATATGTCTAAAAATTTATAAATTCGCTTATGTACTCGATACATACATAATACATATATTATTCTATACACCGAGCGGCAAGGTATCTATATACAGGTATATATATCTAAAAATGTATAAATTCGTCTAGGTAGATACATGATACACATATTATACAATACACCGTGCGGCAATGTATCTATATGTACAGGTGTAAATATCTAAAAGTTTAAAAATTCGTCTATGTACAAGATACATACATAATACATATATTATACTACACACCGAGCGGCAAGGTATCTATATACAGGTGGGGCAAATTTTCTCAAGTGTCCAGGGTCAAAATTAAAAGTTGTTGAATCAGACTAATATTTGCACAAACTTTAGTGCTAAGGGTAAGTACTTTAACCACCAAATATTATGCAATTTAATTTAAAATTGTAGAGGGGGGAGGGGGTTGAAGATTTGGGTAAAGTATGAACATTGAGTTTTTCAAAAAATCGTAGCCGCTAAATAACGAAATGAAAAAAATTTTCACCTGTATGTTTTCGAAAGGTTTTTTCCTGCTCTTTCACATGGTGCAAAAGTATTTTTTTAAAAATCAAAATTTAACCCTTTTTCTTGAAAATTAAAAATTTTTTTGACTTTTTTTTCAAAATGGACCCTTTTTTTTTTTTTTTTGTCTTAAAAGAAAGCTCAAGTTGTGTACTTTAAACATACAAAAAGAACAAAATGACGTTTATTGTTGTTTTCGAATTAATAATTAATTAATTAATAAAAATTTATAAAAATTAAAATAATTTACAAAAAAATAAGTTACGGTAATTCTGAATACACCACTTTGAAGCTTATCAAAATGCGCATCCAACAAGCCCTATATGAAGTATTTTGGATGATTTTATGATTTATAAATAAATATTTATAAAAAATTAATTAACAAATAAATATCATCCATAAAAATAAAGGTAGAGTGCTAATTTTTTTTAATAGGAAGGTTTTACAAATCTACATTAAATAATATCTAGCTAAAGTATTTCCAACCATTGAAAATTTAAATAAGATATTTTTACATCCACATTTTTATGCATGCGCCGCGTCGCGCTGCACAACTTCGTTAAAGCTACTTGTGTAACCACCGAGCCTAATATTTTTATGTCATTTTCTACAGAACAGTTATTATTAATTTTTTAACAATTAAATATTATATTTTTTTATAATAATTTGTATAATTTAATTTTATATACCTATATCGTTTTTAAAATTACAAAACTTTAAATCTTTTTATAATAGTAATTAAAATTTTTTGATCCTAATATTTAATATTATGTGCATCATTTTTAAAACTTGATTTAATTACTTTCTGCTTCCTCTTGGAGAAAATATTTAACATTTTTTATCCAAACTTAATTTATAGATGTTTGAATTTTAGTGCGGGTTTAATGTAGTGTTATGAATTTTGATATAAAAATGTCTTATTTAAATTTTCAATGGTGTAAAATACTTTAGCTAGATATTATTTAATGTAGATTTGTAAAACCTTCCTATTAAAAAAAAATTTAGCACTCTACCTTTATTTTTATGGATGATATTTATTTGTTAATTAATTTTTTATAAATATTTATTTATAAATCATAAAATCATCCAAAATATTCCATATAGGGCTCGTTGGATGCGCATTTTGATAAGCTTCAAAGTAGTGTATTCAGAATTACCGTAACTTATTTTTTTTGTAAATTATTTCAATTTTTATAAATTTTCATTAATTAATTAATTAATAATTCGAAAACAACAAAAAACGTCATTTTGTTCTTTTTGTATGTTTAAAGTACACAAATTGAGCTTTCTTTTAAGACAAAAAAAAAGAAAAAAAAGGGTCCATTTTGAAAAAAAAGTCAAAAAAATTTTTAATTTTCAAAAAAAAGGGTTAAATTTCGATTTTTAAAAAAATACTTTTGCACCATGTGAAAGAGCAGGAAAAAACCTTTCGAAAACATACAGGTGAAAATTTTTTTCATTTCGTTATTTAGCGGCTACGATTTTTTGAAAAACTCAATGTTCTTACTTTACCCAAATCTTCAACCCCCTCCCCCCTCTACAATTTTAAATTAAATTGCATAATATTTGGTGGTTAAAGTACTTACCCATAGCACTAAAGTTTGTGCAAATATTAGTCCGATTCAACAACTTTTAATTTTGACGCTGGACACTTGAGAAAATTTGCCCCAGGTATATATATCTAAAAATGTATAAATTCGTTTATGTAGATACATGATACACATATTATACAATACACCGAGCGGCAATGTATCTATGTACAGTTGCATATATCTAAAATTTTATAAATTCGCCTATGTACTCGATACATATATATATATATATATATACACTATACACCGAGCGGCAAAAAGAAGTTAGAATTTAGTTGCAGCAATGCATTGTGACCATTTAAATTCCCACGCTTCATGCTTAATAAATGGAGACAATTTCCAATTATTTTTAATTAAGGAGCAACTCAACAGCTATACCGATTGGCCTAGAAAAATACAAATTTTTTTTTTTTTCTATTAGGTACCTTTTTTCGTGCGGCGACACATACTACCTGCCGAGCGGCACAATTTCGTATCAAAGCAGGTTTAGTTTCAGAGCAGATTTAGAATTTTTTCTCTTTTCCGATTCTCCTTGGTATGCGAGTCTTTTTTTCTATATACCTCTGTTCGTGTGTTCTCAAGAAGTATCGTTTAAAATGGCACGTTGCTCCTTTTACCAGCAGCTTTGGAATTAAAACTATTCGCGGAAAATGTGGGTCGCCTCATTCACGGCAAATGGAGAAGCTTCTACTCTTTGTCGACGTTTATATTTTTTCTGCACCAACGACTATATTATGCATATACACTGACGAGTTGCTTTTCTCAGCCCTTGAGTCTCGAGAAAGTTGAAATGTTCATTGCTTTTCGGTAAAGGAAACATCAGTAATCAAGCTCCCGGCATGCACTTCTTCCCTATGATCATCATCCACTCAGAACTCTAGCTTTCATCATTTCAAAATTACTATCATATCCCTAAATATCCTCCTATATTCCCTAAATCCCTACTTTCACTTTTCTTTGACAAATTATTCTTCTTTATAAAGAATCATACTGTAATTTCCTAATTCTCGATTGCTTAGTCCCATCAAAACTAAAATCAACTTAAATCACTCTTTTCCTCTCGATTTTGAATTTAACATCACTTGAATTTCCTCCAGAGTTTTTCCCCCAGTTTCAGGAATGACTCTGTAACTCACAAAAGCGCCGAGAAAGGTCGCAGTCGCATAAATCCAGAAATTGGTGTGAATCCCGGCAAATTTGTTGATATAGCTAAAGGCAAACGCTACTATAAAAGAGAATAATGATCCCATCATTAAACCGATCGATACAGCTGTACTTTTCACATTTAGGGGAAATATTTCCCCCAGTACTAAATAGGGTATGGTACCAATTCCCAGTGAATAAGTAAACGTGAAAACAATCAGTCCGACCAGTGGAATCCAGGACAATTGTGAAACATCCATCTTCACTTGATTCTTGAGAAAAAAGAATAATCCACAAATGAACAAACAAGCCGAAGTTAAGAGACTCGAAACCAGCACAAGTTTTTTTCTGCTACATCGTTCAATCACTCCACCGACTACAAATCCTGCAATCAAATCAACACCACCCAGAATCATCACACAGTTCTCAGGAGCCAGAGACGAATCCGTATAACTAAAAATTTCCTGAGTGTAGGCGACAATTGAGATTTTTCCAGCAAAGAACTGAGTCGCTTTTAAGCACAAAAGAATGAATAGACCCTTCAGATTGCTTCTCTCGGTGAATAATTTCCTTAAAGGGTTTTTATTAAGGTTCTGATTTTTGGCCAAGGTAATTGATGATTTAATGCTCATCAAGTCGGATTCTATTGATTTTTGGTTCTTGACACCTCGTAGCTTCATCATGCTGGACGCAGCATCATTATCTCGACCTTGCATGAGAAGAAAGTAGGGTGTTTCTGGCATAAAGATAAATGTGATGAGGAAAATGATTGGTATGGCGGTAGACGTGATATTGAGTATTTGATATGAACAGTAGGCACCAATCGCTATGAAGATACAGTAACCAACAGTGCCGGCTATTTGCATTACATTCATTAGTATTCCTCTGATGTTCTTCTCGGATATTTCGCTGACGTAGATGACAATTAAGTTAAAGATTCCGCCGTGTCCTATTCCTCCGATGATTCTCGCCGTGTACAGATAGCTGACGTTGTTTGCCGTGTTGATTAGCAGATCGCCAATTAGATTTAGAAAACCGTACACAAGGAGGGTGTACTTTCGTCCAATTCTGTCGACCAGGCAGGGGCTCAAAAGGCAACCGAGCATATCCCCGACTAAGTATAATGACACTATCCATGACCCCTGGACATCGGTTATACGAAATTGGGATTTCTCGCTTTTCAAATAGGGTAAAGAGGGCGATGACCAGGCTCGATACGCAGCGCAGGACAGCATTATAAAACAGGCTGTAATCAAACAGAGATTTTCATTAATGATATTAAAAGAATGTGAGTAATTCGACGATCGCTAATTCAGATTCTCATTTTGAACAATGTGTATCAATTAACACTTTGCAGAGGGTAATAAAATTTTGCGACATGGTTCCTATGACAATTTGTAATTAATGACGAAGCTGGTAAATATTTACGGATAATTAGGCAGTTTTGGAATTTTGATATTAAATATTGATGATGATCAAATATTTGATTACTATTGATTATTTGATAATCATGTAAAACTTGTGTACATGTAATGGTAAAAAGGACAATTTTTATTTTCTCAATTTTACATAGCTATCATTAACTCTAATTTGTCCTGAAGCCAATTAGGGAACGTTCATTAATTACCTAAGCATTTTTTAGCTATAATTTTGACACCTACCTCCCTCATGTAAGCATACATAAAATTTGTCGGACACCTCCTCCCTTTACTTAAGATTTTTCCATAACTACCCTTAAATGCGTTTAATAGTATGATTTCATCAGAAAATTTCAATCATTGTGAGTTTAAACCATTTATTATGACAAAACAAAACAACCAAGATTTTTTTTTTCTTGAGATGTATTCTAGAACACAAAAGAAGAAAATCATCCATCGGTCCCTTTTTGAGAATATTTTAATGCAAATAATTATCAGAAAAAGATTACAAATTTTTTGAAATATGTTTTGAAATATGAAAAATTTATTTAACATATTATATAATATATAATTTATGATATATTAACATTTTTAAGGCGTGAAGACTATTGCATTCGCAAACAGTTGCAATTGCTTTATACACATATAGTTCGGGTGATTTGATTTAATGTTGTATTTATTGTCTCAAGTTTTTTTAAAATCATAATGGACTGCTTCCATTGCTTGTTCTGAGTAGTAGCCTAAACCCACTTTTTGCCTTGAATAAAAATCTTCGATATGAAGAAAAAACAGCGGAGACTTTTGGAGTCACAAAAATGGATAGAAAATAATTTTTTGTATAATATCTTTTTCTGATAATGATTTGCATGAAAATAGTTTAAAGCGAGAAATTACGCGATTTTGTAGAAAAAATAAAATATTTCAAAATAAGGGACCGATGAATGATTTTGATTTTTGCTGGAAAAAATCTACTAATTAATTTACTGTCTTAGCATAACCTCAAAATTATTTTCACTAATATTGACAATTATTTCAAAATAATTATTCGAAAATTTAATATAAAAAAAGCAGCAAATATCATTTATTTTAATTAAGTAGCAATTATTTATTTATTCACAAAATTTATTTATAATATATGCAATTAATTCAAAATTCCTTTTTACTTTAAATTACAATTTTTTTCAGAATACAAATTTGAAGTGTAGGTACTTCAAAATTATTTCAAAATTATTATTATTACTTTTATTATTCATTGTGAACATTACTATTTGTAAAATTAATAAAATAAAAGAAGAATAATTTTGAAATAATTTTTAAGTAAAGTTAAAAAGTCATAAATTTCAAATTTAACGTAAATGAAATCTTACCTATTATTATTATTATTATTATTATTATTGTTTTAATTAAAAACATATAAGAAAAGCAATAAATATTTTTATTATTATATTATTAACATTTGTTTATAATTATGTAGACTTTATTTACACATGAAATAAACGTAATAACAATGATTGTCTTTAAAATAAAATTTCCCAATTTTAATTTACAATTTAATATAAACTTATTTAAAAATAGTTAATATTATTATTAATATTTGTAAAGTTAATATTAGTCCACAATGATAATTTTTAAATTATTTTTAATTAAATTTTAACAATGATAAAATTTAAATTTTTAACGTAAATCGTAAATTAATTAAATTAATGCTCTCTTTCTTATCTGATGTCTTTAATGCTTTTAATTAAAACAATAATAATCAAATAAATGAGTTCTAATTTACGTTAAGAATTTAAATTTTGCGATTTCTTAATTTTAATTAAGAATTATTTCAAGACCCATCATTTTCAGGCATAAAACTTTTTAATAAAAAAATGATTTTATAATTAATTTAGTTTTATTTATGAATAAATTGAGACTAAATAATTTAAATTTTATAATTATAATATTTATATTTGCTGATTTTTCTACAATTTTTTAAATTAAAATAATAATAGTAAATCAAATTTATTGCATTTTAAAAATTTTAATATAGCTGTATGTTTTTTATTATTTACTTTAAAATAATGTCAAATATATAATTGTTATAACAATTTAATTTTCTTATTTTTCTTTAAAACGCTGCAGTAAAAGCAGAAAATATAATACATTGTATTTATAAAATTTATAATAATTAGTTCCGATTTATTCATAAATAAAATTAAATTAATTTTAAAATTATTTATTTTCTAAAAAAATTTTTTATCTGAAAATAATGAGTTTTGAATTAATTTTTAATTAAAATTAAAACATCATAAAATTTATTTTCTTAACATAAATTAGAATTCATATATTTGATTATTGTTTTAATTGAAAACATTAAAGAGAATCACCAAATACAATCTGTATAAGTAATAGTAACATTGTTTATTATAATTAATTAAAATTTATTTTTACATATAAATTAGAAGAATTTATAAAAATTTTGTTCTTTATCAATTTAATTTCCTATTTTTAATTAAAAACTTAAATTAAAATTATTATTGTTGTTTGTTAAATTAATAAAAATAAATATTAATAATTTACAAATAATTGCAAATATAATATATAAATATAAAAAAATACAAATATATATTTATCATTGTTAAACTTTAATTAAAAATAATTTCAAAATTATCATTGTGGACTTATATTAATTTTACAAATATTAATAACAATATTAACAATTTTGAAATAAGTTTATATTAAATTGTAAATTAAAATTGGGAAATTATATTTTAAAGAAAAATATTGTTATTAATTTTATTTTATGTATAAATAAAGTCTACATAATTATAAACAAATGTTAACAATATAATAATAAATATATTTACTGCTTTTCTTATATGTTTTAAATTTCCCCGGAAATTGATAAAAATAATAGCTATTTTATTTTTAGCGAAATTGAAATTTCCTTGTTTTGTATTATTTTAATCTATAATTATGTTCACTTAGTTTATAATATTTAGTTTGCTGTTAGTATATCATTCAGCTTGAAAAGTTGCAAAAGTTGTTGTTAGTAATTACACTGAAAAAAATATGTCAACATTAACCCTGCAAATTTTTTTTTGTTATATTAACTGTGAAAGTAGTTAACTATACCATTTTTGTTTGTTAATATAACCAAAATGTAAATATAATTACTTTTGTTTTTTCAGTGTAGTATAATTCAAGTTAAATCAGTTTCAAAAGTGACAAATATTGCAACTCTGAAGTTTAATTTAATAATAAATATACAACTTCGTATAAGTACCTAAATGTTACAGAATTAAAAAAATGAAACCTACAAAATTAAAAGCTGATGTAGGAAATTAATCAGTTTCTGCAATTGTGTGTGATTTGGGTGCAATTTTAAATTTAAAACGATAAAAATTAAAATACATGCCACGCAAATAAGATAAGAAGAAAAAGTATATAAAGAAGGAAAACATAAGAAATTGGAACGTTTCAATTGTGAAATGATATCATTGTTTATATAAATGTACTTAATTTTAAATGCGTTATAAAAATAATTCAGATAAATTAATTTTAATTGCATTTATGAAGGAAAAAATTATATCCGAAACCGAAACGTCTGCTTATTTTTTTAGTAAATCATAATTATATAAGTATTTAAATTTGGACACAGGGATTTTTGAAAATACCCAACCAAAATTCTGTATGAGAAAAAAAAATTGAAAAATGATGATGATTGTTAGAAAAGATTTTTCTAAAAATTCAAAAAATGAAGTAACACACATTCATACATTTTACACAAAATATAAATAAATAGAAAAATTCACATTAAAAATACTTGCCATTAATGGCAGTAACATACTGCCAAAAATTATTTCCCTTTTCTTGATGTTCATTTTTATTATTGAATGAGGAGTCATTCTCAAAATAATCGCTACTCTTCATCATTTTGTGATGAGTTTCTAATTCTTGTAATTTATGTAACATAGCAGTTGATTCTTCCACTAGGAATTAGTTAAATGCATATTATTTAATGAAGTGTTAATTTTTAGAAATTGAAAATATAAGCAAAACTCACTTTTGACAAGTAAAGAAAGATTTTTCAGGCCTTGATATGATCATATGATAAAACTTCTATAATATATTGATATTAAATTAATAATAATCGCATAGATTTAAATGTATAAAAACTACAAGTGACTAAACAAATAAATATATTTACAGGTAAAAAATGTCGAGTTTATATTAACAAGTTGCAAATCGCGAGTACAGACTACTTTCAAGCTCGAAAGCTGAATTTTAAATGATAAATGAACGGGTACTGAATGTTCGTAAAAGTAAATTAGCAAAGTGGGGAAAAATTAAAAACACCCTAAACTTTAAATTTGCATAAATTTCATATTGAAAATTCTTTTCAATAATAATCAAAAGGTATAAAGTTTAATACTAATTAAATAAAATTTACTCCTTAACTCAATTCAAATTTTTATTGTTTTCTTCTATTTTCAATTACCTATATCATTTTTCAATGATTTTTTGTCATTTTCAATTATTTTTCAATTAATTTTCTAATTATTTTATTATTTATCTCAAATTTCATCCATACACACACATACACATCTGGACATTTGCTTAAAAATGAAAATGTAACAATACGATTACAAATTATAATAAATAAATTTTTATTATGCACTGTTGAAGGCGCACTTCGTAGCTGAAACGTCTGCTTATTATTTAATAATATAATAATAATAATAATAATATTTTTTCCATTTTATTTTATTATTTACGATCGATCCTAAAGCTCATATACAATTACACATCTTTAATTTTACTAATAATAAAAATAATCTTTAAAAGAAATAAAAATGAAAAATAATGTACATACCAAAACAAATATTTTCTTAAAAATTCCAATAATAAAGAGTCAGGAAATATTCATTAATTTCATGCAGGATAGATTTATATATTAAAATATACTTACCATTTATGGTAACAATATACTGCCACAAATTATTTCCCTTTTCTTGATATTCATCTTCATTAATGAATGAAGGATCATTCTCAGAACAATCACTTCTCTTCATCGTTTTGTGAAGAATCTCTAATTCTTGTAATTGATCTAAGTTTGAAGTTGATTCTTCCACTAGGAATTAGTTAAACGCATGTTATCAAATTAAATAAAGATTATCACAGAAAAAACTATAGTTGCATATGTTTGCTGTATGTCTGGTGAATGAAATTCTTAAAAATAACTCCACATCATTGTTAAATTTACAAATGTGGTTGACTTTGTGCTGCACTGAATTTTTCACCCAAATCATACACGTTAAATTAACAAACAAAAATTTTTCAAAAATATAAACAGAACTCACTTTTGACAGGTAAAGAAAGATCGATTAAGTCTTGATATGAACACTAAATACTGCATCAAATTTAATGATAAGTCGTATAGACACGATAAGATAAAAGAAGATTTTATATCTGGGATTACATCCTTTGCCTATACAGAATAAATAATTTTAATTTATTTAAAGGTGCTCTTTAAACAATAGAATCAACTAAAACCATGCGCTTTTCTAATTTAATCGTTTAATTTTAGATAATTGCAAAAATCTCAATTTTTCGACTGTTTTAATGTTTTTTAGCGGTTTTTTGGTTGTTGTTGAAATTATCTAAAAATAATTTAGCTAATTTAATAATTCTGAATTCGGATTCAGCGAAGAAAATACGTATAGGGATAAAAAGAAAGGAATACAAAATATAATTGAAAAGTTTCGAAAATAATTGAAGTTACAAAAAAATAATTAAAGAATGACAAAAATAATTAAAATTTGAAACAACAGTTTGAGACTGGTGTCAAAAGTTTTAATTTTCGCACAATAATTAATATATTGAAGAAATAAGTAAAATGTAAAAAATAATAGAATTTCAAGAAAATAATTGAAATTTGAAAAAAATTTTAAAATATCAAAAAAATGTATATGTGTAGAAAATAATTAAATAATGACAAAAATAACTCGGATTTGGAAAAAAATTAAAGAAAAATGATAAATATATTCAAAAATGAAGTAAAAAAATAAAAAATTTAATACATTAATTGAAAAATAGTAGAAAATAATTGAAAAATTAACGATATAATTAAAATGTAAAGAAACTATTTAAATAATGACATAAATTATTGAAAACTGATCTTCAAAAGTTAATAAATTCATGACAATAATAAAAAGATTGATGAAAATGACATTTAAAGAAAATAATTCCAAAATATCAAAAATATTTGAATATTGACAAAAATAGTTGTAACTTGAAAAAATAATTGTGAAATGACAAAAATAATTGATAATTTTAAAAAATTAAAAATTTGAAAAAAATAATTAAAAACTTGACAAAACAATTGAAATATTGAAATAAATAATTCAAAACTGGTGTAAAAATTAAAAAATTATAGACAATAATTGTAAAGTTAAAAAAAAATTATAAGTTTGAGGAAAATAATTGAAAGTTGAAGAAATCAATTCAAGTTTGAAGAAAATAAATAAATAATAAATAAAAATAAATAAAAGGGAATGAAAATTGAAAAAAATAATTGAAATCTGAGGTAAATAATTAAAAATTTAAGAAATTAATAAAAAAATAATAATTAATTAAAAGTATTAAAGATTGTAGAAAATTATCGCAAAATGATAAAAATAAATGAGCATTAAAAAAATAATTTCAAATTTGAGAGATAAAATTTACTGAGAATTGAAGAAACTAATTGAAATTTCAGAAAAATAATATTGGAAATTAAAGAAGACAATTGAGATTTTCGAAAAATAAAAATCTAAAATTTATAAAATTAATTGAAAAAAAATAATTAAAATAATTATAAAGTGGAGAAACTAATTGCAAAATGATGAAAGGGAATGAAAATTGAAAAAAATAATTGAAATTTGAGGAAAATAATTTAAAGTTAAAGAAATTAATTGAAGTTTGAAGACAATAATTGCAATTTGAAGAGAATAATTAAAAAATGGCAAATAAATTCAAATATGAGAAAAATTATTAGAGTTTGAAGAAAATAATCGAAAAAAGTGTTAAAAAAATGAATAAATTCGTAACAATAATAAAAATAATGATGAAAATAATTAAAAAAAGAAGTGTAAGAAATTTAAAAATTCATGAAAATAAAAAAAATTGAATAAAATAATTACAATTTGTAAATAATAATTCTAAAATGGCAAAAATAACAAAAAAATGAAAAAAATAATTGAAAAATAACAAAAATAATTGATTAATTACAAAAGTAATTGAAATTTGTAGAAAATAATTGAAATTTTAGAAAAATTCTTTAAAATATTAGAAAATAATTTTAGAAAATGAGAATAACTAAAAATTGGAGAAAAGACTGGAAGAATGCTAAAAATAATTGAAATTTACGATAATTAATAATATTTTTTTGAAATTATGAAAATAAATAAAAATAATTAAAAATAGAAGAAAATAATAGAAAATTTTACTTGAAAAAATTTTAGAAATTAATTTTATAATATGAGAAAAACTAAAAATTATAGAAAAGTCTGGAAGAAGGCTAATTGAAATTTACGATAATTAATAAAAAAAAATCTGAAATTATGAAAACAAATGAAAATAATTAGAAATTGAAGAAATTATTTGAATTTTCAGAAAAATACTTAAAAATCTTAAAAAATAATTTTAAAAAATGAGAATAATAATTAACAATCGAGAAAAATAATTGAAAAATGATAAAATTAATTCAAATTTGAAAAAAATAATTGAAATATGCTGAAAATAATTTAAGATTGAGAAAGAAAATTGAATTATGATGAAAATAATTTAAATATGAAAAATTGGAAACATTCAAAAAAATTTGAGAGAAATAACTGAAAAAATCATAGAGTATATGTTTAGAAAAAAAAAATAATTACAAATTAATTAAAAAATTTTAATTAAAGAGAATAATTAAAAAATTGCAGAAACAACGAAAATTGATGAGAATAATTGCAATATCGGATAATTAATTGAAATTTTTAAAAGTAATGACAAAGTAATGAATATAATTATAAACTGATGAAAATCAAGAAAAAATGCAGAATGTATTTTTAAGCAAAAAAATAATAATAATAAAAAAATAAATAAAAAATTAAAAATTAAAAATTCTTGAGAATCTTTCTTAAAAGTAAATTAAAACAAAATTGAATAATAAAAAATTGAAGAAAACAATTGAAATTTTAGAAAAATTCTTAAAAATCTTAGAAAATAATTTTAGAAAATGAGAATAACTAAAAATTGGAAAAAAGACTCTAAGAATGCTAAAAATAATTGAAATTTACGATAATAATTAAACAAATTTTGGAAATTATAAAAACAAATAAAAATAATTAAAAATTGAAGAAAATATTTGAATTTTCAGAAAAATACTTAAAAATCTTAGAAAATAATTTTAGAAAAAGAGAATAATAATTAACAATCGAGAAAAATAATTGAAAATTGATCAAATTAATTCAAAATAGAAAAAAATAGTTGAAATATGCTGAAAATAATTTAAGAATGAGAAAGAAAATTGAATTATGATGAAAATAATTTAAAAATGAAAAATTGGACACATTCAATAAAATTTGAGAGAAATAACAGAAAAAATCATAGAGTATATGTTTAGAAAAAAATAATAATTACAAAATTACTTAAAATATTTTAATTAAAGAGAATAATTAAAAAATTGCAAAAATAATGAAGACTGATGAGAATAATTGCAATATCGGATAAATAATTAAAATTTTTAAAATTAATGACAAAATAATGAACATTTTAATCATCTTCAAAAACCATAATAAATTTTTAAAGCATTTTTCGAAACTTTTTTTTTACACAAATGACAATTAAAAACCAGCACAACAAAATAAAATAACAGGGACTAACTTCACTTCAGTTTTTAAAACTTGGACAGAAAAAGATGAATAAATATTAATACTTACTAACTTCAAAAATCATAGAGTACATGTTTAGAAAAAAATAATAATTACAAAATTACTTAAAATATTTTAATTAAAGAGAATAATTAAAAAATTGCAAAAATAATGAAGATTGATGAGAATAATTGCAATATCGGATAAATAATTAAAATTTTTAAAATTAATGACAAAATAATGAACATTTTAATCATCTTCAAAAACCATAATAAATTTTTAAAGCATTTTTCGAAACTTTTTTTTTACACAAATAACAATTAAAAACCAGCACAACAAAATAAAATAACAGGGACTAACTTCCCTTCAGTTTTTAAAACGTGAAAAGAAAAAGATGAATAAATAATAAATATAAATACATACTAACTAACTTCAGGAGTTTACGGAGATTATTATTATTATTATATTTAATTTAATATTTAATAATTCCCAGCCTATCTCATGAAGGCATCTGAAGTTGAACAAATACTGAAGACACTCTTAAACAAACAAACCGCAATCGGAAACTATATAAAGAATAAAGTAGCTGATAAACGTCATGTGACGTTAAAATTACTTTACAACATATATTTTTAAATTTTGATAAAACATTACATTACCAGCTTTATACAATTTATATATAGTTTAGTTTGTTTTTAGCATAGCATGTCTTTGTGACGCATATACCATCCATTTATTTTATATATTGAACTCCCTTCTATATTTTCACTTAAAATTAAAAAAACTCTACCTTTTCTTGTCAAAGCTTCCGGCAAAATATGTTTTCTATTGAATATATATATATATACAGAATTAATAGAAAATGCAGCGAGTGTGTGTAAGTAGGGGAAAGGGGAGACATTTTATTGTTCCCAAGCTCCTAACCCTCAACATGGGAAAAAGACGAACGAGTGACAATACAGGAGAAAATTTAATCCGCGCATTTGAAGCGCGATCCCGGTGGGATTGAAGCTCTAAAAGCCAAGCATATACTTCAAGTTTCGATGAGATTCTGCGACCCTGAAAACCGTGGATTTTATCTCGCAAATTCTGACTCTTTGCCCTCTTTCCATCCAGCCACTATATGTATATATATTTTCAGCATTTCTTTTTTCTGTCCGTGTTCTTTTCATAAGCCCGACTGTTTTAAAATAATAAGCAGCCACTCTTTGTATTTCGCCTTGTATTTGAGCACAAATATAAGTAGATATCGTATATCATCTGAAAACAAAACACCTTTTTTTCTTCTCTTAATAATGCTAAAATGTGTATTTTTGGAAACTATAGTTTTTTGTTTCATTATAATAAACCGAGGAACCAATTGCGTGAGATTGTCAGATTTAGAGAAAGAATGGTATGGTGAAGAAAAATGTGTCAAAAGGTGAAGATATATAGATCAGGAGAAATGAGAATGTCAAAAGGGGAAGAATTATTTATAAATAGAATGAAGGAATGTTTGTGAAATATTGCTCTCGAAGATTTGAAACTTCTGAGTTTATTAAGGGAGAACTTTACTAAGGGTAACGTGTCTATTTGGGTAAATTGGCAATCGTTAATAACTTGGCCAAAAATAAATATTAAACACGATTGTTTTTATAAATGATGAAGATTAAGATAAAGATGGTTTCTATAAAGTTTCATTTTTAAATTTTAGTAAATAGGCACTTTTATCTCATAGATAAAATAATAATTATAATAATTGTACATTGAAGAATCATTTTTACTACATTTTTAAAACATAATTTTAATTAAGCGTGATTAAAGAATCATGTCGGATTAATCTGTCACATTTGGCATTGAATATCAAATTTTAGGTTTTCTATCTATAAAACTCACGCTTTTTTGAAGCAAGCAGGTATTTATATAATTTATTAGAGTGTTAGAAATTCAACTTTACAAGTTATTTCAAAGTCAGGATCACTGAGAGAAATGGATATTCAAACTTAGTATCTTGGATATTAAAAAAAAATTATTTTAATATCTAGATATTAAGTTTGAATATCTAAATACTATGTTTTAATATATGGATGTTAAATTTTAATATTTATTAATTCCATTTTTCTCAGTGGAGCTTTATATATTTTTATAGTCTTTTTTCTCCCTTCATGAATCACCGTTTTTCGATGTCACTTTAGTTTTTAGAAAAAAACTTTATATTTCCTGTATTAAAAGGTAATTAATTAATTAATTAATTGTATTAAAAGTTCTGTTTATATAATATTAATAAGATTACCCCTATCGAAAATGTCAAATTTCAATTATGATATTTTAAAAATAATTTGTTCTATGTTATCTTAAATAAATTCTTTAAATACATTTAATTCTCAAATGTTTCTATTTTAATGTGTGATGGTTTACATTTTCCAAAAATATCATTAAATGATTTTTCTTTTACTCGAAACTTTTACGTACATTTTTTTTCAATTAAAAAAATAAATCAGAAAATAATTATAACAAGCTGAGGATTATATATGAACATTTTGTCCCCGCGTTAGCAAAAATATTTGCTTCCTCACAAAGGAAGCAATAAGATAATTTTTTAAAAATTTGAAAATTGCGATTTATTCTTTAAAATTTTTACAAAACATAAATTTTGTATATAGGTCAATCGATTTGTTTTGAAGCAAGGAATATGATTTTTTTATATATCAAGTTAAATTTATAGGATAAAAATTTTTTTTTAGAAAAAATCATTTAAAAAAAAAAAAAAATTAATTAAAAATTTTTTTTTATGGTTATATTTAAAAACCCTCGTGTGTGATTGCAAAGCTTTTTTCATAAGAAAGCAAAAAATGATAACAATAATTGAAAATTGCAAAAAATAATTTACAATTTGAGAGAATTTATTGAAAATTGAGAAAAATAATTGAAAATTGAAGAATAAGATAATTGAGATTTTAAAATACTAACAATCTAAAATTTATGAAATTAAGTGCAAAATAATAAATAAAATAATTAAAAAGTGGAGAAAATAATTGCAAAATGATAAAAGTGAATGAAAATTGAAAAAAATTAAAATCTGAGGTAAATAATTGAAAAATTAAGAAGCTAATTAAAAAATAATAATTAAAAGAATTAAAAATTGTAGATAATAATCGCAAAATGATAAAAATAAATGAGAATTAAAAAAACAATTTAAAATTGAGAGATAAAATTTACTGAAAATGGAAGAAACTAATTGCAGTTTCAGAAAAATAATAATTGAAAACTGAAGAAAATAGTTTCAGGGGAATTAATTGAAAATTAAAGGAAATATTTAAAAAATAATTAAAAAGATTAAAAAATGGAGAAAATAATCGCAAAATGATAAAAAAATGAAAATTAAGAAAGAAAAAAATTGATGAAAATATAATTGATAATTTATAGAAATAATCGAAAAATTTGAAAATTATGCTAAAATAATGAATATAATGAAAAAATCTTTTAAAACATGGAAAATTGATGACAAAAATCAAATTTTAAGATAATAACTGGGCAATTAAAAAATTAATTGAAAAATAACTCAAATGTAGAGAAAATAATTGCAAAATAATAAAAAGAAATGAATATTAAACAAAATAATTGGAAATTGCGATTTATATTTGAAAGTTCAGGATATTAATTCAGAAATAATTAATATTATTACAAATTAAAGATAATAATAGGAAATTTGAGAAAAATATTTAAAAATTTTAGAAAATGATTTTAAAAAAGAAGATATAAGATATATTGGGAAAAATAATTTAAAAATGATTTTAAAATTTAAAACTTGAAGAAAATAATTGAAATAAGATAAAAATAATGATAAGTTGAAAAAAAAGAAATTTGAAATAAATAGTTGAAAAAATTCCAAAACTTTTTTTTAATTAAAAAAAGATAATTAAAATTTGATAAAAATACTTGAAAATCTAAGAAATTAGTTAAAAAAAAAGAAAATAATTGAAAATTAAAGAAACTAAATGAAAAAGATAAACATAATTCAAAATTAAAGAGAAAAATTTTTAATTTAAGAGAAATGATTGCAAAAAATACAGAATATACATAAAATACAAGAACATGATAGATATAATTGAAAATTGAATAAAATAATCGAAATTTCAGATAATTAATTTAAAATATTTTGAAAATTATGAAAAAGAACGTAAGTAAATAGAAAAAATAATAATAATGATGATAATGTAAATAATTTAAAATTGAAGAAAATAACGGGAAATTTGGGAAAGATATTAATCTTAGAAAATAATTTAAAGAATATAAGAATAATTAAGAATTGGTGAAAATAATTGAAAAATGATTTTAAAATTTAAAACTTGAAAAAAATAGTAAAACAATGATAAGTTAAAAAAAATAACTTAAATTTGGATAAATAATTGAAAAAAATTGTAGAATTAAACAAAAATAATCGTTGAAATTTGAGAAAAATACTTTGAGAAAAATCTGAAAAAATTAATTGAAAAAAATGAGAATAATTATAAATTAAAGGAAGCTAAAAATAATTGAAATTTAAGATAATTAATAAAAAATTTTGAAAATTATGAAAACAAATAAAAAAAATTAAAAATTGAAAAAATAATTGAAATTTTAGGAAAATACTTAAAAATCTTAGAAAATAAGTATATTAATTAACAATCGAGGAAAATAATTAAAAAATGATAAAATTAATTGAAAATTGAAAAAAATAATATAAGTATGCTGAAAGTATGTAATTTAAGATTAAGAAAAAAAATTGAGATATGATGAAAATAATTTAAATATGAAAAATTGAAAACAGTAAGTAAAATTTGAAAGAAATAATTGAAAAAATCTTAGAATATATGTATAAAAAAAGAAAATAATTACGAAACTACTGAAACAATTTTAATTAAAGGGAATAATTAGAAAATCGCAGAAACAATCGAAAATTGATATAAATAATTAACATTTTAGATAAATAATCGAAATTTTTGAAAATTATGCCAAAATAATTAAAGTAATTGGAAAATCGTTTTAAAAATTGAAGATTAAAGACAATAATCTAAAATTGAAATAATAACTGAAAATTTAGGAAATTTATTGAAAAATAATAAAAAGAAATAAAAATTGAACAAAATAATTGAAAATTGAGATTTATATTTGAAAGTTTAGGAAATTAATTAAAAAATTATGAAAATAATTAAAAACCGAAAATAATAATTGCAAAATAACAAAAAAAATGGTAAATTAAAAAAAATTAATTAAAATTTGCAATGAATAAAATAAAATTTACGAATAAATAATTGAATTGATTTTATGTCTAGGGCAAAATAATTAAAATTGAAAAAGTGATTGAAAAAACTAAACAAAATGACTGAAATTTGAAGAAGGTAAATTTAAGATTTAGAGAAATAATTTTAAAATAATTAAAAATTGCAGAAAATAATTGCAAAATGATAAAAATAGTACAAAATTGTGTTTTAAGTAATTGAAATCATAATAGAAATGAATGATTAAAAATTGAAACAATTTTTAAATCACTTCAAATTTAGTATATTTGAAATCTGGATTAATTGAACTTTTAATCATTGCAAGTTCACATTAACAAAAATTTGAAGAAATTAAAATTGCCATAAATATACATTTTAAGAAAATGTTAAAAATGTGATGTATGATTTGAAATTTGAAAAGAAAATAACATCTTGTAACAAATGTTAGGTGAGGACAGAATGAATGAATGAAGGAATTATCTTGTAAATTATTATATATAATAATTGGTGCCCCATTTTCTTTTTTGCCCCAGGGCCCTTGCCCTCCCAGTTACGCCACCGAGAAAACCACTAATTCAGATTTAGAGAATAGTTATTTTGATCATCTGTATTAGCACAATTTTTTAAATTTTATAAACCATTAACCATAAAATTTATATTAACCATTAAACCATAAAATATTAAAATTAAAATTTTCAAGATTTATCTATACAAATTTCTGGGTTTTTCTTATGGTTTGCGATTTTTTACACACAATGTGTGTAAAAAAAACAGGTGTCTTAAATTGTTCAAAAATGTCTTAAATTAAGGTATTTTTCGTGTCTTAGACACCAAAAGTATCTTAATTTAAGACATTTTTGTCCTATTTAAGACACCATGTTTTTGCAGTGGCAGTATTACATCAGTATTTCATTTCTAGTCCGGAAATGAAAATGATATCAATAAAACAAAATTTCTTGGGCTATATTGATCGTGATAGGAGAATATTTGATGCTGGTGTTATAACCTCGAATGCCCTCTGATTTCAACCCCTACTGCGTTCTGCATATATTGACTTTGGAAGCCTTGGCTAGATAATAGATGACATACCTGTAGGCATAAATTTCGTATGCTCCAGTCAAGATTAATTGAGTTCTGAGCCTTTGATTACCTCACGCCCATCTTCTGTCTTCTGAAATGATATTATCTTCCAACCTTTTAACCAATTTATACAATTAATCCTCCTAATAGCAAAATTACCCAAATTGTACATAACACACTGCAAAATCTGCTGCCTTGTAAATATCTTATTTTAAGACATTTTGGTGTCTTTTTTGTATCTAAGACACAAAAAAGATCTCATTTTAAAACATTATTGCGTTATTTTGTTGACATTTTTTTCCGTTGAGAACTTCCAGCCATAAAAATTTCTCCTTTTTTTAAATTTTGTAAAGTCGTTTTTTTTAACTGATTAAATTACAGTCATTTTGCGCGTTTTGTTATATTGTTTCCATGTAAAAGTCCCAACTTTATAAATTTATATCTTAAGAACAGAACGGTAAATTTCAATAAAATTGTAACCATACATGTAAAATAGTGCATTTAACATATAATTAAAATTTTACAAGAATCTGTATAAAATCGATTTTTGGATAAACCTCCTTAACTTTAGAAAATTTTATTTCATAAAATGTTTTATCGACAATAACAATTAAATTAAATGATAAAAATATCAGTAAACTCCTGAAGTCAGTTATTTTACGAGAATTATTCTTCTCCATTTCAAAAATAATTGACAATTGAAAACATATTTCAAAAAATGGCTAAATAAATACAAAACTGTAAAAAATAATCTAAAAAATTAAACATTAAAATTGAAAAATTAAGAAAATTATAGGAATAATTGCTGAAAACAGCTGCAAATTGAACAACTGGATTAAAAATAAAAAAAAATAATTGAAATTGCAGAAAATAATAAAAAAATGAAGA
Organism: Ganaspis brasiliensis; assembly: GCA_037103525.1. NCBI lineage: Eukaryota > Metazoa > Arthropoda > Insecta > Hymenoptera > Figitidae > Ganaspis > Ganaspis brasiliensis. The sequence continues at coordinate 2,420,119 of JAZKLR010000087.1, forward strand.
AATAAATTGAAAATTGATGAAAAAATAAAAAATTTGGAGAAAATAATAAAATATTGAAGAAATAAATTCAAAATTTAAGAACTGATTGAATTTTGAAAAAAAAAATTGATAGTAATGGAAAAAAATTTCAAATCACGAAAAATAATTAATAATTAAAAGAAATAATTGAAAAATGACGAGAATAATTGAAAAATTGAAGAAAATATCTACAAAATGACTAGATTAATAGATAATTGAAAAAAATTGATAAAATTTACCAAAAACTTTAAATTTAAAGAAAATATGTGTAACTTGAAAAATTATGAAAATTATAGGAATAATTGCTGGAAATAATTGCGCATTGATTTGAACTTTATAAAACATTTTTTATGAGAAATAATTTAAATAGTTGGATATTAAAAAAAAATAATTGAAAATTGAAGAAAATAAACAAAAATCGAAAAAATAAATTAAAAATTTGAAAGTTAAATGAAAATTATAAGAAAATAGTTAATACCTAATTAAGAGAAAAAGTACAAAATGACGAAAATAATTAAACATTACAGAGAATAATTGAGCAATGAGGAAATAAGTTCAGTAAGTACTGATAATAAAAATTAACGTTTAAGATAATTTACATTTAAATTATAATACAAAAACACTATCAAATAAATGCCAACAAAATAATGACAATTGCAAAAAAAATTTAAAAAATGTTTGGATTAATACACAATTGAAAACGGTAAAGAATAATTATAAAATTTTAAAAGAATAAATAAAAATTTAAAAGATTGTAGGAAATAACTAAAAATTTAAGAAAATAATAAATAAATAAAAAAAAATAATTGAAAAATAACAGGAATGATAGCAAACTTGAAGAAAATTTTTAAAAATGACAAAAATAATTGACAATTGAAAAGAAATTCTTCAATTCGATAAATGGATAGATTAATACCTACACAAATAAAAAAGATAATTTAAAAAATTAAACTGTAAATATTTAATTTAAACTAAATAATTGAAAATTGAAAAATTAAGAAAATTATAAAAATAATTGTTGGAAATAATTGCTAATTGAACAACTGTATTAAAAATTGAAAAAAATAATTGAAATTGAAGAAAAAATTGAAGAATGAAAATGAAATTTTTTAAAAATAATTTAAAACTAAAGAGAATAATTGAACAATTGTATTTAAAATTAAAGAAGCTTATTGATATTTGAAAAAATAATTAAAAAAGGCAAAAATTTTTTAATATTAAAGAAAATAATTGAAAAATGTAATTGAAATTTGAAGAAAATAATAAAAAATTGAAGAAATAAATTCTAATTTGAAAAAATAGTTGATAATTGAAAAAAGTCGAGTTTTTTAGAATATTGAATAAAATTAATTGAAAATTGTAGAAAGGAATGGACTTTAAAAAATAATTGATAATTGAAAGAAATATTACAAAATTACGAGAATAATTAAATAATTAAGAAAATAATTAAAAAATGTGCAAAATAATTGTCAATTGAAAAAGAAATTCCAAAACTACCGAGAATAATCTGTAACAGAACAAAATAATGAAAAAAATTGAATAATTATAAAATTTAAGGAGAATACTTGTAAATTAAAAACGGTTGAAAATTATTTTAATAATTGTAGATTTATTTAATAATTTATATCACTTGCATGAAATATTTAATTTTTCTTGTAGTTTTTTCTTTTTGAAAAAATGTTGTGAGTATTTTGTTTTATATTGCTTTTCTGTATTTTTAGAAAATCACATAGGTAACTTTCATTTCTTTTTAAAAAATTTTCTTTTTTTATGTGTTTAATAATATTTTTTTATGTTTTAGATTTTTTTTTTAATTTTATTCTTTTTACAAAAATTTCTTCAGTTAATTTTATACAGTTTTATTTTTACAATATTTAGACAAATTTATTTTGGTACTTTTCTAGTGATTAATTTTATTAATTATTATAATTTGGAAGTTGTGAAATATAATTTTGTTCAATTTTGCGATTTTTAAAATAGTTATTTGGTTTTTTGTCATTTGTCATAACTTATTAATTTACATAATTTTAAAAGACTTTTCTTCTTTTCTTTAATTTTTTCTAAATTTGGTCTTATAATACATTTTCTCATTTGATCATAATTTCTCTATTTCCTAGAAATATTGGTTTTTTCCTCAAAATTGTTTTTATTTAATTTTTCATTTAAAGAACAATATTCTTTTTTGCATAATTTTCAAATCAAGTTTTTAAGGTATTTTTTTATCTTTAGTCAAATTTCTCCATTTTTTACTGATTATCTTATTTATTTTCTTAATTTAAAAAAACATAATATCTGCAAATATTATAACTTTTTGAAAATCATTTTTTCCTCTCCTTTTGTAGTTTCAATTTTTTGTTTTTAAAACTTTTACTGTTTATCGCGTAGTATTTTGATTTTAAAAAAGCAATTTAATCAGTCTTTCTAAAACTATTTAATATTTCGTAACATTATTAGATACCATGTTTCTTAATTTTCTTTCTTTTGCATTCAATGATTTTTTTAGTTATTTTATTTAAAAAATTTATTCATTTATTGTAGGCTTTTCAAGTATTACATACTTTACATCTTTTTGCTTAAATTTTCCCATTTTAATGTAAATTATCCTTTACTTTCTACACTGTTCATTCAAAATACTGGTTTTAAAAAAAAATTTCTAATTTTTGTACTTTTTGTAAAATTTTATTTTTCCACATTTTGTTAAGATTCTTTGAAGATTTTCTCCCTTGTTTAATTGATTATTCGCTAGACACTCCGATAAGGTAAAAATACAGAACTTTTTTATTTTTTAGGGGGCTCTGAAATTTTTTTATGCTTCAGGGCCCGTGACAGTGTTGATCCAGCCCTGACCATTCAAGTATTTTTGTCATTTTACGATTAAAAATATTATTCATCGATTTGTTTTATTTATTATTATGGTTTAATTTCTAAAATGTATGGAAAACTTATTTTGCTACTAAATAAATAAATAATAAGCTTAAATGACCAAATACGATTTAACGACTTGTATACAAAGAGACAAATCTTTTGTTAAAAAACTCGTAAATTATTTTTATGAGACGATTTGTGTGTAGGCACTTAGAAATTATTCTCTTGGCAGTACACTGATTTCATTAATCATGATTTTTCCTTAACTAAATTTGCCCACAAATTATGCAGGAATGATGATGACGTCCTTTGAAAGGTATATAGCACGTTAATGGTATCAAGGTTCAAAGGTGAATGTCTTCTGAATGTCACAAAGGGACGGACTTAGTTTCCCTTTGATGTCTAATAACAAAGGGTCGCCGAGGACGTTACACTTTACAACTCTTACATTTTTTTAACCCTTTTTTTCGATTCCTTCTTTCCTTTCTTTCTTACACCTTGTAGAAAGTACGCCGAGGAGAGTTCAATTACTTATTATAACCGTGTTAAAACCACAATCACGTACGCATCTAATGTCAAATTTAGCTCATGATTAATTGAGTGCAATTTACTCGACACGGATAGTGGCCATAAAATATTAACAGTATTTCTATACGAGGGTTAATTTATAGTAGGTAGCCACTACTATAGTCAGTGGTTAGAACCATTTAAGCGCATCCGCATTCTCTATTCCAAAGATACATTTTATTCCAGAACTATATTTACTGCAATATTACTTTGTGAAAACATAAAAGTTAATCATTTCCTGTTATCGTTAATCATCTCATAAGAAGCGAGTTCGTTTAGAAAAGAAAAAAAGTAAAGAGTATCTTTACTTAAATTTTGATTAATATTAATTAATTAAAATGCCAAAGTTTCAAGGTATGATGTATATGAATCTGCCTAAAAACGGTTTTTTGGCTCTAAAACAAGATTTTGATGGGGTATCAGAGATTTAATATATACCATTCTTTTTAGTTTTTTATTACCTACAACCTCCGCTGGATCTGATAAAAGGTTCTGTGTTACAAAATAAAAAAAAAAATTAACAGAACTTTTTATCGGACCTAGAGGAGATTGTAGGTAATAAAAAACTAAAACGAATGGTATATATTAAATTTCTGATACCCCATCAAAATCTTGTTTTAGAGCCAAAAAAAAAAAATGGTAAAGTTTCAAGGTATGATGTATATGAATCTGCCTAAAAACGGTTTTTTGGCTTTAAAACAAGATTTTGATGGGGTATCAGAGATTTCATATATACCTTTCTTTTTAGTTTTTTATTACCTACAACCTCCGCTAGATCCGATAAAAAGTTCTGTGTTACAAATAAAAAAAAATTAACAGAACTTTTCATCGGACCTAGTGGAGGTTGTAGGTAATAAAAAACTAAAAAGAATGGTATATATTAAATTTCTGATACCCCATCAAAATCTTGTTTTAGAGCCAAAAAGTGGCAAAGGGATGATGTATATGAATCTACCTGAAAACGGTTTTTTGGCTCTAAAACAAGATTTTGATGGGGTATCAGAGATTTAATATATACCACTCTTTTTAGTTTTTTATTACCTACAACCTCCGCTAGATCCGATAAAAAGTTCTGTGTTACAAAATAAAAAAAAATTAACAGAACTTTTTATCGGACCTAGTGGAGATTGTAGGTAATAAAAAACTAAAAAGAATGGTATATATTAAATCTCTGTTACCCCATCAAAATCTTATTTTAGAGCCAAAAAACCGTTTTCAGGTAGATTCATATATACATCATACCTTGAAACTTTGCCATTTTTTATTCGAATCAAAAAGTTTTTTTTTTTTTTTTTTTTTGAAAGCTTAAACTACACTCTTTCATGCTATAAAAGAATTTCTTTATTATAATTTAAATTCGTTAAGATATAGATAAAGAAACATCGAAAATTTTCATTTTTTTATTGATTTTTCAACTTTGAAGCTAATTTAAATCTCTTATCTTATTAGAATTATATTTTTTCTCAATGCACATGAAAATCTTGGTAAGTACAGTTGCAAATGAACCCAAAATGAATAAAATTTGATTAAAATTGTCAAAGTTATTCCATTTTTAATTTTGTAGTAACATCATTTGATGTTGTTCAAAATTGTTGAATTATATAATTATATAAAATTATAGAAATGTAAACTTTCGATAAAAGTATTACAAATTAAGCAAATAAATAAAAACCACATTTATATTTTCAACCGATTTGTTCATATTACAATTATTCATGAAGAATCAAGGCGATAATATGCGTCAAAGGGTTCAACGAAATACCTACTAGACTGTAAAATGAAATTATTGACGACTTTTATGAAACACGGAAGAGTAATATTGGTGCGATTATACTTTTTCCTTTTTTCTAAGTTGAAGATTCAATATACTTTGTACAATATAAGATATTGGTATATACTCAATATATATAGATTCTACGGATATATGAACATCTTATTTCTATACTTTCATCTTTCATCCCTTTATTTAAGTCTTTTTCACTGAGAAAAATGGGAAAATTTATTTTTAACAGTACTTTCAGTATTTACAAATTTTCTATTTTTATTTAATTTTATGAATTAATAATGTTGACTCATTTCTCTGAAATGAAATCATAAGTCCAGAAATTGTACTTTGATTCATATATCGTAGGTTAATTATACAGGGTTGATACTTTTTCAAAATTTTAAAATTCCATGACTTTTCCAGGTTTTTCAGACCGTTTTTCAACAAATTCCATAACTAAATATAAAATAAATAGCAGCATTAACAAAAGAAACTTTGCATTGTTGTTGGTCATTTAAAACTATAAATTTTTGCAAGTGCAATAAATAATCAAAATTACGAGAATAATTACAAAATTGCAGAAAATATATAAATATTGAGGAAAATAATATACAACGGAAAACCAAATTAAAAAAATATCTAGAAAAATTTCGGAAAACAATTGAAAATTGAAGAAAAATATGAATAATTGTAAGAAATAATTCAAAAATGACGAGAATAATTGAAAAATTGAAGAAAATATCTGAAAAATGAAAAAAAAATTGAGAATTAAAAACAAAATTCAAAAAATAATTAGATTAATAGACAACTGGAAAAAAATTTAAAAATTAAACGAGAAATGTTGAATTAAAAAATTAAGAAAATTGTAGGAATAATTGTTGGAAATAATTACAAATTGAACAACAGGATTAAAAATCGAAAAATGTATTTTAAATTTTTAATTTATTAAAGATTTTCTCCATTGTTAAAAAATGGTATAAAATTTTACCATTTTTGGTAAAAAAATTTTCATATTTGAAAAAATAATTATAATTAAAAAAAGGTGAGAATTATTGAATATTGAATCAAATAATTTTAAGTTAAAAACTACAATTTTGAATTGAAAATAATAGATGAGAAGTAAAGAAAATAATTTACAATTATTGAAGAATTAAATTAAAGATTAAGGAATAGAAATAACATTTTGAGAAAATAATTGACAATTGAAAAAAATTAGAAAATTGTTGAGAATAATTGGCAACAGAACAAAATAATTTTGAAAATTACAAAATAAATATAAAATCTCAGAAAAGTAATTGTAAATTGAAAAAAATGATAGTTGAAAGAAATATATGAATAAAGACGAGAATGAAAAAAAATTGAAGAAAATTATTTAAATTACGTAAAATATAAAAAGTAAATAAAAAATAACAAGATATCTGAAAAATGACAAAAGTAATAGACAATTGAAAACAAAAATTCGAAAAATGACTAGTTTAATAATAGACAACAAAACAACAAAATTCTAAAAATTAAAGAATAATTTAAAATATATTTATTTATTTATTTAATCAGATTTACGGGCTCAAAGCTCTTTGGTACATTTTTACAGAATAATTGAAAAAATTGTAGGAAATAATTGTTAATTGTGGAAAATAATTAATAATTAAAAGAAATAATTAAAAAATAACGAAAATAATAATCGATCAAAATATTAAAAATTGTCGAAATAAATTGGAGATTAAAGATTTAAATTGAAATTGAAAGAAAATAATGGATAATTAAAAGATAAATTATTAAATGACTGAAATAATTAAACATTAAGAAAAATACTTGACAAGTGAAAAAAAAAATAAAAAAAGTTTGAAAAATATCGAGAATAATCGATATAATAGAACAAAATTATTGAAAAAATTCAAAAATAATTATAAAATTGAAGGAGAATATTAAGTTGTCAATTAAAAACTGAAGAAAATTAAAGAAAAAATTTTAGAAAATAAATTAAAGTTGAAGAAGAATGCAGTTGAAAATTGAAGAAAAATAATTAAAAATGGAGGAAATTATTAGAAAGTTAAAGAATTAAATTGAAATGTGAAGAAAATAATTGATTATTGAAAGAAAATTTTCCAAAATAACGAAAATAATTAAATATTAAAGTAAATAATCGAGAAATGAGGAAAATAATTGACAAAAAAATTTGAAAACTGTCGAGAATAATCGACAACAGAAGAAAATATTTAAAAAAATTAAAGAATAATTATAAAATTTAAGGAGAATAATTTTATATTGAATGGCACTCTCTTTTCATGATTTCAATCAATAAAATTTCACAGGAAATCACTTAAAAATGATTAAATTGTCAGTAATTTTTCACAGATTGATATAGATGAAAATAACTTTTAATTTGAATAACAGAATTTAGTTTTAACTTATTTCAAATGTAACATAACTGATTAAAGTAGTTGTCAGTTTTTTATCATTCAGAAAATCGTCTCTTCAATTTTCAAATAAATACAGCAAATAAAAACTCTTGATTTTTTAATAACGTTTACATTGTATAATACAAACGGTTGATCCCAAATTTGCAACTTTTACTACACTTAATGAATAAAAAACAAATGTATCAAATTATGAAATTCGCACCGAATATATCTTGATTATTTTACAATTGAAATCATATTACTTTTTGTTGCGTGTGGCGCAATAAGAAAAAATAAATCTCGCAGATCGTGTATACAATACGTTTGATAAGTAAAAAAGAATTTATATGGCTTTTTCACATGATATCCATTTTATCTGTAAAGTCATGCATATCCTTTCACTCAACAGAGTAATTTTTAAAATGTAATGCAAAGATCAAAGCGAAATTTTAATGTCATGTCAGTATCAAAGTAAAAAGATACCTTTTTTCCAGTCATTTTGTTTGCGAAACGATGGAACCTATAATATTTTGCTCTAAAAGAACACGTTATGAAATAATTCTGCAAACTCTTAATGAAAATGTATAATTTAACATGTAGAAGAGACTAAAAAAAAATTCTCTTCTAATAGTTTGTTTCACAGAAAAGCGGCGAAAACCCTTAAAAAATCTCAACTCTGAAAAGGTTTAATCCTGCGGATGTGAAATTTATAAATCCATATATATGTAATATTCTTTTTGAGGCAACAGCACTTGTATTTATATAGAAGCTGGTAAAAGTTAAACTCGAGAGATTTATTAAATCCACGGCGGCAGTACAGCTCTAAATACGAATGACAAATATAAAAAACTAAATTGCTGAAAAGAACTTGACTTACTTGACTGAAAACCGAAGCAGATTCAATGGGATAGAGAAAGAATGATAACTCATTCTCTATATCCCTTTGATGCGTTAAAAAACAATTTTCTAATATTGAGAACAACATACTATCTGTTACCTATATATACACATTTTCTTAATTATTTTTCAAGTTTTCAGTAATTTTTTCATTTTTTAAATACTTCTTTATTTTTACTTTAATTGTGCTCGAACACTTTTCTTCTTCAAAAAAGTTTTGTGGCGTCAACGATTTTTAAAAACTCAAAAAATGTACCCAAAAAAGTCAAAATAAAAAAAATGTTATATTTTTGAAAAAAAAACTTGTACTGTACTGTACTTAAAGTAACAAACATTTTTGCTTGTTACAACAAATTTGTAGCACAGACCGTTTTCAAAATAAGAATTAAAAATTTTACCAAAAATAGTCAAAATAAAGAAAAATTAAAAATTTTGAAAAAACAAAATTTGTGCTACATTGTGCTCGAAGTAGCAAATGTTTTTTGGAACAAAATTGTAGCACGAACTATTTTCAAAATAAAAATCAAAAACTGTACCAAAAATAGTGAAAATCAAAAAAAAAAAAAAATTTTGAAAAAAATAAACTTGTGCTTTATTGTGCTCGAAGTAGCAAATACTTTTGACCCTCAAAAAATTTTTGTGGCGCTAACCATTTTTAATAAAAAGCTCAGCAAATTTACTAAAAAAAGTCAAAATAAAAAAAAATACTATGTTTAAAAAACAAAACTCTTGTTGCATTGTGCTCAAAATGACAAACATTTTTTCTCCTTACAACAAATTTGTAGCGCTAATCTTATTTTCAAAATAAAACTCAAAAACATTACCAAAAATAGTAAAAATAAAAAAATAAAAACTTTTGAAAAAACAAAACTTGTGCTACAAATTTGTTGTAAAAAGCAAAAATGTTTGCTATACTTTGAGCACAAACAGCACAAGTTTTATTTTTTAAAAATATTAATTTTTTTGATTTTGCCTTTTTTTTGGTAGTGTTTTTGAGTTTTATTTTGGAAATGTCAGTGCTACAATTTTTTTGTAAGAATCAAAAATGTGTGTAACTTTGAGAACAAATAGCACAACTTTTGTTTTTTAAAATATTTTTGTTGCTTTTACTTTTTTTTTGGTTATTTAATTTTTTCTGTTGTCGATTATTCCCGCCAGTTTTCCACTTTTTCTTTCGATTGTCAATTATTTTCCTCATTTCTCAATTATTTTTTTTAATATTTAATTATTTTAGTCATTTTGTAATTTTTCTTTCAATTATCAATCATTTTCTTCACATTTCAATTTAATTCTTTAATTTTCAAATATTTTCCTCCATTACTAATTATTTTCTTCAATTCTCAATTATTTTCTTCAATTTTCAGTTATTTTATTCAATGTACAATAATTCTCGACTTTTTTCAATTATCAATTATTTTTTTGAAATTACAATACAATTTTTTAATTATCTTCATCAATTTTCAATTAATTTCTTCAATTTACATTTATTTTCTAAAAATTTTTATAAATTTTCTTTTAGTTTTTAATTGAAAACTTAATATTCTCCTTCAATTTTATAATTATTCTTTAATTTTTTCAATAATTTTGTTCTATTATCGATTATTTTTGCCATTTTTCGAACTTTTTTTACTTTTATTACTTTTTTTTTCAATTGTCGAATATTGTTCTTAATGTTTAATTATTTTAGTCATTTAGTAATTTATCTTTTAATTATAAATTATTTTCTTACAATTTCGAATTAAATCTTTAATTTTCAATTTATTTCTTCAATTTTTAATTTTTTCTCTAATTATTATTTTCGTTATTTTTCAATTATTTCTATCAATTATTAATTATTTTCCACAATTTACAATTATTTCATATAATTTTTTCAATTATTTTCTTAAAATTTTATAAATATTCTTTAGTTTTTACAATTTTTTTGTTTTGTTGTCTATTAATCTAGTCATTTTTCGAATTTTGTTTTTAATTCTTAATTGTCTATTAATTATTCTCGTCATTTTGCAAACATTTCTGTCAAATATTAATTTTTTTCCGCAATTTTCAATTATTATCTACAAATTTTTCAATTTACAATTATTTTTGTTAAATTTTATATTTACTCTGTAATTTTGAAAATTATTTTGTTCTATTGTCGATTATTCTCGACAGTACAAAACTACTATTTCAAATAGTGAAATTTTACCTTTAAAATAGGTAGATTTTTTTACTAATTTAATTAGTAGTTTTCTACTAAAAATTAGTAGTTTTCTACTAAAAATTAGTAGTTTTCTACTAAAAAATTAATCAAATTCTTACTATTTAATACGTAGCTAACTTTTCTGTAATTCATTAATAGAAAACCACTAATTCATATTTCGATAGCAATTTTCTTCATTTCTCAATTATTATTTTCAATTTAAAATTGCAGTCTTTAATTTTAAATAAATATATTCAATATTTAATAATTTTAATTATTTTTTTAACTTTAATTTTTAATTATCAATTATTTTCTCAAATTTGAATTTAATTCTTAAATTTTCAATTTATTTATTTTTTTATTTTCTTCAAATTTAAATTCTAATTCTTCAGTTTTCGATTATTTTATTCTATGTTCCATAATTCTCAGCTTTTTTAATTACTTTTTTCAATTTTTAATTAAATTCTGTAAAATTTCAATTTCATTCTTTAATTTTTAATTTTTTTTTATTTTCAATCCAGTTGTTCAATTTGTAATTATTTCCAACAATTATTCCTATAATTTTCATAACTTTTCTTGTTCCTTAATTTCTTAATGTAATATTTTTTATTTAATTTTTTCAATTATTTTTTTTAGTAGATTAATCTAATCATTTTTCGAATTTTGCTTTTAATTGTCAATTTTTTTGCCATTTTTCAGATATTTTTTTGAATTTTTCAATTATTTTTTACAATTATTAATAATTTTCATCAATTTTCAATTGCTTTCCGAAAATTTTCAATTATTTCCTTCAATTCTTTTAATTTTGAATTTTTCTCTTAAAATTTTATAATTATTCTTTAATTTTTAGAATTTTGCAGTTTTTTTGTTTATAAATCTACCTATTTTTCGAATTATGTTTTCAATTGTCTATTATTATTTTCGTCATTTTTTAGATATTTACTTTAATTTTTTATTTATTCTCGTCATTTTTCAATTATTTCTTTCAACTACTAATTTTTTACGCAATTTTCAATTACTTTCTACAAATTTTTAAATTTACAACTATTTTTCTTAAACTTTATATTTTTCTTTAATTTTTTAAATTATTTTGTTCTGTTTTCGATTATTCTCGACAATTTTTTAATTTTTTTTCAATTCTCAATTATTTTCTTAGACTTTAAATTCAATTCCTTAATATTTAATTTAATTCTTCAATTTTTAATTATTTTCTTCACTTCTTAATTATTATTTTCAATTTGGAATTGCAGTCTTTAATTTAAAACTATTTTATTCAATATTCAGTAATTCTCACCTTTTTTTAATTATCAATTATTTTTCCAAATTTTAATTTATTCTTAAATTTTCAATTTATTTCTTCAATTTTAAATTATATTCTTTAAATTTCAATTTTTTAAAAATATTTTTCGATTTTTAATTCAGTTGTTCAATTTGTAATTAATTCCAACAATTATTCATATAATTTTCTAAATTTTTCTTGTTTCTTAATTTGTTAATTTAATATTTCTTATTTAATTTTATTTTTTATTTTTTTCAGTTGTATATTAATCTAATGATTTTTGGAATTTTGTTTTTAATTGCCAATTATTTTGTTACTTTTCAGATATATTTTCTTCAAATTTTCAATTATTCTCACTATTTTTTAATTATTTCTTACAATTATTAATAATTTTCTTCAAATTTCAATTGTTTTCCGAAATTTTTCAATTATTTCCTACAATTTTGTCAATTTTGAGTTATTCTCTTAAAATTCATTTTTCTAATTTTTTTTGTTCGGTGGTGTATTAATTTAAATATTTTTTGAATTTATTTTTCAGTTGTACATTATTTTCAATATCATTTTTCAGGTATTTTCTTCAATTTTGTAATTATTCTGGTCATTTTCATTTTTTATTGCATTTGCAAAAATTTATAATTTTAAATGACTAACAACAATGCAAAGTTTCTCGTTTTAGTCTCTAAATCTGAATTAGTTAAAAATAACTAATAATAATAATTAGTCAAATCGTGGCTTAGTTTTTATTTCATCAACTAGTTAAAAATAACTAATTATTTGTAAAAAATGTCTAATTCTTAGTAAAAAAAAAAATAACTAAAAAATAGTTAAAATTTGACTAATTAGATGAGGAAACAGAAATTTACCAATTAGTTATTTTGAAATAACCTAAAAATGAAACTGACTAATAATTAGCTATTTTTTACTAAATGATTAGTAGAAATATAACTATTTGAATTAGTGACTGAGTTTTTGCTTTCAAATTAGTTATTTTTAACTAATTCAGATTTAGAGAGATAATGTTGCTACATATTTTACATTTGGTCATGGAATTTGATGAAAAATGGTCTAAAAAACCTGGAAAAGTCATGAAGTTTTTAAATTTGGAAATTTGGAAAATGTAGCAAACCTGAGAGGTCTAACTCAATTATAGTTTTCTCCATATAAAATGCTACTATATCTAAATCTATTTCTAATTCATCTTAAATTGATATATACACATAAAAGCGTTGTTTTCCGTGCTTTATTCATTTGCTAGAAAAACGATTGACCATCATATATAGATAATTGAGAATTGAAATCATTGACTCGACTGATCGACTGAACAGAGGAATGTGAAATAATGACTGTGGCCGGGAACAAAGGGAAAAAGGATGAGTGAGGTGGAAAAAAAGGATGGTCACCAGTTCCTAAATTAATCCATATCCAGAAACGTACATTGAGCAAAGCGATAAACTGAAATTGGCAATCATGCAGACATTGAAAGTCAATATGTGTGAATATGGTGCACAATATCCTTTATAGGGATGGGGTGGGTGGGGGGGAGACAAAAAAGTTTCTCATGCTATGGGTTGTGGTTTGTGGTTTGCGTACATTCATCAAAAGACCGTTACCCCTTTCGTTAGGTCGCAAAAGGTCTTATTGAACTTGGCCATTGGTCATAATTACCATAATGAGTCCAGACGCGATAATGAATGAATTCCTGCTTTCTCAATGTTACGAATTAATGATAATTATTCAGTTTCATGTAGAATTATATGTGAGCATATAGAGATAATTGGAAAGAGCAAATAGGCATTTTTATTATTACACAGTGGCGTAAGTATTAAGGGGCAAAGTGGGGCAGTGTCCCGGGGCTCTTGATCAACCCTAATAGACCTTTTTTTTTAAAAAAAACTCCAAAATCCTTACTAATTGTAGTAATTTAAAATTTGACTAAATTAAGCAACACGCGATGGCACAAATAATTTAAAATTGAAGTAAATAATTAAAAATTGAGAAAATAATTTAAAAAATTACATAATATACTTTAAATAAAGGAAATAAAGGTTAAAGAAAATTTCAAGGAAATTCTTGGATTTGATAATTGAAGAAAATAGTGTAAATAATTGAAATGGCAAATAAATAGCTTAAAATTTTGAAAATTATAAAACAAATGAAAAAAATTTTAAATTGAAGAAAATACATTTTGAAAAATAATTGAAAAATCTTTTTAAAATTTAAAACTTGAACGAAATAATTAAAATATAAAACAAACCATGATAAGTTGTAAAAAATAAATTACATTTGAGTGAAATAAATGAAAAAAATAAAAATAAAGAATTTTTATGAAATAAAACAAAAATAATTTTGAAATTTGAGAAAAATACATATAGATCTTAGAAATCAATTGTAAAAAATGAGAATAAATAAAAATTGGAAAAAATAATTGAAGAAAGCTAAAAATAATTGAAATTTAAGATAATTAATAAAAATTTTGGGGACTTATGAAAACAAATGAAAATAATGAAAAATTGAAGAAAATAATTCGAATTTTAGAAAAAGAGAATAATAATTAACAATCGATGAAAATAATTAAAAAATGATAAAATTAATTCAAAATTAAAATAAAATTGGAAATATGCTGAAAATAATTTAAGATTGACAAAAAAATTAAAATATGCTAAAAATAATTTAAATTTGAAAAATTGGAGAAAGTAAATAAAATTTGAGAGAAATAATTGAAAAAATCTTAGAATATATGCTTAAAAAAAGAAAATAATTACAAAATTACTTCAAAACTTTTAATTCAAGAGAATAATTAAAGAATCGCAGAAGCAATAAAAAATTGATGAAAATAATGGATAATTTAGAGAAATAATCGAAAATTTTGAAAATTATGCTAAAATAATGAATATAATAGAAAAATCGTTTAAAAAATGGAAAATTGATAACAATAATCTAATTTTAAGATAATAGCTCGGCAATTAAAAAATTAATTGAAAAATCATTCAAATGTGGAGAAAATAATTGCAAAATAATAAAAAGAAATGAATATTTAACAAAATAATTGGAATTTGCGATATATATTTGAAAGTTTAGGATATTAATTCAGAAATAATTAATATTATTACAAATTGAAGATAATATTGCAAAATTTAAAAAATATATTTAAAAATCTTAGAAAATAATTTTAAAAAATAAGAAGAATTAAAAATTGGGAAAAATAATTGAAAAATGATTTTCAAATTTAAGACTTAAAGGAAATAATTGAATAAGATAAAAACAATAAGTTGAAAAAAAAAGAAATTTGGAATAAATAGTTGAAAAAATATCAGAACTTTTTTTAATTAAAAAAAGATAATTGAAATTTGAGAAAATTACTTGAAAATCTAAGAAATTAGTTGAAACAAAAGAAAATAATTAAAAATTAAAGAAACTAAATGAAAAAGATAAACATAATTAAAAAATGAAGAAAACAATTTTTAATTTACTCTCTAAATCTGAATTAGTGGTTTTCTACTAATGAATTAGCGAAAAGTGAGCTACTATTAAAATAGTAAGAATTTCACTAATTCTTAGTAGAAAACTACTAATTTTGTAGTAGAAAAATCTACTTTTTTTAAAAGTAAAGTTTCACTATTTCAATTAGTAGTTTTCTACTAAGAATTAGTAGTTTTTTACTAAGAATTAGTAGTTTTCTACTAAATGAATTAGAGAAAAATGAGCCATGAATTTGACTAATTCATAGTAGAAAACTACTAATTCAGATTTAGAGAGTGAGAGAAATAATTGCAAAAAATACAGAATATACATATAATACAAGAACATGATAGATATAATTGAAAAATGTATAAAATAATGGAGATTTCAGATAATTAATAAAATATATTTTGGAAATTACGAAAAAGAACGTAAGTAATTAAGAAAAAATAATAATAATAATGATAATATAAATAATTTAAAATTGAAGAAAATAATGGGAAATTTGAGAAAAATATTAATCTTAGAAAATAATTTAAAGAATACAAGAATAATTAAGAATTGGTGAAAATAATTGAAAAATAATTTTAAAATTTAAAACTTGAAGAAAATAATAAAACAATGATAAGTTGAAAAAATAACTTAAATTTGGAATAAATAATTGAAAAAATTGCCGAATTAAACAAAAATAATTGTTGAAATTTGAGAAAAATACTTGAGAATCTGAAAAAAATTTATTGAAAAAAATAAGAATAATAATAAATTGAAGAGAGCTAAAAATAATTGAAATTTAAAATAATTAATAAAATTTTTTGAAAATTATAAAAACAAATAAAATTAACTGAAATTTTAGAAAAATATTTAAAGATTTTAGAAAATAAGTATAATAATTAACAATCGAGGAAAATAATTAAAAAATGATAAATTTAATTTAAAATTGAAAAAAATAATTGAAATATGCTAAAAGTATGTAATTAAAGATTGAGAAAAGAATTGAAATATGATGAAAATAATTTAAATATAAAAAATTTAAAACAGTAAGTAAAATTTGAAAGAAATAATTAAAAAATCATAGAATATATGTTTAAAAAAAGAAAATAATTACAACATTACTTAAAAATGTCTAATTAAAGATAATAATTAAAAAGTCGTAAAAATAATCGAAATTTGTTGAAAATTATTGGAATTTTGGAAAATTATTGGAATTTTTGAAAATTATGTCAAAATAATGAAAATAATTTAAAATTGAAGAAAATAATTGAAATTTTAGAAAAATACTTAACAATTTTAGAAAATAATTTTAGAAAATGAGAATAATCATTAACAATTGGGGTAAATAATTAAAAAATGATAAAATTAATTAGAAATTGAAAAAAAATAATGTAAAATGCTTAAAATAATGTAAGATTGAGAAACCTAATTGAAATATGCTATAAATAATTTAAATATGAAAAATTGAAAACAGTAAGTAAAATTTGACAGAAATAATTGAAAAAATCTTAGAATATAATGTTTAAAAAAAGAAAATAATTACAAAATTACTTAAAAAATTTTAATTAAAGAGAATAATTAGAAAATCGCAGAAACAATCGAAAATTGATAAAAATAATTAACATTTCAGATAAATAATCGAAATTTTTGAAAATTATGCCAAAATAATGAAAGTAATTGAAAATTCGTTTAAAAAATCGAAGATTAAAGACAAATTGGTGAAAATAATTGAAAAATGATATTAAAATTTAAAACTTGAAGGAAATAATAAAACAATGATAAGTTAAAAAAATAACCTAAATTTGGAATAAATAATTGAAAAAATTGCAGAATTAAACGAAAATAGTCATTCAAATTTGAGAAAAATACTTGAAAATCTGAAAAAATTAGTCGAAAAAAATGAGAATAATAATAAATTTAAGAAAGCTAAAAATAATTAAAATTTATGATAATTAATAAAATTTTTTGAAAATTATGAAAACAAATAAAAATAATCGAAATTTTAGAAAATTACTTAAAAATCTTAGAAAATAAGTATAATAATTAACAATCGAGGAAAATAATTAAAAAATGATAAAGTTAATTTAAAATCGAAATAAATAATTGAAATGAATGAAGGAATTATCTTTTAAATTATTATATATAATTGGGGCCCCAGTTTCTTTTTTGCCCCAGGTCCCTTGCCTCCCAGTTAAGCCTCTGTTATTATAGTGAAGAATGTAATATAATCAAATTTTCAACAAAAGAATTTTCTAGTTGAAAAAAAAAATTTAACAATATCTCGAATATAGTAAAATCGATAAAATGAACAATTAAAATGGTTGTTGATTATAATTTCGAAATTCAAAATTTTCCTTTAATTAATTTATGGACAAAATAGATGTGATCATGGAACTGTAGAAAAAGTATCAAGAACTAAATCACACGAATAAATATTCAAAGAGGAATAAATTTGTAGTTTAATTTTAATGCATTTTCGGTTTTAGTGTTGATAAAAAACGAACCGGAAACGAACTTTTGTTTGGTCTGCTTCGTTTTACTCACAGAGGAATAGAATGAAGTCTATCAGTGGGTAGTATATATCCAATTTATCGGATTATTGTGTTAAAGCCCCTTTATTGACACATGCATTCGCTTTAAAATTACGCATTATGAAGTGACAATAAATAATCCAGACAAGCTTTTCTCCTGAAAGTCATCTACAATATAGAATATATAGAATGTGAAATTAATTGTTTGTATTGAATTATATAATAAAAGATAATCATATTATTATTTTATTGTTTGAAAACTAACTTTCTTTATTATTCTTACACTAGATTGTTGATAGGATTATTATAGAAATCTTTTAATATGCTATTATATTGAATTTGTTTTAAAGAATAATAATAATAAATTTCTACTTTTATAAAAGAAAGTTCAAGTTATTATTATAAGGCTGAATCATCCTCGAAATGTCAGATGATGGTTTATATTTAACCATGATTTGTTGTCCTCAATTGATCGTTATTATATTAATTGAATGTTGAAGGACGCTAATTTTTATTTTAAATTGTTATTTATATGATTATTATTATCATTATTGTTATTTATATATTAACACATCAAATTTTATAAAATTGTATCATTATAATACATTACTTATAATACATGTTATAATTCAATACAGTGTTCTAAATAATAATGTAATAATGTTGAATGTTTCAATTTATTAAAAATAACATTTGACACATTTCTACACTAAAAAGCGTAAAATATTTTTCTACTTTAAAAGCAAGATAACGCACTTTGACTATTTTTTTCGAGTAATCTGTCGAATTTCATAAAAATCGGTGCATTTATTTTAAAAACATTGTTTCAGAGAGAAATTTCTTTGAGATAGATTTATTTATGAAGCATGACATTTCGAACTGTCACACTATCAAAAAATATCACATGCAGACAGAGGATTTCTCAAAAAAATATATATATGAAAAACAGAGAGAAACTAAAAATTATATTAAAATATCTATTATTTATATCTTAAAATATAATTTTAATTAAAATTAATCTTAATTATTTCATAATTTTTAGATTACAAAAAAGTCACTGGTTTTGCTAGAAGAAAATATATTTAAAAATATAGAATAATTCTCAATAGTATGAAAATAATTATTTGTATTTATTCATAATCATTAAAATTATTATTATTCAAAATTCGCTTATCAAATAATCTAATTTTGTGGCTTTGTACTGTTTAGTAAAAAGGTGGAATTAATAAAGTAAAGGTTTTAACTTATACCTAAAATAAAATTTTTAATTGCGCTCTCTAATTCTGAATAATTAAAAAAAATGTATTACTTTAATACACATAAACCTTGAAACAGTTTTCTCGTATTCTATAATAAGTAATTAGAAACTAGTAATTTAGCACTAAAATTTGACTAATTTATATGTAAAAAATTACTAAAACGCATATTTTACTCTCTAAATCTAAATTAGTTAAAAATAACTAATTATTAGTAAAATATGACTAATTATTGGTCCAAAAAATAACAAAAATAGTTCAAATTTGACTAATTGGATTATTAAACAGAATTTTACTAAAATATTAGTTATTTTGATATAACTTAAAAAAGAATTTGACTAACAATTAGTTATTGTTACTAAATAATTAGTCAAAATATAAATATTTAAATTGTCGACAGATTTTTTGCTTTCAAATTCGTTATTTTTATTATTAGTTTATTTATTATTATTAGTTATTTGGAGAGTAGTATATTTAGTAATATATTTATAGTTGACAGAAATATACTAATTTGTTTAGTGGTTTAACATAACCTAAAAATTACGTCTGCTAATTAAGTTAGTAATTTTTTATTAGTAGTAATAACAGAATTATACTAATTTAAATGGTATAGGCGCGTTTTTTATGACATTTTTTTAAGAAATAATAAATATTCTGACACCAAACTTTGCATAGAATTAAATCTATCATAAGAAATTAAAGAATTAAATGGAAATTTAAAAAAAAGAATTGACAATTAAAAGAAAATTACAATACAAAAATAATTAACTATTAAAAAAATAATTAATAATTGAAAAAAACAATCGAAAATTAGTGAGAATAATCGGCATTCGAATAAAGAAATTTTTAAAATTAATGAATATTCATGAAATTGATGAAGAATAATAATAAATTGTCAATTAAGAGCTGATGAAAATTGTGGAAAAAATTGTAGAAAATAAATTGAAAATTGAAGAATTGTATTGAAAATTTTAAAAGATAATTGATAATTGAGAAAATGCGAGAAGTATTGAATATTAAATAAAATAATTAATTAAGGAAGAATGCAATTGAAAATTGAAAACAATAATTGAGAATTAATGAAAATAATTAAAAAGTAAACAAATAAATTGAAGATTAAAGAAGAATTAATTTGAAATTTTAAGAAAATAGTTGATAATTACAAGAAAAATTACAAAATGACTAAAATAGTTAAATATTAAAAAAAATAATTGAGAAATGAGGAAAATAATTGACAATCGAAGGAAAAATTTGAAATTTTGTTGAAAATTATAGATTTATTTACTAACGAAATTAAAACTATTTGAACTGATATTTATGAATTTTAATTTTAATCAATTTAAATGCATTTTTTAAAGCATTTTTTTCAGCATATTTCAAGTATTTTTTTCAATTTTAAATTAATTTTATCATTTTTTAAATATTTTCCTCGATTGTTAATTATTATACTTATTTTCTAAAATTATTTTCTAAGATTTTTAAGTATTTTTCTAAAATTTCAATTATTTTTATTTGTTTTCATAATTTTCAAAAAATTTTATTAACTGTCTTAAATTTAAATTAATTCAATTAAATTTTTCAGATTTTCAAGTAGTTTTCTCAAATTTCAACGATTATTTTTGTTTAATTCTGCAATTTTTTCAATTTTTTATTTCAATTTTTAAGTTATTTTTTCAATTATTATTCTTATATTCTTTAAATTATTTTCTAAGATTAATACTTTTCCTAATTTTCCCATTATTTTCTTTAATTTTAAATTATTTATATTATCATTATTATTATTATTTTTTCTTAATTACTTACGTTCTTTTTCGTAATTTCCAAAATATTTTTAATTAATTATTTGAAATATCCATTATTTTATTCAATTTTCAATTATATCTATCATGTTCTTGTATTTTATGTATATTATGTATTTTTTGCAATTATTTCTCTTAAATTAAAAAATGTTCTCTTCAATTTTTAATTATATTTATCTTTTTCATTTAGTTTCTTTAATTTTTAATTATTTTATTTTTTTCAACTAATTTCTTAGATTTTAAGTATTTTTCTTAAATTTCAATTATCTTCTTTTAATTAAAAAAAGTTCTGGTATTTTTTCAACTATTTATTTCAATTTTCTTTTTTTCAAATTATTATTGTTTTTATCTTATTTCAATTATTTCCTTCAAGTTTTAAATTTTTAAATCATTTTTCAATTACTTTTCTTAATTTTTAATTCTTCTTATTTTTTAAAATTATTTTCTAAGATTTTTAAATATTTTTCTCAAATTTCCCATTATTATCTTCAATTTGTAATAATATTAATTATTTCTGAAATAATATTCTAAATTTTCAAATATGTATCGCAATTTCCAATTATTTTGTGGAATATTCATTTCTTTTTATCATTTTGCAATTATTTTCTCCACATTTGAATTATTTTTCAATTAATTTTTTGATTGCCTAGTTATTATCTTAAAATTAGATTATTGTCATCAATTTTACATGTTTTATACGATTTTTCAATTATATTCATTATTTTAGCATAATTTTCAAAATTTTCGCTTATTTCTCTAAATTATCAATTATTTTCATCAATTTTTTATTGTTTCTGCGATTTTTTAAAATTATTCTCTTTAATTGAAAGTTTTTAAGTAGTTTTGCAATTATTTTTTTTTTTAAACATATATTCTAATATTTTTTCAATTATTTCTCTCAAATTTTATTTACTTTCTTCAATTTTTCAAATTTAAATTATTTTTAGCATATTTCAATTTTATTGTCAATCTTAAATTATTTTTAGCATATTTCCAATTTTTTTTCAATTTTGAATTAATTTTATCATTTTTTAATTATTTTCATCGATTGTTAATTATTATTCTCTTTTTCTAAAATTCGAATTATTTTCTTCAATTTTTCATTATTTTCATTTGTTTTCATAATTCCACAAAATTTTTATTAATTATCGTAAATTTCAATTATTTTTAGCTTTCTTTAATTCTTTTTTCCAATTTTTAGTTATTCTCATTTTTTTCAATTGATTTCTAAGATCTATATGTATTTTTCTCAAATTTCAAAATTATTTTTGTTTTATTTCATAAAAATTCTTTATTATTATTTTTTTCATTTATTTCACTCAAATGTAATTTATTTTTTACAACCTATCATGGTTTGTTTCATATTTCAATTATTTTGTTCAAGTTTCAAATTTTAAAATGATTTTTCAATTATTTTTCAAAATTTATTTCCTGCAATTTTCTATTTTTTTCATTTGGTTTATAATTTTCAAATTTTTAACCTATTTATTTGCCATTTTTACTATTTATATTATTTTCCTCAATTTTTAAATCCAAGAATTTCTTTGAAATTTTCTTTTACCTTTATTTCCTTTATTTAAAGTATATTATGTAATTTTTTCAATTATTTTAAAAATTTTTAATTATTTATTTCAATTTTAAATTGTTTGTGCTATCGCGCGTTGCTTAATTTATTAAAAATTTAAATTATTACAATTAGTAAGGTTTTTGGAGTTAAAAAAAAAAAAAAGTCTATTAGGGTTGATCAAGGGCCCCGGGGCACTGCCCTACTTTGTCCCTTAATAGTTACGCCACTGGTAATTTTGCACTTCCAATGATAAAGTTTTAGTTAAAGTATTTTGTGTTATTATTTACCTTCTAAATCTGAATTAGTGGTTTTCTACTAATGAATTAGCGAAAAGTGAGCTACTATTAAAATAGTAAGAATTTTACTAAATCTTAGTAGAAAACTACTAAGAATTAGTAGAAAACTACTAATTTTGTAGTAGAAAACTACTAATTTTGTAGTAGAAAACTACTAATTAAATTAGTAAAAAAATCTACTTTTTTTAAAGTAAAGTTTCACTATTTCAATTAGTATAGTTTTCTACTAAGAATTAGTAGTTTTCTACTATATGAATTAGAGAAAAATGAGCCGTGAATTTGACTAATTCATAGTAGAAAACTACTAATTCATAGTAGAAAATTACTAATTCAGATTTAGAGAGTAGGTTCAGTTTTATTACCTTTTTCTTAATTGTAAATTGAAAAGGTACAGAGAATATTATTATTTTTAATTACAATTTTTGTTTTTTATCATACCAAGTTAATAGTTTTGCACTTTTAATGTTAGCAAATAATTTAAAGTATTGTTAATTTCCCAATACTAATGTCAGTTCGTTTAGAGTTGAGTGCAGTTAACGAAATATAGATTAATTTTCTTAAAAATGTTAGTTTTGTTTAGATGTTCAAATTTTGATCAAATAATGTTTTAATCATTTCTGACAACTTAATGTTACTCATTCGCATTTCTATTTTTTCACATTTATTTTATACAATTCGTAATATTTTTCGTAAATCGCGCTCAATTACACAATTCTTCTTTTTTTATGGTACCTTATTTTCATCCTATTCTAATTGTAATCGCTTATGTAACGCTCTTAATTTGTTTAATTTTTAAAAAATAAACTTGTCACTGACAAAGGCTTCCATTAGAGCAGAAATATTTGACACACTGTAGAAAAATCTTTTGTTTTGTTCTTCACCTAATCCTGATGACAATACAACACACTTTCCATCATTCAAATTATTATTTAAAATAAAGATCAATAAAATTCAAATCATTCAAATTATTATTTAAAATAAGGATCAATAAAATTTAAATTCAAAATGAATCGAATTGTTGTTAAAATTTACAAAAATACATGAGGCAATTATTTGTCCTCAAAGTTATGGAGAATTTTATTATTTTCCATTTCTATTATTTATATAAAACTAGATTAGTAGTTTTGAACTTTCAATTAACATAGTTTTTAATCCAATTTTAAGGTTCTAAATCACCTTATGTACAAACAAATCTACATTTTCGATTCTTACAAACATTTCTGTTAGTGTTTATAAAGTATCCACATTTTATTTCAAATTAAAAACTATTTATTATTTTTGGCACGAGGAATCATTTACTTCATTATATCACTAAATAAAAATAATGTAATCTAATATGTACACAGTTTTTTGAAAGCATAATTTTGCAACGTTTTGATCCTATTACCTATTGGTATCAAAAACAAATTTGATATGCTATATGCTATCAATTTGATACTTTTTTTTATCAATTTGATACTTTTAAGAAAACTGTGTAATGAACTTGAAAAATCCTCTGCACTATAAATTGTCTTTTGCAAAAGCATTGATTTACAATGAAATGTTCTGTATCTGAAGATTTTGAACTAATATATATATACATATAAGACTAAAAAAATCCTGTAATGTTTCTACACCCAAAAAAAAGTAGTAGATTTGACTACTTTTTAACTACTCGAAGTACTTCAATAGGTCCTCAACCGACTTAAAAACCTATATTAACTTTGAAAAAGTAGTTAAAATAACGAAAGTAGTTACTATACCTAGAAAGTAGTTGGTAAAATGAGATTTTGTACTTGCATTTGAAATGCAACTATACACTGCAAAAACAGGTGTCTTAAATTGTTCAAAAATGTCTTAAAATAAGACATTTTTCGTGTCTTAGACACCAAAAGTATCTTAATTTAAGACATTTTTTGCCAATTTAAGACACCATGTTTTTGCAGTGTACCTAGAGTAGTAAATTGAACTACTAATCTCAACCATAAGAAAAGTAGTACAATTAAAATACATCCTATTTAATGTTGGACTCATAATAACATTTCAAAAACCGACATTTGTATCATCATTCGTATGTATCATCGCATTTATTTCTTCCGAATGAACCACAGACATAAAGTATGAACCCTACCTTCCTCTCATAGTCTTTGTTAGGAACAGCAAGCCAGGGCAGCTCAGTGACGTGATTTCTGAAGCTTTCATCATAATCAAGAACATCGGCAACATTACTCCAAAGTACCACGTGCACGACCTCAAATCTCTTCCTCTTAACCTTCTCCAGACTCTCGTCAGTCACTCCATTATCTTGACTGGCTCCATTAACACTGTAATAAAGTTCTGTCAATTGACGGGTGAAGTCATCACACGTGGCGCCGGGATTGATAAAACTAAAGTAAACACCGACCACTTCGCAAACTGACTGTCCGTCCTCATTGATCAAAACACTGTTCACCTCGCAGGGTTTATTATCCTGATTCACCTGATTGCACCTAATCAATTGTTTGCCAAAAAGACGCTGATGCCAATTGGTCGATTTTGCACTGACGAGGCAATTTTTCGTGCTTTGTGTCATCGGCATTGACAACGAAAGCTTATTCGTGCACTCGGCCATAACGCATATCATACAACCCACCACGTTGAAAGTGCGCGCGAGACTGACGCTTTCCAGAAGCAGAGGGCGATGAATCCCATATTATAGTGGGGTAAAGAAAAAAGAAAAAAAAAAAGCTGCTCATGGTAGTAGGGAACGATCGAACTCCGACTGTCTAGATTGCACGTGGTGTCAAAATCGTTGTCAAGTGTGTGTGCGAGTCAAGGAGATGTCAAACACTCCTCAAATCAATATTCATCTCAATCCGAGAATAATCGGGGTTGACAATTCTTTCTCTAGCCATAAAGTCCATGTTCCGACAATTTAATAATCGTCTTTATTGAATTATTGATTCTCATTATCCATGCAGACGATTTCTTTGGATAATGTAATAATCTTCATTATTGCACAAAAGAATGAAGCTTTTATATATTTTTTCATCCTTGATGAGATTTTGAGTATATTTAATATATCTCGTTCACCCCAAACGTTAATGTTTGGGACAATTTGAAAAATTGATCTTGCGAGCAAATGAGATCATTTTTCGTTCTTTTGTTTCAAATCTCACTGTTAAAAATTTCTGTATTGTACTTCACATACATGTATATATAAAATTCAATTTAACATACACACGGAAAAAAAAGTATAACTGCACCAGTAAAACTTTTCTCCATAATAGCTAAACATTTAGCCAAAAACGAACGAACGATATTGCCAATATCACTGTTTTGGCGAAATCGAAAATCGTCGCTCAATTTTTCTATATTAGGGAAAGTGTATTATTAATTTATATATTTGTCACTTTAAAAGAAAGATATTAAAATTCTTTAATTTAAATATTTAAAATGTATAGCTAAAAATTTAATTTTAATGAATAGTTAGAAAAAGCAGATGAATATATGTTTTGACAATTTCAACTTCAAATATTTTCGTGGTTAGGTGTTATTTATTTTTATTTTATCACATAATAAATATTAAAATTTTTACTAAGACATTCATTATAATTAATATAAGTGTTTTAAATATCTTCAGTAAAATGTAGTGACGTATAAAAAAGTATGAAGAAGGAAAGTGAATACGATAAAATGATTTGACAAAAATATAATTTTGTATTTGTACTTTGATTTTCAAAACAATAAATAAATTTAAATATGTATTTAGTTTCGTCATTAATATGTAATTTAAGTTTCAATTGACATGATTTTCTTATATGTTGATAAGTAGTTTTTGATATTCTTATTGTTTTTGATTTGAATTAGATTTTATTGAAAATTAGGGTTATATTAAAATTGTAAATAAACTTAATAAGTTTACAATACCACTATATTTATCATTTAATAAAGTTCTTTTTAACGTTTAAAGATTCAATTTTTAATTTTTATTTTACGTTTTTTTTTCTTCAGGGATTTTAAAATTCAATAAAATAATTATCGTATGCATACAAAAAGTAACGAATGCACTTAAAATTATATTAATTATCAATTAATTTAAATTGAACAATCGTTTAGCTTGAAATATTTTATTATTAATGTAATTTTTTTATATTAAATCATATGATTTATTGTTTATAGAAGTAATAACATTTTTATGATTGTAAACAAAAATTAAAGGTTATTTTAATAATTTTTAAAATAAAAAAAGCCATTTATCACATTATGCAAAATTATATTAATTTACATTTTAATTAATAATTAATAGTAACTCATAAAATTAAATAAATATGTAAATGTATTTATTGTTTTGAAAATATAAATACATAATTATAATATTTTATTAACTCATTTCTTCTTCTTCTTTATATTTCTTCTTCTTTCTTCTTTTCACCTTAATAATTTTCACTATAATTTGGCTCAAGATAATCATATTAATATTTTTATTTAATTAATTGTTAAATGAAATTAAAAAATTTTATTATTATCAGGTTAAATAAATATAACCACGTGAAAGTTTGGACTGAAGCTGTCAGTTTTTGACTGTTTATTTGTTTCGAAAATTTTCACTATCGCTAAATCACTAAAATTCGTATCAACAAATTGACTATGCCTATAGCTGACCTAAAGGTGCATTTCACTGTTATATTTAAAAAGTTTTATTATTTTCGTTATTTAAGAAGAATGCATAATTTACTAAAATACGAAATTTCGAATTTTAACAATAACAAAAGAAATATCAATTTATTAAAACAGTTTACTGAAAATAGCAGAAACATTTATATAAATTAACTGTACATTTTCTTATTATAACTTTATTTCTAAATTCAGTGGTTCGCCACGCTAGATTTTTTTCCGTGCAATTATATTAAATTTAATATAAATTATCCTAAATCTAATATAATGTATAATAAGTTTGCTATACGTGTATCTGAGAATTCATAACGTTGAATGAATTCTAATATACATGTATATATTAAATTAAATATAATTGTATGTTAAATTGAATTTCATATATATGTATGTGAAGCACAATACAGAAATTTTTAACAGTGCTTTTCTCATTCGAACGATATTCTCATAATTGTGTTTTTTTCGAGCAACTGTCATATATTGCACACCAATGCACGAAACGAATGGAATTGTGATAAATCAACAAATTTCAAAGAACCAACTGACAGTACATAAAATAATGTAAACAGTGTACTATTCTTTTTTTATGAAATCGTATACATAATTGTGTTACAGAAAAATTTTATTAAAGAAGTAATTTTATAAGTAGGTATAGGGTAAATGTACCATCTACTACGAGTTTTCAAAATCGTCGTTTTTAAACATACACTGAAAAAAATGTCTAGTCATATCAACATAAATTTGGTTAAGCCAACCAAATTTTTATTGCTATGATTAAAAATTTGGTTGAGCCAACAAAATTTTTGTTGATATGACTAAACATTTTTTTCAGTGTATACGTTTTAATAGTTTATACTAAAAATTCATCCTTGAATTTTTTAAAATAAATATTTGAGCATTCCTAACATTGAAAAAACCGATGTATGTCATTGATAAATGTCCATTAATATTTCAAAAAAAGACAATTTAAAAAATAAATACAATGTTGGTAATACTACAAAATGGTTTGTATTACGACACGTTTACCATGTCAAATAGTAATTTTTTTACTAATTACTTAGTAAAAAGCTACTGATTTAATTAAACAAAGGCATTTTTAGGCTATGTTAAACTACTAAAAGAAATACTAGATTTCTATTTACTAATTACATTAGTTATTTTTTACTATTTAGTTTAATTTAACTACTGAGTTCACTGCAAAAACATGGTGTCTTAAATTGGACAAAAATGTCTTGAATTAAGATACTTTTGGTGTCTAAGACACGAAAAATGTCTTAATTTAAGACAGTTTTGAATAATTTAAGACACCTGTTTCTGCAGTGTTAGTAGTTTTCCACTAATAATTATAGTTATTTTTTACTAATTCAGATTTAGAGAGTAGAGTTGCAAAATTCTCAGTAATTTAAAATCCGGTTACATTCTCGAGAATATAACCGAGAATTCACAAACAATTTATTAAAGAAAAAAAATGGATAAGTAACAAAATAATTATCATTATAAATTAACTATAAGTCAATGAAGTGTAAAATTTATTACTAAATATGACAATTATGAACAATTTTAAAATGAAAGACAGTAATTTAAATTTGAGAAAAATACTTCAAAATCTTAGGATTAAATTTAAAAAAATTCAGGTAATGAAAAATTGGAGAATATATAGATGAAAATTTAAAAAAAAATTATTTAAATTGAGATAAATAATTAAAATTATCAAAAATTAATTCAGAAATAATGATGAAAATGATTAAAAATTTAAGAAAATTATGAAGAAATAATATAAATAATTTAAAATTGGAGAAAATAATTAAAATTTAAGAAAGTAATTGAAAAAATTGCATAATATATTTTAAATAAAGGAAATTTAAAGAATATTTCAGAAAAATACTTGAAACTTTTAGAAGTTGATTGAAAAAAAAAGAAAGTAATTAAAAATTAGAGAAAATAAATGAAAAAAGATTAACATAATTTAAAATTAAGAAAAACAATTTTTAATTTAGGAGAAATAATTGCAAAACATACAGAATATAGGTACATAAAAAATAAGAAAATTGTGGATACAATTGAAAATTGAATAGAAAAATAAAAATTTCAGATAAATAATTAAAAACTTCTTGGAAATTATGAAAAAGAACGTAAGTAATTGAAAATAATAGACAAGGAATATAAATAATTGAAAATGATTAAAAATTAAAGAAAACAATGTGAAATTTGAGAAAAATATTTTAAAATTTTAGAAAATAATTTTAAAAAATAAGAATAATTAAAACTTGTGGAAAATAAATGGAAAATGATTTTAAAATTTGAAACTTGAAGACAATAATTATAATATGATGAAAACAATGATAAGTTAGTAAAAAAGTTGTTATTTTTCTTTCAATTATCAACTGTTTTTTTAAAATTTCAATCTTTAATCTTCCATTTAATTCTTTAATCTTTCATTTATTTCTTTAATTTTCAATTATTTTCTACAATTTTCAATTGCATTCTTAGTTTGTTAATTACTTTATTCAAAATCCAATAATTCTCGCATTTTCTCAATTATCAAATATTTTCTTTCAAATTTCAATTCTTCAACTTCCAAATAATTTCTTTAATTTTCATTTATTTTTTACAATTGTTTCCATTATTTTCATTAGTTTTTAATTGACAATTTATTTTTCTCCTTTAATTTTATAATTATTCATCAATTAAAATTTTTTTTAAATGACGATAATTC
Organism: Ganaspis brasiliensis; assembly: GCA_037103525.1. NCBI lineage: Eukaryota > Metazoa > Arthropoda > Insecta > Hymenoptera > Figitidae > Ganaspis > Ganaspis brasiliensis. The sequence continues at coordinate 2,450,335 of JAZKLR010000087.1, forward strand.
TCATCATTTTTTAAATTTTTATTTCAATTGTTAATTATTTTTTCAACAGTTAATTATTTTCGTCAATATTTAATTATTGTCATCATATTGTAATTTTTCTTTTAATTATCAATTATTTTCTTGAAATTTACATTTAAGTCTTTAATTTCCAATTTATTGCTTCAATTTTTAATTATTTTCTTCAATTCTCAAAAATTTTCTTTAAATTTCAATTATTTTGATCGATTTTCAATTAATTCCATAATATAAATTGATTCCCGCATTTTCTTAATTATCAATTATTTTATTTCAATACAATTGTGGAATTTTCAATAATTGAATTTTTTAATTTTCATTTATTTTTTACCAGTTTTTCCCAAAATTTACATCAGTTTTCAATTAATAATTTATTATTCTCCTTCAATTTTATGATTATTTATCAATTAAAATTTTCTTTAAAATGACGATTATTCTCATTATTTTAAAATTTTTTTTTCAATTCTTAATTATTTTTTTTAAACGTTAATTATTTTCGTCAATATTTAATTATTTTCATCATATTGTAATTTTTCTTTTAATTATCGCAATTATTTTCTTAAAATTTACATTTATTCTTTCATTTCCAATTTATTTCTTCAATTTTTAATTACTTTCTTCAATTCTCAAAAATTGTCTTTAATTTTCAATTATTTTATTCAATTTTTAGTTAATTCTATAATATTCAACAATTTTCGTTTTTTTTTTTTCAATAAATTGTTTCTCTCATAAAAATTGTTTTAAAATTTCAATTCAATTCAAGAACTATTCTCTTCAATTTTTAGTTATTTTTTTCAATTTTAAATACAATTGTTCAATTATTTTCTTTAATTTTTAATTCAATTGTTCAATTTTTATTTCCATTCTTCAGTTTTAAATTGTTTTCTTCTATATTCATTAATTATTGGCTTTTTTTAATTAATTAACAATTATTCCTATAATTTTCTTAATTTTTAAATTTGCAATTATTTTCTTAAAACTTAATATTTCTTGTTTAATTTTTACAATTATTTTTTTCAGTTGTCTATTAATCTAGTTATTTTTTGAATTTTGTTTTCAATTACCAATAATTTTCGTAATTTTTCGCATATTTTATTCAATTTTTCAACTATTTCCTTCAATTATTAATTATTTTCCGCAATTTTTAATTTTTTGAATTTTTTATTATTATCTTAAAATTTTATAATTATTCTTTTTTATTTTTTAAATTATTATTTCCTCAATTTTTGATTATTTTCTTCAATTTCAATTATTTTTTTCGATTTTCAATACAGTTGTTTAACTTGCAATTATTTCCAACTGTTATTTCTATAATTTTTAACTATTTTGTTTAAATTTAATATATTTATTGTTAATTTTTTTAAAATATTCTTTTCAATAATAATTGTGTAATTATGTAGCCGTTTTTTGAATTTTGTTCTCAACAGTCAATTATTTTCGTCATTTTTCAGATACGTTCTTCAATTTCGTAATTTTTATTATTTGAATTTGCAAAAATTTATAGTTTTAAATGACCAACAACAGTGCAAAGTTTGTCTTTAATGTTTCTATAGTTATTATATGTAACTATTAACATTAAAATTGAAATCATTACTAATAAGAATGACACTAGAGATTCTATTTTCGTACATTGATTGAGAAAATTTGACTAAATTTAATAAATAAATAGAAAACTTAAATTCTTACAAATTATAGGGAAAAACATATTTTTATAAATCAATAGTTTTTATTATTTATTCACCAACATTTATATTTCTCTAATTTTATATTAAAATAGAATAATGTAGAATTAAAATCACATTGTAGAATCACAAAAAAAAAAATATTATTGACACATTCTCATCCTTACGCTTCTGAAGTAATAATTAATAAAAAAGTTAATATAATTAAAAAATGTCAAATTTAGATATTAATTTTTGCCCGTGTAGAATTTGTCTGTAGAGAAAAGAAATTTCTACTTATACCTACTTAATGGGAATTGTGTTTGTTCATGTAAGTAGAAAAAGCTGAGTAAATAAGACCATTGTGGACACTAAAAAGAAACCAATAACTGCTCCAGCCAATGTATGGCAGTAAAATTCACAATTGTTAGTTATTATTATTTACTGGCAGTATACTGCCTGTATAATGAGTTAATTTTTTTTTCGCCGTAAAGTTAAAAACAATTAGTAATTTTAATAATTTGAAATCGATGCAAATTTAATTTGCAAATTTACATTGAAATCGGCATTAAAAAGCGTTTTAAATTTGATTTAAAATTATTTCTTATTTTATGTTGAAATAGATTAAAATTAAATCTTAAATTTAAGGGGAAATTAAATTAAATACAAAATTAGAGAAAAATATTGTTTTATGTAAAAATAGCAGAAAGTCAATTTTAGGATGGGCCATGATATTGAACCAGCAGACATTGCGCTAATATTAGAAACGATTTCAAATATATCGAGAGTAAACTGCTTTAGTTAATACGCACCCTCTGGTCTTAAAAGATTATTACGACTGTTTACGAAACTTCCGCCCCTCGCCATCTGCATCGTGATATACATATATATATATATATATATATATATACAGTAGTTCAGTAGTATATAGTCAGTTATGTCGTGTCTATCAGCTACATATGTATTATTCATTTAATACGATTTTTAGTATTTTAATACCCAATAAATTACAAAATAATTCTTCCAAATTTTAAAATGAACATTTTTTTTGCAAAAAATGCTTCATTCTTTTATTTCCAAAAAATCAACTTTTCATGACAATTAATCTTGCAATCTTGCAACCCTAACAGACCTTTTTTTTTTTAAAAACTCTAAAACCTTACTAATTGTAGTAATTTAAAATTTGACTAAATTAAGCAACGCGCGATGGCACAAATAATTTAAAATTGAAATAATAATTAAAAATTGAGAAAATAATTGAAAAAATTACATAATATACTTTAAAGAAAGGAAATAAAGGTTAAAGAAAACTTCAAATAAATTTTTGGATTTGATAATTGAAGAATATAATATAAATAATTGAAATGGCAAATAAATAGCTTAAAAATTTGAAAATTATAAAATAAATGAAACAAATTGAAAATTAAAGGAAATAAATTTTGGAAAATAATTGAAAAATCATTTTAAAATTTGAAACTTGAACAAAATAATTAAAATATGAAACAAACCATGATAAGTTGTAAAAAATAAATTACATTTGAGTGAAATAAATGAAAAAAATAATAATAAAGAATTTTTATGAAATAAAACAAAAATAATTTTGAAATTTGAGAAAAATACATATAGATCTTAGAAATCAATTGAAAAAAATGAGAATAACTAAAAATTGGAAAAAAGAATTGAAGAAAGCTAAAAATAATTGAAATTTACGATAATTAATCAAAATTTTGTGGAATTATGATAACAAATGAAAATAATTAAAAATTGAAGAAAATAATTCGAATTTTAGAAAAAGAGAATAATAATTAACAATCGATGAAAAAAATTAAAAAATTATAAAATTAATTCAAAACTGAAAAAAAATTGGAAATATGCTGAAAATAATTTAAGATTGACAAAAAAATTGAAATATGCTAAAAATAATTTAAAATTGAAAAATTGAAGAAAGTAAATAAAATTTGAGAGAAATAATTGAAAAAATCTTAGAATATATGTTTAAAAAAAGAAAATAATTACAAAATTACTTAAAAACTTTTAATTAAAGAGAATAATTAGAAAATCGCAGAAACAATAAAAAATTGATGAAAATAATTGATAATTTAGAGAAATAATCGAAAATTTTGAAAATTATGCTAAAATAATGAATATAATTGAAAAATCGTATAAAACTTGCAAAATTGATGACAGTAATCTAATTTTAAGAACGTAAGTAATTAAGAAAAAATAATAATAATAATGATAATATAAATAATTTAAAATTAAAGAAAATAATGGGAAAATTAGGAAACGTATTAATCTTAGAAAATAATTTAAAGAATATAAGAATAATAATTGAAAAAATAACTTAAAAATTGAAATAAAAAATTGAAAAATTGAAGAAAGTAAATAAAATTTGAGAGAAATAATTGAAAAAATCTTAGAATATATGTTTAAAAAAAGAAAATAATTACAAAATTACTTAAAAACTTTTATTTAAAGAGAACAATTTAAAAATCGCAGAAACCATAAAAAATTGATGAAAATAATTGATAATTTAGAAAAATAATAGAAAATTTTGAAAATTATGCTAAAATAATAAATGAAATAGAAAAATCGTTTAAAACATGGAAAATTTATGAAAATAATCTAAATTTTTAGATAATAACTGGGCAATTAAAAAATTAATTGAAAAATAATTAAAATGTGGAGAAAATAATTGCAAAATGATAAAAAGAAATGAATATTAAACAAAATAATTGGAAATTGCGATATATATTTGAAAGTTTAGGATATTAATTCAGAAATAATTAATATTATTACAAATTGAAGATAATAATGGGAAATTTGAGAAAAATATTTAAAAATCTTAGAAAATAATTCTAAAAAATAAAAAGAATTAAAAATTGTGAAAAATAATTGAAAAATGATTTTAAAGTTTAAAACTTGAAGAAAATAATTGAAATAAGATAAAAACAATAATAAGTTGAAAAAAAAGAAATTTGAAATATATAGTTGAAAAAATACCAGAACTTTTTTTAATTAAAATAAGATAATTGAAATTTGAGAAAAATACTTGAAAATCTAAGAAATTAGTTGAAAAAAAGAAAATAATTAAAAATTAAAGAAACTAAATGATAAAGATAAACATAATTAAAAATTGAAGAGAACAAGTTTTAATTTCAGAGAAATAATTGCAAAAAAACAGAATATACATAAAATACAAGAGCATGATAGATATAATTGAAAATTGAATAAAATAATGGAAATTTCAGATAATTAATTAAAAATATTTTGGAAATTACGATAAAGAACGTAAGTAATTAAGAAAAAAAATAATAGTGATAATATAAATAATTTTAAATTGAAGAAAATAATGGGAAATTTGAGAAAAATATTAATCTAAGAAAATAATTTAAAGAATATAAGAATAATTAAGAATTGGGGAAAATAATTAAAAAATTATTTTAAAATTTAAAACTTGAAGAAAATAATAAAACCATTTATAAGTTGAAAAAGTAACTTAAATTTGAAATAAAAAATTGAAAAAATTGCAGAATTAAACAAAAATAATCGTTGAAATTTGAGAAAACTACTTGAAAATCTGAAAAAATTAATTGAATTAATTGAAATTTAAGACAATTAATAAAATTTTTTGAAAATTATGAAAACAAATAAAAATAATTGAAATTTTAGAAAAATACTTAAAAATCTTAGAAAATAATTTTAGAAAATATGTATAATAATTCACAATTGAGGAAAATAATTAAAAAATGATAAAATTAATTTAAAATTGATTAAAAAACTTGAAATATGCTGAAAAAAATTCTTTAAAAAATGCATTTAAATTGTTTAAAATTAAAATTTATAAATATCAGTTCAAATAATTTTAATTTCGTTAATAAATAAATCTATAATTTTCAACAAAATTTCAATAGTAAAACAATGATAAGTTAAAAAAAATAACTTAAATTTGGATAAATAATTGAAAAAATTGCTGAATTAAACAAAAATAATCATTGAAGTTTGAGAAAAATACTTGAAAATCTGAAAAAATTAATTGAAAAAAATAAGAATAATAATAAATTAAAGAAAGCTAAAAATAATTGAAATTTAAGATAATTAATAACATTTTTTGGAACTTATGAAAACAAATAAAAATAATTGAAATTTTAGAAAAATACTTTAAAATCTTAGAATATAATTTTAGAAAAAAACAATAATAATTAACAATCGAGAAAAATAATTTAAAAATGATCAAAATAATTTAAAATTGAAAAAAATAATTGAAAATTAAGATTTATATTTGAAAGTTTAGGAAACTAATTAAAAAATTATGAAAATAATTAAAAACCGAAAATAATAATTGCAAAATAACAAAAAATGGTAAATTAAAAAAATTAATTTAAATTTGCAATGAATAAAATAAAATTTACGAATAAATAGTTAAATTGATTTAATATCTAGGGCAAAATAATTAAGACTAAAATAGTGATTGAAAAAACTAAACAAAATGACTGAAATTTGAGGAAGGTAAATTTAAGATTAATAGAAATAATTTTAAAATAATTAAAAATTGCAGAAAATAATTGAAAAATGATGAAAGTAGAACAAAACTGTAGTTTAAGTAATTGAAATCATAATAGAAAAGAATGATTAAAAATTGAAGGAATTTTTAAATCACTTCAAATTTAGTTTATTTGAAATCTGTATAAATTGAACTTTTAATCATTACAAGTTCACATAAACAAAAATTCGAAAAAATTAAAATTGCCATAAATTTAAAATTTCAGAAAATGTTAAAAATGTGAAATATGATTTAAAAATTTGAAAAGAAAAGAACATCTTGTGACAAATGTTAGGTGAGGACAGAATGAATGAATGAAGGAATTATCTTGTAAACTATTCTATATAATTGAGGCCCTATTTTCTTTTTTGCCCCAGGGCCCTTGCCCTCCCAGTTACGCCACTGTACAGCAAAAAATAAGTATCTTAATTTAAAAAATCGAAACATTGAAAAAAATGTCGATGCATAGAAAAATTGATTTTTTTTCTATGTTTAGTGGAGATCAGTTAAGAGACAATAGTTTAGATCCAATTAGTCATGCACTGATTTATTTTCACAATAAAACGAACATGCTGCACTGGGTGTGGATTTGTTATACTCTCGCAGATCTGTTTTAGTCGATTGGCTCGATTGAACCCGTGTAATCACCCAGTAGACTTAATTACGGATAAATCAACCGTACGATGGACGACACGAGATTGAATTTTCATCTCCTCCTTCTAATTATATTAGTTTTAGACGATTGCTTTATGAGCTTATATGAAATATTAAGAAATCAATGGTCCATGTAGGTGGAAAATAGTCGCTGTCAAACAATCAACCGAATTTAAGCAATTAATATGTAGACGAATTTATCACTCGATCGAAAAATATTATATACAGAAAAAGGTCATTATTTCCGAGTCAATTAAAAATCTGTACTTTTTAATTAACCCGAAGAGAATGGCCTTTTCCTCTATATAATAATTTAAACAATTGTCGTTATTAGAATTATATTATCCTTGATATTAAAAAATATTTGACATTTGAATTCAATATGAACAAAATTTTTTCGACCAAGATTATCCGGCAGAAAAAATTTTTCCAGGTTTTTTTTTATTCCTCCTGCACATTCGTCTGTTTTAACATCCACCTTTCTCCATGGACACGAGTCGTTTTCTTCTCGCTTTCATGTACATTATTTCTGCACTCTGACTCGCGAAATGCAAAAGGTCATTTTAAGCTCGGGGTTGCATTCACTTGCTACGTTTTATCATTCTCTTTGTTCTCAAAGAATTAAACTTGAAAAAGACCAAGTCACTGAATTCGACCATTACGAATCACTACATACTGTTTACTTTTAATTTATATTCATTATTTGAAAAATATCAGTTAAATTTATTTTTTTTACTTCGAATCGCATAAATCATAAAATCCTTTATCGAGTCGAAAATCGAAGTGTCAAATCCTTGAAAAGAAAGTATGATTTGATTGTTGTGCCTGCTGTGCTGAACATGGCAAAGTTGCCAAGGACACAGCTGGCCAATTTCAACCCTCCTCTTCAGAATTTCAGGGTTATTTTGCGTGTTTTATGGCATATTCGCTTTCGCAGTTGTTCTTTATTTTCTCTTCGTTAATAGCATCACGAACATTTTTCAAACAGAAAATTGTTCAAATTCTTGTTCTGGCGAGAGAATTTCATTTGTTGATGTTTAATTAACTGGTGAATATTAAAAGTATCAATAAAGAATTTCTGTTGAGGATTAAGTTTTCAGAAGTTGATAAATCCATTTTCCAAAAAAGTAGAGATAACCACAAATTTATCATATTAAATTACAAATCGATTTATCATTGTTAAATTCAAAACAAAATTTCTTAACAAAGAATTTTAAATTTGAAAATATCCGGACTTTAGCGAAGCTGATTTACAATTTTTAGTTTGTTTACTGTCAAAAATTAAACAAACCTTTAAATTTTGGACTTTAATTAAAACCAAATCATCTAAAATCGAAAAAATATTCAAATGATTTCTAATAGTTCTTGTACTTTGTATTTGACTTTAGAGGTTATGTGAAAAACTGCGCCTCCACAGAAGTACTTTAAGTAAAAACCAAATCATCTAAAATCCAAAAAATATTTTTATGTAAATGATTTCTAATAGTTCTTATACTTTGTATTTGACTTTAGAGGTTATGTGAAAAACTGTATTCTCCACAGTAGAACCGAAAATTTCTTAAAAATTTATTAAAGATTTATTTGCAAACTTCGGAACTTTTGTGACGATTTCACGAAATTTTAATTTAAATATTCAGTCAACTTTTACGACGAAATTTTAAGAAAAATTTAATTCAAATCTTTAGTCAATTTTTGCGCCAAACATTTGTTCAATCGGGATATTTAAATCTTAACACAATTTTCACTAAACTTTGCAAATAAATCTTTATTAAATTTTCAGGCAATTCTCGGTGCTTTAATTTTCTCGAAAAAACAAAATGTGGATTTATAAACTTTTGAAAATTTGCCCCTCAGTTATAATTGTGTAAAATCAACGTTAATACAGTTCTTTATGAACAATTGTATTTTATTTCTATATAGTTTTCTCTTTTATGAAAATTTAGGTTAGGAAATTATAATAGTACGTCATTTCTTTCTGTCGTTTTCTCACGACAATACGAATTTAAAAAAAGCTTCCAAGTTGTTTAAAGATACTAACCTTCGTCGAAATACAATATTGTATTGAATTTTTAACAAGAAAATTGACAGAAAAGTCGCAAATAAGCACGCCGTAGATACAAAGAACCAAAGAAAAACTCAACTTCGATTTTTAACTATTTCGATCTTAATCGAAAGTCAATCGATTGTCAAAATCGATTTTCAGTTACTGCAATCGACCCCCGGTAAAAACCGATAAATTCAAAAGATTTTAACAAATTTTTAATGCTTGTGAATTCCATTTCTGTCCAATTGTTTTATATTTATTAGAAACGATTGAAAATAACCAAATTTAAATTATCAAAAAAAAATGTAAAAGAAAAAAGTTTTTTTTCTTTGTGAAGATTTTGAGCTCGGATTTTCAGTGCAGAAGATAAAAAAATCCATTTTTGCTTTTATAAATATAAAGATTTTTATATTTTTGTTATACTCTTCGGAATGTTTTCCTGAAATAATGAAAAATTTTCACCGAAACACCCTAATGATATAGAGTTCTATTCTGGCATTCTGCAACGTGCGAATGTTTGTAATGAAACGCTCACCCTCGCTGACTAGGGTAGAGAAATTAATTTCCTGAAGCGAAAACAAAAGAGCGTAAGATTCTAAAATGCGCCAGAAAATTATTTCTGATTCATATTAAACAGCCCAAACAGCATTTTTCTGAACTCTGGTTGATTTTTTTTTAAATCCCACAAAAATTAATTAAGCTTCTAGTTTCTTTAATGGAACATTTCACGTAATATTTTCATTCAAAAAATTCGTTTGCTGAGAATAACATTTTTTTGTGTTCTGCATGAAAAAAAAACATTTATTTATTTTCTTATTGATTAAAAATTACTGTTTTTTTAAATTAATCTGTTCACAAACGTATTTGACACGTGTTTATTTTCAAAAATATGCCCATTTCCAAAGAACAATTTTACATTTTCTATATTATTAGAAAATTAAAATTATTTATTCTTAAAATAACTTATACCCATTTTCGGTAAAAAGTGTATGATTTACTGTCGATATGTCAGAAATTCACTTTACCTAATGCTGGACAAAAAGGGATTTTAAATATTCAAATTTTATATTAATTATTTTTATTCAACTAAATTAAAATTGTTTACAACAATAAAAATGTTTTGTATTTGTCTTTTAGAGTTTGAGTCTTTTAATATCCTCACTTCTGAGATCTATCCTGAGACCGGCAATTTTTCGAACTTCCTGTGGCGTCAGTCTCCACGCAATTGCATCGGCTCCACAATAATCGGCCAATTCCTCCACTTTTTCAACACTTAAAATCGTAGCAATTTGCATTAATCTTGCAAATTTATCGCGAACGGACCAGGAAGTCGCTGAAGCCAAATAGCTTGCCAATGATCTAATCTCTTTATCTAAAATAAGACCTCCTGCCTGAAATTAAAAAATCAATTTTTATAAATTTGAATTTTTAAAAGGATCTAAAATTAAGTTAGAAAATTGGAAAATTGTTGCCAATAAATTGAAAAATAGGGTAAAAATAGCGAAAATCAAAACTTTGATGGAAAAATGAAAAAATACTTACTCTATTAAATGTGCACTTGAGCACAACTTTTTCCAAATGTGCCGTGACTTCAGCTGTGAGAATACCAATTAAGGCATCATAATTGGAAACGGTCAAAATACCTTTAAATGCTTGCAAAAGACCTTCGAGATTTTGAATCAGAGTCTGCACAAAAGGCTCATCGGTTTCGTATCTCAATAATTCGTCCTGGAAATTGAAATTAATCAGAAAAGGAAATTTTAAAAAAACTAAATTAATTTGTCTGAGTTCCATGGAAATTACTTAATTTACATTAATTTAAAAATAATTAAGGATATTTAGCGACTTTAATTATCCTGGAATTTTTTTCATCTTTAAATAATTTTCTTCAAATAATAATTATATTCTTAAATTTTTCAATTAATTTATTCAATATTTAGTTTTTTTTTATTTCCTTTCGCCATCTTTTTTTTTTAAATTACTTTCTTCAATTTTTAATATTTTAAGGCCAAATGCTATTATATTTTTCAATACTTTCAATTACTGTCATATTTATTTTCTTCCATTTTAATATTAAAGTTGTATTTTTGAAAAATATTCTATTTTTGTATACATTTCCTTAGAATATCAATTGTTTTTTTTAATTTTTAATCTTTTTCAACATTCTGCAATTATTTTCTTCAAATTTTATTTATATTCTTTAATTGTTTCATTTAATTTTATCAACACTATATTATTTTTTTAATGACGTAGGATCGATTTTCAATATTTTTAGTACGAACATATTCTTTAATTTTTTTAAAATTCTTTTCCACGAAGTTTAAATATTTTCTTCAATTATCAAAGTCTTAAAATTTTTTTCAACTATTTCTCTCAATTTTCAACTGAGGAATCTTTAATCTTCAATTTTTAATTTTCATTAATGTACGTCAATATTTCTATACATTTTATTTAATTTCTATTAAATTTTTTAAAAATTATACATTTTTTTTTATTTTCAATTTCTCTTCAATTGTTCAAATTATTTGTATCATTTTTCAATTATTTTCTTATTTTATTTTCTTATTTTTTTAAGTTACAATTATTTTTATTTTTTTCAATTAATTTCCAATAAATTTTTGAAATATTGAAACTTTAAACTAACTAAAATTAAAAACTTAAAATTTAACTATTAAAACTGTAAACTTTAAAATTATTTTATCACATTTAACTTTTTTTTTATTTATTAATATTATCTTAAAAAGAACATTAAATTGCCTTTTTACCGAAAAAAAGTAAAAGTAAAGCTTGTTATTTGTCCACTTATTTCTAAAGTTTTTATTAAAAAAATAAAATCATTAAGTTTTTTAATAAAATAGTTATTAATTATTAATTTATTAGAATTTAATAATTTTATTATAAAAATTATTGTTAATATTAAAATAGCTAATTTCGTTGAAGCTTCAAATTTAATTTTTGTCAATTTGTATTTTTATAAAATTTCTAAGTTGTAAAATTTTGATCTTCAATTTTTAATTATTATATTCTCCAAAATTGTTTATTATTATTATTATTATTATTATTTTTTTTTTTTTTTTTTCAATATTAAAGTTTCTTTTTCATGTATCAATTATTCTTCTTAATTTTCTATTTTATTCATTATTTTTTACTTCTTTTCTTGAAACTACAATAAAATTTTTTAATTTTTTCAATTTATTTTATCAATATACAATTACTTTTTTTGTATTTTTAAATTACTGTCGTCATTTTTTAATTAATTTCTTCTTTATCAAATGAATTTCTCCAATTTCCAATTATTGCTTAATTAATTTATTTCTTTATTTCATAATCTGCCAATTTTATTTATCAATTTCAATATCTATAACAATAAAAAAGTTTAAAAAATGCATTGATTAAAATTTAATTTCATAAATATCAGTTCAAATAAGTTTAATTTCATTAATAAATACATCTATTATTTTTTTGTATAATTTTCAATAGTTTTCAATTTACAATTATTCTCTTAAAAATTTATAATCATTCTTTATTTTTTTAAAATTATTTTATTCAGTTGTCGATTATTATTCTCGACAATTTTCGAATTTTTCTTTCGATTAACAGTTATTTTCCTCATTTTTCAATTATTTTCTTTAATATTGAAATTATTTTATTAATTTTTCTTTCAATTATCAACTATTTTATTAAAATTTCAGTTTAATTCTTTAATATTCAATTTATTTCTTCAATTCTTAATTATTTTCTTCAATCTTCAATTGCATTCTTCGTTTTTCAATTATTTTATTTAATATTCAATAAATCTCGCATTCTCTCAATTGTCAATTATTTTCTTGAAATTTCAATACAATGCTTTAGTATCCAATTAATTTCTTCAATTTTTATTTATTTTCTATAACTTTCTCTATAATCTCTATAATCACAATTTTTTTTGTTCAAATGCCGATTATTCTCAACATTTTTCGATTTTTTTTCAATTGTAAATTTTTTCTTATTAATAGTTAATTATTTTCGTCATATTGTAATTTTTCTTTTAATTATTAATTATTTGCTTAAAATTTCCATTTCATTCTTTAATTTTTCAATTTACTTCTTCAATTTTTAATTACTTTCTTCAATTCTCATATATTTTCTTTAATTTTTAATTATTTTTATCGATTTTCAATTAATTCCTCAATATTCAATAATTCTCGTATTTTTCAATTATGCAATCCTAGAACTATTCTTTTAAATTCTTAGTTATTTACTTTAAATTTAAATTCCACTTTTCAATTTTCAATTATTTTCTTTAATATTAACGAATTATCGCTCTTTTTCTATTATTTTTTTCGATTTTAATTATTTTCTTCGATTTTTAATCCAGTTGTTAAATTATATTACTATAATTTTCTTAATTCTTTAATTTCGAAGCATTTTCTTTAAATTTAATATTTTTGTAACTTATTGAATTATTTTTTTCTGTGGTCTACTAATCTTTTCATTTTTCGAATTTTGTTTTCAATTCACAATTATATTCGTTATTTTAACTATTTCCTTCAATTATTGTTAATTATTTTCCGCAATTTCTAATTATTTCCTACGATTTTTTCAATTCTCATTTATTATCTTAAAATTTTATAATTATTCTTTGATTTTTTAAATTATTTTGTTCGGCTGTGTACTAATCTAGCCATTTTTTTTTTTCAATTGTCAATTATTTTCTTCATTTTGTAATTTTATTTTAATTATCAATTATTTTTTCAATTTTTAATTTATTTCTTAAATTTTCTATTCATTTCTCAAGTTTTCATTGTATTTCTTAAATTATCAATTTATATCCTCAATATTTTATTTATTTTTTTTTAATTCAATTATTTTTTAGATTTTCAATCCAGTTGTTCAATTTGCAATTATTATTAAATATGCAAATTGCAATTATTATTATTAAAAAAATTTCAATTTGCAATTATTTTCTTTAAATTGAATATTTCTTGTTTATTTTTTTAATTATTTTTTTCAGTTTTCTATTAATCTTGTTATTTTTTGAATTTTTTTTTAATTGACAATTATTTTCGTTATTTTTCACATATTTTCTTCAATTTTTCAATTTTTCTCTTCATTTTTTAACTATTTCCTTCATTTATTAATTATTTTTCACAACTCTTAATTATTTCCTACAATTTTTTTTAATTTTTAATTAATATCTTAAAATTTTATAATTATTCTTTGGTTTTTTAATTTATTTTGTTCGATTGTGTATGAATCTAGCCATTTTTTAAATTTTGTTTTCAATTTTCAATTATTTTTTCGTTTTTCAATCCAGTTCAATTTGCAATTATTCCCAACATTATTCCCATAATTATTCAACTATTTTGTTTAAATTTAATATTTATTCTTTTATTTTTAATCTATGCTTTTCAATGTTGTAATTATGTGGTTATTTTTTTAATTTTGTTTTCAACTGTCAATTATTTTTCTAATTTTTCAGATATATTCTTCTATTTCGTAATTTTCATTATTTGAATTTGCAAAAAATGTATAGTTTTAAACTATACTTAATGTTGATAGTTTTTAATAATTCTCTTTTTACGTTAAAATTTTTTGAAATTGTAAGTTTGTTTTGTTCGTTTTGTTACAATTATTTTAATTTATTTTTATTTAATTTTTTTAAAATGTTAAATTCTTCAATTTTCAATTGATTTAATTCATTTTGCAATGATTCTATTTAATTTTAGATTCTTTTCTTTTGCTTTTAATACCAATCTTTAATATTTTCAATTATCTTCGGTCAATTATATTCTTTAATTTCAAAATTTTTTTCTTTTAACTGTCAATTATATTTCAATTCTTTTTTTTTCATTATTAAATCAGTCATCAATTATTGTCGTTTATTTTCTTTTTTAAATTATTTTCTGTAATTTTAAACTATTTTCTTTCAATTATCATTATTCTTTAATTTTTTAATAGCATCTTCAATGCTTATTTATTATTATTATTATTTTTTTTTTAATTAACTTTATCATTTTTAAATTATTTTCCTTCAATTATTTCTTTCAATTTTTAGGTAATTGTCTTCTGTAAATTTCAACCGTATTTTTCAATTTTTTTGTTTTGTTTCAATTATTTTAACAAATTTGCTTTCTTTCTCGAAACTTCAATAGATTTTTTTCAAGTTTTTCAACTATTTTCTTAATTTTTAAAATTTTTACTTGCGTTATTTTTAAATTATTTTCCTCAATTTTAAATTATATTCTGCAATTACCATTATATTTTCCATTTTGTCGCTTTATGCTTCAACTCTCATTCATTTTTCTAAAAATTCAATTGTAACGCGTTGTGAAGAAGGGGATCTAAAAAGCAAAAAATTTTAGGTTATGTTTGTGGTTTTTGGAATAAATACAAACCATTGATGGTTCATTTCGTTCACAATATTCAATATAAACTGATTTTAATTTTACATAATTAAAAAGAAACTTTGAATCAAGGTAAAACGAACATAACCTAACATTTTTAGCTTCTTAGGTCCCTTTCTTCGTAATGCGTTACAATTATTTTCTTTAAAAACTCTAATTATTTTCTCCAGTTATAAATATATTCAGCCATTGTCTCAATTATTAAAAACTGGATCTTGATATAATTTATTTTCGACCTTGAAAACCTTGAAAAGGCCTTGAATTGATTTTCAAAAGTCGCTGGACACCCTAAAGATAAATTTTTGTTTTAGGTAATAAGTATAAAAAATAAATTACCTCATTAATATGATGATTTATCGAAAGAAAAGCGTCAACCCAGGGAGTAACTCTGGGCTTCACGGCACTTGCTCTCAACTGTTCTAATCCATAATCAATTACAGCTCTTAAACTATGCGTGACGCTTTTAAGACCTGCCAAACAACTGTCAACCTTTCCTCTTTCCTTATCTTGCATATTCGGAAATGCCTGATTTATTTCCATGTTCAGACTTTTGCTCAAAGTCTCCACATACTCGATACTGACGTCCGTATTATTTAAATACGCCTGTAAATTAAATTACAAAAAATTAGCACCATCCGAGAAATTTGATTTTAAAATTACATATTTCTGGCATCACAGTACTTTTTAAAAAAAAAGAATTTTTTTAAAGGTAAAAAGGTGACAGAAAGGTGACAAAAAATATAATAAACAACAAACTGGGATGTGTTTAAGACAGGGTTGCTACGTTTTCAAAATTTCAATATTCAATTTTCAAATAATAAAAATGACGAGAATAATTAGAAAATTAAAGAAAATATAAAAAAACTGACAAAAATAATGAGCAATTGAAAACAAAATTCAAAAAATATCAAGACTAATACACAGTCGAACAAAAAATTGAAAAAATCCAAGAATAATTATCAAATTTTAAGAAAATAACTGAAAATTGAAAAAATTGCAGGAAATAGTTAATAATTGTAAGAAATAATAGAAAAATGACGAGAATAATTCAAAAATTGAAAAAAAATATCTGAAAACTGACCAAAAAAATTGATAATTAAAAACAAGATTCGAAAAATTATTAGATTAATAGACAAATGAAAAAAATAATAATCAAAAAAATTAAACAAGTAATATTAAATTAAGAAATTAAGAAACAAGAAAAATTTAGAAAATTATATGAATAATTGTTGGAAATAATAACAAATTGAACAACTAGATTGAAAATCGAAAAAAATTGAATTGAAATTTAAAGAATACAATTAAAAATTGAAAAAAAGTAATTAAAAAAGCTGAAAATTGTAGAATCTAGAAGAAAATAATTGAAAACTATAAAATTAAAATTTACAGAAAATAATAAAAAAAAATTAAGAATTAAATTCAAATTTGAAAAAAATAATTGATAATTGAAGAAAGGTAAGAATTACTGAATATTGAATAAAATAATTGAAAATTAAAGACTGAGATTTTAAATTAAAAATAATAATTGAGAGAAGAAAATAATTAAGAATTGAAGAAATAAATTAAAGATTAGGGAATTAAATTAAAATTTTAAGAAAGTAATTGACAATTGAAAAAAAAATTAAAAAACTGCAAGGAATAATTGTCAACAGAACAAAATATTAAAGAATAATTATAAACTTCAAGAATAATTGTACATTGAAAAATTTGTAGAAAATAATTGAAAATTGCGGAAAAATTAATAATTAAAAGAAATAATTGAAAAATGAGGAGAATAATTAAAAATTTGAAGAAAATATCTGAAATATGACGAAAATAATAGACAATTGGAAACAAAATTCGAAAAATAGATAGATTAATAGACAACAAAATAAAAAAATTAAAAAATAAAAGAATAATTATGAAAAATTTAAGAGAATAATTCAAAAAATTGTAGGAAATAATTATAAATTGTGGAAAATAATTAATAATTGAAAGAAAGAAATAACTGAAAAATGACGAGAATTGTAATTGGAGAAAATTTTAAAAATTGAAGAAATGAATTGAAGATTAAAGAATTAAATTAAATTTTTAAGAAAATAATTGATAATTAAAAGAAAAATTACTAAATTATTAAATTAATTAAATATTAAGAAAAATACTTGAAAATTGAAAAAAAAGTAAAAAAAAATTCAAACGCTGATTAATAAGTTGTCAATTAAAAACTGAAGAAAATTATACAGGGTGTCTACTAATTTCGTCCACGAAATTCCCGGTCATTTCCCGGTTTTTTCTCTTATCAACTTAAAATTTATTTTATTATTTTTATTTTTAATAATTAGAGATTAAAAGAAACAATTAATAATGAAAAGAAATAATTAATAATGGAAAGAAATAATTGAACAATGCACTTATATTATTATATTTAATATAAAATTAATTTTAATATTAATAATATTAATATTACTAATACAGAAAAATAATCTTGAAATTAAAATTGATTAAACTTGATTAAATTTAATTAAAATTGATAACATTTCTAAAATTAAAAGAAAAACATAATTTAAAAAAGCTGAGAATCGTTGAATACTGAAGAAAATTGAGAAGAAATTGAAAATTAAAGGAAATCGAGAAATTGAAAGAAATATGAAAAACTAATTGAAAATTGAAGAAAATAATTGAAATTTTCGAAAAAAAAATTGGAAATTGAACAAAATAATTGAAAATTAGAAAAGAAAACATTGTAAAAAGCCTAGAGTTATTAAATATTGAAAAAAACAATTTAAAAATTGAAGAAGAAAATTGAATGTCGAGAATTATAATTGAGAATTAAAGAAAATAATTCAAGAATTGAACAATTGAATTGAAAGTAGAAGAAATAAGTGATATTTGAAGAAAAAAGAAATTGAACAACTCAGGAATTATAGAATTTGAAGAAAACAATAAGAAATGAAGAATGTAATTGTAATTTGAAGAAATTAATTAAAAATTGTAGAAAATAATTTGAAATTGAAGAAAATGTGATTTTATGAAAATTGCTGAATAATAATTGATGAATTGAATTGAAGTTTCAAAAACATAATTGAAAAAAATATTGAAAAATGCCGAGAATTACTGATTATAGAAGAAAATAATTAAAAAATTGGAGGAGTTATTGAGATGTGAAATATATAAATGATAATTGAAAAAAATAGTTGAAAAAAGTCGAGAATTATTGAATATTGAATTAAATAATTAAAATTTGAAGGAAAAAATTGAGATCTGAAAAAAATAATTAAAAATTAATGGAAATAATTGAAAATTAAAAAAAATAATTGAAAATTGAATCAAATAATTGGCAATTGAAAAAAATAATTTAGAGTTGAAGAAAATAATTAAAAATTGATTAAAATAATTGAAAATCATAGAAAATATTTCAGAATTAAAGGAATTAATTAGAAATTGTTGAAAATAATTGAAAATTGAAGAAAATAATTGGCAATTGAAGAAAATAATTGAGAGTTGAAGAAAATAATTGAAAATTGAAAAGTATAATTGTCGCATAATTACACAAAATTTAAACGCATAATCAGATTGGTTCAAAATTCATAAAGTTACCATCTTTATTTATAAAACAAATTGATATATTAGTCAAATTTATTAGCCCAGAAAGAAAATTTCCGGCTTGACGAAAAATTCCCGGTTTTTCCCGGTCAATTTAAATTTCCGATTAGTAGACACCCTGATTGTAGTAAAAATTTTAGGAAATAGATGAAAATTTATGAAATCAATTGAAAATTGAAGCAGATAATTACAGAATTATATTGAAAGTTCGAAAAAATAATTGACAATTGAGAAAAGACGAGAATTATTGAACATTGAAAAAAATAATTAAAAATGGAGGAAATAAAATAAAATAAAATTTTAAATCGGATATTTTGTTGTTGCATCAATCATCAATAAAACTAAATTCAAACATTAAATCTGATTTTTATGAACATACTTCGAAATATTTAGAAAAAATTATATATTTTTTATCCAAAAAAAAGGTGAAAAAAGATGTAAAAAGTGACAAGTCATCAAAAAAGGTGAAAAATGTGACAAATCATCAAATGAGGTGAAAAAAGGTGAAAAGGTGACTGTCTGTGATGCCTGATATTTACAAAATATTCACCTAAAGTCAATTCAAAGAAGTTAATTTAAAATTGAAATACCAAATTAAGTAATTTTTCCTTAAAAGCTTCAGATTCATGAAAAATAAAAAGAAAAGAGTTACCAGGAACATTAATCGTCCTTGCTCAGTGTCCGAAGTATGCAATCGTCCGTGTTGGATGCTTGTTTGAAGAGCATTATAAGCCTGAGCCAAATCTAAATATCCTGCCGGATATCCTTGTCGCAATCGACTTCTTAATCGGCTTGTAAATTCTCCTTCTAAAATTCCACATGCCATATTGACCACCGCACAAACTCCGTCGATACTCCAACTTGAAATTGCCCTTCTGCAAAATGTTTTCAAATTTTAATAACAGTTTTATGTAAATCATTTTGTTTTATTTTTATACATATAATTATAAAAAATAAAATTAAATTTGCAGAAATTTTGTAAATTACTCGAAATTGAACGAATTTCTTATTACCTGACACATTTCTTCACTATGAAGAAAACATCATCGACCATACTTGATGTCTGTTGATCCTGGTCGAGAATATCCATTCCAATTGCCTTGTTGACACTTTCTTCCAAAAAATATCTCTCTAAAGCAAGATAAGCCCCTAATAATTCTTGCATACTTCTCGCCAATTCTGAATTATTGACAAATGTTTCAAAATCATTTAATGATGTTTTTCGCTGAGTTGTGTCCGTTGTACTAATCTCCAAATCACTCTGTAAATAAAAAATATTTTTATATTTACTTTCAGACGAAAATTTTAAATCGACGATTAAAAGTAAGTAATTTACAAAATCCCATTGACTCCAAATGTTAAAGTATAAAAAGCTGGAAACATTGTTAATTTTATTAAAAAATAACTTCTAATAATTATTTTCAAGTTTATAATCAGGGTGGCCACTGTTTTTATAAAATTGAATTCTTGGTAATTTTTTCGGTTTTTCCCGGTTAACTTTTTGGATATCCCAGTCACGAATTTTCGAACAATTAAAAAAGTAATTTTAATTTTGCGAAATTCGCCTTTATACTTCAAATATAACTTTATAGATAAATTTAAAATTTAGACATCCTCATAATCTTATTAATTATAATTAAAGCTTAAAGGTTTATTATAACAAAATATTAAAATCTAAATTTTTGAACAATGATTTATCTTGAACATTTAAAAAGAATTACGTATTATAATTCCACAAACTTTTCATTGTTGTTGGTCATTTAAAAATATAAATTTTTGCAAATTCAAATAATGAAAATTACGAAATTGAAGAAAATGTCTGGAAAATTACGAAAATAATTGACATTTGAAAACAAAATTCGAAAAATGGCTGCATAATTACACAAAGAAAAAAAATAGTTTAAAAAATTAAACAATGAATATTAAATTTAAACAAAATAGTTTAAAAATTATAGGAATAACCGTTAGAAATAACTTTAAATTGAACAAATGGATTGAAAATCGAAAAAATAATTGAAATTGGAAAAAATAATACAAAATTGAGGATATAAATATATAATTTAAGAAATAAATTGCAAACTTGAGAAATGAATTGAAAATTTAAAAATTAAATTAAAAAACTGGAAAAATAAATAATAATTGAAAAAAACATTACAAAATGAAGAAAATAATTGACAATTAAAAACAAAATTTAAAAAATGGCTAGATTAATATACATCCGAAGAAAATACATTAAAAAATCAAAGAATAATTATAAAACTTTAAGATAATAATTGAAAATTGAAAAAATTGAAAATCGCGGGAAATAATTAATAATTGAAGTAAATAATTGAAAATTGCGGAGAATAATTAATAATTAAAGGAAATAGTTGAAAAATGACGAAAATAATTATCAATTGAAAACTAAATTCGAAGAATGACTAGTTTAATAGTCAACTAAAAAAATAATCGAAAAAATTAAACAAGAAATATTACATTTAAAGAAAATAAATGCAAATTGAAAAATTTAGAAAATTGTAGGAATAATTGTTAGAAATAATTGCAAATTGAAAAACTGGATTGAAAATCGAAAAAATAATTAAAATTGAAGAAAATAATAAAAAAAATTAAAGATATAATTTGATAATTTAAGAAATAAAATGAAAACTTGAGAAATGAATAGAAAATTTAAGAAATAAATTAAAAATTTTAAAAATAATTGATAGTTAAAAATAAAATTACAAAATGAAGAGAATAATTGACAATTAAAAAAAATGCAAAAAGGGATAGATTAATATATAGCCGAACAAATTAATTTAAAAATTCAAAGAATAATTATAAAATTTTAAGATAATAATTGAAAACGGAAGAATTGTAGGAAAGAATTACAAATTCCGAATCATAATTAATAATAATTAAAAGAAATAGTTGAAAAATGACTAGATTAGTAGACAACAGAAAAAAATAATTGAATTAATTACAATAAATATTAAATCTAAAGAAAATAATTGCAAATTGAAGAATTAAGAAAATTAGAGGAATATAATTTAACAACTGGATTGAAAATCAAGAAAAATAATTAAAATTGAAAAAAATAAATGAAAATTAAGAAAGCAATTAAAAATTGAAGAATGGAATTGAAATTTAAAAAGTATACTTAAAAATTGAACAAAAGTTAATAAAAAAAGCCGGGAACTAATTAATATAGAAAAAAATAATTGAAAACTGAAGAATGGAAATAAAAAGTGAAGAATGGAATTAAAAATTAAAGAAAATAATACAAAAAAGAAGATAATTCTTTAATATAAAAGAAAATAATTACAAATTAAAAAGTGGAATTTAAATTTGAAAAAAATAACTGAGAATTGAAGAGAACAGTTCTAGAATTGAATAATTAAATAGAAATTTTAAAACAATTTTTATGAGTGAAAAAAATAATTGAAAAAATCCGAGAATTATTTAATATTGAGGATTTAATTAAAAATCGATAAAAATAATTGAAAATTAAAGAAAATATTGAGGAATTGAAGAATATAATTGGAAATTTAAGAAGTAAACTAATAATTAAATAATTAAATGGAAATTTCAAGAAAATAATTGACAATTAAAAGTAAAATTACAATATATGACGAAAATAATTAAATATTGAGAAAAATAATTAACTATTAATAAAAATAATTAACAATTGAAAAAAAAATTGAGAAATGGTGAGAATAATCGATATTCGAACAAACATATATTTTAAATTAATGGATATTCTTAAAATTGAAGAAGAATAACAAATTGTCAATATTGAAAACTGATGAAAATTATGGACAAAAAGTTGTTGAAAAAAATGATAATTGAAGAATTGTATTGAAGGTTCAAGAAAATAATTGGTAATTAAGAAAATGCGAAAATTATTGAATATTGAATAAAATAATTGAAAAATGAAGAAGGCAATTGAAAATTGAAGAAAAGAATTGAGAATTTAAAAATTATATTAAAATTTGAAAAAATAATTGATAATTGAAAACAAAATTCAAAAAATGGACTGATTTATACACAAGCGAACAAAATAATTTAAAAAATCAAAAAATAATTATAAAATTTAAAGATAATAATTGAAAATTGAAAAAATAGTAGGAAATAATTGAAAATGTCGGGAAATAATTGAAATGGAAAAATACAATTGAAAATTGAAGAAAATAATTGAGAATTTAAGTAAATAATTAAAAATTAAATAAATAAATTGAAGATTAAATTGAATTAAATTGAAATTTCAAGGAAATACTTGATAATTAAAAGAAAAATTACAAAATAACTAAAATAATTAAATATTAAAGAAAATAATTCAGAAATGAGGAACATAGTTGACAATTGACAGAAAAATTCAAAAACGGCGACAATAATCAACAACTGGACAAAATAATTTTAAAAAGTTAAAGAATAATTATAACATTTAAAGCAAATGATTGTATATTTAAGAAAATAATTAAAAATTAAAGAAAAAAAATTGAAGATCAAAGAAATAAATTGAAGATTAAATTGAGTTAAATTTAAATTTTAAGGAAATACTTGATAATTGAAAGAAAAATTACAAAATAACTAAAATAATTCAATACTAAAGAAAATAATTGAAAAATGAGGAAAATAATTGACAATTGAAAAAAAAATTAGAACACTGTCGAGAATAATTGACAACAGAACAAAATATTTAAAAAGAATAATTATAAAATTTAAAAAGAATAATTATTCTTTTGAAAAGAAAAAAAAAACACAGAAAAGAGAGAAAAAATAAAAATAAAATATTTAAAAATATATATATATATATATATTTTTTTTTTTTGAAAATTATGGAAAAAAAGATAGATTATTAAAATGACATATGTCTTACACTGATTCTTCTTCTCAAAAATCGAATATAGAGTTCAGATCGAGCATGCATAATTGTTATTTCTCCTAGGAGCAAATCCAGTTCTTTCGGATCGGCCTTTTCGCTTCCCTGCTTTCTTAAACAATCATTTATCATCTGGACCTTTTTGGAAATACTTCTGTGCTTCATAAATTCTGCTACGATTTTCTTAATTTGTCTGAAAAATAAACAATTTTATAATTTTATTTTCAATACTTAGTAATTATTTAAACAAAATTTTCTAATTGAAAAAAAATTGTTCTCAATACAGAACTTTTTATCTCTCTTGAAAAATAATTCTACTTTTCTTTTACTTTTTTCTCTCTCTTCTTTTCTTGAATTTAAAGAAAAAAATCATTCAGGGTTGACACAAATATTTTATTACAATTTTCCCTGACTTTTTCCTGCTTTTCAAACAAATTATTTCTTTTTCCCTGACTTTTTTGAGTTCTTAAAACTAATTTTTCGTATATTTACTATAAAATTGTGAAAGATAAATATTTTTCAAATTGCAAATATTAATTATTTTCAAAAATGTTAGAAATATGACTTTCAAAACTTTATTTAGTAAATTTTTATACTTAGTAAATTTTAGAAAAATATAATTTTTCATCGATTTTAGAGACTCTTTGCATTTTTTCAGTACTTTTGATGAAAATCCCTGACTTTTCCCTGAATTCCCTGATGACAATCCTGTAATTAAAACCGTTTGAAAATCTTACCGATCACACTCTTTTTGTAAAATTGTAATTGACGTTAAAAGTCGACCAGGTCCGTAATAAGTTTCAATAATTGGCTGATGAATTTCGACAATTCTAGCTATTCCCTCAAATAATAATGTTATCGTGTCAGCAAATATTACAGGAGCTCTTTTATCCGTACTCTTTATATCCAGAGCTGACTTTAAATTTTTCTGCGAAGTTTCCTGTAGCTGAAAAAGAAAAATATTCTGAATTAGATTTACAAATTTATGTCTTTAAAAAGTTAACAGTACAAATTATAAGATAATATGTTTTATAATTAGAATTTTTTTTAATTGACTACAGATTTAAATCTAAAACCTTTGAGCAAAGATAGAGGCAGAATTTTTTAAGGCCCTCGTTGTGCATTCCAAGCAGAGGAAATATTTTGAAAAATCTCTCGACGGAAGCTAAATCCTCGGATTTTACGGCCTCGTCAAATTTGTGCGTAACGACTGTTCTTAATTCGAGAGCAGCTTGCTGCAAAGTTGCCAGTGAGCCGGTGATGCTAGTTCGATCTCCCGAAAGATCTTCTGCAGTTCTTTCCAATAATTTTTGATCCATTGATAAATATCTGTGAACGTGGGCAGCTCCTTGCTCGTAATCCTCATTTTTTAAAGCAGTCGCTACTCCCTGACTGCAAAGTTGCAAATCGAGAATGTCGTTGACTCGACTTTGACACTCGCAGACTCTGCTCTAAATTTTGAAAAAAAATTAACAGTTAATAATTAATGCTAAATTATAATATTAACAAAATTCAGGGTGTCTACCGAAACATGATTTTTAGATTCCCGGATTTCCCGGATCTAAAATCACATTTTTCTCAGATTTCTTTTATGTATTATTAATAGCTATAATATTGAAATAATTATCGGTTAAGAAGAAATATTTATCAGCTTGGGTATAAAAAGTCAATACACGTCTTTCTTAATTAGAAAACTATAATATAATTTATTTTATGAACTAATCAGTCGACAATTCAAAATCACGGGTCAAATTTGATGGAATTTTTTTTTTCAAAATTGCTCTTTGAAGAAAATAATTCCAAAATGGCAAAAATAATAGAAATTTGAAGAAAATAATTGGAAAATGACAAAAATTATTGAAATTTGAAGAAACAAAATGAAAGATGACAAAACTAATTAAAAATTAAGTTAAAAATAAAAAATTTGAAGAAAAGACTTGGAAAAAATGGCAAAAATAATAGAAATTTGAAGAAAATAATTAGAAAATGACAAAAATTATTGAAATTTGAAGAAACAAAATGAAAGATGACAAAACTAATTAAACATTAAGTAAAAAATAAAAAATTTGAAAAAAAGAGTTGGAAAATGATAAAAATAATGGAAAGATGGAAAAATAAAAATTTGATGTCAATAATAATTAAAAAATTTGGAGAAAAAAATTGACGATTAAAGAAAATAATTAAATAATTGAAAGATCATAAAATTGATAGGAATTTGAAGAAAAAACATGAAAAATAATAAAAATAATTAAAATCTTGAAATCTTGGTCTCATAAAATCAAAACAATTGAGAAATGACAAAAATAACAGAAATTTGAAGAAAATAATTGAGAAAAAGAAAAAAATAGTCAAGAAATGACAAAAATAATTGAACCAAGAAGAAAAAAAATGAAAAAAGATAAAACTAATTTAAAATTATGTAAAAAATTTATGATTTGAAGAAAAGACGTAAAAACTGACATAAATAATTAAAAAATGAAAATGCAAAATAAAAATTAGAAATCAATAATTGAAAAATTGGAGATAAAAATTAACGCTTAAAGAAAATAATTGAATGACAAAATTATTGTAAAAATAAAAAAAAAATTGAAATTTAAAGAAAATACTTGAAATATGATAAAAAAATTTTTTTTTTAAATTAAAAATAAAAAGCAATTGACAAATGACAAAAATAATTTAGGAATGAAAAAAATAAATGAAAATTGAAGTAAGAAATTAAAAAATCCATGACAATAATTTAAAGATATAAGAAAATAAGTATGAAATTTGGATAAAGTAATAAAACAATCTCGAAAATATTGATAATCATTAAGAAATGATTAGATTAATTGAAAATTTAAAAAAACAATTAAAAAATGACAAAAATAATTTAAAATAGGAAAAAATAGTAGATAAATGACAAAAATAATTGAAATTTGAAGAAAATAAATTGAGAAATCACAAAAAATTTAAATTTGAAGGTAATACATGAAAAATAACAAAAATAATACAAATTTGTGACGAATAATTGAAAGATGACAAAACTAATTAAAAATTAAGTAAAAAGTAAAAAAACTTGAAGAAAAGACTTGAAAAATGATAGAAATAATTAAAATTTGGAGAAAATAATAAAATAATGTCGCAAATATTGACAATAATTGAGAAATGACTAAATTAATTGAAAATATTAAAAAACAATTAAAAATGACACAAATAATTAAAAAAAGGAAATAAAAGTCGAGAAATAACAAAAATAACAGAAATTTGAAGAAAATTATTGAGAAAAAGAAAAAAATAGTCGAGAAATGACAAAAATAATTGAATCAAGAAGAAAAAAAATGAAAAAATATAAAACTAATTTAAAATTATGTAAAAAATTTACGATTTGAAGAAAAGACGTAAAAAATGACAAATAATTGAAAAATGAAGAAGCAAAATAAAAATTAGAAATCAGTAATTAAAAAATTGGAGATAAAAATTAACGTTTAAAGAAAATAGTTGAATGACAAAATTATTGCAAAATCGCAAAAAAAATTGAAACTTAAAGAAAATACTTGAAAAATGATAAAAAAATTAAAATTAAAAATAAAAAGCAATTGACAAATGACAAAAATAATTGAAAAATGACAAAATCTGAAGTAAAATTAAAATAAGAAAGATATAAGAGAATAAGTAAAATTTGTAGAAAGTATTAAAAAAATGTCGAAAATATTTATAATAATTGAGAAATGACTAAATTAATTTAAAAATTTAAAAAACAATTAAAAAATGACAAAAATAATTTAAAATAGGAAAAAATAGTCGAGAAATAACAAAAATTTGAAGAAAATAATTGAGAAATCAAAAAATTTAAATTTGAAGATAATACGTGAAAAATAACAAAAATAATAAAAAATTGTGACGAATAATAGATAGATGACAAAACTAATTAAAAATTAAGTAAAAAATAAAAAACTTGAAGAAAAGACTTGAAACATGATCAAAATAATTAAACTTTGACTAAAATAATTGAGAAATGACAAAAATAAATGAAAATTGAAGTTAGAAGTTAAAAAATTCATGACAATAATTTAAAGATACATATAAGAAAATAAGTAGGTATAAAATTTGGAGAAAATAATAAATCAATGTCGAAAATATTGACAATAATTGAGAAATGAGTAAATTAATTGAAAATTTTAAGAAACAATTAAAAAATGACACAAATAATTAAAAAAAGGAAAAAATAGTCGAGAAATAACAAAAATAACAGAAATTTGAAGAAAATAATTGAGAAATCAAAAAATTTAAATTTGAAGATAGTACATGAAAAATAACAAAAATAATAACAATTTGAGATAAATAATTTAATAATGGCATGAATAATTGATAACTGGTGTAAATAATTAAAAGAATGAAAGATTGAAAAAAAAGTTGAAATTTGAAAAAAATAAATGAAATTTGTAAAAAATAATTGGCAATTAGTGTAAAGTATTTAAAAATTCTTGATACATAATAATAAAATTATTAAAAAACATTGCTGAAATTTGAAGAAAATAATTAAAATTCGTGAAAAAAAATTGAAAACTGTGTAATAAATTGAAAAACTCATGACGATAAAAAAAAATTTTGAAAAAAATTATTGAAATTTCATGAAAATAGTTTTCAAATGTCAAAACTAATAGAAATATACAGAAATAATTTTAAAAAATGATAAAAACAATTAAACAATATAAAAAATAATTGAAATTTGACGAAAATAATTATTTAACAATTGGTGTTTTTGGTTGAAAATATTTTATTCAAAAGTTATTGACTAAATAAAATTTGATTTAGATATATTTTTAAACAAAATATTATTTAACAAAAGCCAACAAATAAAAATGTAAATAATGTTTTAAAGTGAAAAATGAGCTATTATTTGTCAAGATTGGATAAAAATTACTTATTTCCACTAGATTCAAAGAAAAAACATAAAATGCTAAATTATTTGCCAACAAATTTTGACCCTATCTAATTTTTTCTGAGAAATGTAAAACTTGATATTTCAAAATTTGGTGAAATTAACTTTAATATTTTTATTTAGTTAAAAATCCACTTCTTAATTTAAATTTTCTAATGAAAAGAGTTTAAAAAAATATAAAATTATTATAAAATTATAAAATTATTATGTAATTATAAAATTATTTGCATCAAAAAATAGTGCAAAATATTCTAAAAATGAGCTTTTTATCGAATTTTGATGAAATTTGTTGAGAAAACGAAAAATAGAGAAAAATATTTATATTTTTTATATTTTATAAAGAAGAACAACTATTATTTAGGAAATCGTTTGATATCTAGTGTATTTTTTGAAAAAAATAAAATTTTCCTTTAAAAAATAAAAAAATAGTTTTTTTCTCTTCTACCAAAATCGGGCACAAGTTAAATTCCTATGGAAAATAATCTTTATTATGACAACAATTTCCAAAAAAAATTTCAACCAAAAAAAAACAGTTTCTCAGTAATTGCAATTCAAATTTTTTTAGTAAAACGGCCGCCATTTTGTTATTTTACAACATTTTTAAAATATTTCAATGGATTTTTAAAGAGGACTAACAACTCTTTTACGCCGTAAAAAAAAGAATAAAATATCCCAATTACTTACAAAGTTATTACACTTATAATGTTTTTTTTTCTTAAAATTTTTTTCTAGATAAAATATTATTTAACAAAATCAAACAAATAAAATTGTAGATAATGTTTTAAAGAACATAATAAGCAATTATTTGTTAAATTAGATGAAAATTACAAATTTGCATTTTATTTAATCTGAATTGAAATATTTCCAACTTTTTTCTAATTTTCTAACTTTATAATAAATTTCTTCCTTCTTCAATAATTTTCTTTTAAATTATTCTTTGACTTCATAATTTTAAAAAATTAAGTAAGTGGATAAAATATAAAATAAAATAATGAATTTCCTGATTTAATAATCATTTTTCTATTTCCGAGAAATTTCTAAGAAATGGTACTTTCTCGAACTATTTAACTTTTTTCTCATAATTTCTTATTTTTCTAAAAATTCAGTATTTTTGAGTATTTAACACAATTTTTGTACTTTTTTCTCATAATTTCTTTTAATTTTCATCACTTTTTAAAAATTTATCTTTTTCTTTTGCTTTTTATATATTTTTGTGTTACAAATTTTCTCTACATTTTGTCTTTTTTTTGCAAATTTATTTATTCTTTCATAAAATTTCAAGATTTTATGATTATTAGTAACATTTTTGTTGTTAGAATCATATTAAAAATGTATCTAATGAAAAAAATTTTTTTAAGGTTATTTCAATATTCATTAAAAAAATTTTTTTATTTTTAGAATTTCTTAAACTTGTTTATTATCAAAGAAATTTATTATTTCTTTGGAGACTTTTCACTTATCTTTTTACATTTTCTTATTTTATCCTTAAATTTCTCATTTTTTGGTTTAATTTACAGAATTTTTATATTTTGGTTATTTTTTATAATAGTTTTTCACAGATTGTTAATTTTTTTAAAAGATTTTTTTAATTTTTGTCTTATAATTTCTAATTTTTCCAATAGGAACATTTATTCGGTGTAAATATCCACATTTTTTCATATTTCTAAAATTTATCTAATTTTGTAAAAACCTTTCTTCATTTAATTCATTTTACATCTAATTAATCTTATATTACATTTTCTCATGTTATATTTTTTCTACTTCTTAAAAATATTTTTTCTCTTCTCAAAATTTTTTTTTTCTATTAGGTAATATTTTATTTTCTAACAAATTTATTGTTTATTTCTTTAATTTTTAAAACCACTTTTTTAATTTTGCAATTTTTCCACTTTTTCAAAGTGGAAATAAATAAATTTAATAAAATTTTGACGTTGCTTTTTGTGGTTTTTTTAAAAAGAAACATGTCCGCAAACATTTTAATTATTCTTTTCATTTTTTTTTTTTTTGTATTTTTAATTTTTACAGTTTTACTGTTTTTTTTTTCGTATAATATCGCATGGTATCTTGATTAAGAAACAAACAATTTAAGCATTTTTTAAAAATACTTTTTAATATCTTAAGACATTATTACTATATTTTCTAATTCGTCTCCTCGTTTCTTTAATAACTTTCTTTGCTTTTTTATTTTTAAGAAATCTATTTATTTTTTCAATTATCTTTTATCATTTTCTGCTTGTTTTTAATTTCCCCATTTTAAAGTAGATTATTCACAACTTTCTTATCTTTGCGTTCTTAATATTTTTTCGAATATCTTTTGTAATTTTATCATTTTTTTATAACTTCTTAGATTTTATGAAGATTTTTTCATTGTCCAAAATTTTCTTCATTGTTTATTAATTATTATTATTATTCTCTCACTTTTTTTCATTTCTACAGTCTTTTTCCTTTTTCTCTAATTTCTTTATTTTCTCGATATTTTCTTTTCTTTTTATCATAAAATGTGTGACGTTTTAAAAATTGTCTGTTTTGCTTTTGTAATAATTTTTAAACTAATCTCAATATTCCATTTAAATCACTTAATATTTAATTAATAGAGTTATTAAATGAGCTATTTATTTAATTATTAATTAAAAAATTACCATACCCGAGCCAAATCCAAATGCCGTACTTTTGCACTGACTTTTTCAGCCAAATCATTAGTGTGATTAATCATATCCCGAAATTTTTCACTCTCTGATCGAATTACGACTACATTTGGCAAAACTTTACTAATATTTTGCAATTTAGCCTCAACGTGATAATGTCGAGAAAGAATGTGATTTAATTGCTTATTGATTGACACCTGAAAAAAAAAAATTTAATAGTTTAAATTTTAATGATAGATTAAAATTTTCATAAATTGAAAGCTCAGGATTAAAAAATATATTCGAAGATGAAAAGAAATCAAAATAAACAATAAGTGACAAATTAACGAAACAGGAGAACTATGAAGAAAAATTTTAAAAATTTGACAGTCTGTTATAATCTCTGTATTAATAATAGCAACAATTAAAAAAGAAACTTAAGAATCACAAAAATTTAACCTCAGCTTCCTGGAGTCTTTCCAGAATCATTGGACAGTTTTCTTCATTTACCGGTAAATCCATGATGAAATATATTAAAAACACTATATATTTTAGTACTCAGTCCATTATGAATATCGTCCCACTTTGCTAAAATTCTCCTTAAATCGTTGTTTTAAACCTTTTAAACCTTTCAAAAAGGAAATGTTTTGACAGCCACGTCAAACATAACCTTACATTTCACGAAACCAACCTAACCCGAAATATATTTCTCAGAATGTAGAGTGTTTTTACGACCTTCACATGTGGTATCACGTGTATAATATATAGTTTCCCTATACCTCACGTTTATTCCCATACCGCTTAAAATTTCATAAATTACCTATTGTCTCTTTCAAGAAGTGAGTGTCATAAATCCAGTGGAACAATTTTTATCCTACACGAGTAAAGAATTTCAAATTGCCGAAAAAAGCAAGGAGATAACAATAGCTTTTAAAATTCGCGCCAATTTGTATAAATGCAAGCAAAAAACGAGAAATTTCGAGAAGAAAAAATCAAAAAATTCAAAAAAAGTCGCTAAAGAGATAAAAACTGCAATAAATTGCATTGTTCCAAATTGCAAATCCGGTCGTCGCATTACTAAGCATATTTTTCCTAAAGATAAATACGTCGGTAAAAAATGGGTGAAGGCCATAAAAAGCACCTTATTAAAAGGAATGAGTTACGAGGAAATTCGAAAAAAAAAACGTCTCTTCGTTTGCTATTTACATTTTTCGGACGATTCTTGGAAATCGACAGCTTTTTTAAAACCGCGACTGAATCCGGATGCGGTTCCTTCCCTCGAACTTCCTGAAAAATTAATTAGAAAAGAAGATATACTGTCGAAAAAGCCGATAGATTTGCCAAAAAATCAGAATGAGGTGCCAAACATTAAAATTGATCTTTACAGGATAACGACAATTTTAAGCTATAATTCAATGCCGATAATTTGCGATTTTTCGACTGAAAATATCAGAGAGAGTTCCTTTGAGATGCTAAAAAATGAAGAAAATTTAAAAGCCAAATATCGGTCTATTGATGATAATGGAAAATTGCCTTTTGGCACAAAATATTCCAAGGAAGTTGAAATTTAAAATAGTTTAGGTATGAGATTTTATTCAATTTCACAAATATTAAAATTTTTATCAAATTTATTCTGGTTTTTATTCAGAAATTTAATTTTCACCAAACTTAATTATTTATCGCATTAAACTCACTAGGAAATTTTTAAAAATCGTGTAAAATTTAATTTGAATTTCTACGAACCGTAATATTAATTTTATCAAGTTTTTATTAAAAAATTGTTTAAACTTAATCGAGTTTTGTTATTTATTTATCTGGAATTTTATTGAAAACTTTATTAAACTCTTTCGGAATGTTTGTTTAAAATAATTTAAATTATTTTTCAATTTAATGTGCAATTATAATTGAAAATAGTCGATAAATTTTGTTAATGATTTATCGAAAAAAACGCTGTCGAAGGAAACTTTTATTACAGACGAAAATTTCCAAGAGCAGAGTGGCGCAGTGGAAGCGTGCTGGGCCCATAACCCAGAGGTCCGTGGATCGAAACCACGCTCTGCTAAGTTTTTTTTTCTTTTAATTTCTTAAACCAAAATAATTTTGATACTTTTTAACAATAAAATATATACTATTTTTTGTTTTTAAAGCTACATTTGCGTAAAAAACTTAATATTCTACTAACAAAAATACGTTTTTTAACAGGTTTCACAGAATCTCAGAAAGCTGTGCAGAAAATTTAAAAAATATTAAGTTGGAATTTATAATACGACTTTGTTTTTAAAGTAGAAAGTATTAGTAGAAAAAGTAAGTATAAAATTGTACAAAAAGTATTTTTAATCGTTGCCAAAAATTTTTATAAAAAACGTTATGAATCACTTTACAAAAAGATTTTTAAAAACTTTACATTTTAAAAATTTTATACACAACTTTGGAATAATTTTAGGAAAAAACATTATAAAATTTTACAAAAAGCTTTAATATAATATTTATTTACATAATGGAGAATTTTTTTTTTAATAATTCTCATCGATTTATAATTTGTATTTAGATTTATAGGTACATTTTTTCGACGTGTGCGATTTATTAAAAAAATAAAATAAAATATGTTACCTTTCATCACAGAATTATCAGTGTAATGATAAAAAAGGTGAAATAAAAATTGTGATATCAGACTTTGTACTTAAAGATGCTGGTTTATATTCAGTTCCTTTATATCCTTAGTCAAGTAAATTAAAGGTTCGGGCTTCACTTGATAATATAAAGTATGAATCAGAACTTCGTTCATGAAACGAATCAAAACGTCGGTTGATTTCTTTTTCAAAGAGTCGAGTGCAGAGCACAAAATAAGTGGCAATGATGTGACATGTTGCAGCATATCATCAGTATTCTTGTAATAAGCTCCATTCATTTTTAATTCTGTTAATTAAAAAATAAGATGATTTACAAAATTATAATAATTTTTTTTTTAAATTGAAATTTTCTCAGAATTTTAATTTAAATTATTATTTTATTATTATTATCAGGGTTGCGACTTGACCGGAAAATGACCGGAAAATTTGTTACTAAACCGGGAATTTTTTTGTGGATATAAAAGTTTTGAGAAATTTTATCGAAAATAAATTTTTTTCATATGT
This sequence comes from Ganaspis brasiliensis, assembly GCA_037103525.1. Taxonomy (NCBI): domain Eukaryota; kingdom Metazoa; phylum Arthropoda; class Insecta; order Hymenoptera; family Figitidae; genus Ganaspis; species Ganaspis brasiliensis. The sequence goes on from JAZKLR010000087.1 coordinate 2,484,757, forward strand.
CAAAAATGTATAAGAATAATAATCCGCAAGTTCTTTTATTCCTTCATTCATTTTTTTTCTGTTCACACCTAAAGTTTAGCACATAGTTTTTTGTTTAAAAAAATAAACTATTTTCCTCATTTCTCAATTATTTTGTTTAACATCGAATTATTTTAGTCATTTTGTAATTTTTCTTTCAATTATCAACTATTTTCTTAAAATTTCAATTTAATTCTTTAATTTTTAATTATTTTCTTCAATTCTCAATTACTTTCTTCAATTTTCAATTGCATTCTTCGTTTTTCAATTATTTTATTCAATATTCAACAATTCTCAAATTTTCTAAATTATTATCAATTATTTTCTTAAAATTAAAATACAATTCTTCAATTTACAATTTATTTCTTCATTTTTTAATTATTTTCTACAATTTTTTCCATAATTTTCATCAGTTTTCAATTGACTATTTATTATCTTCTTTCAATTTTATGATTATTCATTAATTTAAAAAAAATCTTTGTTCGAATGACATTTATTCTCACCATTTTTAGATTTTTTTTCAATTCTTAATTATTTTTTTTATACTTAATTATTTTCATCAATATTTCATTATTTTCGTCATATTGTCATTTTTTTTTTTTAATTGTCAATTATTTTCTTAAAATTTCAAATTAATTCTTTTTCAGTGCAATTTATTTCTTCAATTTGTAATTATGTACTTTAATTCTTAATTATTTTCTTCAATTTTCAATTCCATTCTTCGTTTTTCAATTATTTTATTCAATATTCAATAATTCTCGAATTTTCTTAATTTTCAATTATTTTCTTGATTTCTAATTCAATTCCTCAATTTCCAATTAATTTATTCAATTTTACGTTGTTTTCCACAATTTTTTCGATAATTTTCATCAGTTTTTAATTGTCAATTTATTATTTTCCTTTAATTTTAAGATTATTCATTAATTTTAAAAAAATGTTTGTTCAAATGGCGATTATTCTCACAATTTTTCGATTTTTTTTCAATTGTTAATAATTTTTTTTAATAGTTAATTATTTTCGTCAATAATATCAATTTAATTCTTTAATTTCCAATTTATTTCTTTAATTTTTAATTATTTTCTTTAATTCTCAAATATTTTCTTTAATTTTCAATTATTTTTATCGATTTTATTTATTTATTTATTTATCTACACTATAAATTAATTTTCAATTAATTTCTCAATATTCAATAATTCCCTAATATTTTCAATTATTTAATTCTAGAACTATTCACTTCAATTCTCAGTTATTTTATTTAAATTTAAATTCCAGTTTTCAATTTGCAATTATTTTCATTAAATTTAATATTTCTTGTTTAATTATTTCAATTATTTTTTTCAGTTGCATATTAATCAACTCATTTTTCGAATTTCGTTTTCAATCTTCCAATTATTTTTGTCATTTTTCACATATTTTCTTCAATTTATCAATTATTCAATTAATTTTATAATTATTTTTTGATTTTAAAAATTATTTTGTTTGGTTGTGTATTAATCCATCCATTTTTCGAATTTTGTTTTCAATATTTAATCATGTTCGTCAGATTTTAATTTTCTTTTTAATTATTATATATTTTCTTAAAATGTCAATTGAATTCTTTAATTTTTAATTTATTTCTTCAATTTTTATTTATTTATTTTTAATTCTTAAATTTTTTTTTCATTTTTAATTATTTTATCGATATAATTATTCATTTATTTGCACAATAAATTAATTTTTAATTAATCCCTCAATATTCAATAACTCTTGGATTTTTCAACAATTTTTTTCACTCATAAAAATTGTTTTAAATTTCAATTCAATTATTCTATTCTAGAACTATTCTCTTCAAATTTAAATTCGACTTTTCAATTTTCAATTATTTTCTTTAATTTTAAAAAAATTATCGCCTTTTTTTATTATTATTTTCAATTATTATTAAGTTTCTTTAATTTTAAATACAATTGTTTAATTATTTTCTTCAACTTTATATTCCATTCTTCAATTTCAATTTCCATTCTTCAGTTCTCGATCATTTTCTTCTGTATTCAATTATTATTGGCTTTTTTCAATTACTTTTTTCAAATTTCTAAGTATATTTTATAAAGCTTAATTCCATTCTTCAATTTTTGATTACTTTCTTTATTTTCAATTATGTTTTTCAATTTTAATTATTTTTTTCGATTTTCATTCCAGTTGTTAAATGAGCAAATAATTCCAACAATTATTCCTATAATTTTCTTAATTTTTCAATTTGCAATTAGTTTCATTAAAATGAATATTTCTTGTTTAACTATTTCAATTATTTTTTTCAGTTGCATATTAAGGAGGATGGTGACCAAAACAAAAATGATAAGATCATTCTAAAATTTATAAAAATAAGTTTTTGAAAATATTTGGAAGCTAGAACAATTTATTTTTTATTTTTTCACTGTCCCGTTTTTTAGAAATTAAATAACAAAGTTGCAGGTATTTACATGGGCTCTTATGGATAAGACATAGTCAAGTTCTCTATTTTAATTATAACTTGTGATAAAATGATAAACTATTTTTCAAAAACTTACGGTCGTAAAGTTTAAAACTTTTGGAATTATCAGCGAAACAAATTAATTGAGTCTTCTGTTTCATTTTGGAGAAATAAAATAAAATCTGACTATGAAATAATGATTTCCTAACCTTTTTTGAATCATAACAAACAAATTCTATGAAATGTGACAACGTCGCAAGTTCACGTCATGTGATTTTGAATCTGCGCATATAAATTTATATGTGAATTGATTGCGCGGGAATCAAACTACCTATCAAATTTAAATTCGAAGCAATGTAACCAACATTGTATTACTATAATTTCTAACCTCACAAACAAATTTTCTAACAACATTTTTCAGATAATTGAATGATTTTCTTAAAATATATTTATAAAACAATATAAATTAACGATATTAAAAAATAATTTTTGATGCCCAAGATGTTAAATATTTGATTTTTCATTAATTAAGTTCATATTTAAACAGTTGG